>CM059188.1:119089127-119720458 GCA_030323885.1 Branchipolynoe longqiensis
GCACTTCTAGTAATTTAGAATAAAACTAATGTTTTGCACTGTGCATACCAGCAAACTCAAGGCATTGTCAATGGTCGTGAGCAATCTTCATACAGAAAAAGTGAAATATCTCTAAAACCACACCACCTAGAAACAAATCGTTTGGTACACATATAGAAAACATCTGTACCAAAAACATTATATTAAATTTATAAGGTTAGTGATGATGCGGTTCGATTTGGATGTGTCCCCTCGCAAACTGGTGTGCCATGGAAACTGCAACACCGGCACCAGCGTTGCCAACCTGGAGGTACTGAGAATCCTTGAGTTTTTGTGTTGCGGGAGTGGACTCCGACTAGCGGCAGCCATGAGCTTGCTAGCGGGCTCTAAGGGCATGCTCCGCCCCCCCCCACCCCCTCCAACACAAAATGTTCTTTTTAAATGGGCTATTTGTGGGCATTTCCAAGGGGTTATGTCATAGGCTGATATTTTAGCATATGTATAGCATGATATATACTCGTATTTAATCGAAAGTACAAAAATTCATACAAAAGTACAAAACATTGTGGGATTTTGTACAAAATATAGAATTCGTGGGATTTTGGGGTCGAATCCGTTGACTGATCAGAACCTTCAATTTCCATGACTCTCACAGGAATTTCGTGAGAGTTTGGCAACACTGTGGGCACAACTGACCTCACAGCAGACTATCTTACACCCACAGGCAGAAATGGATTTCTCATTTATTCTACTGCTTCCTTCCGGGATCAAACGGAGACCAGGATTAATTATTCCGGAAGTGATTTTTATTAACCCGCGTTTCCTCAACACAAACATTAACCCTTTGGGGGCCGGGAGCACCCTCCCGGTTTCGAGCGCCTTGCATTCCAGGAGCACCTGAATGGACCCGCAATGGGCAACAACTCCGTATTTGTGATTAAGATCTGCACATTTTCAGGAAAACATTTCTAGAAATGCAATTCAACTAACAAGTGTACGCGGCGCGTAAGCCACAAGGAAACTTTTGGGTGCTCCCCCACCCAAGGGTTAAAACCCTTTATCGATTCGATCTTATACAGTAAAACCCAAAGTTTGCCATTTAAAATCAAAGTTACTTCAATCTAAGGGATGGTGAATTATAACTAACCAACCTAACATATTTGTTACTTCAATCTGAAGGGATGTATGAATATATATAGTCGGTTGATTGTTGGAGTTTTATGTCCTGGCAACATCTAAGGTTATATTAGGATGCGTACCGACTTGTGACAGTATGCACTCATGGCAACTTTATAGTGCTGCCCCACTGAGACCAGGCTACCAGCACATCATACCATGACCCAATATCCCACTCAATCACATTATCCTGACACTGAGCCAACCAGTCCTTGCCCTATCCTAATAATGCGGAGTGTATGGCTAGGAAGTGACAAGTATCAATTTTTAAGTCATTGGTTTGACTCGACCAGGTATAATATTACTGGATGCCCGGCCACGTTTGGGACACCAGATAATACCACAGAAACTCTCCCCTTCATATCACTAGTCTATCAACTCATTAACCAATGCTAAGGAAGAATGAAGACAAGACACAGATAAACAGTGGAGAAGTTGTGCTTTACTAACACCAACTCCTGTCCACCTACCAGTGACCTATCATCCACACCCCTTGCCTACTAGCCACACAATATCTCATTACTACTTTAGCCTGTATCTGAAAGCAGTGCCTACAGTCCATGGGACAGGAGTCCTATGGCTGTGGATACACTCAATTTGAATAGCTGAATTTGGATAGCATCAGACAGAGTGTCTGGGGTTCCTGCTCAAGAGTAGGTGTGTCTCACTCAAGAGCCAGGAGTAGAGTGATCTCTCTCCAGGGGGTCTGAAGCAGAGTCTAGAATTAAGATCTTGGTTTGAGGCTAGTGTGGTCAGAGGGCCAATGGGATGCAGGTGACTGGGCAGTCCCCAGCCAGCCAATCAGGCACCTCCACAGTCAGGGTGGGTGGCACCCTCCCCCAGTAGGGGTAGCTGTCACTCAACCCAGCTGCAGGTGGTGCCCTGTGTGTATATGCAAATTAGGCTGGTGGACCAGCCCAGTGGTCAAGGCAGGGGGGGGCAGGTAGTTATACAGTTACAATAGATCTCTGTTAAAATGGTCTTTTCTCCAATTGCACTCTTTATGGATGCATAGAGAAACATTTCAACAATCATGTACTGCCTCTTATATAGGAACATCTCTTCATTAATCTCAGGCATAATATATGAACATATATTTCACACAGCTTATATCATGTCATAATGGGAGTGGGATATTATTACTTTTAGTTTATATAACATCGTCCCCACTCCGTCGCCCAAGACTAATAATGCTCTCTGCCAATATATAATTCTTAACCGAAAATCCGTATATTTTTACACAGGGTTCGAATCCCACGATCTACCAAAATGGGAGACAAACGCTTAACTCATTCGGCCATCCCGACCGGTCATCATGAATATATAGTATAAATCATATATTGTTAAGGTCCTTGGGGGAAAGCACCATGGTAGACAAGCAAATGAATTAAAAAAGAAAAAGAAATATAGATAAATAAATAAATAGAAAATACACTAATAATTCAAGCAACGTTTTAGAGGGTATAGATGCTAGGTATAATGGTATAGATGCTATGTATGATACATACAAAAGGTAAACTTTAAACTTAAAATCAAAACTTAATGACCACTAGCACAGCAAGGTGAAGACATTCAGAGAAATTAACTATTGGTAAAGGCCCTGTCACGCCCTCACCGGATTGGGGGAAATCGTCAGAAAATGAACAATGTCCGGTTTGTCTCCGTACAAGCATGCACAAAACTAGGAACGGATGCCGCCGGATTGATGTCTACGGTTCCTTGTTCCGGTTTGAGTTTGTTTCATTGGGTGGGCTATCCTTTCATAATCCGTTTCATGTTCGTTTCATGTTCGTTCGTCCAGTCACAGTCACTGCTAAGGTGGAGGTGGATTGTCTATTCGTCGATAAAAAAATACACACACACACACACACACCGCCCGCAGCCGCCACTTCACTATCTCGGCTCTCATTGTTCTCCACAGATGTACCTTCAATGACATCATGTACCTCCAATGACATGTCTGTAGGAGTGCTGGAGAGATTAAAGTTGCCATGAGTGTGTACTGGCACAAGTCGGTGCCCATCCTGATATGATCTTAGATGTTGCCAGGATGTAAAACTCCAACAACAAACCATCTTTCACTGGATCAAACTCGGATAGCTTTAATTTAGCTTGCCATTCTATGCGATTTAAAATAGAAGACCAGTGCTTAAGAATATACAACGATTAAAAAAATTGATTCAGCTGATTGGATAAAAAAACAAAACAAAATAAACATAAAAATACGCCAAAGTAAAAGTCTTGGTGTAATATTATGAGCCACCATGACCCACCATCTAATAGTAGTACCACGCCCCCACAATGACAGGCCATCTAATAGTAGTACCACACCCCCACCATGACCCACCATCTAATAGTAGTACCACGCCCCCACCATGACATGCCATCTAATAGTAGTACCACACCCCCACCATGACCCACCATCTAATAGTAGTACTACGCCCCCACCATGACAGGCCATCTAATAGTAGTACCACGCCCCCACCATGACAGGCCATCTAATAGTAGTACCATACCCCCACCGTGACCTGCCATCTAATAGTAGTACCACACACCCCCACCATGACATGCCCATCTAATAGTAGTACCATATCCCCACCATGACCCACCATCTAATAGTAGTACCACACCCCCACCAGGACATGCCATCTAATAGTAGTACCCATGCCCCCCACCATGACCCGCCATCTAATAGTAGTACCACGCCCCCACCATGACATGCCATCTAATAGTAGTACCACACCCCCACCATGACATGCCATCTAATAGTATAACCACGCCCCCACTGTGACCCGCCATCTAATAGTAGTACCACACCCCACCATGACCACTATCTAATAGTATACCACACCCCCACCATGACATGCCATCTAATAGTAGTACACACCCCCACCAGACATGCCATCTAATAGTAGTAACCATCACCCCCACCATGACATGCCATCTAATAGTAGTACCATATCCCCACCATGACCCAGCCATCTAATAGTAGTACCCCACCGCCCCACCATGACAGCCATCTAATAGTAGTACCATGCCCCCACCATGACATGGCCATCTAATAGTATACCACACCCCACCATGACCCACCATCTAATAGTAGTACCACACCCCGGCCATGACCTGCCATCCTAATAGTAGTACCACACCCCCACCATGACATGCCATCTAATAGTAGTGCCATATCCCCACCATGACCCGCCATCTAATAGTAGTACCACACCCCCGACCATGACCTGCCATCTAATACTAGTACCATACCCCCACCATGACCCGCCCATCTAATAGTAAGTACCACACCTCCATCATAACATGCCATCTAATAGTAGTACCCACACCCCAGCCCCATGACCTCCATCTAATAGTAGTACCATACCCCCACCGTGACCCTGCCATCTAATAGTAGTACCATACCCCCACCATGACCCACCATCTAATAGTAGTACCCCACGCCCCCACCATGACATGCCATCTAATAGTAGTACCACACCCCAGCCATGACATGCCATCTAATAGTAGTACCATGCCCCCACCATGACATGCCATCTAATAGTAGTACCACGCCCCCACCATGACATGCCATCTAATAGTAGTACCATACCCCCACCGTGACCCACCATCTAATAGTTGTACCACGCCCCCACCATGACCCACCATGTAATAGTAGTACCACACCTCCATCATAAAATGCCATCTAATAGTAGTACCATACCCCCACCGTGACCCGCCATCTAATAGTTGTACCATGCCCCCACCATGACCTGCCATCTAATAGTAGTACCCACGCCCACCATGATCTGCCATATAATAGTAGTACCACGCCCCCACCATGACATGCCATCTATTAGTAGTACCATACCCCCACCATGACCCGACATCTAATAGTTTACCATGCCCCCACCATGACCCTCCATCTAATAGTAGTACCACACCTCCATCATAACATGCGATCTAATAGTAGTACCATACCCCCACCGTGACCCGCCATCTAATAGTTGTACCATGCCCCCCGACCATGATCTGCCATCTAATAGTAGTACCACCCCCCCACCATGACCCACCGTCTAATAGTAGTACCACACCCCCACCATGACAGGCCATCTAATAGTAGTACCACACCCTCACCATGACATGCCATCTAATAGTAGTACCACACCCTCACCATGACATGCCATCTAATAGTAGTACCACACCCCCACCATGACCACCATCTAATAGTAGTACCACCCCCGCCACCATGACGTGCCATCTAATAGTAGTACCGCGCCCCACCGTTACCTGCCATCTAATAGTATACCCCACCCCCACCATGACCATGCCATCTAATAGTAGTACCCACCCCACCATGACCTGCCATCTAATAGTTGTACCAGACCCCCACCATGACATGCCATCTAATATTAGTACGACACCCCCACCATGACCCAACATCTAATAGTAGTACCAGCCCCCACCATGACCCACTGTCTAATAGTAGTACTACACCTCCACCATGACCTGCCATCTAATAGTAGTACCACACCCCACCATGACCCACCATCTAATAGTAGTACCACACCCCCACCATGACCACTATCTAATAGTAGTACCACACCCCCACCATGACATGCATCTAATATTAGTACCAACCCCCACCATGCCCACCATCTCATCGTAGTACAACACCCCCACCATGACCCACCATCTAATAGTAGTACCACACCCCCACCATGACCTGCCATCTAATAGTAGTACCACGCCCCCACCATGACCCGCCATCTAATAGTAGTACCACGCCCCCACCATGACCTGCCATCTAATAGTAGTACCACGCCCCCACCGTGACACACCATCTAATAGTAGTACCATGACCCCACTGTGACCGCCATCTAATAGTAGTACCACACCCCAGCCGTGACCTGCTATCTAATAGTAGTACCACGCCTCCACCATGACCCTGCATCAGAGCTGGGGCGTTAATAAACACACCGACCGCTAATCGATGAATTACGGTACTTTAGTTGATTGATTGGTGGTTGCTTTAGGCCGTGTCGGCAGCATAGGCCATATTCACAGCGAGAAATGTTTGTTTTTCTGTTCGAACCATCGCTTTCCCATGTAAAAGCAGACAATCAATTATGTGCCAATAGACACTCATTAAATTAGAAAGCTCACAATCATATATTTGTGGTCAAGGGAAACAGATTCCCATAGAAAAAGACAAGTTTAATTAATAATTGATAGAATTTATATAGTAAACTATATGAGGTGGTACAGTCCAGCTGCCCTCAAAAAGGCTGAAATGTTTTCTTGTTTTACTTTAGTAAAAAGGTTATGCATACTGTCTGAAGTGTAGAATTGTTGGCGCAGGACCAACAAATCAACACAACTTAGTAAAATGTGTTTGAATGTCAGCGGGGACTGACACCCAATACATTCAGGGGGAGGTTCCCCCTTGAGCAGAAAAGCATGTGTAAGCCACGAGTGGCCAATACGGTAGCGGCTTAGGACCACTTGGTCCCGCCGACCTCCTGCATGAGCTTGTGGTGGTTTTCCCACAGATGGTTCAATTTCTTTAAGTTTATTAATGTTTTCATCCCACTCATGTTGCCATTTGGATTTTATGTGGGTGGCTATTAGTAGGTTTCAGATCAGGTACTTTAGTTGAAGGTGGCACCAAATATATATTCAACGGCTTTCACGTGGATTTCTAAGTGGCTTGGGCATTCAGCTTAATGGACTTTGGATACATTGAGTATAGCTGCAGGCGGGTGCAGCATGCAGGGTGGTGTGTGGGTGGTGTGTGGGTGGTGTGTGGGTGGTGTGTGGGTGGTGTGGGTGGTGTGTGGGTGGTGTGGGTGGTGTGGTGGTGGTGTGTGGGTGGTGTGTGGGTGGTGTGTGGGTGGTGTGTGGGTGGTGTGTGGGTGGTGTGTGGGTGGTGTGTGGGTGGTGTGTGGGTGGTGTGTGGGTGGTGTGTGGGTGGTGGTGGGGTGGTGTAGGGGTGGTGTGTGGGTGGTGTAGATGTGGTGTGTGGGTGGTGTCGGGGTGGTGTAGGGTGGTGTGGGGGTGGTGTGGGGAGTGGAGGTGGTGTGGGTGGTGGTGTTGTGTGGTGTGGGGATTGGGGTGTGCGGGGGTGGGGGGGTGGGGTGGGTGGAGGTGGGGGTGGTGTGGGGGTTGGTGGAGATGGGTGGAGGTGTGGGTGGGTGGGGGTAGAGCTCGACCGATCGTGCATCCGGGGTGGAATAGGTTGGTACCAGGATGGTTTCGTGACTTCACTTCCTGTCCCCCCCCCCCCCGCGCGCACGCGCACGCCTTGCTCAGCTCTGCGCACTGTACATACGCTCACACGCCAGCACACGCGCAGTCGGAGGGCGTGGTGGGTAGGATGCTGCTTTCAAGAAGTGAGGATTTCCCAGAGGTTGTAAGTTGGGGAGGGCTCACACCTTAGAAGCTGAGATTATCAGCGCCATTTGCCCAGGCAGGTGTGTGTGTGTGGGGGGGGGTGGATGTGCGTGTGGGTGTAGCTGTGTGGGTGTGCCTGTGTGTGGGTGTGCGTGTGGGTGTAGCTCTGTGGATGTGCGGGTGTGCGTGTGTGTGTGGGTGTGCGTATGGGTGGGGATGTGTTTGGGTGTGTGTGGGTGTGTGTGGGTGTGCGTGGGTGTGGATGTGTTTGGTTGTGGGTGTGTGCGTGTGCGTGGGTGTGCGTGTGTGTGGGTGTGCGTGGGTGTGCGTGGGTGTGGATGTGTGTGGGTGTGCGTGGGTGTGGGTGTGGGTGTGGGTGTGGGTGTCGATGTGTTTGGGTGTGTGCGTGTGCGTGTGTGTGGGTGTGGGTGTGGCGGTGAGGAGATCATCAATCTTGTAGTCGATGGATCATGTTGTGTATGAGACCGGGCGGGGTGCGATCCGATGGCTGAGTGGTTAGAGTGTCTGCTTCCTTGGGAGCTGTCCGCAGGTGGTGGCGGTTCGATCCCCGGTCGAGTCAAAACATCGGCCTACAAACACAATTCACCCATGTCATTATTGGGATATCAGGTCATGGTGCTGGCGGCCTGATCTCCACCAGAGAGCGTGTATATAAACAGATGAGAGGGACAACTGTCATACTAGACCCTGTAACAGCTGCCGACTGTGGCGCTCCAAGTGGTGGTTGTTGAACAAATGGGCAAACTCAAGGCATTGTCAATGGCAGTGAGCAATCTTCATACAGAAAACGTTAAATATCTCTAAAACTACAACACCTAAAAACAAACTAATTGGAATACACATAGAAAACATGTTTACCAACAAGATTATATTAAATTGATATGGTTAGGGTTCTGGATTTCTATTAATTTGGAATAAAACTGACGTTTTTCACTACGCGTACGGCAAACTCAAGGCATTGTCAATGGCGGTGAGCAATCTTCATACAGAAAAAGTGAAATATCTCTTAAACCACATGAGCTAGACACAAACCGCTTGGAACACATATAGAAAAACATGTTTACCAAAAGGATTATATTAAATTGATAAGGTTAGGCTTCTGCATTTCTATTAATTTTGAATAAAAACAAATGTTTTGCACTGCACGTACTGTCAAACTCAAAGCTTGTTCAACACTAACCGCCAGGAACGCCACTGTAGCCTGTGTTACCGATTTTCGCGGGAGTTGTCCCTCTCATCTGTTTATATACACGCTCTCTGTCTCCATGTATAAAGGCGCCATGAGTGACTGTCACAAGTAGATGTTCCATCATTATATGACTGTAGATGTTGCTAGTACTTAAACACTCCAACAAACAAAGACACTGATGCTCATGGTTAGCGCCTGTTCTTGTATATACCATATTCTCACGGGTTAACGCCCTGGGTGTCTAAATTGGCAAATAACTGAAGTGGCGGGGGGTGGGTGTTTACCCACGCATGGGCATTTAAGGGGTGGGCGTTTATGAAATATCGGCTAAGTGGTGGTGGGCGTTAACCAACACATTGGCGTAAACCCGCGAGAATACAGTATACTGAGCCATTGTGTTGTAGTGTCATGGGAATATGTCTTAGAGCGTCTCCATGGATGGTTTCACCTGTACTATGTCTGTCCTACATGCACCTGTATGGCCAGATTTCCACACTACCATGCGTTGTCTTGCTTTCTTTGTGGATGTCACACGTCAATACAGTAACCATTAATCAATCTAGGACCTTAATTGGAAAAAACAAACATACAAAAAAAATGCTTTAGAATAATATATAGATGTATATATATATATATATATATGTCATCTATATATATATATATATATATATATATGCTGTATACGCAGTTATATGAGTGCAATTATATGAGTATAATTATATCCGGAAGCCAATCATATCAACCCGACACTATGCCATCCTAACTGACACTCCTCCAGTCATCTAGTGGTTTGGCCATCAGCCTTACATGGTGGCGCCACCTGTCGTGTCTTCCTCACATGTCTCCACCTCACGCCTGTACAACTCGCTCCAAACATTTGAATTGTTTATATTCATTGATTAAAATACCAATATATGTGACAGCACTTAGTTAGTTCGAATCCCATTGTTTTATGATCTTAGATGTTGCTAGAACATAAACCCAAACAAGACAGAGTTTGGTCCGGGTGATAATACAGTCACACGGACAGTTGAAACCTGACTTCGGGTATTTTCCCGCCATTCACTGACAGTGGTAATCATATGGGGGTGGGGGGCGGGGGGCGGGGGGGAGGGATCCACCTTTTCATAGAAATTCGTCGTTAGTTCTGCCGGAACCCACTAGATGGCACTAAGGTCTGGGCCTGATTTTTTTTGTTCAAATTTTTATTCCAGTTGAATAACATCTTTTTTCAGCACCGAGGTGCTGGTCTTCCGGCCTTAACAATTATAGTGCATATGAACTATTTATGGATGAGATGATGCGATGGTATGAACAATATAGACAGTAGTAGGTTAAAATGAGGCATTACAAATATAGTGGGGATCTTATTTTGCACATGTAGACTGGAGAATAGCCATTTACCTTTAGACTATATCAGTGATTTGATGATCATACCTGTGAGGAGACATTAATATAATGGGCATGATTTGCTGATACAGGTAGTCGTGGATTTTGGATTATGCAAATAATGGTTGCACGACTCATTTAAATTGTCTTGGGTCAACTATAGCTTTGTCAGTAGTATATGTTTTATCGGTTTAGTCAGGTGTTATAGGCTGGTGAGTATACTTTGGTAGTTGTTATTTCTTTTACTCTTTTTGCCGTGTTTATTTTTTTTGGCTAGAGACCACTTTCATCCCTGATATACATAGCATTATGCAAATATAAATAATCGGAAGCTTTCCCACCTCGGCTCCTCCTAAACTCCACCCTAAGTCATCTACTACAGGGTTCTGTTTGTTATTGGTAATCGACTAGTACTATGCTCTTACAACATCAGGCCTGCTGGTGGCGCCACCTGTCTGTGTACGCGTTCAGCAATCAGCCTACGCAATCACTCACTCTGACCGCGATTTATATATCTTTGTTGTTGTTTTACATCCTAGCAACATCTAAGGTCATATCAGGATGGATACCAACTTGTGACAGTGCACACTCATGGCAACTCTATAGTGCTGCCTCACTGGGAGACCAGGCTGCCAGCACCATGACCCGATATCCCACACAGTTACATTATCCTGATACTGTGCTATAAACCAGTCCTTGTCCTATCCTATTAATGCCGAGCGGTTTATATATGAGATTGTCTCAAAAGGTGCTAAGCAATATGGGACAAAACTTTGTCCATTGTAACGATCAACATACTATCTACTTATGCATTTGCTCAGGATAAACTGATTTGTTTTTGACATGGTGTTTCATAATCCCAATAGAATACATATTGATTTGACCTTGTGTTTTCAGTGTAACCGTTTCTGTGCTGTTTTGTGTCAATCATTACAATGGACAAACAAAAGAAAAGTTATCACCTCCTCATATATATATATATATATATATATATATATATATATATATATATATATATATATATGGATAGTGGTAAACCCTATATCGCGTATAATAATGCCTGTAGTGTCCTGCACTTCACCCCCCCCCCCCCCCCCCCATGTCTGGGTGGGCTGTGGGGTACCAGCATGCATCGCTTCACCTCCTGCGTGGGGCCAATTCTCCACTCGCTCATAGGAATTTCTTTTAATAAAGGAGTTGGGGTCTAAGTTACTTTCAACTCATATATATATATACATATATATATATAGATATATATATATATATATATATATATATATATATATATATATATAAAGAGTTCAGGCGCAAAACCCCATAAATGCCAATCCAAAAATTGAGATAAACAGTGGAATGAAACTTTCAAAAAGCTTATTTTTGTTACATTCCTACCTTTTCGTTCGTTGCTCCATGTCATCATAAGAAAAGTGGAAGTAGCGAGAATTGAAATTTTTTTCCGGTACAAATATTTGATTTAAACTAACATTTTTGGATTAGCGTTTACGGGGATTTCACCTGAACGCTTCATATATATATATGTATTTATATATAACTAGTAGATGGTGAGGCTCTACACAGGAGGCAGAGAGGTCCATGATGGTACCCACCACCACCCAAGGGGAGGGGGGGAGTGCAACCGACTCCAGATCTTATTACATGTGATAACGGGTTTATCACTATCCAATAGAAGCACGCTACCCAATAGAAGCACCCCCCCCCTCCCCCTCCATCCCCCATACCTATTCAGCGGCCCATAAATAGACAATCCCACTTTATTTCAGAGGCACGACAAAATCAAATAAATATTTATGATCATATTCAGACTGGAATGCACATAAAATAAGACAATCCCACTTTATTTCAGAGGCACGACAAAATCAAATAAATATTTCTGATCATATTCAGACTGAATGCACATAAAATAAGACAATCCCACTTTATTTCAGAGGCACGACAAAATCAAATAAATATTTATGATCATATTCAGACTGAATGCATATCAAATAAGACAATCCCACTTTATTTCAGAGGCATGCCAACAACAAATCCATGACATTCTTTAACTTAGACTAGACGCACATCTATGTGTCTGCACTTGCGCAGTTCGCGTCTATTGGGATATATACGGTATATATGAATAATAATGAGCGTGTTTAGCATTGAGTAATAAAAATAAGCATGCTTGCAGTCAAGTATGATGAGTTTGGCCGAGGTGTACCCCGATCACTCATGCTTTATTTAAAGGTACAGTGTAAGTGTTGACAACGAGGGGGGGGGGTGCAACCCTTAATTGAAAGAGCGGATGGGGCCTGACCCTCACACCCCCCCCCCCCCCCCCCCCCGCTTAGAGGAAGGGGAACAGCCAATTACAACTACGCAATTATTACAGCTTATAACTATCCATGTGTAAGCATATATAAAGGCTGGCTATATTACAATAAGAGGCAAGAACAATGAAGTGGGTTGAGATAATACAGTCCGACCATTGGACTGACTTTAATAGTCTATTTAGGGAGGTGGTCTGCTTGAGCTATGTCCCGCTGCCTGCTATCAGCAGATGTGCAGGCTGTCCCGTTGTTTGCAGTGCAGAGTGTAGGAACCATGCAATCCGCCCGTCTCCCTAGCAAATGCACCGGGCGTGGTATCCTAATCGGTAGAGCGCGGGCCTCGCTAGCGGAAGGTCGGGAGTTTAGTTCCCGGTCGAGTCAAACCAATGATGTTAAGATTGATACTTGTCGCTTCCTAGCCTGGCGCAATTATTAAGAGGATAGGGCAAGGACTGGTTAGCGCAGTGTCAGGATAATGTGTCTGATGGGATATCAGGTCATGGTGCTGGCAGCCTGATTTACCAGCAGGGCAGCACTATAAAATCGCCAAGTTGGTATCCATCCTGATATGATTTTAGATGTTCCTAGGACGTAAAACAACAACAACCCACGCATATGCATGTATATATGTGTGGGTCACTCTCCTCAAACCTGGTCATCATGGGATAGGATGCTATCTGGGAATGTTAAAACATCGATAACAAACGTTCTAGTTAATTATTTTTCATATACTTTTAATAATCATGGTTGGATATGATGCCAGAAATATAAGGTAATAAAATAAGTTAAATGCATGTTTTGTGGTGAAGCACATTTCACCAGCAGCCATTTGTGACATGACCCATTGGACTTGGTAGGATGTTTACTATCGTCATGTAATGCATTGATATGTCGTACAAAACAAGTGTCAGGGTAAGGTGACTGAGTGGGATATTGGGTCATGGTGCTTGCGGCCTGGTCTCCCAGTGGGGAAGCACTATAAAGTCACCATGAATGTGCACTGTACCAACTCAGTACCCGTCATGATATAATCTTAAATGTTGCTGGGATGTAAAACCCCCAACAACCAAGCAAACAGAGGGTGTCGACAGTACCAGCCATGATATAATCTTAGATGTTGCTGGGATGTAAAACCCCAAGAACCAAACAAACATTGGGTGTCGATAGAGGCCATACAGGTGCGGACCAGTGTCATGAACGATGTATAGCGGCGCTGGGCGTCTGAATAGTACATCAAAGGCCGCTAGGGGGCGTGGGTGGTAACAAGACGCTGACATGCCCATTTCCGGTTATAATGAGGAAATAAATCCATAAGGAGACTGTGGGTGTGGGTGGGGGAGGGGGCATGTTGGAGGCCATGTGATGGTTGAAATGTTCATCATCATCGTGCTGTCGGTCGCGATCCGACAAAGACTGCTTGCATTACTTGACTGCTGCTCTCCAGTTAGCTCTCTGCTGTGAGAGTGATGTCCATGAGTCGGTCTTAATGTCTCTCAGCTTCAGGTTTCTCTTGAAGTTATGGACGCATTGATGCTGAAATACAGAGGAGGATGACCAAGGCTAGCGCATCTTTCGGCCGAAGACTCTGGTTGAAATGTTACAAGCATCATAACGTGTGTATTTTATGTTTTGTTTGTCAATATGTGATTCGATCCTTTGAAGTTTTATCATCTCTGTTGGTAGTGTTTTCGGATTCTCAGTATATAGCCAAACAAAGCCAACTGCCATCTGACCCCCTCTCCACAACCCACCCCCCGCCAACCAAACCCCCTCTGCACAACCCAAAGACCGCCAACCAAACCCCCTCCCCACAACCCAACCCCCGCCAACCAAACCCCCTCTCCTTAACCCAACCCCCGCCAACCAAACCCCCTCTCCACAACACAACCCCCCACCAACCAAACCCCCTCTCCACAACCTAACCCCCGCCAACCAAGCCCCCCTCTCCACAACCCAACCACCGCCAACCAAACCCCCTCCCCACAACCCAACCCCCGCCAACCAAACCCCCTCTCCACAACCCAAACCTCCGCCAACCAAACCCCCTCCCCCACACAGAAACAACAACCAAATATGCTGGTGTTATTTCTTACATATTATAATTCATCGTCGTTGTTCCACTACACACAGCTTAGTGTCTGTAGTTTATAGTGGTCTACTACACACAGCTTACTCTCTGTAGTTTATAGTGTTCCAATAAACATAGCTTACTGTCTGTAGTTTATAGCGTTCTACTACACACAGCTTACTGTCTGTAGTTTATAGTGTTCTACTACACACATCTTACTGTCTGTAGTTTATAGCGTTCTACAACACACCACTTACTGTCTGTAGTTTATAGTGTTCTACTACACACAGCTTACTGTCTGTAGTTTATAGCGTTCTACTACACACAGCTTACTGTCTGTAGTTTATAGTGTTCTACTACACACAGCTTACTGTCTGTAGTTTATAGCGTTCTACTACACACATCTTACTGTCTGTAGTTTATAGTGTTCTACTACACACCGCTTACTGTCTGTAGTTTATAGTGTTCTACTACACACATCTTACTGTCTGTAGTTTATAGCGTTCTACAACACACAGCTTACTGTCTGTAGTTTATAGTGTTCTACTACACACAGCTTACTGTCTGTAGTTTATAGCGTTCTACTACACACCGCTTACTGTCTGTAGTTTATAGCGTTCTACTACACACAGCTTACTGTCTGTAGTTTATAGCGTTCTACTACACACAGCTTACTGTCTGTAGTTTATAGCGTTCTACTACACACCACTTACTGTCTGTAGTTTATAGCGTTCTACTACACACATCTTACTGTCTGTAGTTTATAGCGTTCTACTACACACAGCTTACTGTCTGTAGTTTATAGCGTTCTACTACACACCGCTTACTGTCTGCAGTTTATAGTATTCTACTACACACCGCTTACTGTCTGTAGTTTATAGCGTTCTACTACACACCACTTACTGTCTGTAGTTTATAGTGTTCTACTACACACAGCTTACTGTCTGTAGTTTATAGTGTTCTACTACACACAGCTTACTGTCTGTAGCCTAATAGCTATAAATTGTGATGCCACACAATTTCAATTTAATTAGCCGAAACCGGTAGAGCTAGCGATTGACAAGTCAGTCACCATAGCAACTGTTCACTCAATGTTTATAAATAGCGACCTCATAGCCATAACCCACATGGTGCCTCTCAGTAAGTACCGGATTGATGTGCAGAGGAGTGGGCGATAAATATGGGCACTGGAGGTTTCACTGTTTGACCTGGAATAGGAGATCTTCCCAAAATAAGGGCGTGGGAGGGCCAGGGTTTTAAATTGGCAACTGGCCAATTGGCACTGCCGCTGATACTCCAGCCTTTAAACATTGAACCCCAATTTATTCTAACATTTGACAATGGCGTTGCTTGGGCTGAGATTTTCCAAGAGCCAGCACATTGTTACTAGGAGGCATATAGGCTCATGGTTGTCTGTGGTGGTGGTGGAGGTGGAGATAGGATGCCATTGTATTGTTTTGGGGAAATATTACACCTAGAGCCTGATTCAAAGCCATCGCGTCTTGCCATTCCAGAGCTAGTGTCCTAGCCATTAGACTAAATAGGCGCCCTGATGCAATCCCCCTATCCACACCCACCTGTCCAGGCTACACTACCTATGCTCCCTGATGCAATCCCCCTATCCACGCCCCCTGTCTATGTGGGTCCTCATCAGTGAGGTCAATGGGTAGACGTCGGTAGGGTGATTGTATTAGGGAATCTAGGGAGTATAATGGTTAGCATGCTAGCCTTGGAATAGGCTGCTTCAGTATCCTGGTGAGATGACACTATAACGTGAGTTCTAATAAGTCGGCACCTGTCCTCACTTGATGTAAGTTGCTAGGCTGTAAAACCCAATCAGTAACTTCAACATGAGTTCCAACAAGTCGGCACCTGTCCTCATGTGACGTTTGTTGCTAGGCTGTAAAACCCAATCAGTAACTACAGCATGAGTTCCAACAAGTCAACACCTGTCCTCATGTGACGTTTGTTGCTAGGCTGTAAAACCCAATCAGTATCTACTGCATGATTTCCAACAAGTCGGCATCTGTCCTCACGTGACGTTTGTTGCTAGGGTGTAAAACCCAATCAGTAATTACAGCATGAGTTCCAACAAGTCAACACCTGTCCTCATGTGATGTTTGTTGCTAGGCTGTAAAACCCAATCAGTAACTACAGCATGAGTTCGAACAAGTCGTCACCTGTCCTCACATGACGTTTGTTGCTAGGCTGTAAAACCCAATCAGTAACTACTGCATGAGTTCCAACAAGTCGGCACCTGTCCTCACGTGACGTTTGTTGCTAGGCTGTAAAACCCAATCAGTAACTACAACATGAGTTCCAACAAGTCGGCATCTGTCCACACTTCATGTTTGTTGCTAGGGTGTAAAACCCAATCAGTAACTACTGCATGAGTTCCAACAAGTCGGCACCTGTCCTCACGTGACGTTTGTTGCTAGGCTGTAAAACCCAATCAGTAGCTACTGCATGAGTTCCAACAAGTCGTCACCTGTCCTCACGTGACGTGTGTTGCTAGGCTGTAAAACCCAATCAGTAACTACTGCATGAGTTCAAACAAGTCGCCACCTGTCCTCACGTGACGTTTGTTGCTAGGCTGTAAAACCCAATCAGTAACTACAACATGACTTCCAACAAGTCGGCATCTGTCCACACTTCATGTTTGTTGCTAGGGTGTAAAACCCAATCAGTAATTACAGCATGAGCTCCAACAAGTCAACATCTGTCCTCACTTGACGTTTGTTGCTAGGATATAAAACCCAATCAGTAATTACAGCATGAGTTCCAACAAGTCAACACCTGTCCTCATGTGACGTTTGTTGCTAGGGTGTAAAACCGAATCAGTAGCTACTGCATGAGTTCCAATAAGTCGGCACCTGTCCTCACTTGACGTTTGTTGCTAGGGTATAAAACCCAATCAGTAACTACAGCATGAGTTCCAACAAGTCGGCACCTGTCCTCACTTGACGTTTGTTGCTAGGGTGTAAAACCCAATCAGTAACTACAGCATGAGTTCCAACAAGTCGGCACCTGTCCTCACTTGACGTTTGTTGCTAGGGTGTAAAACCCAATCAGTAGATCAATCGCTCAATCTGAAGCCCCTCTTGATGCTTAGACCCCTCTTAATGCTTCACCCGATCGATGTTGACGAACCCTTAATACAACTCTCGCCAACTACCCAGCTCTAACCGGGCTCGGTAGCCGAATCGATAGAGCGCGGGCCTCGCGTGCGGAAGGTTGGGGGTTCAATACCCGGTCGAGTCAAACCAATGACATATAAAATTGATACTTGTCACTTCCTAGCCTGACGCTCGGCATTAATAGGATATGGCAAGGACTGGTTAGCTCAGCGTCAGGCTAATGTGAGTGAGTAGGATATCGGGTCATGGTGCTGGTAGCCTGATTTCGCAGTGGGCAGCACTATAAAGTCACCATGAGTGCACACTGTCACAAGTCGGTACCCGTCCTGATAGAACTGATGTTGCCAGGATGTAAAACTTCAACAACCAATCAACCAACCAACAAGTCAACACCTGTCCTCACTTGACTTTGTTGCTAGGCTGTAAAACCCAATCAATAACTACAACATGAGTTCCAACAAGTCAACACCTGTCCTCACTTGACGTTTGTTGCTAGGGTGGAAAACCCAATCAGTAGATCAATCGCTCAATCTAAAGCAATTAGGCCCCTCTTGATGCTTCACCCAATCAATATTGACAAACCCTTAATACAACTTCCCCCAACTCATACTGCAATCTGTAGCGGTGGGCGGCGCCCGACTAGGAGCTGTAATCAGATTATCTGGGTTGAGGGACGGCAGGTGACGGCGACTGATTTGGGGTAGGGACCTATTTGACACAGCCAGGTGCATCATGGGTGGGTACACTTGGCAGCCTCAGTGTGAGAATGAGGCTGGGAACGCGTTGTCCACATTGTATATAAATGTACAGTAAAACCTCTCTATACCGACCCATCCACAAATCGACCACTCCCCTATATCGATCGCTTTATTTGGGTAACCAACAATACCATTGTAAGGATATTTTAACTCTCTAAACCGACCACCTCCTGAAATGGACCACTTAAAGTCGGTCCCGATGTCGGTCGATTTAGAGAGGTTTTACTGTAGTTCACTTCCACACCCGCATGGCCGAATGAGTTGAGCGTCCGTCTCCCGTTTTGGTAGATCGTACGGGTTCGAAACCCTGTTGAGTCAAACAAATGACTTATCAAATTGATACTTGTCGCTTATTCCTAGCCAGTCGCTCGGCATTTATAGGATAGGGCAAGGACTGGTTGGGTCAACGTCAGGATAATGTGACTGAGTGGGATATCAGGTCATGGTGCTGGTGGCCTGGTCTCACAGTAGGGCAGCACTATAAAAACGCTATGATTATTCACTGTCACAAGTCGGTACCCCTCCTGATATATTGCCACCACAGGAAACTTCAACAAATAAACAAACAGACTTCTAATGTACAGAGCACAGAGTATGCTTTACACAATGCAACACTGACTCTCTCATCAATCAATATGTGTAATCAGATGTGACTGGTTTGACGGCTGGATGATCAGTACTCTAACACTAACAGATTGTAATGTTCAGAGGAATAAACACATTTACAAAAAAAAACAGTCCTGAAAAATCTTGAACTTCCTTTGCCCCTTTTCAAGGCATTGAAAAACCTTGAATGTAACCTATTTTGGGTAATTAGTCTTGAAAACCTTGAATTCCATTAAACTATCCCCACCATCTAATTTAGTCCGAAATCGCCATTCGCCATTGTTGTTTTTTCGATGAAATCTAAATGAAAATAGTCTTGAATTCCTATCAAAAACAGCATTGCAAAGCCTTGAATTCCATATCTTCGCATGTGTACGGACCCTGCTAATCAAATGTGATTGTTTTTGACGGCTGGAAGACCGGTGCTCCGGCAAGGACGGATTGTATGTTCAGAGGAATAAAGACATTTACAAAAAAAAGAAAAAAAGATCCTGGCAGAAGTTGCCAGTTCCTGGCCGCTCGTCGACCGACCTCGGGACTGTCTTGTACAAACATATACATCATCATCATCATCATCATCATGCTGTTGGTCGCGATGCGACAAAGACTGCTTTCATTACTTGACTGCCAGTCTCCATTTAGATCTCTGCTGTGAGAGTTGCGTCCATGAGTCGGTCTTAATGTCCATTTCCTGAAAGCTGCCTGCAAAAGTGTTGACGTGTTGCTGGCTTTTGCAAGTTACCAGCGGCACTCTCTCGGGGAGCAAATAGAGGTTTCACACCGGCAAGAACATGTCCAGACAGGCGCAAAACTATTTGTCCCTGCAGTGGCTGGTCTGGAGATGTTGGGAGTTCCATACATCAACCGCCCTTAATGCTGCCACAGTGACATGGTTTTCTGTTTAGGGTTTGCTCCCTTAGCCTTCGGTTCTGTCAAGAACCTGTACCACAAGGCAGTGGTTTACAACTCTGCAGGGCAGGGGCATCAAACTCCCTGAGGTATTGCTATACCTGCAATACCTGCATACCTACATATACATACATACACATACATACACATTCATATATCATATTTGGAGTGATTATGCTTCGGTATAATCACATTGAATTATATATTATGCATACATTTAGTGGTAAAAAACTGGTATGTAAAGAATACATCTCCCGGCACCAGGCCTTCCGGCACCGGTCTTCCCTTAAATAGTATGAATAGAAATAAAAAGTGATATCCAACAATAAAATAAATCAAATACAATAATATTTACGATAGTTTTTTTCTTAATGTTGTACCAGCAAGACAATCCATCTTTGTAGTGATTATGCATCAGATGCATAATCACAGTAAATTATTTATTATGCATATATATATTGGTATGCAAAAAATATATCTAAATGATGTACAACAGTCCCCACAGGACCTCCTCCCCAAGTGGCAAGTGGGAGTATATGAGTGGGCTAAAGACCAGTATATACTCCCATGGTTGACTGGAGGTGCCCTATTGTTTGGGATTTACTGCTATACCAACTCAGTACTATCATGGGCAGTTCCAGCCTGTAGCCATATGTTGTAACTACTGAATTATTTCCTAATATTCACTCCTAATTTACTCAATCCAGTCCCAACTAAATGGCCAGGAAATATTCAAGAAATTAGAAATAATGTTTTGCTTTCTAGTTATGTATTCCAATATGGAAACATCCCAAAACTCAGTGTATCAGAGCCCAAACTGTCAAACTGCACATTAATCTTATATAAAATTCGACCTTGGAAATTAACTCGGTGGCAAAATGACCACCGTAGCTAAAACGAGGTAAGCTCTCCAACCTGTTAAAAAAGATAGTATTATTTTGCAGTAATTTCTAGGTCTGAAATAATGATACGCTATAGCCTACATCACTGATGACAGTCATCAATGCTGAATGACATTAATAACTGCAGCTTGGCCACAGAAGTCTTCATATCATGGTTGGGCCCTAAATAACTCCATGACTCAATTATTCGATCCCGATAAAATGTGAATCGTAAAATTGTCTTGGTCATGGCACATCCGCTTTGGTCGTAATGCTCGCATTGCGGGTGATGCGAGGCGAGGGAGGGCGCCCCCCCCCTCTCCCCTCTTTCCTCCAGCCGTTGGCTCTTACATAATACCCCCCGCTCCTTCCCTTATAACCGCCTCCAGCCTCTCCTCGGGCCACTCGCCTTCCTGCCTCCACACACTCCTCTCCTCCTACCCTTTTTTCTTTGGCTGTCTCTCCACGCCACATCATGCCTAACGGATGAGGCCGGGGGAGGCGCGCCGCCCGCAGGGAGGCGCAGCGCATCTCCGAGGCGGGATCGACCGGATCGACACACTCATCCGCGCCCTCCTCGCCTCCTCAGGCCGCTCCGCTCCCGAGGACCGTCCCCGGCGACCCCCCCTCGGAATGGGGGCGCACCATGCAGGCGACTCTACTCGACACAGTCGCGGCCATGGAGCGCATGACGGCGAGGCTCGACATAATCGACGCCCGGGACCAGCGCGGAGCCGCGCCTCATCACGCCCCCGCCCCGGTCGCCGCGCCCCCGCCGGCGCCGCCTCAGCAGATCGACCCTCCCCGGGCCCCCCGCCACACCGTGGGGGGGGCCCACCCGCCTCCGCCACCTCTGCCGGCGGCTCCAGGGGCCATCCATCCCGACTACCTCCGCTTCACCAGGGGAGGGGCATCCGCCTCTCAGCCCTCGGAGGCCCCGCCCGCCCTGCACTACCGCGACGCCCACGCCCACTCGGCCACCTCCGCAGCCGACACCGTCCGGGAAATCCTCGACTCAGCCGACACTCACAACGCCGGTCGACGGAAAGGTATTTCCCCCCACTACATTTTCCCTTGTGATCTAATAGAACGGGGGGCGGAGAGGAAGGCGGTGAAGCGAGGGGAGGCCACCAAGGACGAATACACCCTCGCCCTCCGCATGCTGGAGGCCCACCCAGCCTTCCCCGCCCACTCCCTTCCCGGACTCAGCCACCACGCCCTCACCATTCACCGAGACAATCTCGTCCACCCCTGGGCTACCGTCCGCCGTTACTCGGAGACGGTATTTACATGGATCGCGGAGGGTAGGCTCCCACACGGCTGGCATGACCCCGCCGCTATCAACATGCTCCGCATGGAGGCCCTCACCACCCCCACAGCTGCCCTCCCCAGCCCCGCCCGCTCCTCCGACCCCGCCCGCCCCGCCCCCAGCCCCCTTTCCCGCCCCCAGACCGACACCAGGACCCCCTACGTCCGGGAATCCCACGGGGCCTCCTGGAACCGGGACCCGGCCTCCTGCGACCGGGCAGGCGCCGGCGAGACACATGGGGAGGGGGCGTCGAGGTATCGACACGCTTGCGCATACTGCGCGAACGTTAGGAAATTCCTCACTATGCACTCCGAGGCCGTCTGTAATAGCAAGAGAAACCGAGAGCGGGGGGCCCCCGCCCCCTCGGCGGATTTTTAGTCTGCCGCCCCCTCCAGCCCGGCCCGGAGGGACCCAGCCGGCCCTACCCAACCCCCCACGCCGACCCACGCACACCCACAACCGACCCTCCTCACATCTCACCGCCCTCTGACTCCCCGCTCTCTCACATCTCGCCGCCCTCTCACATCCCGCCGCCCGCTCACATCTCCCCGCCGTCCCGGCCCGCCCGCGCCCTGACCGCAGAGCACCCAACCGCTCACACCACACCAGGCTTCAAAGCCCCCCTTCTGGCCGCCGCCTGCCGCGACCCAACAGACCCCCCCTCAGACCGCCACCCTGCACCCAACCGCCACCGCTCTCTCATCCCCGCCGACCACCCGGCCCCCCCCCCCCCCCGCCTCGGCCCTACCACAGGCCCCGCCATCTCTCTCTCATCTCCACCGACCACCCGGCCACCGCCCACCACGGTCTCACCACAAGCCTCCCCCCCCCGCCGCCCCCCCACACCCTCCCCCGCTGACACAGCCTACCTCACCCATCTCCCCGGCCTCCCCCCTGACGCCGACCCCCCCAGCCTGCCCCCCACCCCGCCCCCCTCCCCCACCTCCTTCGCCGCCCCCCTCAAACTCCCTCACCGCGCCTCCTCCCCCCTACCCACCCCCCACCCCCCCCACCACGACCTCAGCGAGCACATCTCTGACGTGGTTCAACCCCACATCCAAGACACCCTCCCCGCCGCCCCCTCCTGCGGCCCCTCCCCCCACCAATACCGCCCCACCCTCCTCGCCATCTGGCCCCACGCCTCTAAGGAGGCCTGGGCCCGCTACCCCACCTTCACCCGCGCATACGCCGCACTCAGGGAAGCGGGCCTCCCTAATTTTTTGGCCGCCCGCATCCCCCTCCCCTCTGGCCTCCACATCCCCGCATGGCGCGACCGCCTCCGCGACTACCCCGACCCCGCCCTCCTCGACCTCCTCGAGTTCGGCTTCCCCGCCAATTTCTCCGCCTCATCCCCCCCCCCCGCCCTACATTCACCAACCACCGCGAGCCCCCCGAGCACGCCCCCCACATAGAGACCTTCATAAAAACCGAGCTCGCCCTCGGCGCCCTCGCGGGCCCCTTCACCGTCCCTCCCTTCACCCCCTGGACCCAGGTCTCTCCCATGATGACCCGCCCCAAATCTGACCCCGACAAGAGGCGGGTCATCGTCGACCTCTCCTTCCCCCCCGGCGCCAGCGTCAATGCCGGCATCCCTCGCCGGGAATACCTCGGGAAACCCCACTCATACACCCTCCCTCAGTCGCTGACCTCGGGCGCCGCCTCACGGGAGAGGGCCCCGGCGCATACCTCTGGTCCGCCGATATCTCCCGCGCATACCGGCAACTCCGCGCCGACCCCCTGGCCTGCCCCCTATACGGGATCACCCTCAACCAAAAGGTTTACATTGACCTCGCCCTCCCCTTTGGCTGCCGCTCCTCGGGCGCGGCCTGTGTGCGTGTGACGGCGGCCGTCGCCTGGATCATGAGGCGCGACGGCTTTCACACCCTTGTCTACGTCGACGACTTTGTCGGTTGCGAGGCCTCCTACCTCAGGGCCTGCCAGGCATTCGACGCCTTCCTCGCCCTCGCTGCCACCCTCGGGCTCGACGTGGCGCCCGGGAAGTGCCACCCCCCCGCTGTCCGCTTCACCTGGCTAGGCTTCGCCCTCGACAGCGAGGCGATGACGGTTCGCATCGCCCCCGACAAAGTCGACGACCTCGTCCTCTCATGCGAGGCCCGCCTCACCTGCCCCGCCATAACTCCAGAGCTCCAGAGCCTCCTCGGGCACTTGAACCACGTTGGGAGTTGTGTACTCCCCGCCCGGAGGTTCATGAGTCGCCTCCTCGGGGCGCTCCGCCACTGCTTCGGCTGCACCTCGCTCACCCTCGACGACGACGCCCTCCGGGACCTGAGGTGGTTCGCCCTCTACGGCCGGGCCTCCAACGGCCTCCACCTCCTCCGCGCCCCGGCAGGGCGCGTCCACGTCATAGAGTGCGACTCCTGCCTCACGGGCGGGGGCGCCTTCTCTGCCACCCACTGTTACGCCCGAGGGTACACCTCCGACTTCCGGGCGCGGTTCCCCGACATCCATGAGTTGGAGGCGGTCAACCTCGTCGTCGCACTCCGCGCCCTCATGCCTGACGACGTGGCGGGGGCCACCATCGTGATCAATACTGATAACATGGCCTCCGCCGCCTCCCTCACCTCGGGCCGCGCCCGTGATGCTACCCTCGGGACCTGCGCTCGGGAGCTCTGGCTCCTCGCGGCGACGCGATGCTTCACCCTCACCATCCTCCACAAGCCCGGGGCCGAGCTTGTCCTCACCGACGCCCTCAGCCGCGCCCACCTTGAGGGCCCCTGGGCCGAGGTGGCCCGCGCCGGCGTCGCCCGCCTCGGGCTCCGCAGCACATCCCCCTCACATGACGCCTTCCCCTTTAACCCCGGCCTCTGATGCAGGTTTTACCCCGGCCGAGGCGGAGGACGTCGCCCGCCTGCGCCTCGCTTCCTTGGCTCCCTCGACATGGAAGAACCGCCGACGCCAGGCCCGCGACTACGTCACCTACTGCATCGCCCGAGGGCTCGCCCCCCTCGACCCCTCCGACTTCCAGATTGCCGCCTACACGGCCTCCCTCTACGCCCGTGGCCTCGCCCCGGCCTCCATTAAGAACGCCCTCTCCGGAGCGCGCACCTGGACCGGGGCGGCCGGAGGGTCAACCGCCGCCTTCGACTCTGCCCTCGCCAAGGACGTCTGCCGAGGTGGCGAGCGCGCCTCTACCCACGCCCCTCGCCAGGCGCCCCCTCTGACGCCTCGCCTCCTCACCCTCGTCATATCTCACCTCGCCCTCGCGGGATCGGCCTCGCTCGTCCCTCGGGCCACCCTCCTCCTCGGGTACTTCGGCATGCTGCGGCAGTCCAACCTGCTGTCGCCGAGTCCCGAGGGCTGGGGGGGCCCCCACACCATCACCCGCGGCGACGTCGCCCGCGCCCCCGGCGGCCTCCGGGTCACGGTCAGGACCTCCAAGACCATAACCGGGCCCGCGGGCGCCGTCGCCCAATTCATCCCTGCTTGCCCGAGGCCGGGCCTCTGCCCTCTGGCCGCCTGGAACGCCGCCACCCGGCAGCGCCCCGCGCCCCGCGCCTCCCGACGCCCCGGCTTTCATCATGCCCTCCGGTCGCCCCCTCGATCCGCGCACACTCACCGCCCTCATGCGAGGCGCCCTTCGCGCGCGAGGCATCCGGGGGGCCGAGGCGTTTACCCTCCACAGCCTATGCCGGGGCGCCGCCCAGGCCTGCCATGCCGCCGGAGTCGACATCTCCGACATCATGGCCCAGGGCACATGGACCTCTGAGGCGGTACACGCATACGTGCCCCGACTCGCCCCCTCGGCGGCCCCTCGAGCCCTCTCTTGGTCTTGGTTGAGGGATCCTCGGGCCCACCTCCCGCCAACTACTAAGATTATCTGACATTGACACTCTATGATATTATAATTGATATCTCTCTCACTCCTCATTACTCATGATCCTGACATTTGACACTGTTATCATGACCATGCCTCATGCATTATATTGTACTTACCTATTATTCATATTGCTCCTTATTACATTGAGCCATTACACTTGACATGCCTATTCATGCTTGATTAATGTATATCCATGAAAGCCTCGGGCATTTCTCAATAAAATGCCCTCTTAATCCACTCTCGCCTCCTCGTCCTTCCTTGCCGCGCATCAAGGTAGTAAATCTCCTCTGAGCTCCACTTATTGAGATAATCACATTTCGTGGTATTTCCCTAGACACATACACATAATGCTCCTTTGAAAAGAAGAATATATAAATATTTTGGAAAGATAGGTAAGATTAAATTATAACAATGAAATATTGGTTGGTTGTTGGGGGTTTTTCTTCCTGGCAACATCGAAGGTCATATCAGGACGGGTACTGACTTGTGACAGTGTGCGCTCGTGGCGACTTTACAGTGCTGCCCCACTGGGAAATCACCATGCTAGGAAGCGACAAGTACCAATTTTCTAAGTCATTCATTTAACTCGACCGGGAACCGAACTCCCGATCTCTCGTACGCAAGACCCACGCTCTTCCGATTCGGTAACAATGGAAGAAGATATATATAATATAATATATATATATATTTATATATATATATAGTAAAACCTCTCTAAATCGACCGACCTTATGACCGACTTTAAGTTGTCCATTTACGGAGGTGGTCGGTTTAGTGACTTAGAATATATCCATACAATGGTATTATTGGGACCCAAATAAAGCGATCGATATAGGGGGGTGGTCGATCTGTGGAGGTGGTCGGTTCTAGAGGTTTTACTGTATATATAAAGAAATGAATTCTAATCTTCGACGGTGAAGTTGCATTGGACTAAGGCTTATCTAATGCTACATGTGTGTTTTGATGCTGATATCACGACTGATAACAACGAATGAGTTCATCACGCCATGATCCAATCACGTCCGTGGCGAAATGTTGCGACTACGCCCTGTCGTGCCAAGGGTTAAGTTCTTCTGCACCTACATATAAAACAATCCTGTTAGGGTAGCGATCACTCACCAGCCAGACATCCAACGTCTAGGGCTAAGAAGTCTCGACAGCGAAAGGCAGGGGATAGCGAGACGGAGATAGAGAAATAGATCAAGAGAGAGTGCGATCAACAGAAACGGACGGAGAAACTATACTGCGACACCGCCACACGATAGCGCCATGCAGACATACGCTGTTCTGCTGGCTGCGCTAGTTGTAGGACACGCCACAGGTAAACTACATATCCAGCTGTCAACAGTTTCTTTCGTTCATCCTGTATCACAAATCACATGATTTGTAATTTCATATATGTGAGACCGAGAGAGAGAATGAAATCAATAGAGACAGAGGGTTGCTTGGTTGTTGGAGTTTTACGTTCTAGAAACATCTAAGCTAGGTCATATCAGGACGGGTACCGACTTGTGATGCTGCACACTCATGACAACTTTATAGTGCTGCCCCACTGGGAGGCCAGGTCACTGGCACCATGACCTGATATCCCGCTCAGTCGCATTATCCTGACAGTGAGCCAACCAGTCCTTGCCCTATTTTAATAATGCTGAGCCCCAGGCTAGGAAGCGACAAGCATCAATTTGTAAGTCATTGGTTTGACTCGACCCGTGAGTTCGAACTCCACGATCTCCTAAAACGGGAGACGGACGCTCAACTCATTCGGCCATTCCATCTGGTTAAGACAGAGGGGAAAACTATATAGCTATGCAAGCGAACACTATTATTTATTTTCACCGGGCGCGGTACCGTAATCGGTGGAGCGCGGGTCTCGCGTGCGGAAGGTCGGAGGTTCGGTTCCCAGTGGAGTCACACCCAATGACTTTAAAATTGACAGTTGTCGCTTCCTAGCCTGGTGCTCAGCATTAATAGGATAGGGCAAGGTCTCGGTCGTAATGCTTGCATTGCGCGTGATTCGCAGTGAAGGAGGAGCACCCCCCCCCCCGCCCCCCTCTCTCCACCTCCCCCAGCCCGCGACCGTTTCGTTGCGTAACCTCCCCCCCCCCCCTCTCTCTCTCTCCCTTATAACCCAGCCTCTCTGCCCTCTCTCGCCACTCAGCCTCCTTCCCCTGCCAGACGCACTCCTCCATTTCTTCTCCACCCACCCCACTTTGTACATTGCCCCCCCCCCCCCACTTTACATAATAAAGTGTGCTTTTTCTCCACTCTTGCCTCCGTCTTCCTCCTTCGCTGCGCATCATTAGCTCAGTGTCAGGATAATCTGACTGAGTTGATGCCGGTGTAAAGATTTCAAATTCCACCCATATTCAAGTTCCCCCCCGGGAACTTGAAAACGTTTTCAAATTCCTCCCATGGGAATTTGAAAACGTTTTCAAATTCCCTCCCTCATTTTAACTTCCCCCCCCCCCCAATTTTTGGGGAATTTTCTTGATTTTTGTTTGTTTGTGTGTTATTTTTTGTTATTTTTCATGACAAATATTATAATATATAGAGAATAGCATAATGGAAATTATTACTAGTACAATAAAACATATTTAACCACAAATGACACAAAAAGTCTCCAAGATGGTTAACAAAAAAATATTATACGTCTGAAATTTAAAACGTTTTTAAAAGTTTTTTAAACAATTTTAAATTCCCGGAGGGGGGAATTTGAAAATAGGGGGAGGAATCTGGAAACTGTTTTTAAGTTCCCCCCCAGGAATCTGAAAACGTTTTAAATTTCCCCGGAGGAAAGTTAAAAACGTTTTCAGATTCCCGGGGGGGAACTTGGGAAGGGAGGAAGTTGAAATCGTTACACCGGGGGCCTGATTTCCCAGTGGTGCAGCACTATAAAGTCGCCACGAGTGTGCACTGTCACCATGCAACTTTAAAACAAATAATTGTGTAATAATAGTGTAGGGGTGGAGGGGGTAAGTTGTGTCACGGGATAAGTTGTGCCACCCCCTCTCCAATCTATCTGACTGCATACCTGAGGTAAGTTGTGCCACTTTGCAAAACATGTTCAACCTCTCATCATCATCATCATGCTGTCGGTCGCGATGCGACAAAGACTGCTTTCATTACTTGACTGCCGCTCTCCATTGTGTGGTTGTACATTTCATGAAAGCTGCCTGCAAAAGTGTTGAAGTGCTGCTGGCTTGGGCAAGTTACTAGCGGCACTCTCTCGGGGAGCAAATAGAGGTTTCACACCGGCAAGAACATGTCAAGACAGGCGCAAAACCATTTGTCCCTGCACTGGCTGGTCGGGAGATGTGGGTAGTTCCATACATCAACCACCCTTAATGCTGCCACAGTGACATGGTTTTCTGTTTAGGGTTTGCTCCCTGATCCATCCGTGTCAAGAAGCTACCGTGCCTGCAACCTGCTAGCGGCACAATATGTCAACTCCAGCCTGCCTCGTTGTCATGCTACCATCCTGTTCAATGGCACCTTGTGGGACATACTCGGCCTGTCAGGGCCTGCTTTGGGATGACATTGCTAAGCATTGTCAAGTGAAGTCTTCAACCTGTGATGACAATTTAATCAAAACAACATCCAGAGCTGATGACGTAACTACTGCTAAGGCAACATCTACACCTGATTATGGAACTACTGCCAGGACAACCTCCACACCTGATTATGGAACTAGTGACAGTCGCAACCTAGCCACGACCTCCAGATTATGGAACTACTGCCAGGACAACTCCTCACTGTTATGGAACTACTGACAGGACAACATCCACCTGATGATGGAACTACTGCCAGGACAACATCTACACCTGATTATGGAACTACTGTCAGGACAACATCTCACACCTGATTATGGAACTACTGACAGGACAACATCCACACCTGATTATGGAACTACTGACAGGACAACATCCACACCTGATTATGGAACTACTGACAGGACAACATCCACACCTGATTATGGAACTACTGACAGGACAACATCCACACCTGATTATGGAACTACTGCCAGGACAACCTCCACACCTGATTATGGAACTACTGACAGGACAACATCCACACCTGATTATGGAACTACTGCCAGGACAACATCCACACCTGATTATGGAACTACTGACAGGACAACATCCACACCTGATTATGGAACTACTGACAGGACAACATCCACACCTGATTATGGAACTACTGACAGGACAACATCCACACCTGATTATGGAACTACTGACAGGACAACATCCACACCTGATTATGGAACTACTGCCAGGACAACATCCACACCTGATTATGGAACTACTGACAGGACAACATCCACACCTGATTATGGAACTACTGACAGGACAACATCCACACCTGATTATGGAACTACTGACAGGACAACATCCACACCTGATTATGGAACTACTGCCAGGACAACATCCACACCTGATTATGGAACTACTGACAGGACAACATCCACACCTGATTATGGAACTACTGACAGGACAACATCCACACCTGATTATGGAACTACTGACAGGACAACATCCACACCTGATTATGGAACTACTGACAGGACAACATCCACACCTGATTATGGAACTACTGACAGGACAACATCCACACCTGATTATGGAACTACTGACAGGACAACATCCACACCTGATTATGGAACTACTGACAGGACAACATCCACACCTGATTATGGAACTACTGACAGGACAACATCCACACCTGATTATGGAACTACTGCCAGGACAACATCCACACCTGATTATGGAACTACTGACAGGACAACATCCACACCTGATTATGGAACTACTGACAGGACAACATCCACACCTGATTATGGAACTACTGACAGGACAACATCCACACCTGATTATGGAACTACTGACAGGACAACATCCACACCTGATTATGGAACTACTGACAGGACAACATCCACACCTGATTATGGAACTACTGCCAGGACAACATCCACACCTGATTATGGAACTACTGACAGGACAACATCCACACCTGATTATGGAACTACTGACAGGACAACATCCACACCTGATTATGGAACTACTGCCAGGACAACATCCACACCTGATTATGGAACTACTGACAGGACAACATCCACACCTGATTATGGAACTACTGCCAGGACAACATCCACACCTGATTATGGAACTACTGCCAGGACAACATCCACACCTGATTATGGAACTACTGACAGGACAACATCCACACCTGATTATGGAACTACTGCCAGGACAACATCCACACCTGATTATGGAACTACTGACAGGACAACATCCACACCTGATTATGGAACTACTGACAGGACAACATCCACACCTGATTATGGAACTACTGACAGGACAACCTCCACACCTGATTATGGAACTACTGACAGGACAACATCCACACCTGATTATGGAACTACTGCCAGGACAACATCCACACCTGATTATGGAACTACTGACAGGACAACATCCACACCTGATTATGGAACTACTGCCAGGACAACATCCACACCTGATTATGGAACTACTGACAGGACAACATCCACACCTGATTATGGAACTACTGACAGGACAACATCCACACCTGATTATGGAACTACTGACAGGACAACATCCACACCTGATTATGGAACTACTGACAGGACAACATCCACACCTGATTATGGAACTACTGCCAGGACAACATCCACACCTGATTATGGAACTACTGCCAGGACAACATCCACACCTGATTATGGAACTACTGACAGGACAACATCCACACCTGATTATGGAACTACTGCCAGGACAACATCCACACCTGATTATGGAACTACTGCCAGGACAACATCCACACCTGATTATGGAACTACTGACAGGACAACATCCACACCTGATTATGGAACTACTGACAGGACAACATCCACACCTGATTATGGAACTACTGACAGGACAACATCCACACCTGATTATGGAACTACTGCCAGGACAACATCCACACCTGATTATGGAACTACTGACAGGACAACCTCCACACCTGATTATGGAACTACTGCCAGGACAACATCCACACCTGATTATGGAACTACTGCCAGGACAACATCCACACCTGATTATGGAACTACTGCCAGGACAACATCCACACCTGATTATGGAACTACTGACAGGACAACATCCACACCTGATTATGGAACTACTGACAGGACAACATCCACACCTGATTATGGAACTACTGCCAGGACAACATCCACACCTGATTATGGAACTACTGACAGGACAACATCCACACCTGATTATGGAACTACTGACAGGACAACATCCACACCTGATTATGGAACTACTGCCAGGACAACATCCACACCTGATTATGGAACTACTGCCAGGACAACATCCACACCTGATTATGGAACTACTGACAGGACAACATCCACACCTGATTATGGAACTACTGACAGGACAACATCCACACCTGATTATGGAACTACTGCCAGGACAACATCCACACCTGATTATGGAACTACTGACAGGACAACATCCACACCTGATTATGGAACTACTGCCAGGACAACATCCACACCTGATTATGGAACTACTGACAGGACAACATCCACACCTGATTATGGAACTACTGCCAGGACAACATCCACACCTGATTATGGAACTACTGACAGGACAACATCCACACCTGATTATGGAACTACTGACAGGACAACATCCACACCTGATTATGGAACTACTGCCAGGACAACATCCACACCTGATTATGGAACTACTGCCAGGACAACATCCACACCTGATTATGGAACTACTGACAGGACAACATCCACACCTGATTATGGAACTACTGACAGGACAACATCCACACCTGATTATGGAACTACTGCCAGGACAACATCCACACCTGATTATGGAACTACTGCCAGGACAACATCCACACCTGATTATGGAACTACTGCCAGGACAACATCCACACCTGATTATGGAACTACTGCCAGGACAACATCCACACCTGATTATGGAACTACTGACAGGACAACATCCACACCTGATTATGGAACTACTGCCAGGACAACATCCACACCTGATTATGGAACTACTGACAGGACAACATCCACACCTGATTATGGAACTACTGACAGGACAACATCCACACCTGATTATGGAACTACTGACAGGACAACATCCACACCTGATTATGGAACTACTGACAGGACAACATCCACACCTGATTATGGAACTACTGCCAGGACAACATCCACACCTGATTATGGAACTACTGCAGGACAACATCCACACCTGATTATGGAACTACTGCCAGGACAACATCCACACCTGATTATGGAACTACTGACAGGACAACCTCCACACCTGATTATGGAACTACTGACAGGACAACATCCACACCTGATTATGGAACTACTGCCAGGACAACATCCACACCTGATTATGGAACTACTGCCAGGACAACATCCACACCTGATTATGGAACTACTGACAGGACAACATCCACACCTGATTATGGAACTACTGACAGGACAACATCCACACCTGATTATGGAACTACTGCCAGGACAACATCCACACCTGATTATGGAACTACTGCAGGACAACATCCACACCTGATTATGGAACTACTGACAGGACAACATCCACACCTGATTATGGAACTACTGCCAGGACAACATCCACACCTGATTATGGAACTACTGCCAGGACAACCTCCACACCTGATTATGGAACTACTGACAGGACAACATCCACACCTGATTATGGAACTACTGCCAGGACAACATCCACACCTGATTATGGAACTACTGACAGGACAACATCCACACCTGATTATGGAACTACTGACAGGACAACATCCACACCTGATTATGGAACTACTGACAGGACAACATCCACACCTGATTATGGAACTACTGCCAGGACAACATCCACACCTGATTATGGAACTACTGCCAGGACAACATCCACACCTGATTATGGAACTACTGACAGGACAACATCCACACCTGATTATGGAACTACTGCCAGGACAACATCCACACCTGATTATGGAACTACTGACAGGACAACATCCACACCTGATTATGGAACTACTGCCAGGACAACATCCACACCTGATTATGGAACTACTGCCAGGACAACATCCACACCTGATTATGGAACTACTGACAGGACAACATCCACACCTGATTATGGAACTACTGCCAGGACAACATCCACACCTGATTATGGAACTACTGACAGGACAACATCCACACCTGATTATGGAACTACTGACAGGACAACATCCACACCTGATTATGGAACTACTGACAGGACAACATCCACACCTGATTATGGAACTACTGCCAGGACAACATCCACACCTGATTATGGAACTACTGCCAGGACAACATCCACACCTGATTATGGAACTACTGACAGGACAACATCCACACCTGATTATGGAACTACTGACAGGACAACATCCACACCTGATTATGGAACTACTGCCAGGACAACATCCACACCTGATTATGGAACTACTGACAGGACAACATCCACACCTGATTATGGAACTACTGACAGGACAACATCCACACCTGATTATGGAACTACTGCCAGGACAACATCCACACCTGATTATGGAACTACTGCCAGGACAACATCCACACCTGATTATGGAACTACTGCCAGGACAACCTCCACACCTGATTATGGAACTACTGACAGGACAACATCCACACCTGATTATGGAACTACTGACAGGACAACATCCACACCTGATTATGGAACTACTGCCAGGACAACATCCACACCTGATTATGGAACTACTGACAGGACAACATCCACACCTGATTATGGAACTACTGCCAGGACAACATCCACACCTGATTATGGAACTACTGACAGGACAACCTCCACACCTGATTATGGAACTACTGACAGGACAACCTCCACACCTGATTATGGAACTACTGCCAGGAGAACCTCCACACCTGATTATGGAACTACTGACAGGACAACATCCACACCTGATTATGGAACTACTGCCAGGACAACATCCACACCTGATTATGGAACTACTGACAGGACAACATCCACACCTGATTATGGAACTACTGCCAGGACAACATCCACACCTGATTATGGAACTACTGCCAGGACAACATCCACACCTGATTATGGAACTACTGACAGGACAACATCCACACCTGATTATGGAACTACTGCCAGGACAACATCCACACCTGATTATGGAACTACTGACAGGACAACATCCACACCTGATTATGGAACTACTGACAGGACAACATCCACACCTGATTATGGAACTACTGCCAGGACAACCTCCACACCTGATTATGGAACTACTGACAGGACAACCTCCACACCTGATTATGGAACTACTGACAGGACAACCTCCACACCTGATTATGGAACTACTGCCAGGACAACATCCACACCTGATTATGGAACTACTGACAGGACAACCTCCACACCTGATTATGGAACTACTGACTGGACAACTCCACACCGATTATGGAACTATGCAGGACCTCCACACTGATTATGGAACTACTGACAGGACAACATCCACACCTGATTATGGAACTACTGCAGGACAACATCCACACCTGATTATGGAACTACTGACAGGACAACATCCACACCTGATTATGGAACTACTGCCAGGACAACATCCACACCTGATTATGGAACTACTGCCAGGACAACATCCACACCTGATTATGGAACTACTGACAGGACAACATCCACACCTGATTATGGAACTACTGCCAGGACAACATCCACACCTGATTATGGAACTACTGACAGGACAACCTCCACACCTGATTATGGAACTACTGACAGGACAACCTCCACACCTGATTATGGAACTACTGCCAGGACAACCTCCACACCTGATTATGGAACTACTGACAGGACAATATCCACACCTGATTATGGAACTACTGCAAGGACAACATCCACACCTGATTATGGAACTACTGACAGGACAACATCCACACCTGATTATGGAACTACTGCCAGGACAACATCCACACCTGATTATGGAACGACTGCCAGGACAACATCTACACCTGATTATGGAACTACTGACAGGACAACATCCACACCTGATTATGGAACTACTGCCAGGACAACATCCACACCTGATTATGGAACTACTGACAGGACAACATCCACACCTGATTATGGAACTACTGACAGGACAACATCCACACCTGATTATGGAACTACTGACAGGACAACATCCACACCTGATTATGGAACTACTGACAGGACAACATCCACACCTGATTATGGAACTACTGACAGGACAACATCCACACCTGATTATGGAACTACTGCCAGGACAACATCCACACCTGATTATGGAACTACTGACAGGACAACCTCCACACCTGATTATGGAACTACTGACTGGACAACCTCCACACCTGATTATGGAACTACTGCCAGGAGAACCTCCACACCTGATTATGGAACTACTGACAGGACAATATCCACACCTGATTATGGAACTACTGCAAGGACAACATCCACCCCTGATTATGGAACTACTGACAGGATGACATCCACACCTGATTATGGAACTACTGCCAGGACAACAACCACACCTGATTATGGAACGACTGCCAGGACAACATCTACACCTGATTATGGAACTACTGACAGGACAACCTCCACACCTGATTATGGAACTACTGCCAGGACAACCTCCACACCTGATTATGGAACTACTGCCAGGACAACCTCTACACCTGATTATGGAACTACTGACAGGACAACCTCAACACCTGATTATGGAACTACTGACAGGACAACATCCACACCTGATTATGGAACTACTGCCAGGACAACATCCACATCTGATTATCCAAGTACTGACAGGACAACATCCACACCTGATTATGGAACTACTGCCAGGACAACCTCCGCACCTGATTATGGAACTACTGCCAGGACAACCTCAACACCTGATTATGGAACTACTGACAGGACAACATCCACACCTGATTATGGAACTACTGCCAGGACAACATCCACACCTGATTATGGAACTACTGTCAGGACAACATCCACACCTGATTATGGAACTACTGACAGGACAACATCCACACCTGATTATGGAACTACTGCCAGGACAAAATCCACACCTGATTATGGAACTACTGTCAGGACAACATCCACACCTGATTATGGAACTACTGCCAGGACAAAGTCCACACCTGATTATGGAACTACTGCAAGGACAACATCCACACCTGATTATGGAACTACTGACAGGACAACATCCACACCTGATTATGGAACTACTGCCAGGACAAAATCCACACCTGATTATGGAAGTACTGACAGGACAACATCCACACCAGATTATGGAACTACTGCCAGGATAACATCCACACCTGATTATGGAACTACTGCCAGGACAACATCCACACCTGATTATGGAACTACTGACAGGACAACCTCTACACCTGATTATGGAACTACTGACAGGACAACCTCCACACCTGATTATGGAACTACTGACAGGACAACATCCACACCTGATTATGGAACTACTGCCAGGACAACATCCACACCTGATTATGGAACTACTGTCAGGACAACATCCACACCTGATTATGGAACTACTGACAGGACAACATCCACACCTGATTATGGAACTACTGCCAGGACAAAATCCACACCTGATTATGGAACTACTGTCAGGACAACATCCACACCTGATTATGGAACTACTGCCAGGACAATATCCACACCTGATTATGGAACTACTGCCAGGACAACATCCACACCTGATTATGGAACTACTGACAGGACAACATCCACACCTGATTATGTAACTACTGACAGGACAACATCCACACCTGATTATGGAACTACTGCCAGGACAACATCCACACCTGATTATGGAACTACTGCCAGGACAACATCCACACCTGATTATGGAACTACTGCCAGGACAACATCCACACCTGATTATGGAACTACTGCCAGGACAACATCCACACCTGATTATGGAACTACTGCCAGAACAACCTCCACACCTGATTATGGAACTACTGACAGAACAACATCTACACCTGATTATGGAACTACTGCCAGGACAATATCCACACCTGATTATGGAACTACTGCCAGGACAACATCCACACCTGATTATGGAACTACTGAGAGGACAACATCCACACCTGATTATGGAACTACTGACAGGACAACCTCCACACCTGATTATGGAACTACTGCCAGGACAACCTCAACACCTGATTATGGAACTACTGACAGGACAGCCTCCACACCTGATTATGGAACTACTGACAGGACAATATCCACACCTGATTACGGAACTACTGCAAGGACAACATCCACACCTGATTATGGAACTACTGACAGGACGACATCTACATCTGATTATGGAACTACTGCCAGGACAACATCCACACCTGATTATGTAACTACTGCCAGGACAACATCCACACCTGATTATGGAACTACTGACAGGACAACATCCACACCTGATTATGGAACTACTGACAGGACAACATCCACACCTGATTATGGAACTACTGACAGGACAACATCCACACCTGATTATGGAACTACTGACAGGACAACATCCACACCTGATTATGGAACTACTGCCAGGACAAAATCCACACCTGATTATGGAAGTACTGACAGGACAACATCCACACCTGATTATGGAACTCCTGACAGGACAACATCCACACCTGATTATGGAACTACTGCTAGGACAACATCCATACCTGATGATGTAACTACTGCTAGGACAACATCCAGACCTGATGATGTAACTACTTCTCTAAATGTATGTGTCAAGAGTTGTTTTGGAACACCTGATGGGGCCTACCAGTCTTGTCACAGCTGTGATGTCTACGCAACATGTATCAATGGTAATCTCATTGACAAAAGGCTTTGTCCGAGTGATCTTGTTTGGGATGACAATCTCAAGAAGTGCCATGTCAGCTCTTCGACATGTGATGACAATGCCAGTAAAACACCTTCATTGCCAAAGACAACAGTTCCTGATAAGACATCAACAACAAGCAATCAGCCCGAGCAGCCAACATCTATAAGAACTACATTCAAACCCACACATACAACTTCAGTAATTAGAACATCCCGACCAAAGACTTCAAATCAGCCAACAACGCGACCAGAAAACCCAACTTCAGCAGCGACAACAACCAAACCTGGGAATCCAGGTGTATGCGTTAAACACTGTGCCGGACTACCTGATGGAGTCTACCAGTCTTGCTACAGCTGTCATGTCTACGCTACTTGTATCTATGGCTTTATCATTGACAAAAGGCTATGTACTATAGGTCGTGTTTGGGATGACAATCTCAAGAAGTGTCAATTCAGCTCTTCAACATGTACTGACAATATAAATGAATTTCCATCTTGGCAAAGGATCAAATCTGCGATTGTTCTTAAGAATAAGGCAACCGACAATAGTAAAAAGCTAAATGGACAGACACACAAGCCGGAGAGATGCCTTAGTGACTGTGCTGGAATTGCTGATGGTGACTATCAGTCATGTCTGGGCTGTCATGTCTATGTGTCATGTGTCAATAGGCAGATCATCGACAACCAGCCATGTCCCCGTACTCTATTCTGGGATGACAAGGACAAGAGGTGTCAATTCAAATCGCACACTTGTGATGACAGGATGAGCAAGATAAGGTTCGATACCAAGTCCTACAAACTAAATAACCGAATTTTGAAGTGGAGGCATCGCCATAGAGATTGAGTGCTAAAAAAAACCTGGCTGTGGTTTTCGGAATTGTTTGTTACCATCCTGTACTTCTAATTAGATAGTTTATTTCAATTTACAAGGATGAACATGACATTATGCAATTGAACATGCAGAATCAAGTTCCATCCAAAATATCCAATACTTGCTATTTGACTACAGGATGGGAGTTAGCTGTCAGTGGTTACGATAAGTAATTCAATATCGTAAATAATACACAAACTATTATGTCCATGCTATAATTTTCTCCCGCGTACAGAAAGATGAACAGAGTAGTGAGTTTCAACAAATTTATTGGAGAACATAGCCTGCAGGCAGGCCGAGGATGAAGTATCTGGAGATCACTATCGGTATCGCATATCGTATCAAGAATAGGTCAATCACATCATAACATATCATAACATAGCAGTGGCATATCGGTAATCAAAAAAGGAAAAGCAATATGCTATGGACAGTATAAATACAGCCTCACTAAAAAATAAAAATAAAAAAGAATATCAACAAATCATAGTGTTTTCAATCAATCAGGGTAATAGTTAGTCAATCAATAATAAATGGGTCAATAAACAAGAAAGAGAAGGCCAGAAGAATCAGGAATCCAAGGAAGCTAGGATAAGAATCAGACCTCAACCCAACAATTTCCCGAGGGCTGATGGGACTTCTGAAGTCATTACTGGACGCATATACACCGACAGAACATCACTCTTTCAAGGACCGCCCTCTCATATAGCATCAACGTTGAGGCCAGCAGATGCACATGCCTGGACCGCACCCCTTCGAAGACTGCGCATTGTAAAGGAACATGCCGAGGCAAACAGGAATGAGGAAGCAGGGAAGAGGACTCTTATTAGCCTAGCAACTGTTAGTGGAGAACCGTCTGGCAGCAGGAGAAGAGGGAGATGGGTTAAAACAGCGAGTATACTTAGACCAAGCAGAGACAGGGCAGCACAATGAAGAAGCGAGATAGGGAAGAAGATAAGTGAGAGGAGGCTGAGAGTTAGACCTAGTCTTGGAAGATCTTATCATAATGGACAAGCCTGAATTAGCCACTCGAATATCTGAAGCGATTAACGTGGAAGGCCCAAGGACGGGATGGGGAGGAGATATCACATTACTTTGATGGGAAAAAGTGAAATAGATTACGAGAAGGGCAGCTAGACAAACCAAGGCATGGGTTCCAAACGAAGAGAGATATGTAATTATTTACTTCAGCTCCTCTGGAGACAGAGGAGTAGCTCTCTTCGGAATGTGAAGGAACTCTTGGCGAGACCTCTCCTAAGCAGCATAACTGGGTACGTGTTAAACAGTCTGACATCCCCTCCCAAGGCCTCAACACAGGTCTTCGCGCCGCTCAGGTAATTGGCAATTGAGCCTAGTGACTTAAGTCGTGATCTAAGGTATACAAGATATGCAAGCACATCATAAACTGTCGGCTTCCAGGGATCGACCTGGTGGTGCCAGCATAACCTCTTGTAACATTGCAGATGCAGCGCTTTATTCGCCCAAGTTCCTCTGGATAGAGCAGTGGAGAAAGCAGTGACTAGCTCGAGACGCTGTGTCAGGGTGTAGCCTGGAAGATAGAAGCATAAAAGTGACTATCTTCCAGGATATGGAAGGAGTTCATATTCACAGTGAAAAATCAATATTCACTAGTGGAAAAAGGATTCTAATTGGTTTCAGTTTCGCTTATCACATTCACACATGGCTGCAGCTTTAGCTTGGACATTATGTGGCAGTCTACTTAGATTATCAGCTAATATCAAAGCTTTGCATTCTTTATGTAGGATAGTGATGTTGCAACTCTGAGTCACTGCTATCAGCCACATTTGTCTTGCGAAGGCGCAAAGAACCGGATCCCTTCCCGCACCCTACTGTAATATTTGCTGTGAAACAAGATTATCTGTGTTGATCACGATATTAAAATTACGAGGGTCTTCAGGAAGGACAAACAATAATGCTGTGACTAAATTAAGCACGGCAGTAGTGTAAACATAACAGCCGTCAGGTGTCCTGGCAGTCAGCCGTTGCGGACTACTCGGCGCGGTAACCGACCCTAACACAACAACTTCACTCACTTCTGAGGTAGGCGTGACAGTCCAGGAGGGAGCTTTCTTATCAAGAAAACACCGCTTCTTGAGGCAATCCTGCTCACGATGCGGAACAAGCCTCTTATAGCGAACCAAACACCACGCACAATTATGGATGAAGCGCGCTGGAAGGACACCACACGTATCGCCCCAGTTCCACTTGTGACACGGCCTGACACTGACTTCCTTAGAATAGTCGTCACGAGGGTTGATCGGCTGAACGACCGGTTGCTGTGACGGACCTAGCCGGACCACTTGAGCTGTTGTTGTGGGCGTGGCGGGCTGCCTCGCTGGGGAGATGTGGGCAGCATGCTGGTGGTAAACAGCTTGAGACTGCTTAACAGAGGTGGAACACACATCTCGCAGCAGATCCTTAATTGCCGCTACATCAGACCAACCATTCTTTAACCTCCCATTCGCCAACCTCTTAAACACCTTTTCCGACCACGGATGGTGCATATGCCAATCCCAGGTCTCTACCAACTCTGCAATATCCTCCTGATGCTCGGACAAGGCCAGCGGCCATGAGGGGGGAAGTGACGGGATGCGCCGCGAGCCTCTTCGACGCACCGAAATACTCCGGCCAAGTCGCCTTCCCCATTGGAATTGGCCTACACCCATCCCCACGAGTAATAAATAGATGCGGTTGCAATGAAGTACCTGACCCATCCAGGTAGCTGACCCATCCAGCAGCAGTTCCGCTCACGCCGAGGCTGTTTGATGCGCGTGAGCTGTTGGGTGTCAACGAGGAAGCTGTTGTCACCTCCTCCGACACGTCCACCGGCGCGGCGACCAGCCTAGTAGGTAGCGGGGCCTGGCTAATCACCACAGCAGGCTGCACCGCTGCTGCACCGTTACGACAGACAACGGGATAGGCACCTGTGGGGAATCCCAAACTTGTCTCGCTGCCCTCTCTTCTGACGATGGGGTGCGGTACGGCAAAACAACCGGCAAACCTGGGGGTGCCACACGGGGCATGGCCTGGGGGCCTGTCCTCCGGGGAGTAGAAATTGCCCTCTCCAAATCCTCTACCCAGAATACCAGCTCCGTGTTCCTTACCAGGTTCTCTCCTTCCATCTCATAAAGCCTCCGAATTACTACCGAACACTCTTGCAGACAACCAGAAGGCCTACCCTCTTTCTTCTTCCTCGGTGGCATTTCGAACACACACTCCCTTGACCACTAGACAGAGGGTAGTATCGAGGAGAACAGCATGAAACGGCTGGTACCGAAGACTGCAAGCGGGAAAGTGCCCCGGATGGAAGTCAAAGTGTTAGGAAAGTAGTGCAGTATTAAAAAAATAGTGCGGCCGGACGCGTTCGTAAATTATCCATTTTAACCACCAACATGCGTAATGATAAGGCTTATCACCAAGATGATGGTGCTTTAATTTACTGTAGGAAATGAAGCAGTCTCATGCTTTCTAAAGGGAAAGTATTGATTAAAGTTGCATAATCTGATGGTTTTGGTGTTTTGTCATCTCCTTTTAGATAAATATATTAGGTCGATCATTATAATGTACTGAAATTCAATTTGAAGTAACTTTGATTTCAAATAGCTAACATTGAAGATATTTGAAGTGCAAACATGCCAAATTAATTTGAGAGTGCATGTTAAAATGCTGACTTCAGCAGTGAAGGCTATATTACATTATCTTAGTATTGCTATCTATGCAGCAGCAAATGGTTTATAGCCACATATTATCTTAGTTGGATATATAGTATCAGATAATTCATTTGTTTGATACAATTTGACGTTTTGATGCAGCTTGATAAAAGGAAAGTGTAGTCAATAGTTGCAGAATGCATACATGTATCTTGGAACTAATTACATGTACAATGAATTTTTATTTTTATTTTCCACATGGCAGGTCCTGTGGGGACTGTTGTACATCATTTAGATATTTATTTTTCATACCACTATATATATGCATAATAAATAATTCACTGTGATTATCCATCTGATGCATAATCACCACAAATATGGCTGGTCTTGCTGGTACAACATTAAGAACAACTTTATTGTATTTGATTTATTTTATTGTTGGTTATCACTTTTTATTTATATTCAGACAGTCATTGCTACATTTAGGAACACTGGTAAGTTATTCTTCACCTGATATTGCAATATTATGTATATATAATATATACATATGTATGTGCATATACACATATATATATAACTTTATAAGTATGTGTATGTGTACATGTATAATCAAAAATAAAATAAATAAAATATAAATGTAAAATTATTTAGGCTAATGGCAGTGCTTGGTTAAAATCTGAGGTTGAAAGTTTCAGAGCTTAGGCCCCTTGCATTGTTGCAATAAGTCTGAGAGTGACATAGACTACATATGGATTAACTTAGCAATGGCAAATGGATAACCACTCTGAGATATGTGATGCAATCATCTCTAAATACAATATGTATTTATATGCATATATATAGTCATGTATATATGTCTGCATATGTATTTATGTATACATATATGTATATATATATGTGTATACATGTATATATATGTATGTATGTGTATGTATGTATATGTATGTATATGTTTGTATATGGATGTGTATGCATGTGTATGTGTGTATGCACGTGTATACATGTGTATGCATGTGTACGAATGGGTCTGCATGGGTATGCATGTGTATGTATTTGTATGTATAGGTATGTATATGTATGTTTATGTATGTATAGGTATATGTATAATATTTATTCATATACATCCATAAACATCCATATACATACATACATATACATACATACACATACATACACATTCATATATCATATTTGTGGTGATTGTGCTTCGGTATAATCATAGTGAATTATATATTATGCATACATATAGCGCCAAAAAACTGGTGTATAAAGAATACATCTCCCGGAACCAGGCCTTTCGGCACCGGCCTTCCCTTAAATAATATGAATAGAAATAAAATGTGATAACCAACAATAAAATAAATCTAATACAATAATATTTAAGGTAGGTTTTTCTTAATGTTGTGCCAGCAAGACAAGCCATCTTTGTAGTGATTATCCATCAGATGCATAATCACAGTGAATTATTTATTATGCATATATATTGGTATGCAAGAAATGTATCTAAATGATATACAACAGTCCCAACAGGACCTTTCCCCCCAAGTGGCAAGTGGGAGTATATGAGTGGGCAAGCAAGGGGTATTTTAGATGCACTTTCCCCCAGACAGGACATCACCTACCACATCCTTTGAGGAACCAGTTGTGGCCCACTGGTTGGAACGGAAAATAACCCAAACTGTAAATGTGCACACTAGTATGAAGACACATGGTAGTATTTGTTATTACAAAATTACTGTCATGTACAAAGGGTTTTAGTTGTTTGTGACCAGTGCTTGAATGCCGAAAAGCCCCCACCATGTTCTGATGAGTAAAACTACATACACAAAAACAAACAAACAGAATCTAGTTAATGGAATACTCTTGGGTAGCGCTTCCACAAGATATAATCACCATCTTTTAGCCCACAGTGATTATGAGGCTGGTTAGGTGGTATCCCAGTGGAGCAGCACTATTAAGTGGCTATAAGAATTTGATGCCCGGGTCTGATATAAACCTTAGATGGTGCTAGGATGTAACACCCCAATCATTCGCTCACTGTGGATTTTGTTTCCAGTCGAGTTGAGTTTTATTTCTTGTTGAAGATTCGTGTTTATCATTGATAAGTCTGAATAGTCTTGTTGTCACCATTAGACAGTTGATCAATAGAAAGCATGAGCTTACACTTTTACCGACCCAGCAGATTTTAAACCTCCCACACCACATAGACATGGTATGAGAGCCACTGGCCTTTGATGATGCTGTAAGTTATACACAGTGGTGGAAATCCAAATTGGCAGAGATGATGGCATGCGGTCATTTAAGCACAAACATGTAGTAAGATTCTGTAACTTTGCAAGGCTTCCCCAAGGAGTGAGCTTCCAGCCGATCAACCAATGTTATACTAAACAGGCATGTGATTTCTCTGGTTTTAACGGGAATTCCGGGTTTTTTCTACTGCCGGAATTCCATTTTCTTTTAAATTCAGTTTTTTTTTATGGCCGCCGAAACACCTCTGAAATACATTATTTGCATCGCTCTTGCGACTCAGTGGGATGCTGTGTGTCCCCACGATAAGCTACAAAAATGTTTAGGTTTTTTCGTGCACCCAATCACAAGCCTGATTAAATTAAAGTTTATACTTAATTCGTATAGTAATAGCAACACTGCACTAACCTAAATGTATAATTTACTTTTTCTTGTTGCCCTGTCTCGTAGAATTCCCATCTCTTTCTTTTCTGCTTATTTATCTTTACTGTGCAAATATCTTCCTATGAACTGTGCGCTCTGCTTAAAAACAGGACTACTCAAAGGAGCAGACAGCGTTCTGTGGTAATGAAGCAAGCCATGCTAGCTAGCTACAGTGATTAGATTTCGTCACAAATGAGGACTTAATTGCACAAGGAAAAGCCATTTCCTAATTAAAGCTTCATAGTTCGATAATGGCATCAACTTTTCAAAACAAAAATACTTATACAGTAATTTGTGTATTTTCATAATTTTTATGGAAATTTGAGATTTGTGTCATTTTTAAAGGTTTTCTGGAATAAACAAGCAATCTAATCCTGTTTTTTTTCTACATCTACCACTTAATATTAACACACAATTCTAGATGCACTTGAAGCAATTAACTGTGCCTCAAGCGTTACTTGCGAAGGGCGGTGTTGGGTCGATGGCTAGCTGGTTAGATAAAAGATTCACCTCTGACCCAATGTAAAACTTGGAGAAAATGTGTCTCACTTTCGATGGTCTTACTTTGGCATTCCTACCTTATCTCGATTAAAAGCCAATAGCTACAATCCGAGTGTATATGTTTTCTCTCAACATATACTCTCCAGAGTGTTGAAATCACATAATATCAAGGCATAATGACACAAAATCAGTTTGAATTGATACAGTCCATGAAGTAAATCCTCCGTGTTGGAATGAATAGGTTGCACCACCTGACTACCTCAGCCAATGAAAATGACTGCTTCCTGACCTAGATTGGAATATTACCCAGGACTGTCTCAACTTCCTGTCAATGGCTGCCATGTGGATAAGTGGGCTCCATCATTCCAAACTTTAAAGTTCATTGATCTACTGGACTAATCTACTAATCAGTTCAAAAGTTGAAGGTAAATATGTGAAGAATATATTTTGCTTTTTAGATTAAGAATTTATGTGCTCATTTCATTTACCCATGTTTTAGCCACTTTTTATATAACTTTGTTCTTCACCCCTACTCAGGCTACTGCAGTAAGGGATGAATGTTTGATCTAGGTGACAGCCAGTGTTGTGTCAGTGGACAGCCATTGTTAGGCTTCCCTTATCCTGAATGGAGGTGAATTTCCGTGAAAAGGCGGAGATTCTCCTATAGATTTAGCACTGTCAGGGAATCGTGAGAAAATGCCGGAAGTCGGGTTATATTCAGTACTCTCCAAACAGTATCCTAGTTCCATTCCTCTGATGAGTTCAGTACATACTATCCCTGGAGAGCATTATACTGTCTTTGTTGTGACTGTGTTATCGCCCTCATGTCTACCTAATGCTATTGTCGTGGGGGGTGATTGATGAAAATGGAAAAGATTGCGCCTAGAGTGGGAATCGAACCCACATCTCTTGCATTCTCGGCCAGGGTGCTAACCATTACACCGCCTAGACCTGATGTCACCACCCTACCCACACCTACCTGTCTATGTGGTTCCTTGCCTGAGAGGTCAGTGCCTACTGACACAACGGTAACATACACTTAGCTGTTCTACGACCACTGGCCATGTAGATATTTACTGACGGCAGATCTGCGCATGTCCTTAACAACAGACTGTCCCTGATAAGTGAAACCATCTGCGCAGCTGATTGGGGAACTTTCTAACTTTTTTTGTCGACCCTAGAAAATGGTCCAGAGAGACAGTAGCCAGACCACTTAAGGGTGACAGATGGCCAGATCCCAGAGCCAAGAGGTCTATTGAACCAAGAGGTCTATCAGACCAAGGGGGTCTATCCGACCAAGCGATCTATCAGACCAAGGGGTCTATCAGACCAAGGGGTCTATCAGACCAAGGGGTCTATCAGACCAAGGGGTCTATCAGACCAAGGGGTCTATCAGACCAAGGGGGATATCATACCAAGGGGGCTATCAGACCAAGGGGTCTATCAGACCACGGGGTCTATCAGACCAAGGGGGCTATAAGACCAAAGGGTCTATCAGACCGAGGGGTCTATCAGACGAGGGGTCTATCAGGCCGAGGGGTCTATCAGACCGAGGGGTTTATCAGAAAGAAGGGTCTATCAGACCAAGGGGCCTATCAGACCAAGGGGTCTATCAGACCGAGGGGTCTAGCAGACCGAGGGGTCTATCAGACCGAGGGGTCTATCAGACCGAGGGCTCTATCAGACCGAGGGGTCTATCAGAAAGAAGGGTCTATCAGACCAAGGGGCCTATCAGACCAAGGGGTCTATCAGAGTCAAGCGTTCTATCAGACCAAGGGTTCTTGCTAACAACTTCTATTGGACTGGACTCGGCCGGGATTCGAAATCCTGACCTTTCGACACGGGAAGCAGGCGCTCTTACCAATTCGGTCACCATGTCCTCCAACCTGTGCAGAATTATTCATTTAACATTTAAATGAAAACCTCGGTCAGCTGGTTGTAGGTTAGGCTTGGATGGCAATGGCTCCCTTTTGATCATTTAACAGGAGGAAACAGAGGAATGGCCTCAGGAAGCCTGTTTTACTAATGAATCAACCAGCTTACTAATACCCCAGGGAGCATTTTGTTTTGAACATTTTGATTAGCAACAATTACTAATCGATTTGGAAATTGATTAGCAATTGTGTAGAAATTCATTTTAAGACAAGTAAAGATACAAACAATTTGTTGGGGGGGGGTAAATTGTCCTGTTTTATTTTATGACGTTTCATCGTGAAACCACAAGAGAGCCTGTCATCAATCAATCAATAGGATACAGCTATAATAGGCCTTGGACCTGTTAGCCGCTCTTAATTAATAGAAATGGAGACAGTTCTTCAGATGTGGTCGATCGTAGCAACTGTCACTGGCTCCAAGATATATGTAATGCTTGACCAGTATGCATCCAGTCGGGACTTGAAACAGTTCACCGACTCTGCTGCTACGACACTCTCCGGCAGGTCATTCCACAGGTCAACCACCCTAAAGCCGAAACAGTTGTGTCGCAGGTCCAGTCTGGAGTACCGCTTCCTCAGCTTCAGGGAGTGCCCTCTGGTCCTAGTGTTGGAGTCTCTGATAAGGGGGCCGCCTGTCTTGTAGATACCATGGAGATATTTGAATACTTCAATCATATCCCCCCGGGCCCATCTGTAGTACATGCTTGGGATCTTCAAACGATGCATACGTTGTTCATAGGGTATTGCATCGAATCCATGTACAAGCTTCGTTGCCCTTCTTTGGATCCTCTCAATTGACTCAGCATCCTTCCTGTAGAGTGGTGACCATACAACATTTCCATATTCCAAAAGTGGACGTGCAAGGGATGTGTACAGTCTGCGTACAACATCCTCGTCTAGGTATGTGTACGATCTTCGAATGATAGCCAGTATTCCATTAGCTCTGTTGCCGGCTTCCTGGATGTGGTCGCTGAATGTCAGTTTGTTGTCCACCTTGACACCCAAGTCCTTTTCTATCATTGTTTCGGAGAGCGGAACATTATTCACACCATCGTTCATTACATAGATGTGCTTGTTGTTTTTGGCTCCTAAATGCATCACTTTGCATTTTGAAGCATTAAACTTCAGCTGCCAATCACTTGACCACTTCTGCATGTTGTTGAGGTCCTTCTGCAAGTCCTGTGAGTCACTACCTTTCTCCATACGGCGGAATACTTTGGTATTGTCAGCAAACATTTGGACCATAGAATGTACAACCTCTGGTAAGTCATTGATATATATCACAAATAAGACCGGTCCAAGCACGCTGCCCTGAGGTATTCCGCTTTTCACCGGGCACCATCCTGATGGTTTGCCATTTACAATGACTCGCTGTCTTCTGTTGCTCAGAAAATCCTTTATCCAGTGTAGGACATCTCCTCTTATGCCATAGCCGTGCAGTTTTTTTAGCAGTCCCTGGTGTGGAACAGTGTCGAATGCTTTTTTGAAATCTAGATAAATAGCATCCAGATCTCCAAAGTCATCAATAACGCGGGTCCACTCATCCATACATGCCAGTAGTTGGGTCATACAAGATCTTCCTTGCACAAAGCCATGCTGCTGTGTTGATAGGAGGTTGTTTTCGACAAGATGAGCCATGATAGAATCTCTTATTATTGATTCCAGCAACCTACACACTACAGATGTTAGACTGATTGGCCTATAGTTTCCTGGATCACTTCTGTTACCCTTTTTGAAGATGGGAGCCACATGTCCATCCTTCCATGGGTGAGGAAGTTTTCTTTGGTTTAGTGATTTTTGGAAAATGTGTCTAAGTGGTTCAACAAGCTCGTTGTGTAGCTCCTTCAATATGCGTGGGTATATTCCGCCAGGACCTGCTGCCTTAGATGCATTAAGATAGTATAATTTTTTCTTCAGATCGGATGGTGCAATATTTATGTTGGTCAGGGGGGCACGAAAGAGTCGGTCCTCAAACATTGGTATATATGACAGGTCTTCTTGTGTGAAGACACTTGCGAATCTGGTGTTCAACGTATCAGCTTTGTCGATATCCTTTTGTGCAATGGTCCCATCATCCCGCCTCAAATCTCCAACTGGTATATGTACTTTGAGTTTACTCCTAGCATATTTATAGAAGGCTTTTGGGTTCTCTTTGGCATTTTTGGCTATGTTTTTCTCATGCTCTCTCTTTGCTTTCCTACATTCCCACTTTACTTGGTTACATAGTTTTGCATATCGAATTCTGTTACTTTCTGTGCCCGACTGTCTCTTCACTGCATATGCCTGTTGTTTCAAGCTGATCTTCTGCTTGACTTGGTCATTCATCCATTCTGGCCGTGGTCTGCCATTATTCATTTTGCCAGATGACATGGGTATGTCATGGTCGGTATACAGTACAACCCCGTTAAAGCAAGCTCGGTTAAACCAAACGATCGGTTAATCCAAACTTTTTTTCGGCGGCCCTGCAAAATACTACCATTTATCATATACAAAAGTTGGTTAAACCAAAGTCGGTTAATCCAAATGATCGGTTAATCCAAACAAAATTGTCGGCCCCAGACCACTTCCGGTACAATTAAATCAACCTTTCATGTGGTTTTAAGGTCATGTGAGACTTTTTTATATGATAAATGGTAGTATTTTGCCAGGTCGCCGAAAAAAGTTTGGATTAACCGATCGTTTGATTTAGCCGACGTTGGTTTAATGGGGTTAAACTGTATATACATGAAAAACAATAATCATAGTGTCCACATACATTGTACATTCATAATGCACCCCCGTTTTTGCCAAAGCCAAGTCAAAGTCAAAGCTCGGTTAAACCAATGATCGGTTAATCCAAACAAATTTCTAGGTTCCCTTCAAGTTTGGTTTAACGGGGTTATACTGTATATGGTTCACGATTATACGCGATGCATTTTACACGTTGTGTTGCGATCTACATAACTTGTATCGCGATTCGTGACACTATGCCAAACAAAATGTTCCCAGTGTCCCCCTTCTACCTCCTCTGCCCACAAAATTTAACATACAAAAAACACACGAAGAAAACATACAAAATATTCACATAAAAACTGCATGCGGAAAAAGGAAATCCAAGATAATTATGAGGGTCCACCCTAGATAAAAGATTCACCCCATACTTCCAGTACAAGGGTGAACGACAAGGTAGTCTAAATACGGGCGAAAATAGCTTCAGTATGGAACATGAAGTAGAAACTGTGGTTCCATGATCAAATAGCTACATATATTGGCACAGATTTGGTGAAATGGGAGAGAATGCAAAAATCCAAGATGGCGGCCATAGAACGCCGTTGATTTCAATTTTAAATCGTATTAAAGTAGCTATTTTATTATATTTTTCAACTCAAAGGTAGCAGGTAAATATGAAGACATCTACAAAGAATAAATGTTGCTTCTTAGATTGTGAAATTAGGCTCTCATAAAGACTCAGTTCATTAGCCCGATTTTTCGACCGTTTTTATATACTTCACCCGTGTATTACAAGTACCGGGTGAATCTTGTATTTACGTCCACCCATGTATTGTGTGGTAGTGGCCAGTGATGACCCTGCCTCCCCCAACAATCCCCCCCTCCCTCCCGTCACAAAAATCCTAAGTAAAATGCCTCCACCTGGGTAATTTATGGTAGCATCGAATGAATTCCTCTTCCTCTGGAACCCTCCTCCCCACAAAATATTTTTCACAAAAGAACAAGAAAACAATCCTCACAAAACATTACACACCAACAAGTTTCCGAACCAAATCATGTCAGTTTACCTGTATAATATGTGGTAGGAGCCAATGACAATGACTCACCTACATTCATTAATTGACATGCACTGTAATAAGTGCATAAACAAAGTGAGGCCTTTTGCTAATTTGTAATTTTTGTTTGTTTGTTTGCATCTGTTGAGTAAAGCTGCATAGTTCGATGGTTTCAGTCTTTGTCATTTTCTGAGATAAATATATTTGGTTGATCGTTATTATCTACCTCACTCTAATTTGAAGTAACTTTTATTTTAATTGTCTAACTTTTGAGATATTTCAAGTGCAAATGTGCAAAATTAAATTTGGAAGCATGCCAAAGCTCAGACACCATAGGCTTCTGCAGTAACAGGTTCTATTAAATTGCCTCTGTATTCACTTTAATGTGGCGATACATATTTAATAAGTGCATCAGGATCTAAGTTAGATATGTCAAATCAAACCTAGATAATTGCTTTTGTTTTGGAATTTTTATGTTTTCATCAGAATATGCAGCTTTAAGTGCGGGAAATTTCAATCACAGACAATTGCTCTTCCTCATTCCCCGGCTCCTTGCCCTATTCTAGTGATGTCAAGCGCCAGGCTAGGTAGTGGCAAGTATATATTTTAAAGTCATTGATTTAATTTAATGCGTGACTTAGTGAAACGGGGCCTGGCCAATGGCGGCGGTCATTATCTCACAGGTTCTTCAGCGATGAAGTGTGAAGGCTTCGTGAACTATGGCGCAATAATGCAGGCTGTAATGTCAGCTGCATCCCCCCAGGGGTCACTGCGTTCTGTGAAGAACGCTGCAAGGTTGACTCCAAATATAAATATGCATAACTTACAACCATATCGGATTCGAAGGTCATCCAAAGTTTTCATGCTCTACGCAGTGTGCCGAATCAGTAAGAGCCACATTTCGCATATTTTGGCAGCCATATTGGATTTTTAGGTATTCAAAAACATATGAAGAATTCAGGCGCAAAACCCTGTAAACGCCAATCCGAATATTGAAATAAACATTGAAGTCAGATCTTCAAGAGGTTAATTTTGTGCATTCCTTTTTTTTTGTTCATTGCTCCATTACCATTTTTTCACAACCAATGTGGAATTAGTGAGAATTATAATTACCTTCAGGTAATTGAACAAAATTTAAGTCAATTTTTGGATTGGCGCTTACGGGGATTTGCACCTGAACTCTTAATATACCAATAAATAAACAGTTTTAAATGATTCATTTGACACCAACATGAAATAGAACATTTTCAACAAATCCCCAAATCGTGATGGTAGCCATATTGGATTTTCTGTTTAAAAAAATGAAAATTGCCTTTATACTCACATAATACTTATACATCACATATATTCACGGACGATTAGCCTCAAATTTCTGCCGTATATGTCCCAATAGACAAACACTGCGCGAGTGCCGACATATGGATGCGCGTCTATTCAAAGTTAAAGAATTTCATGGATTTGTTTTTGTCGTGCCCCTGAAATAAAGTGGGATTGTCTTATTTTATGTACATTCAGTCTGAATATGATCATAAATTTGTGCGATCTTTCAATCTTGAAATGGGGTGTGTGGTTCTATTGAGTAACGTGCTTCGATTGGGACATATATACAGTATATTTATTATCTATCTCCCACACTGTATTAGATTTGAGTGATTTGTTAGTTGACCATTGTGTAGTCTGGGCTCGGATTAGCCTTAATGCGTAATGGGGGTGGCTTGGTTAGCTGGGGAAGATTTAGCAGCGATAAAAAAAGTGTACAAAGTGAGCGGTAAGTGATGGAATAGCCTCACCAGTGTTAGTGTGGCGAAGCGCCGAATGGGGGCGCCACATGGAGTGTTAAGCAATAGTTAGTAGGAAGAACAGGTTGATAATACCGTCCAAAAATGTATACTGGTATAATTGTTATACATCACATATGTAGCCAGGGAGACGTAAACAGAGGGAACATTGAACCCACCCTTCCAGCTATTCTGGGACTAGCGTCTTAACCATTAGTCTATCTAGGCTCCCTGTTGCGATCACCCAGCTTATGCATACTTATGAATGTGGCTCCCTGCCTGAGAGGTCAGTGTAAGCTACTACACACATCTGTGTATATATATATATATATATATATATATATATATATGTGCTATATAATCTATTATGGGAATATAAACAAGGATACTACCTCTCTTCATTTGGCTCTATTATTATATACACTTTACTTAGGCTCTACTACATGCCATCAGCTACATATGTAGTTCCAGATTTGGCCACACCGGCGCCACCAGTCGGAGGCCCTGACACTTGGTATGCCAGCTGTGTCTGGTCGTTATCGCCCCCAGACCCACTCGGACGGTCAATTTCTAAAGCCTGGTACACACCTACCATATACGATTCGCGCACTAAAACTCGCGACTCGGCCCGACCCGCTTAAAACTGAAAACGGGCCGATTCATTTTTCCAATCGCGAATCGCAATCGTAATCGGCCCGTTTTAGCCCTAAAACTGAGTTTTTAGTCGCGAATCGCAATCGCTAGGTGTGCGCGGGGAGCGCACACCTAGCGATTTTTGTGCACGAAACGGGCAGTTTTAGATCATATACGGTAGGTGGGTGCGCACAAACGGTAGGTGTGTACTAGGTATAACTGTATCCATTCATGTGTGTGTGTGTGGTGATAAGCCCCTTATCGTCGTGTCCAGTTGTTGTTCCGACCCACCCCTCTTATCTAGGTCGGCGATGGCTGAACATTCTTCTCTCTGGTATGCACATATATATATGTATTTATATATAAATTAGTCTAGCCTAGAGAAGGAGGAAATGGAGACCGAGACGAGGAGTGGTGGGAAGCCTCATTTATTTTATCAGCTGCCTGTGGCTGAGCAAATACAAGCCCTACCTACAGAAAAGTTAAAAATCTGGAGCTCGAATGCCTGCGAGGCAGTTGGACTGGCGCATGACCTCGATAGTGGTGGCACCAGCCTCGGTCGGCGGGACCAGCCCGCAGCAAATGATAATATCATGCGATCATTGGAGTAAAATAAATAGCATGCACAATAAATATAATATAGAGAAAATACAGCTCCGCCCCTTTATACTCATATAATACCTTATATATCACATAATATAATATAAAATATATAAAATCTGGTGGTCTGCGCTGGTCACTCCCAGCAAATCTCTTCAGCCAATCAAACCACCGGCATTGCGCTTTAAGGCTAAGCCGAGCTCAGGCTGGACACAATGTCACACCAACAAATCACTGACCGGACGCGGTGGCCGAATCGGTAGAGCGCAGGCCTCCCGGGAGATCGGGAGTTAAATTCCCGGTTGAGTCAAACCAATGACTTATAAAATTGATACTTGTCGCTTCCTAGCCAGGCGCTCGGCATTAATAGGATAGGGCAAGGACTGGTTGGCTCGGTGTCAGGATAATGTGTCTGAGTGAGATATCAGGTCATGGTGCTGGTGGCCGCAGTGGGGCAGCACTATAAAGCCACCATGAGTGCGCACTGTCACAATTCTGTGCCCATCCTGATATGACCTTAGATGTTGCCAGAGCGTGAAACTCCAACAACCAAGCAACGATTGTCAGGACCTGCTGACTCGTCGCGACTGTCGCGAAGTGTACGCTGACTTGGGCCTCAGGCCGCCATCAATGACAATCACACGCCTTCCACGCCTGGAGGTGAGGCATCTCCACACGGGGGGGGGGGGGGGGGGGGGGGGGGGGGGGGGCACCAGCTACACCCTCCTGTAGAGGCACCCACCTCTGAATTGGATGGTTGGTTCGTTGGTTGTTGGAGTTTTACGTCCTGGCAACATCTAAGGTCATATCAGGACGGGTTCTGACTTGTGACAGTGCGCACTCATGGCGACTTAATAGTGCTACCCCACTGGGAGAACCAGGCCACTGGCACCATCACCATATATTCCACTCAGCCACATTATTCTGACACTGAGCTACGCAGTCCTTGCCCTATATCCTAATAATGCTGAGCACCAGGCTAGGAAGCGACAAGTGTCAATTTGATAAGTCATTGGATTGACTCGAATGGGGAACGAACTCCCGACCTTCCGCACGCGAGGCCCACGCTCTACCGATTAGAGTTGCATAGTCCAATGAAAATATAAATTGTTCAAACCCAAAGCAATTATCTAGATTTGGTTCTACATATCTAACTTAGATACTGGCACACTTATTAATAATCTATCGCCAAATAGGAGGGAATAGCCTACTGAGGCAATATAATATAACCTGTTCCCGCAGAAACCAATGGTGTCAGAGTTTTGAAGTGTTTGCCAGCATTCATTTTCCATTTGCACTTCAAATAGCTCAAAACTGAGCCATTTAAAATAAAATACAAGTTACTTTGAACTAAAGTAGGGTAGATTATAACAATCAACTTAATATATTTATCTCAGAAAATTACAGAAACTCAAAACCATCGGACTATGCAGCTTTAACTTGGTCACACTTCTTTTAGGGTAGATCCTTATGAACAGGTTGGAATCTGGTAACTGGGTCAGTGGGTCAGTGGGTCAGACAGGCGCCCGCCCTGCAGCCTGCTACAGTGATAGTCTTACCTACACGTGGTGTTTACGTGGTCTCACGTTCTGTCACGCAATGGCGTCTCTAGAAAGCCACCCGGACCAGACTGGGTGGCTGAATGAGTTATGCCCAGTACAAACCTCCCGTTTACGATTCGCACACTAAAACTCGCGACTCGACCCGACCCGCTTAAAACTGAAAATGGGCCGATTCATTTTTCGAATCGCGAAACGCAATCGTAATCGGCCTCTTTTAGCCCTAAAAACTGAGTTTTATACGCGAATCGCAATCGCTAGGTGTGCGCGGGGAGCGCACACCAAGCGATTTTTGTGGGCGAAACGGGCAGTTTTCGATCGTATACGGGAGGTGTGTGCGCACAAACAGTAGGTGTGTACCAGGCATTAAGCGTCCCTCTGCCATTTTGTTGATCAAAGGATTCGAACATGGGTGCCCTGACAGTGTGACACCACTCTAATAAGAGCATATTTACATATCAGTGGCTACTCCAAACTGATTTTTGAAATATATATTTGTATTTCACTTTTGTGATAATCAGATAGAACTTTATACACTGATTTCAATGGTATCAAATGTATCTTGATGTGATAATCGGTTCAAAAGTTATAAATGAGCATTTTAACATATAATTTTGAGGGCTTTTTATGTCCAAAAACGAAATTGGCCAAATTAGCAAATTCACCAAGCCATAGAACATGTGCAGATACTTGGAAACCAAAACTAAGCTCATAATCAAGTTTCATATATCATATAGATTGCATTAATTCTTTTCGGGAAGAAAAACCAAAAAAAAGAACACAGATATACAACTTTTAAAACAGCTAAAATATCAAATTGGCTCTGTTGTAAAGTTCCTATTTACTACCTACCAATAAAAGTAACATTTTCATGGAAATTTCAAAATGCAATATCTCAGCTTCTAATTCAGATAGAGATGAATTCTGTATCACTAGAATCACCAGAACTGTACGTATACCTTGCATCTACTTTAAAAATTGAGACAATTGAACACTAAAAGTGTATTCCAACTACCATTCATGGCACATGAAATTCAGTTATATGCCTCCACAATGTCTTCAATACACTCCACATGACAAACATGTGTATTATGTAGTAGGAATCAGTTACAGCAACATCATCCACTTTGGAGCAGTTGAAATAGTGTTTTCAGCTTGCCAGTTGCCAAATCGGTCTCACTTCTTCAGCTTCTTGATTCACGTGGCATGAATGAATTTACTATGTTTTATGCTGATTTAATAGCAAAAAGCTTGCTCTTCAATTTGACAGGCGTTGAACAAGGAATTTGTGCCTTTGTCACTGTGTTTCTTGTCTTCAACCTTTCCTTTTGAATTTTCCCTCACTTCTATCACATGTATCTCGACATGTTTGGTCTCAAAATGAGGCTCAAATTGTCTTCTGTTCTGCCATTGTTAGATAATTTCAGTAACTGTTTAACACTGCAATCACTACCACACAAAAGACATGGGGTTCAGTGCTAACTCCTGCCAGGTTTCATGCAGCCTGGCTGACTGATGGAACCCTGTTTGGACTAGCTACTACTACTAGTGTTAGTAGTGACTTATTCAACTTATTGCATGTCTAACAAAATTATAAATAAGCAAAAAACTAACTCATTTCATCGAGGAACGAAACCCCTCATTGGACATTTAACCACTTACCATGGTATACTACTAGGTATAGTATAGATATATTCATATTGAAGCCATCAGGGGCACACTGCTTCTTACTCATATTTATTAATTGGTAAATATCGATCTAAGAATAATGAGGAAATATTGATTTAAAGAAATTATTCATTGCAATTGGTTTATAATGATCTAGGAGGGAGATTGTTAATCCTGGCGAGCTTGAGTTCTTTTACTCCGCAGTCTAACAATTGCTCTTAGAACACGTCAGTATATACTTGAGTAGTTGCTTTATATAGACCGTCATACATAAGAACCGTAACATCTGAATTGTAGGGTTGCGTGTTCGAGTCTGTGGCTATGTAGGTAGGCTAAGGTGAAAAACAATACAGAGGGAGAGAAAGAGAAAGTATAGCAAAGTAAGAGTGTGAGAAGAGAGAGTCCAAGCCTCTCTGGTTTATTATATATGGTACATGGGAACATTGTAGAGTATCACCCCACACTTTTCCCCCAATGAGAAACAAGCATTCTTGGCTCTACCAATAGGGATCAAGCATTCCCCGTCCCCATGGCTACCAGTGGTCTTCCCACCACCACCAAGGTGTGTGGCCCCTCTGGCCACCACCAGCGAATAACCTTGACCCTGAGTGTGCTGATCCTACCCAGTAGAGGGGGAGGTAGGCCTTGAGTGTCCCTTACACACAGTCCAGCCAGCACCACTATGTCTATTTACATTCCACTCAGGCACCACCAGCACTTACATATATAGACATACACGCACCTGGTCACATATACCCTTTTTGTGATAGAACATTTGCATTCCCCCTATCATTGAAAATCAGAATATTTTACAGAATGACAGAATGATGGTACCAGAATTTTGTACCTTTAATTAAAGTTGCATAGTCCGATGGTTTTGACTTTCTGTTATTTTCTGAGATAAATATATACGGTTGATCGTTTGAATCTACCTTACTTTAGTTTCAAGTAAATTTTATTTTAAATTGTTAACCTTAGAGATATTTGAAGTGCAACCATGCTAAATTAATTTTGGCAAGCACGCCAAAGCTCTGACACCATAGACTTCTGAAGTAACAGGTTCTATCAGATTGCCTCAGTATTCCCTTCTATCTGGCAACAAATATTTAATAAGTGCACCGATATCTAAGTTAGACATGTGGAATCAAATTTAGATAATTGATTAGGGTTTGAAAATTTGATGTTTTCATCGGACTATGCAGCTTTAAGTTGCCAAAGTTAGAAAGTAGGACTGGGACTAGATCTAGATAAAATATATATACGGTGCATATCATGTATGTTGTAAAATGCTGACGTGCCTATATTTATTATATGATCGGTCTAGACTTAACTGATGGAAGTGAAAGGTGTCATTGACATTGCACTGGTGCCTGTTTTGATTTACGATTAATGCTTTTAGTTAGGATTCATGTATTTCTGATGAAATGTAGCTTTTTATTCAAAATGACATTTCTCTCCAGCTATTCATCTATTGTAGCCAAGTTGTCATACCTGTTTTACTTCACAGCGCCTTGCACTATCAATGGAAGTGACGGTGCTCTATTACATTTACATTATTATTATTACTATTGAACGATTTACCAGACGGGATGGCCGAATGAGTTAGAGCGTCCGTCTCCGGTGTTGGTAGATCTTGTGGTCGTGGGTTCGAACCCGGGTTGAGTCAAACCAATGACTTAAAAATTGATACTTGTCGCTTCCTAGCCTGGTGCTTGGCATTATTAGGATAGGACAAGGACTGGTTGGCTCAGTGTCAGGATAATGTGACTGAGTGGGATATCAGGTCATGGTGCTGGTGGCCTGGTCTTCCAGTGGGGCAGCACTATAAAGTCATCATGAGTGCGCACTGTCACAAGTCGGTACCCGTCCTGATATGACGGACGCTCTAACTCATTTGGCTATCCCGTCCGGTATATAAGATATGGTAAAATTGCTTCATGGTGACTAAGTTGGTATAGGGTTGATGCTATTTTCGTTGGGGAGTTCCATGACTGTAAGCCGCTTCTTTATAGCCCTTTTTCTATAATTAGTGACCGATAAGTCTAAGCTGGTTTCAGTTCTATTTGTTGTTGTTTTACATCCTAGCAACATATAAGCTCATATCAGGATGGGTACCAACTTGTGACAGTACACACTCATGGTGCTTTTATAGTGCTGCCCCACTAGGTCCAATTACAAACTTATTCGATCATTATACATGTGAATAAGCTAAGTTGTGTTGATCATCTTACAGCCTCTCTTAGTTTAAGTGGGTTTCTGTGCTTCCAGTGTAATGATTTCTCTTCGCTAATTCAATCATGACTCAATGATTTCGGGCATGCGTGGCAAGCATTGTGTAGCCTGTGTGTATATAGTTTCGGAATGTCTACAGAGAATTTGGTTGTGTATTTGGTTGTGTATTTGGTTGTGTATTTGCGAAGGAGGCACCTGCGTATAGACACCACCTTGCAATCTACTCTATTCTTGCTTTCTATAATCGCGTATTCTTCAGTGTTATGTGTGGTCTACTCTAATGTATGGGGCTGAGACATGGACAATCTCTAAGAAAATGTACAAATGTTTAGCAGCATTTGAGATGTGGACTTATCAAAGGATGATGAAAATATCATGGACAAAGAAGATCACCAACAAAGAAGTTCTCAGAAAAATTAAAAATACGAAAAGCTTGTTTGCCACTATACAGACAAAGAAACTTATTTATTTTGGCCACATCATTCGTCAGAGTTCAATATACCGTACATTGTTGGAAGGGAAGGTGAATGGCAGCAGAGGGAGAGGGAGACCAAGAACATCATGGTTTACAAATATTTCACAGTGGACAGGCTTGAATTATTCACAGTCTATCAGAACAGCACACCATCGGGACAAGTGGAGAACCATTGCATCCAATCCTCGACTAGAGGACGGAACTATTGATTGATTGATAACCGGTTTGTGAATGAGAACCCTGATATTCAGGTCTATGCCAGTGAATGAGATATTGTTCAGTTTTTGTGTGGAATAACTGAGGATGAAAGATCTCCGCGGTTCAGCGGTTTCACATATTTGTATGTGTTTTGACAAATTCGTTTGCTTTTCACACATGCGAGTCCCTACCTTGCAGTCTTTATTTTTATTGGTGTATTTATGTTATTTCGTTGGTGTTTGGTTCCATACTTGTTAAGGCCCGTTTATAGTTTTGACGGCGTGTGACACCGTCAACTTCACGCCGGTGTGGCGTTTTCAGCGCCCGGTCAGTGTCAGCGGCCTGTCGTGGCTTCTGCGCATGCGCGGATTTTCGCACATTGCGGCGATCACTGCTATTTGTTTTGTTTACACTCGGCGATTCGACGCTGATCTAGCTGCTACGTTAATATCGCTTGGAATTTAAGGTTAATTTAATTAAATTTCATTATTTGAGTATGTAATTCTGTTAAATATGATCGCATTCAATAGATTTCGGCCTAATCGGTCCCTAACACTGCCAGGTACCGTGGCTGAGCTTGTAGCCGGCGAGGGCATGGGTGTTTTGCATATGTCTTAAAATCCGCGCATGCGCAGAAGCCACAACAGGCCGCTGACACTGACCGGGCGCTGAAAACGCCACACCGGTTAGCGCCGTGTGACGCCGCAAAACGGTGGGGAGTGCTACGAGTGGAACGGGGCCGTGAAAGTCTGAATGCTTCATAAGCATATTCAGTGCTGAAAGGAGAGGGACAACCAGCCACGTTTGAACTTGTCTGAGCCTGTTTGAACTTGCAGGAAATGGATTTTCCTCTTCTCATTTTTGCGAGAACTCAGTGTCAGAGCTCTTCTTTTTTATTGCAAATGGCCGCTCAATATGGGACAGTGGTCACCCGTTTTTCCTCTTTTCCTCGCTGTGGACCCTTCTCGAATGCTTTGACGCACACGGTCGTAACAAGTTACGACTCAGGCGACTCGAATTTCAAATCGAATACCGCGAGTGGAGTCGACAAAAACACGTGCTGTGTGCAAAAAGCCGAAATATAACTAAACTATGCAATCATAAAATACTTTAAATCCTATTTTGCTGTAGTTATATTGGTTATTAAAAAAAAAAAAAAGGTTTTGGATTAAGCCACCATTGTTTGCACCCCGAGGGTGGAGAAGCGTATTCGATTATTCGACCTGAGTCTGTAGGATGTGCGCATGCGCCAAAAAGTGGCTCGGGTGACCCGAGTTGGTTAATGGCTTACGCACCCATTGACGTGTGGAAGCGCTGACGTTGAGAGTTCAACATAGTTGAACTCTGGTCAACGGTTGCGCCGTTTAACGCCGTCAAGCGTCGACATAAAGTCTAAACGGGCCTTTACTATTGTGTGTGTGGGGGGGGGGTGTTACTTATCAGTGATCTCCGCCAGCATTCAGGAAAGGAATAGTGGGAATCGGTAGAGCTGGTAGGAAAGAGATGGTGGGAATCGGTAGAGCTGGTAGGAAAGGGATGGCGGGAATCGGTAGAGCTGGTAGGAAAGGGATGGCGGGAATTGGTAGAGCTGGTAGGAAAGGGATGGCGGGGATCGGTAGAGCTGGTAGGAAAGGGATGGATGGGATCGGTAGAGCTGGTAGGAAAGGGATGGCGGGAATCGGTAGAGCTGGTAGGAAAGAGATGGCGGGAATCGGTAGAGCTGGTAGGAAAGGGATGGTGGGAATCGGTAGAACTGGTAGGAAAGGGATGGCGGGAATCGGTAGAGCTGGTAGGAAAGAGATGGTGGGAATCGGTAGAACTGGTAGGAAAGGGATGGCGGGAATCGGTAGAACTCGTAGGAAAGGGATGGTGGGAATTGGTAGAACTGGTAGGAAAGGGATGGTGGGAATCGGTAGACCTGTTAGGAAAGGGATGGTGGGGATCGGTAGAACTGGTAGGAAAGGGATGGCAGGAATTGGTAGAGCTGGTAGGAAAGGGTTGGCGGGAATCAGTAGAGCTGGTAGGAAAGGGATCGCAGGAATCGGTAGAGCTGGTAGGAAAGGGATGGCGGGAATCGGTAGAGCTGGTAGGAAAGGGATTGCAGGAATCGGTAGAGCTGGTAGGAAAGGGTTGGCGGGAATCGGTAGAGCTGGTAGGAAAGGGATGGCGGGAATCAGTAGAGCTGGTAGGAAAGGGATCGCAGGAATCGGTAGAGCTGGTAGGAAAGGGATCGCGGGAATCGGTAGAGCTGGTAGGAAAGGGATTGCAGGAATCGGTAGAGCTGGTAGGAAAGGGATGGCGGGAATCGGTAGAGCTGGTACGAAAAGGATGGTGGGAATCGGTAGAGCTGGTAGGAAAGGGATGGTGGGAATCGGTAGAACTGGTAGGAAAGGGATGGTGGGAATCGGTAGAGCTGTTAGGAAAGGGATGGTGGGGATCGGTAGAACTGGTAGGAAAGGGATGGCAGGAAACGGTAGAGCTGGTAGGAAAGGGATGGTGGGAATTGGTAGAGCTGGCAGGAAAGGGATGGCAGGAATCAGTAGAGCTGGTAGGAAAGGGATGGCAGGAATCGGTAGAGCTGGTAGGAAAGGGATGGCGGGAATCGGTAGAGCTGGTAGGAAAGGGATGGCAGGAATCGGTAGAGCTGGTAGGAAAGAGATGGCAGGAATTGGTAGAGCTGGTAGGAAAGGGATGGCGGGAATCGGTAGAGCTGGTAGGAAAGGGATGGTGGGAATCAGTAGAGCTGGTAGGAAAGGGATCGCAGGAATCGGTAGAGCTGTTAGGAAAGAGATGGCAGGAATTGGTAGAGCTGGTAGGAAAGGGATGGCGGGAATCGGCAGAGCTGGTAGGAAAGGGATGGTGGGAATCGGTAGAGCTGGAAGACATTCATCTGAAAAATATGCAGAAACTCAAAAGCATCTGACTATAGACCTTTAATATGATATGTTCTGAATATAACAATTTGTCACCCTACTCCTCCAGCATATTGTGGTATAGATGTTGCTTGATAGAAGAACTATTTCTGCTCTTGTTGTAAAGCCTATTCCTCAGCCCGTGTCACGTGGCTAATGTTATCTTGTGTACTTAAAGTTGCACAGTCCCATAGTTTTGAGTTCGTCTTTTTTTCCCCTGAAAAAAGAAATTAGGTTAAATGTTATAACCTAACTTACTTTAGTTTGGAGTAATGTTTATTTAAAATGGCTAACTTTAGAGATATTTGAAGTGAAAATATCCAGAATTAATTTTGGTGTGCATGCTAAATCTTTGGATACACCAGTAACAGGTTATATTACATTGACTTAATATTCCCTTCTGTGTGGTGACACTTGCTTAATAAGTGCACCGGTATCTATGTTAGATATAGAATCAAACCGGGATACTTGTTTTGGTTTTGAGAAAATTTGGTGCTTACCTCGGACAATGCAGCTTTAACCCAGGTGTCTGTAACACTACACAGCCCGACACAGTCATATATATGTGCTCTATAATCTGTTATGGGAATATAAACAAGGACACTATCACTTATCAGTTCTCCCTATATTAGTTATTACCTACTGTACTACTGTCATAGGAGTTAGTTATTGCCTACTGTACTACTACATAGGGGTTTAGTTCCTGCCTCCGCCACTAGGGTACCACCTGTGAGTGGCTCCTGGCGACCCGGATACCAGCTGCGTCTGGTCACTACCACTGCCAGACCCGCTCCGATGGTCAGATTATATACATATATATTATTATTATTGCACCAGCTATATAACTGTATCGGTTACCCCAAAATAACCAACACATGTCTCAATAGTGGGTATAACAATATCCCTCTGCAGTTAGATACCTCTTCCCCAATGGAGCCGCACCAACATTTACAGAGGAACATAGAAATGTCTAGTATCTGTGCCAGTTACCACTTCAACAGCTACACCTGTCAGCCTCAATAATATTCGCATAAATAGAATTTATCATCATGCTGTCGGTCGCGATGCAACAAAGACTGCTTTCATTACTTGACTGTCGCTCTCCATTTAGCTCTCTGCTGTGAGAGTGATGTCTCAGCTTCAGGTTTCTCTTGATGGTATCCTTGAACCAGAGATGAGGGTGCCCTGCCCTCTCTTTCTGTAACCAGAAGACAGTTGAGAGTAGAGGATCTGCTTTGGTAGCCTGCTGATGACATCCTCATGAGGTGTCTAGTCCACCGAAGATTCTTTTTGATCAGAAGATCTTCCATAGAGGGCAGCCCTGTTTATACTACATACTAATATATATATATATATATATATATATATATATATATATATATATATATATATATACACAATGCTGGACAATACTTTGACCCCAGAAGGCAGGATGAGAAGTAGTAACCTAGCAACCCTGATGTGGCCAGCTCTCTGTTGATGTTGTGATGTCGATATGTCTTCCTCCTCTTCAAAGACGTCGATGACATCAATACGCTGAAGGCAGTGTGTGTGTAGTAGTGGGGAGTGAGGTTACTGGACGCCTACATTCAAGATGGCAGAGAAGTCAGTCTTAAGGTGTTCTCTGTGGCGGAGTGGTTAGATAGAGTGTCTGACGTTTTTCTAGGTCGGACGCCTAATCTGAAGGTCAGTGGTTCGATTCCCCATGCCCCCCACCTCTGCCAATTTGGATTTCCACTGCTGTATATAAGTTACAGCGTCATCAAAGGCCAGGTGTTCTCATACCATGTCTATGTGGTGTGGGAGGTTAAAAATCCCTTGAGTCGGTAAAAGTGTACGCTCGGGCTTTCTATCGACAAACTATCTAATGGTGAAAACAAGTATATTCAGACTTATCCATGGTATGCAGTATAAATCTTCAAGAAAAAGATTGCATTGTCCAATGCTTTTGAGTTTCTGCCATTTTTTTAGATAAATACATTAAGCTAATCGTTATAATCTACTTTACTTTAGTTTGAAGTAACTTTGATTTTAAATGTCTAACTTTGGAGATATTTGACGTCAAAACATCCCAAATTCATTTGGGCAAAAACGTCTACACCATGCAAAATAGCTTCAGTAGTAACAGGTTCTATTAAATTGATTTATTACGACCTTCTATGCAGTAACAAATGCTTAATAAGTGCACCAGTATCTAAGTTGAATATGTAGAATCAAATCTAGATAAGTGCTTTGGTTTTGAAAATTTGATGGTTTCATCAGACTATGCGGCTTTAAGATGGCCGGACTCAGGTTGGTTCTACGAGTCTCTCGGGAGAGCCTCACAATTTGAATGCCAGACACATTACCGCTCAGTTGATTCCTTCATCATCGCTAAGAACCTAGCAACATGACAAAATGAGATGGCCGAATGAGTTGAGCGTCAAGTCTCCCGTTTTGGTCGATCGTAGGATTTGAAACCCATGCGTTTGAACGCTGGTCGAGTCAAACCGATGACGTATAAAATTGATACTTGTCGCTTACTAGCCAGGCCCTCGGCATTATTAGGATAGGGCAAGGACTGGTTGGCTCAGTGTCAGGATAATGTGACCAAGTGGGATATCGAGTCATGGTGCCAGTGGCCTGATTTCCCATTGGGGCAGCACTATACAGTCGCTATCACTGCGCACTGTCACAAGTCAGTACCCATCCTGAAATTACCTTAGATGTTGCTAGAATGTAAAACAACAAACAAACTGCATTATGTTCTGGATTATTCTAGAAAGTCTATATAAAACTATTTCATCTAGAGTTACTAATTTAGGTACAAGTTGCACCTAAGTATATATTTCTGATCAAGAAACAAGGACAACCTGACAAACTGATGCTACCTGGACTCGCTGATGTAATCATTCCACCAACACCTACCTGTGTATGTGGTATTTCAGCAGGGTTAGGTAGGCGAGTGCAGCTCACTGCGCCATCCTAGGATGGCAATTTGATCGCTGTTTTATCGGTCATTGGCTCGGTTAACGTCCGGCATTAAAAGCAAGTTGAAGAAGTGAAGTCAGCGCAAGTTTTATGTTCGCAGAGCGGCATGAAATTGCAGCCATCTTGTTTTCTGCTGCTGTAATGGCTGTTCGGGCGGTTAACCCCACATTTCCATTCATACAGGGTTCTCGTGTCTTTTGAAAACCATCAGGTATCATGGAATTCAAAATAAACCAGACGGGATGGCCGAATGAGTTGAGCATCCGTCTCCCGCTTTGGTAGATCATGGAATTCGAACCCTAGTCGAGTCTAGCCAATGACGTACAAATTTATACTTGTCGTTTCGTAACCAGGCGCTTGGCATTATTAGGATAGGGCAAGGAGCAGTGGAATGGGAAAGACAAATTGTCCGTGATTGAAATTTCCCCTGCGTAATCAACTAATGTACCAAAACAAAAAAAACTAACCGTTTTCTCTGCGTTGGAAAGCATGGGATTTTGACTATAAGATTATATTAGAGTGTTTGAGCTGTATACTCAGGCCAAGTCGGAGACTCCACCACCAGGGCCCGTATGCATGGGTCGGTGTTAGCGGTGTTTGGTGTTACATCTTGACACCGTTTAGCTATCACCGAGGTCGGGAACTATGTCAAGTGGTATGCAGGAGCGCGTAACACTTTCATTATAGCTAAACGTGAATTTATTTATAGATTTGGGAAATCCCTCTGAGCCTGTTGCCGGCGAGCACCGCTATTTCCCAATATCGCAGCCGATTCGGCTGCGGCGGTGAAGGCGATGGTGGCAGCGTTAATATCGGTTTTATTTTAGGGTTACTTTAATAAAATTTCACTATGTAATTCTGTTAAATATGACAGCATTGAATCGATTTGGGCCTAATCGGTATGTAACGCGCCGGGCACCAGCAAGCCTTACTGCTGAGCCTGTTGCCGGTGAGCACCGCTATTTCACAATATCGCCGCCAATTCGGCGGCCGGAAACCAGCAGCCTTGTTACAGGTGAGCCTGTTGCCGCCGAGCAGTGCGCCGGGCGGCGGCGATTTGTTTAGTTTATATTTGTCGATTCGACAATATTAATATCGCCGCCGATGTAGCTGTTACGTTAATATCGCTTCGAATTTAGGGTTAATTTCATGAAATTTCACTTATTGCGTATGTCATTCTGTTAAATATGATAGCATTGAATAGATTTGGCCCTAACCTAACACTAACACTGCTGTAAACCAGCTATGTATCTGGTTTAGCTTAACCTAGTTTAAGCTTTTGGTGTTAGACCTATCACTGACTCTTGCATGCGACTTTTCGCCGCTAAACGGCAGATTCCCGCCAAACAGCGTTTTGGCTCGCTAACACCGACCCATGCATACGGGCCCAGGGCTCAGTACATGCGGTGAGGATGCTCTGTTCAGTTTTGTTGTGTGCAGCAATGAATTTTAATCTACTGGCATTAACTGGGTGTATATTGGAACCTGAGGTTCATCTGGTATTGCTGGTAATAAATACCTTGTCAAGCTGATAAACTGATTATTAATATAGTGTTTGGAATTTGGTCTTTCAGCATATTAAAATGTAGAATTAATTTGCAGCGTTTTAGTCTTATTAAGAGTGATGTTATTGTTGTTGGGACTTAATGTACATATGTAAACAAGGTAAGACCTCTAATCACCATGGCCCAGTTGCATGTATTGGCATTATCTAATCAGAATTAGTGTTACATGTATTAACTCATATACATACACAGAGACATTGATACATATACATACCACAATAAAGCGCATAGCATGTACATACATCTGGTCACGGCACCAGTGTTATTTGGGGTATTGCAGACAAATGGGAAAATTGTGCCTAAAGCAGATTTCGAAACCACATTGCTGCCATTCTGGGGAAAACATCCTAATCATGTCCCTATCTCAAGTCAGAGGAAATATGTGTTTGTGGTCGAATGAGAATGCAACAGACATATCCATCCCTACAACAGGAAATGTTTTTTTTTATGAATACAAAAAAAAGTAAGTGTGCATGTGTGTAAGGGTCGTATATGTGTGTGCGGCGTTCAGTGTGTGTGCGTGTGAGTGTGAAGAATGCATGAAGCGTCCGTTCCTAAAAATAAATATATTTTTTATTTATATGAAAATCTGAAAGTATGAGTGTGTGAGGCGAGTGCATATGTGTAGCAGGTATTCAGTGTGTGTGTCTGCGGGTGAATAGTGTATCAGGCGTCCACCCCTAAACAAATTTAATTTTTGTTTTAATATTTATAACGATTTTGAAGTATGAGTGTGTGTGAGGGGAGTATGTGTGGATGCTGTTCAGTGTGTTTGTGTGTGAATGCAAGAGGCGTCCACCATAAAAAAGGAAATCATGAACACTTTGTTTTGAAGTATGAGTGTGTGTGTGGGGGGGGGGGGGTATATGTGTGAGGCTCTTTAGTGTGTGTGTTAGTGTGTGTGTGTGTGTTAGTGTCTGTGTGAAGGAGAGTGGAAGAGATGTCCGTCCCTAAAGGAACTTAAGGACCCGGACCATGGCAGTGCCCATGTAGAGGTGTTAAGGACCGGCGTGACCTGCGTTCTGAATGAGGTCAGGAGGTCAGTCCACATCGCCGCACTTCCGGTTGGGATGCCTCAAAAGGGGCAGTGTGGGTACCGGAAGTGCGTGTCCATATCCATAGCATTTCCAACACGGGTACAAGGAATGAGAAAGCAGAGCTGAAGCATTGTGTACATAACTTTATTCTTAACTCAGTCGTCATCTTTGTTGCATACCAGACGGGATGACCGAGTGAGTTGAGGGCAGCCTTTTTGAGGGCAGCTGGACTGTACCACCTCATATAGTTTACTAAATAAATTCTATCAATTATTAATAAAACTTTTCTTTTTCTATGGGAATTTGTTTCCCTTGACCACAAATTTAATGAGTGTATATTGGCACATAATTGATTGTCTGCTTTTACATTTAAAAGCGATGGTTTGAACAAAAAACAAACATTTCTCGCTGTGAATATTGCCTATGCTGCCGACACGGTGTAAATCAACCACCAATCAATCAATCAATCAACCGAGTGAGTTGAGCGTCCGTCTCCCATTTTAGTAGATCGTGGGACTCAAACCCGATGGTCGAATCAAATCAATGACTTAAAAATTGATACATGTCGCTTCCTAGCCAGGCACTCAGCATTATTAGGATCGGGAAAGGACTGGTTGGCCCAGTGTCAGGATAACGTGACCGAGTGGGATATCACTAAATGGACCCGGTATAGGCCACAGAGACTGGAACTGTACCCCGACAAATACTCTCCTGGCACACATTTGCCTGGTCTTACAGTTTGTGCAACCAAGTATGTGGGGGGAGAGTGCTGAGGTTGGTTGCTCCTGCTGTGTTGTTAGTTAGTCAAGCAGCATTGACATGGCTTCTTGACAACCCAATAGAGAAACATGTCAGAATTTGCAAGCTAAAGTGCTAAATATATAGTGTAATGGTTAGCAAACTAGCCCGGAATGCAAGAGATATGGGTTCGAGTCCTGCAATTTTATATGCACACTCCACTAACATTAACAACAGTGGCAATGCTGACATTGTGTGTTGATACATTATGATGGCTGATGATCCCTAATTACATGTAATCTATCAGACCGGATAGAAAGATGGCAGGGCTTGTGTCAAACTGGGTCACTGCATGCCAGCACTACTGCTCTTTGTACGATTGCTTTAAATACCCTAAATTGGCGGTTTTCAACGGAGCTATACCCGCTGAAATCAGCCTCAGATATGATGAAATCATGGTGAAGAGTGGTGTAGAGTGCTTGTTTGTTTTGTTTGTTGTTTTAAGTCCTAGCAACATGGAAGGTCATATCAGGACGAGTACCGACTTGTGACAGTACACACTCATGGTGACTTTATAGTGCTGCCCCACTGGGAACCCAGGCCACCAGCACCATGACCTGATATCCCACTCAGTCACATTATCCTGACACTGAACCAACCAGTCCGTGCCCTATCCTCATACTGCCAAGCGCCAGGCTAGGAATCGACAAGTGTAAATTTTTAAGTCATTGGTTTTACTCGACCACGATTCGAATCCATGAACTCGGGGGTCCGGATCTCCTGATCTCCCAAAACAGGAGACGGAGGCTCTACTCATTCGGCCATCCCGTCTGGTCGGTGTAGAGTGCTGCATGAATGATTAATGAACCAACTTGAATAGATGTCATCATCATCATCATCGTCACCTTCAAGCATTACTTTGCTGTATTGAGTCACATAAAAGGGGATCAATTTAATAGAACATGTTGCTGCTGAAAAGTGCCTATTAGGTCAGCGTTTTAACGAGCACACCAAAATTAATCTAGCATATTTACACTGTGATTGTGAATACCTCCGACATCAGTAATTTTAAAGTAAGGTTACTTCTAACTAAAAGTAATGGTACGTTATCACGATCAACCTAATTTAGTTATCTCAGAAAAATGACAGTCACTGAAAACCATCGGACTGTGCAGCTTTAAATGGGGCACACTCGGAGGGAGACGCGGGGACACTCAGCCACTGCCCTGCTCGACCCTCGATCTGTGCGCGACCAGACGGGATGGCCGAATGAGTTGAGCATCCGTCTCCCGTTTTGGTAGGTCGTGGGGTTCGAACTCACGGGTTCGAACCTGGTCGAGTCAAACCAATGCCGTAACAATTGATACTTGTCGCTTCCTAGCCTGGTGCTCAGCATTAATAGGATAGGGCAAGGACTGGATGGCTCAGTGTCAGGATAATGTGACTGAGTGGGATATCAGGTCATAGTGCTGGCAGCCTGGTCTCCCAGTGGGGCAGCACTATATTTATAAAGTCGTCATGACTGTGCACGGTCACAAGTCGGTACCTGTCCTGATATGACCTTAGATATTGCAAGGACATAAAACTCCAAGAATCAACCAACCAAATTTAGTTATCTCAGAAAAAATTACATGAACTGAAAACCTTTGGACTATGCAGCTTTAAATGGGGACGTACTTGGAGTGATACGCGGGGACACTCACCCAGTGGCCTGCTCGACGTTTGACCTGTGCGTCACGTGGCCAGTTTGTCCGGGGCTGATAGCCGGCTGAACGCTGCAGTAAACAATGACCAACCGGACGTATTGGTGCCGTGACCAGACTCTGTTAGTTTAGGGCCTCTGTTATGTGTACCCTTAGCAGCCCGGTTTACACAAGCCTGCCCCTTAAAGGTGCATAGTTCCAAGTTCACAAACACAAACCTGCCCCTTAAAGGTGCATAGTTCCAGGTTCACAAACACAAACATGCCCTTAAAGGTGAATAGTTCCCAGTTCACAAACATGCCCTTAAAGGTGATTAGTTCCCAGTTCACAAACACAAACCTGCCCTTAAAGGTGCATAGTTCCTGGTTCAGAAACACAAACCTGTCCCTTCAAGGTGCATAGTTCCCGGTTCACAAACACAAAACTGTTCTTAAAGGTGTATAGTTCCCAGTTCACAAACACAAGCCTGTCCCTTAAAGGTGCATAGTTCCCGGTTCACAAACACAAACCTGCCCTTAAAGGTGCATAGTTCCAAGTTCACAAACACAAACCTGCCATTAAAGGTGCATAGTTCCAAGTTCACACACACAAACCTGCCATTAAAGGTGCATAGTTCCAAGTTCACAAACACAAACCTGCCCCTTAAAGGTGTATAGTTCCTGGTACACAAATCTGCCCTTAAAGATGCATAGTTCCTGGTTCACAAACACAAACCTGCCCTTAAAGGTGCATAGTTCACGGTTCACAAACCTGCCCCTTAAAGCTGTATAGTTCCCGGTTCACAAACCTCTCCCTTAAAGGTGCATAGTTCCCAGTTCCCAAACCTGCCCATAAAGATGCATAGTTCCCCGTTCACAAACACAAGCCTGCCCCTTAGAAGTGCATAGTTCTCGGTTCACAAACACAAACCTGCCCCTTAAAGGTGCACATTTCATGGTTCACAAATACAGGCCTGCCCCTTAAAGGTACATAGTTCACAAACACAAACCTGCCCCTTAAAGGTGTGTAGTTCCCGGTTCACAAACCTACTCTTAAAGGTGCATAATTCCCAGTTCATGAATACAGGCCTGCCCCTTAAATGAGCAGTTCCTGGTTCACAAACCTGGCCCTTAAAGGTGAATAGTTCCTGGTTCACATACACAAATCTGATCCTTAAGGGTGTATAGTTCCCGGTGCAGCTTTAACATCATTCGGTGTATTTAATACTGCTTACATTTCTTTCCTCTGTTTTATCTTAAAGCTGCATATTCCGATGAAATATCAAATTTTCAAAACCAAAGCAATTATCTAGATTTGATTTTACATATCTAACTTAGATACTGATGCACTTATTAAGCATTTGTTTCTGCATAGAAGGCAATACTGAGTCAATTTAACAGAACCTGTTACTGCAGAAGTCTATAGTGTCAGAGTTTTGGCAAGCGTGCCAAAACTAATTTTCCATGTTTGCACTCAAAATATCTCAAAAGTTTACCATTTAAAATAAAAGTAACTATGAACTAATGTAAAGTGGATACTAGTGATCGATCTAATATATTTATCTCAGAAAAAAATACGGAAATTCAAAACCATCGGACTATGCAACTTTAATAATCAGTGTAATATGATAACTACAGATCGCTTGTAAGTTTTAACTTTGTTATAGTTCAGAATCTACAGGCTTTTATTTATTGATAGATTTATTGGATAGCAAGCTGTAGTTTTCATTTAAAATCCTGTATAAATCTGTATCACATAATTCATATACATATGTCCCACATACCATAACAAAACACGTGAATCTAATTATATAATTTTATTACTCAAACATTATATACAACAAACTACATTACATTCACATACAATAGTCATCACTGTGGCTGTGGTTATACATTTTTATTTCCATAAATTTAACTAAATATTGGTATCAAAATGCAGTATGGCCGTAACAGTAAGAATAAGTCCAAAATCCTGTATCGTGTGTCAGGTCTGCATTCGCAATGTTTTGGAAGCATTGGGCAGGCAACCACATTGACAAAAACAGTGAGCTGAAATACAGTGCATTTGACGGGTTTTCTCAGTTTTAACATCATAAGAATAATCAATTCAATTAAAACACTGCTCTCTTGGTTTCTATGCAAAGCGGCACCCGTCTGCTTTGTTTTGTCCGCCAGGACTATTCTGAAGTTCAAGTCACGTGACTGACGTCACTGGTCAGCGTGTCTGTAGCGATATTTAACTTTTCCTTTATTTTCTGTATGAAGATTGCTCACGGCCATTGACAATGCCTTGACTTGGACGGTACGCGCAGTGAAAAACATTAGTTTTATTCAAAATTAATACAAATCAAGAACCCTAACCTTATCAATTTAATATAATCTTAATGGTAAAGATGTTTTCTATATGTGTACGAAGCGATTTGTTTCTAGGTGGTGTAATTTTAGAGATATTTGACTTTTTCTGTATGAAGATTTCCTCACAGCCATTGACAATGCATTTGAATGGAAGTGTCCCTGGCAAACTGGTGTCCCTCGGAATCCGCATCACCGGCATAAAATAGGATTGGGCAAAGTCAGATTTACTCAGTACATTAGGATAATATTACTGAGTGGGATATTGGGTCATGGTGCTGGCAGCCTGGTCTTCCAGTGGGTCAGCACTATAAAGTTGCCATGAGTATGCACTGTCATAAGTATATACCTGTCCTGATATGACCTTAGTTGTTGCTAGGATGTAAAGCACCAACCAACAACTATTCTGGTTCTGAATATGTATTTATCTAGTTCTAAATATAGAAAGTGTAAAATCTTTCTATGAAACAAATTGGCCAACCCATGTCCTAGAAATGGCCTAGCAATCTGGCATTGGTGGTATCCTAGTTACTTTATAAGAACAGGCAATTTACACAGATTTGGTACACTAACATGCATATGCCTATGAATATATAAAAGTTCCATAATCTTTTGGTTTTGAACATTTATTATATTTTATAGATAAATATTTAATATTAGCCATTATGACCTATTATGCTTTAGTGGGGTGTAACTTTTATTATAAGAGACAAACCTTGGAGATATTTGAAGTTACAACATGCGAACCAATTCAGTAATGTGGAAACCATGGCTATAATGTGGAGTTTTATTCATCAATTAATTGAGAGATGAGGTTAGCGCTCTAGTATTCATTTTGTAGTCAGTTAGATCGGTTCCCAGGACGTTTAACCCTGCCGCCATTAGTTGGGTGGGAGGGATGGTGAGATGGGACGGAACAGCTGCACACACCACGCATACTGCTTGGACGCCATTAGTTGGGTGGGCGGGACGGTGAGATGGGACAGCACAGCTGCACACACCACGCACACTGCTCAGACACCATTAGTTGGGTGGGCGGGATGGTGAGATGGGACAGCACAGCTGCACACACCACGCATACTGCTCAGACACCATTAGTTGGGTGGGCGGGATGGTGAGATGGGACGGAACAGCTGCACACACCACGCATACTGCTTGGACGCCATTAGTTGGGTCGGCGGGATGGTGAGATGGGACAGCACAGCTGCACACACCACGCATACTGCTTGGACGCCATTAGTTGGGTGGGAGGGATGGTGAGATGTGGACGAGAACAGCTGCACACACCACGCATACTGCTTGGACGCCATTAGTTGGGTGGGAGGGATGGTGAGATGGGACAGCACAGCTGCACACACCACGCATACTGCTTGGACGCCATTAGTTGGGTGGGAGGGATGGTGAGATGGGACAGCACAGCTGCACACACCACGCATACTGCTTGGACGCCATTAGTTGGGTGGGAGGGATGGTGAGATGGGACAGCACAGCTGCACACACCACGCATACTGCTTGGACGCCATTAGTTGGGTGGGCGGGATGGTGAGATGGGACAGCACAGCTGCACACACCACGCATACTGCTTGGACGCCATTAGTTGGGTGGATGGGATGGTGAGATGGGACAGCACAGCTGCACACACCACGCATACTGCTTGGACGCCATTAGTTGGGTCGGCGGGATGGTGAGATGGGACAGCACAGCTGCACACACCACGCATACTGCTTGGACGCCATTAGTTGGGTGGGTGGGATGGTGAGATGGGACAGCACAGCTGCACACACCACGCATACTGCTCGGACGCCATTAGTTGGGTGGGAGGGATGGTGAGATTGGACGGAACAGCTGCACACACCACGCATACTGCTTGGACGCCATTAGTTGGGTGGGAGGGATGGTGAGATGGGACAGCACAGCTGCACACACCACGCATACTGCTCGGACGCCATTAGTTGGGTGGGAGGGATGGTGAGATGGGACAGCACAGCTGCACACACCACGCATACTGCTTGGACGCCATTAGTTGGGTGGGAGGGATGGTGAGATGGGGCGGAACAGCTGCACACACCACACATACTGCTCGGACGCCATTAGTTGGGTGGGTGGGATGGTGAGATGGGACAGCACAGCTGCACACACCACGCATACTGCTTGGACGCCATTAGTTGGGTGGGAGGGATGGTGAGATGGGGCGGAGCAGCTGCACACACCACGCATACTGCTCGGACGCCATTAGTTGGGTGGGTGGGATGGTGAGATTGGATGGCACAGCTGCACACACCACGCATACTGCTTGGACACCATTAGTTGGGTGGGAGGGATGGTGAGATTGGATGGAACAGCTGCACACACCACGCATACTGCTCGGACGCCATTAGTTGGGTGGGTGGGATGGTGAGATTGGATGGCACAGCTGCACACACCACGCATACTGCTTGGACGCCATTAGTTGGGTCGGCGGGATGGTGAGATGGGACGGCACAGCTGCACACACCACGCATACTGCTTGGACACCATTAGTTGGGTCGGCGGGATGGTGAGATGAGACGGCACAGCTGCACACACCACGCACACTACTCGGATGCTGTGCATGAAGCGAGCGACTCCTGGCGAGCAGATGGGAGGTGTGGTTTGAGCAGAAAATGCTCGCTGGTGTATATGGCAGAAACGAGTGGGTTTTATGGGTGAGACTAGGTGGCGCAAGGGTAGCGCGTCATTCGTAACGGCAAAGTTAGTTGGGAGATGGTTCCTGTGCCCCAAATAAGGGAAAGCCTGTTTTATTTAACGACGCCTCTGGAGCACATTGATTTTCATATCATCGGCTATTGGACGTCAAACATAAGGTCATTCTGACATTTGTTTTGAGGAAACCCGCCGGCGTCCCATAGGCTACTCTTTCCAATAAGCAGCAAGGTTTTTTTTTATATCCACTTTACCACAGACAGAACAGGACACACCACAGCCTTTGAACCAGTTGTGAACCACTGGTTGGAATGGAAAATAGCTCAAACTGTAAATGGGTCCACATAGTAGGATCGATCGGATGACGCACACCTTCATAAGTGGACACTGTACCGCCTGAGCTACGACCCGATACTCCTGAATTACCATGGAACATGACCAATGTGTGTATGCGCACCAGTTGAAGCCAAGTGCAATATGCCATTTCTGTGTTATCACAGTGACATCACCATCTGTAGAACTAGAAGCCAGCAACTTGTTGCCAAGAGGCAACGCCGCAAATGAATGATTCATGTACAAGCACAGAATCCTTGGTACAACTGCCAGTCAGTGGTGGATTAACTACCACCCGGGTCCCTACGCTGAGGTTTAGTACTGTTGTGGGGGGGGGGGGGGATGAAAGTGGAAATATTACACCTTGAATGGGAATCGAAGCCACATCTCTTGCATACCGGGCCAGTATGCTAGCAATTACACCACCCTACGCCCCCTGAGGTCACCACCCTACCCATGTCTACCTGTCTATGTGGATCCTTGCCTGACTGATAGGTCAGTGCAGACTACTACGCCCATGCCTATTGAATAATCTTTTTTAAATGGTCATTTAATGCTTACAATTACATACATACACGCAATGCACTAACACATCCACAAACAGGGTTGGTTCAACAACCATACAGCCCATATCTTATGCAGGATCCTTATCACGGCAACCAGTGTTATGGGTGGTGGTTGATGAAAATGGGAAATATTGCATCTAGAGCAGGAATCGAACCCACATCTTTTGAATACCGGCCCAGTGTGCTAACAATTACACCACCCTACGCTCCCTGATGTCACCACGCTACCCATGTCTACCTGTCTATGTGGCTTATTGCCTGAGAGGTCAGTGCAGACCACTACGCTCATCCCCCTAGAATAAGTATTTTAACGCTTACAATTACATACATACAGGTAATGCACTTAGATGTACATATACAGGGTAGGTTCAATGACCATGCCGCTTGTAGCTTGTGCAGGATCATGGTCACGGCAACCAGTATCATGGGGGTGATGAAAGTGGGAAATATTGCGCCTAGAGCAGGAATCGAACCCACATATCGTGCGTTGAAGGCTTTTCATGGGGCAAATAAAGTTCAAGACAATTCAAGACTTTCCAGGCCCCGTATGGACCCTGCAAATGTAGAGTCGAACCTAAGTAGCCATTTTGGTTTTGAAAGCATGCATTCATTGGATTATAAATGCAACTTTGCAAACCGAAGGATAGTTGATACTTGATAAATTATGTATCGGCCAATTCTTGTTTCTCTGAATATCTGGGAGGCGGGCCAATTCTTCGACCTGGATGCAGATTTTCATGCAGGATTTCTGGTCCGTATAAATCCCTGGAAAATAGATGCATAAAAACAATCAGGAACCAGCAGAGAAGGCTCCTGGGTAGATACACAAGAATATAAATACAGTAAAACCTCTCTAAATCAACCGACCATGGGACCGACTTTAAATGGTCCATTTAGGGAGGTGATCGTTTGGGACCCAAATAGAGCGATCAGTATAGGGGAGTGGTCGATCTGTGGAGGTGGTCGGTTAGAGAGTTCTTTAAAAAAACAACTGAATATGGGTTATTCTCTGAAGTGCCAGTCACACCTCACCGGATTGAGTACCGGACACCACCGGACAAAGAATTTTCTAGTCTGGTGGTGTTCGTTATCAAAATTTATCGAAATGTGTCAAAACGGGTCAAAGGCCGCCGGACGAAACGAACGCTAAATGGACAAGGAACGTACATTAACGAATATCCACTGGACGAGAACCGGACGATAACCGGACAACAAACGGACAGACCAAACATATTACGAATAGCCACCGGACTGTCACTGTGTGGTGTGTGGTGAGTGGTGTGTGGTATGTGGTGAGTGGTATGTGTGGTGAGTGGTGTGTGGTATGTGGTTTGTTTGTTTGTTTGTGTGGTGAGTGATGTGTGGGGTGTGCTAAGTGGTGTGTGGTGTGTGGTGAGTGGTGTGTGGTGAGTGGTGTGTGGTGTGTGCCGGCCCCCCCAGACCAAATTCCCCCAACACCGTCAACGGACTCTGCAGGAAACAAACCAGAGAGCTAACGGATGGGTACCGGACATGTACTGGACAAAATGGACTAAACAGACATAAAACGGACACCAACCATACACTTCAGTCTGGTGGTGTCCAGTACAAGTTTTGTGCATGTTCAAAACTTGCCACCGTACACACCGGACACTACTGAGCAGATAACGGACACGCCGGACGCCAACCGTATATAAACCGTACATTGCCGTATTTCACCGGACAGTGTCTGGTTCCTGCCCGGTTCCTCAATCCGGTGAGGTGTGACTGGGCCTTAAAACGGGGCGTAACATACTTGGTTTCCATGTTACGATGCTGATAATTAATTCTTTCGTTTATTGATAGCTGTCAAATAATTATTGTTGCCTCTATGTATTAAGCATGTTAGTAATACTACATCTATCTAATCTATCGCACAAAAGATATTAAAGTATACTTGTATGGTTTTATGCTAAAGTGAAAATGTGAAAATTAAGAGAAAGAATGCAAGGAAGTAGGAAGAGGGGGGGGGTACTCCTCCTCCGCCGCGAATCAAACGCAATGCAAACATTACGACCAAACCTATATATATAGGGGAAGGCTTCTTGGTAAGCCTCCGTACATAGAGGGAGGTTTCTTATTATGCCTCCTTACATAGGGCAAGGCTTCTTAGTAAGCCACCATGTATAGGGGAATACTTCTTAGTAACCATCCATATATAGGGGTGGCTTCTTAGTAAGCCTCCACATATAGGGAAACCTACCCTTAGTAAGCCTCCATATATAGTGGAATGCTTTTTAGTAAGCCTCCATCTATAGAGGAATGCTTCTTAGTAAGCCTCCATATGTAGGGGAAGGCTTCTTAGTAAACCTCCATACATAGGGAAAATTACCCCATGTAAGCCTCCATATATAGGGGAATGCTTCTTAGTAAGCTTCCACACATATTGGAAGGCTTCTTAGTAAGCCTCCATATATAGGGAAATTATCCTTAGTAAGCCTCCATATATAGGGGAATGCTTCTTAGTAAGCTTCCATACATATTGGAAGGCTTCTTAGTAAGCCTCCATATATAGGGAAATTATCCTTAGTAAGCCTCCATATATATATAGGGTAAGTCTTCTTCATAAGCCTTCATACATAGGGAAGTTACACTTAGTAAGCCTCCATTTATAGGGGAAGACTTCTTAGTAAGCCACCTATATAGGGGAAGGTTTCTTAATATACCTCCATACATAGGGAAATGATGCATAAGAAGCATCCATATATAGGGAGATGCTTCTTAGTAAGCCTCTACATATAGGGGAAGGCTTCTTAATAAGCTGACCAGAGGCAGCAGACAGTGTGATAGCACTGCATGATCACACAGTGCGATCACCCGACAGTAGCATCAATTCAATCAATTCTTTTATTTTAACTCTCTGCAAGGTATGTTTACAATAAACTGAGGTGATACAATAAATGCATACAAATTCCTTACAGACAGAAGGGATCCCAGAAAAGTGATGCTTATCTGGCTGGTCTCCATGATGTGAATGAACAAGTGATGACAATAACAAATGATTAAACTTAAGCTACATTTTTAACTAATGATTATGATGAGATACTGATGCGTCTCTTCAGTTAGTAAAAAAACAAAGTAATGATAGGAATATTATATGTATATTGTGTCATGGATTCATGTACTTACATGCAGTATCAGTAGTTATTTTGCATGTATGTTAATAGGGGTAAATCTTATGTTCTTTGCCATAGCCACTTGATATTTTAAATTATGCGACTAGTTAATGGGACAACTATATTCTATTATATATATTCTTTACTGGTAATCGATTTAGTATGCATTTAGATAACTTATCTTTAGTTTTTTTACAGAAGTTTTTCAAAGTTTTAAGGTTTCTAATCTCTACTGGTATTGAGTTCCAGATATTGGTTCCATGGTTTTCAGTTGTTATTTTGCCATATTTGTTTCTAGTGTGTTTGTGATGTATGTTATTTATCTGTCGTGTGTTATGGGAATGGACCTGATTGTTTTCTTTGAGGAGATTATCAAATATTTCAGGGAGGAGGTCATTCTTTTGCTTGTAAACAAATTTTGCAATGTATATTTTATAAATGTCAGTTACCATAAGTAAGTCCAGGTCTTTATGAAGTGATTTAGTTGGGGTGAGATAGTCTTTGCTATACAGTATTTTCAAGGCTCTGTTTTGTTGTGTCTGTACCGTTTTTAGGGTTGATAACTTGGCTCTCCTATACACCTGTATACCATACTGAATTTTGGAGTAAACATATGCATAGTATAGTAATTTTTTATTTTCCTCATGTACTCGTCGTCTGATTTTTTTAAATGATTTAGCTGTTTTAATGATTGAATTATTTAAGTTATCAATATGGTCATCCCAGTTGAGGTTTTCATCTAGAATTATACCTAGATATTTCACAGAAGGGACTCTCTTTATGTTGTTTAGGTAATCAGGAATGGTTGTACTTCTGCTTTTAAATATTGTGTAGCATGTTTTGTTCAGGTTTACTGTTACTTTGTTATCATTGCACCATGTAAATATATCTGAAAGGAATGTTTTAATTGAATGTTTTAGTTCTTTGGGTGAATTTGAGGTTATGAAGCCATTGGTATCATCTGCAAATAACCTAGTTTTGACATCTTGTTTTGTACAGTTGACTATATCATTTGTGTAGATCAAAAATAGGAGAGGTCCCAGGACAGAACCTTGGGGAACACCATGGCTGATTGAGTTTAGCTTGGATCGTTTACCGTTTATGTATGTAAATTGCTTTCTATTGCTTAGGTAACTCTCAAACCATTTAAGTCCCTGGCCTCGAATTCCGTTGTGCCTAAGTTTTGAGAGTAAGATTTTTCATTTTTGCTTTATGTGGGTTGATGAGGTCTCCAAAGATTTTCCAGAGGGTATAAAGATTTTGCTTCTCGTTACTGAGTAGTTCTTTATAGTATCCTTCCTCTGCTGATCGTAGACAAGTGATTAGTATATTCTTATATTTTGTGTGTTTTAGTCGGTTTTCAGCTGTTGGGTTCAGTTTGTTTGTTTTGAAGTATCCATCTTTTACTGCTATACAAGTTTTAAGGCTTGATGTGATCCATCTTTTATCTTTTGCTCTTTGTCTTGATAGTTTTGTTAGTGGGAAAGCTGCATTAAATGTTGTGTTATAAATTTGGTAGAAGATGGTTAGGGCTTTGTTTACTTCGGTTGCTTTGTAGTATTCTTTCCAGTCTGAGGTTTCAATAAGGTCTTTGAATTTAGCCATGTTTCCCCCCCCCCCCAAATATTCTGATAATGGGTCTGTCCTGTTTTTTAATGGGGTTGTGAGATTGAATTGTTATAAAGTTGGGTAGATGGTCAGTGATATCGCAGTAAATATTTCCTGTGGATATATTCTGATTACTTTTTATTACATTGGTATGTATTAGTATATGATCAATAAGTGAAATTTGGTAGTCTACTATTCTAGTTGATAATGTGATGGTGCAGATGAAATTTTGCTCCAGCATCACTCCGCGCCGGACGCAGTGGCCAAATAAGTAGAGTGCAGGCTTCCTGTGCGGACATTTGGGAGTTTGAATTCCAGCCGAGTTTAACCAATGACTTATAAAATTGATACTTGTCGCTCCCTAGCTTGGCACTGGAACAGTTTTGTAAGTTATTACCTTTTAATACTGTCTACTTTAATTATTTTGCCAGTAAGCTAGTCTATTTATTTGTTTAATTCTTAGTATTAATTTAGTTATTCGATCAAATACAGAACTTTGAACTCAAATGAAATATAACTCTTCAGTATCAGTATACCTGTTGGAGAATTGTTTCTTGCTGCAATTGAAAACCATCGGAATACAAATTAGCAATAGTGTGTTATAAAATGGTGCAATAATGACCGCCAATGCCCAGGTCATCTAGTGGAACCCCGCCACGACTTGAGTCACCCAATACGTGCCCCACCACGTCATCTAGCGGATACTTCACCACTTCCTCATGACACTGCGAGTGCCTCGTACATTATCCTCCTGGACCTAAACCCACGTGGTCAGGATTGGTCCCACACAAAGCTGATAAACCATCCACCTTACAACCAATATAATATGGCCATCGTTGAGTGCCATTAATCAACAATGACCGCGCACCATTTTCACATGGGTGGAGCAGGATTGAACCCTCATACCTTACATATCCAACTTCAATACTGGGTACTGGACGCGGTGGCCGAATCGGTAGAGTACAAGTCTCTCGTGCGGGAGATCTGGAGTTCAATTCCAGGTTGAGTCAAACCAATGACTTAGAAAATTTATACTTGTCGCTTCCTAGCTTGGCGCTTGGCATTAACAGGATAGGGCAAGGACTGGTTAGCTTAGTGTCAGGATAATGTGACTGGGTGGGATATTGGGTCATGGTCATGGTGGCCTGATTTCCCAGTGGTGCAGCATTATAAAGTCGCCATGAGTGCACAGTGTCACAAGTCAGTACCTATCCAAAGACCAACCAAATACTGGTGCACTCATTAAACAATTGCTGCTGCATTGAAGGAAATATTAAGTAAATTTAATATAGACTGTGTATGCTGTATGTAGCCTATGATGTTCAGCACTTTGATGTGTTCACCACAATTAATTATTTACTTTACTTTGAAGTAATTTTTGTATTAAGCGGACCCGGTATAGGCCACTGAAACACGAACCATACTCCGACAAATGCTCTCCAAGCACACCTTTGCAGGTTTTCAGATTATACAGCTGCATATGTGGGGGGAGAGTGCTGAGGTAGGTTTCCCCAGCTGCGTTGTAGTTAGTCCAGCAGCACTGATAGGGCTGATAGACAACCCTATAGAGAAAAATTGTTTATTTTTGTGTGTGAATAATATATTAAGTCATGTAGATTAATGGACTTTAAAAGTTGAATTGGGAGCTTTCTCTGGCTGCCATCTTGATGGTTTCCATGGAACCCCTCTAAGTCATGTGATGAGGGAATCCCACCCATGATGTTCATACATTACACCCCTCAACGCTCTCCCGCCCCCCCCCCCCCCCCCCCCCCCCCCCCCCCCCACCACACATGTTTGGTTGTACGAACTAAAAAAGCCTAAGCAAATGTGTTCTTGCAGAGCTTTTGATAGCGGATTGGTGGGTTTTTTTCTAGGTGAAGTATACCGGACGACTTTAAAAGATTCATTTTGGAGATATGTCAAGTGAAAACATGGTGTTGAATAGAGGTGGGGCTCATTCGGGGTCATTGCGGTGTAAAGTCTACTGCTCGAATCTGTGGTTGTGTAGGTAGGCTATCGTGAAATCAATGCAGGCAAAAAGAAAGGAAGAGTATAAAGTGTGACAGAAGAGAGACAGTGAAGCCCTCTGGTTTATTATTTATATGGTACATGGATTCAGTGTAGAGTATCACCCCACCCTATTCTCCCAATGAGAAACAAGCATTCTTAGCTCTAGCAATAGGGATCCAGCATTCCTGGTCCCCATGGATACCAGTGATCTGCCCACCACCACCAAGCTGTGTGGCTCCCCTGGCCACCATCTGCCTTGAGCCTGAGTGTGGTGATCCTACCTAGCAGACGGGGGGAGGGGGTAGTGTGTAGGGCTCTGAGTGCCCCTTACACACAGTCCTGCCAACACCACTATGTCTATTCGCCTATCAACCAAGCACCACCAGCACCTATATAAACACATATATGCACCTGGTCACGTATACCTGTTTCGTAATAGAACATTTGCATTCCCCCACCAATGGTTTAATATCGGAATATTTTACAGCGGGACACACGGGGCGGCGAAGTACCACCCCCCTCCCGTGCATGCGGGGTGGGGGTGGGTGGGGGGTGAATCCTGCCACTCACTAGCACTCGCTCCTCCCTCTTCCCCTCATTCACAACCACAAAAACACACCTCCCAAACCAACCAATCAGAGCACACACGCTCACTCCTAACCACCCCCCCCCCCAAACCAACCAATCACAGCACACCCTCAGCTGACCCCATCAGCTCCTCTCCCTCCATGGTCACTCCGCATCATCTATCCGGACTGACCACAACTCACTTTTTTATTTATCTGAAGAAATATTTCAGAAACTCCACAACAAGAAATATGTCAGAATGACCATATGTTTTATCACCAATAGCAGATGATACAAAAATCAATGTGGTCTAGAGGCGTCGTTAAAATAAAACAAGGTTTATTCTTTTTTCCTAGTTAAAGTCCACTGCAAGTTTAATAGTTTCCAACATTTTATAACAGTAAATGCTAAATTAGATATATCAATCTATTACAATCTTTGGGCTAATGATAATTGCATGCATCTGACTGTTTCGGGAATAATGACACAAATAACAACTTACCAGAGTATTAAGATAGATACGCTGATAATTACCACGACAGCAAACATTACGATTCCTATGATTAAGTTCACTGAAAATGATTCCATGGAAAGCATTAGTCTATCATGTGATGAGATATATTTTAATCATAGACAATTGGTCTTCCTCATTCCCTTCTCGGGCTGCCTTATCCTAGTATTGACGTAAAACAAAGCACCAGGATAAGCAGTGACAAATATACATTTTTCAACCGATTGGTTTCTGCCGTACAAATATCTTTTAGTTAAAAAAGAAGAAATTTTAGTCAAATAGATGAGAAAATATTTCTATGGTTGCAATTTCCATTTCTTAAAGTTTTTACTTGAAATATCTCCAAAATGAATCCTTTAAAATTAAAATAAATTCAAAGTAAAGTAGATTATATTGATTAATTTAATATATTGAACTTAAGAAATTTGAGTCAAATAGATTAGAAAACATTTCTATGATTGCCATTTCTCTTGCTTAATGTTGCATAGTCCGATGGATTTGAGTTTCTGTCGTTTTTCTGGGATAAATATATTATATTGATCAGTATTATATACTTTAATTTAGTTTGAAGTACCTTTTATTTTAAATGGTAAACCTTTGAGGTAATTGCAGTACAAACATGTCAAATTAGTCTTGGAAAGCACGCGAAAACTATGACACCATAGGTTTCTGCAGTAACACGTTCTATTAAATTGACTCAGTATTTCCTTCTATGCAGAAACAAATGCTTAATAAGGGCACCAGTATCTAAGTCAAATATGTAGAATCAAATCTAGATAATTGTTTCGGTCTTGAAAATTTGATACTTCATCGGACTATGCAGCTTTAATCAACGAAGGCAATAGCAATAACACTTTTTCCTTTTTTAATGAATTAACTTTGAAATAACTTTCTTAGAAGTTGTTAAATTATATATCATCAAAAAATCAATTATGCTAATTATGATACTCCGTAAAGGTGTATCTGCCCAAAAATGATCTATTTACGCAGTATTGGTGACACTTTTATGGAGGCTGAATTTATTGTTCAGTCAGGAGGGTTTCTGAGCTGGGCGATAATACATGCAGGCTCTTTCCCTTCTAGAGAAGGGCAGCTGATCTAGGACACTTCCATCTACATATCAGAGCCTAGATACAATATTCACATCCCCCCAGATGTGAATGACAACCCCGTCTAAATCTGAGCAAAAGCCACTTCGCTATGCGTCAACTATAAGGAGCGGGACATAGCTCAGGCAGTAGAGTCTCCACATGTGAAGGTGTGGATCATCCGATCGATCCTGCTCAGTGGACACATTTGCAGTTTGGGCAGTTTGGGCTATTTTCCGTTCCAACCAGTGGTCCACAACTGGTTCATCAAAGGCTGTAAGTGCTCTCCTGCCTGTGGGAAAGTACATATAAAAGAGCCCTTGCTGCTTATCGGAAAGAGTAGCCTATGTGGTGGCAGTGGGTTTCCTCCAAAGATATATGTCAGAATGACCATATGTTTTACGTCCAATAGCCAATGATAAAAATCAATGTGCTCTAGCGGTGTCGTTAAATAAATAAGAAATAAATTTGGTTAAAGCGTCAACTATAAACAAGCTGTGGAGGGGCTCGTCCCAGCATGCAGTGTTGATCCATATTAGCGTACAGTTAAAGTTGCATAATCGGATGGTTTTGAGTTTCTTCCATTTTCCTGAGATAAACATATCGAATTGATTGTCATAACCTGTCTGGCTTTGGTTTGAAACAACTTTTATTTTAAATGACTAAGTTTTGAGATATTTGAAGTGCAACTATGGCAAATTAGTTTTGACAAGCATGCCAAAACTCTGATACCATAGGTTTCAGCAGTAACAGGTTCTATTAAATTGACTCAGTATCCCCTTCTATGTGGCAATAGATACTTAATAAGTGCATCACTATCTACGCTAAGTATGTAGAATCAATTTTAGATAATTGTTTTGGTTTTGAGAATTTGATGCTTTATCAGAGAGTGCAGCTTTAAGGAACTTTGAAAGAATTAACAAAATATCTTTTTTAAACCCAAGATGGTCGCTACTAGATGCTCTGAATTCAAATATTAGTCTATTATTAATCTACATAATTTCATCAATTCAGCACTTCAAAAAGAGCAGTCACACATAAGCCCCGCCCCATTCACACACTGGCCTTAAGTCGCCTCTACTAGTTCGCCTCATCTAAGTCGACTCGAAATGGGTGTCAGAATGCGCCTTTCAGGCGAATTAGGGGTGGTTCGACTCAACTAGTTTGGCTCATGTAGACTGCTTTGCGAGGTGGATTAGATTAGGCGAATTAGTTGAGGTGACTCAAGGTGCGTGTGTGAACGGGGCTATAGATAAGTATAGGAACAAAACATTTAGCTGGTTAGTAAACCGGTTATAGAGAAGTATAGGATCAATACATTTAGCTGTTTAATTTGAGAAATCACGTGAACACGTCCAGAACGCAGCCATAAATGAGCCTTCCGGTTGGTTGGTGGTAGAGTGACTTGTGACAGTGTACACTCATGGCGACTTTATAGTGCTGCCACACTGGGATACCAGGCCACCAGCATCATGACCTGATATTTCACTCAGTCACATTATCCTGACACTGAGCCAACCAGTCCTTGCCCTATCCTAATAATGCCGAGTGCCTGGCTAGGAAGCGACAAGTATCAATTTTTAAGTCATTGGTTTGACTCGAAGGGGGCGGGGTGGGGTTTGTTGTCAGGGCAACCAGGAATTCCCATTAAATATGCCACTGCGCTCCTGGTATGACCATGAATTTGTAGCAAACTTTGGATGACATCTCAGTTGATTAGTCAACGCTTAATAATAATATGTATGTGTTTTCACTGCCTGAACCACTGAAACTATATACATACTTGGGGAACCACATGTCCCATGGTGTTTCATGTAAACGGGTGGACGGCTTGTGTTCCTGTAAATCACAGTGGAGAGTTACTATCTAATCAATAAGCCGGAGACGGTGGCGTGGGTGTGGGGTAGGTGGGGGGGGGGGGGTTTGGGTTACCCCCCATCCCCCGTCCCCCAGCAATGACAATGAATGAGCGTCCCCACCCATTACAACCCATAGTCACGTGTTCACCCTGTGTACACACTTACTGCCATGTATGTTCATGTCACCCAGAAATTGCGTCTTCCCTCACCTCCCATGATTTTGAGTTTCTGTCATTTTCTGAGATCAATACATTAGGTTGATCGTTATAATCTACGTTAATGTAGTTTGAAGTAACTCATATTTTAATGGGCTAACTTTTGAGATATTTGAAGTGCAAATGTTAAAAATTAATTTTGGCAAGCACGCCAAAAGCTCTGACAGCATAGATTTCTGCAGTAAAAGGTTCTATAAATTGGCTTGGTATTCCGTTCTATGTGGTGACAAATGTTTGATAAGTGCACCAGTATCTAAGTTAGATATGTAGAATCAAATCTACATTACTGCTTTGGTTTAGAAAATTTGATGTTTTCATCACACTCTGCAGTTTTAACTGTTTATGATGAAAGTCCAAGTAGATCGCATGCTAATATAGCGACAAGCTTGGTTGGTTGTTGGAGTTTTACATCCTGGCAACATCTAAGGTCATATCAGGACGGCTGCTGACTTGTGACGGTGTGCACTCATGGCAACGTCATAGTGCTGTCCCACTGGGAGACCACACCGCCATCACCATCACCTGATATCCCACTCAGTCACATTATCCTGACACCGAGCGAACCAGTCCTTGACTTATCCTAATAATGCCAAGCACCTGGCTACGTAGATAAAGGATTCACCCTGTACTCGCAGTACACGGGTGAATACCAGCCGTATATAAAAGCGGTCGAAAAAGCGGGGAAATGAAATGAGAGCCTAATTTCACAATCTAAGAAGTAACAATTAATCTTTTTATGTCTTAATATTTCCCCACTACCTCAGAGTTAAAAAATATAATAAAACATATAGTTTAATAGAATTTAAAGTTGAAATCGACAGCGTTCTATGGCCGCCATCTTGTCTTTTTGCATTCTCTCCCATTTCACCAACTCTGTGCCAATATAAGTATCCATTTGATATTGGAGGCAGGCATGCTACTTCCTGTTCCATACTAAAGCTATTTTCGCCAGTATTTACACTACGTTGTCGTTCACCCGTGTATCACAAGTACAGGGTGAATCGTTTATCTAGTGGCTACGTAGCGCCAATGTAAGTCTGGTATAACTCAGTATTACCTGCAAGCGCTGGGGTATTTCAGATAGCATGCGTTTGCGTAAGTGTGTCCATCAGAACCACAAACACGGATATTATCGGAAGCACACATGGCCTTAATATGGCACAGTGGGTCCTGAGGGTCCGGCAGGCACTGCCCAGTGTGGTTCACCTGGATCGTCATGTTGGGTCTGCGAATGGAAAAGGAACATCCGGTATGCTTTTGTTCTTGGTAGGGTTTTAGCTGGCTTAGTGACTAGAACCGGCTAAAACTAGATTTTAACCACGTTTTGACGGTTTTAACCGGCTAAAACTGGCAATAACCTGCTAAAACCGCCAGGATTACATGTGACCATGGTTAATGTGTAGGGAACATAACACCTAGCCAGTTGTTTGAACATTTTAGAAACTAATAGCCCTGTCACACTACGACGTATCGCGCTGTCAACGTGCCAAAAAGTCGAGAAACGTCAAACTTTTCGGTGTGGTGGGAAAAAGTTTGACGTCAGCACATGTTGATGGCGTGCGGCCGACGTTGTGGTAACGTACATCGACGCGTGAGGAAAAAAAACAAAAAAGTTTGGCGTGCCGTCCTGATATGACCTTAGTTGTTGCTAGGACGTAAAACAACAACGCACCAGTTTGGTGCAACGTGTGGGAACGAGCCTCACGCGTGCGCGACGTATGCCTACCGTTCGCATAATGATCTTCCAGCGCGTTTAACATATTTCGACACGCCCCTAACGTAGCCATAACATTGGCACCCACACGTTGGCACACGTCAAAAGTTTTGTGCAAGCACAAAACTTTCGACGCGCCACAACGCGCGCCGCCGATCCTGGCCGACCGTTGCCGTCCATCAACGTCTACCAATGCACGCCTAACGCACGCGTAACGCTTCCTGACGTGTCCCAACGTTTCGCCAAAAAGTGACACATGTCGATGCGCATTGGCGAGAAACGTCATAATGTGACAGCACCATTAGTTAATATCAATATGCTGTAGTACTTTTTATTCACAGTAAAATGTACAACAGAGTACATAAATAACAGCAAATGCTATGATTCAAATTAACAATTTATGTGTGTACAAGGAAACTGCATACCAACATAAAGTGCCTAAGCGGTATAAGAAACAGTTTTGAACAATTGGGCATGTTGCTTAGCGCAACGTGGGTAATTCACCTCGACACAGGACACTCTGGGATCCCTTCATTAACATCCTGCACCCTGGACCCCCCCCCCCCCACACACACACACACATCCCGGTAGGTGGCCGGCTCCGCCCCCCCTCCCCCCCCCATTCTTCCCCTTCCCCCCCTTTTCCACCAGGTGGCGACACGTGCACACTTCCCTCCGCTGGTTCCCAGCTCCCCCCCCCCCCCATTCTTCCCTTCCTCCTCCTTCGGCCCCGTCAGACTGGCACTTCACCTCACGACGGACCATCCACACCTCCCCCCCCCCCCTCTTTCTTCACCGACCCACCCAGCCCTACACCAATAGACTTATAAGGGTTGAGTGCCGGGTCGTACAGGATCGAACCTACCAGCAGACTTACTTACCCATTGCACTGTCTCCCCCTTGACTTCACTGTGCCTCTAATTGACTCTTATTCTCATATCTGCTTCTCTTAACTTTGTTTAAAATCCGTAATAAATTCCCATGTCGTCCTGTGTCGTGTTGTCAATTATTTTATGTGCAGACGACAATATTTTTAGTTTTTGCTAGTTTTAGCCACTTTTAGTGTCCTGGCAACATCTAAGGTCATATTAGGACGGGACCCAGTTAGAGAATGCCAACCAAAACCACCCAACCATATATTTATTTTATGTAAAATACAATTTTAATTCAAATGTATGTCTGAATTTGTTCTCACCTGCAGTCATTGGTTAAGTTCAGTTGACAGATATTGCTGTAGCTATTTTTATCCGTTCCACAGACATAGTCAACGTCGGTTGAACACTTCCTGCTGACTGTACAGTTGCACAGGCCGCGATGAAGTATGTAATCGGTGTCATCATTTCTGCCAGTGAAGCGGGACATCACATTATAATAACTTCCTTTAGATTGCTTTAAAATGTGTATCCAAGTCTGCAACCAGTTGTAAAATTTCCCGATAATTACATTGGTGGATGTGTGAACTGGTCTATAGTGAATTACAATTGTTATATGAAAAGGTAAATGATATATAGAGCCAGAGGCATTAAGGTATTATGTGGTGCTGGTGATCCTTTACTGACTTTTAGATAGACATTATGTAGTTTATAGATAGTGTGAGAGGGGCACTACTCTTAGTGTGACAGAGCCTTAACAGCTCTGCTCACATACCCCCCCCCCCCCCCCCCCCCCCCCCCAACTGTTATTTATGGATCACAGCACACCCAGGCACAACAGGGCACTGTAGCCATAAACAACCAAGGCTTGGATACAAGCATGTTGAATGTTCATTGGTTGATTGGAGAAGGCCTACTGCTGATTGGAGGAGCTGGTCAGGTGTGACAGCCATCTTGTATTCTACAACCTATATAATAATAAAACAAGCAAGCTCCTTCTGGTTCCTTCTGCACACTCTATACTCTGCCTTTCTTCTACTTGCCTGTAGTGATTTCCTATTTAGCCTACCTACACAGCCACAGCTGCCAGCCGTCGACTTTACACAGTGTCATGGTGATGCCAATTTGAAATAGTCCGACTACTGCAGGAATCAAACCCACACATGCGCTAACATGCTAACCATTACATTACCTAGGCCCCCTGATGCAATCACCCTAGTCATGCCTACCTGTGCATGTGGTTCCTTGCATGAGAGGACTAATACTGGTGTTTAGCAATGAGTCAACAAACGCTACTTTAATGTTGCATAGTCCGATGGTTTTGAGTTTCAGAAATTTTCTGAGATAAATACATTAGGTTGATCGTTATAATGTACCTTACTTTAGCTTGAAGTAACTTTTATTTTAAGTGGCTAACTTTTGAGATATTTGAAGTGCAACCATGCAAAATTAATTTTGGCAACTTGCCAAAAGTCTAAAACCATATATCTTCTGCAGTAAAATGATCTATTCAATTGCCTCACTATTCCCTTCTGTGTGACAACAAATGTTTAATAAGTGCGTCAGCAGCTAAGCTAGATATGTAGAATCAAATTTAGGTCATTCTTTTGGTTTTGAAAATTTTATGATTTCACGGACTATACAGCTTTGAACTAAAGTTAAAGTTGCACAATTCGCTGATTTTGAATTTAGGAATGCTATTCGTTAGATAAATATATTATTAGATCGATAAATATAACTATCTTACTTTAGTTCAAAGTAACCTTTATTTCAAAGAGTTAAACGTTGGAGATATTTAAAGTGAAGATATGATAAATTAATTTTGCAAATCACTACGACTTGCTGGATACTATATGTTTCAGCAGTAGCAGGTTCCATAAGATTTACTTTGTATCTTTTTAATCAGCTATAAATACTTAATCAGGGCACCAGTATCTAAGTTGGATATGGAGTTAATCCCAAATATTACATCTGTGTCAATGTTTTGGTTAAACAAATTTGATGCTTTCATCAGACTATACAGCTTTACCTCAAGTGTAATAAATATAAAGGATATAATTGACATTGCTGACATTCTTTGTTTCATCCAATTCTACTTTCTTACTAATTGACTAAACCCACACTCGCACCGTCTTGATACAAAAATTAGGTTAGTTGTGCAACTGATCCTAGCAGAGCATTCGCAATGCCATGATTTACTGTTGTGTGCCTGAATGCCAAAGCGGACCAGGTAGTAAAAGTGTTAATCCAATAAGTTTTCATGTATTACTGAAAAAGGATACAGACAAAGAAAAAGTCCTGACCTGGATGATCAAAATTAGAGCAATTGGGTTCTTCTTCAGTGCTGGTCCTAATTGGTTGGTCCCTCACATTGTTACTGTTTTCTTCTCAATTAATTCTCCTTTTCTTCCCAAATGAAGAAAAGTCCTTTCATTATACCCCAAAGAAGCAATGACTGCAATACAGTGGGGGGAAAATGTTTGGTTTATTTTTTATTGCAAAAATAGATTCATTTGTCATGCAAATATGACAGCTAAAAATGGGAATGGTGATACTCTACTGCTTGTGTTGGAAACTACTTCATAGCAGACCAAACTATTCAAACATAGCCAGTTTATTTGCAAAGTTGTAACATGCAAAAATGTCAGAAAGCTAATTTTAGGACTGTTCAGTGTGTCTGTGTAATACAATGATGCTTGAAAATGAGTATAAAGCATGTTTCATGAGGTGTCACATCATGAAACACGCGTTCACCTACAATTTTCACAATATCCAACTGTACATGCCAGGAAAAACCCTGCTGCTATAAATTGCATGGCATCATAGATGCCTAGTTCTGAACACAAAAGTTATATTATTTCCAAAAATGCATTAAAAGTGCAATAAAAACTTTGTGTCACAGGTGAAACACTCGTTATCGCGAAAATTTATTTTGCGATACAAAATCTAACAATGGATCAAATCTCTTCTCACCACAATTTTCAAATATACCGTGGGCATCTACACACCTACTGATGATGTGGTGTCAAGTCATAAACAGGGAGTTGTGCTATGACTGTCGTGTGTCACACAACGATGAAGAAGAAACACGCATTCACCTGTTGTCATCTTCATCCTCTAAGTCATCACAATATTTTTTTGTACATAAGAAAATTTATAACACTCAAAAGAAATATTTGCATACATATAAGGTTACAAATAATTCCTTGAACAAATACATTTTTTACATGCTATTAGCAGTTTCTAACCGAAATCATTATTGAGTGCCACATGAAACATGCATTACATGTTACATGAAACATGTGTTACAATTCCAAGAACATCAGAAGTTAGGGAAGTGTTCCAAGATTACTTTGAAATATCTCCACAGCATCAACAACTGATAACTATAAATACTTTTTCATCCTTTTTTTTGTGACAAGTTTTTTATTCTGCCTATAACGTATAAGCTCCCGTGAGGGTGCTTGTTTTCAACGCTGGACAGCTGTGATACTGGATTGGTCTGGTCCCGCACTCAGGAGTGTTTACCTGATCTTTCTCGGGCCAACCTTTTGCGGTTTTGGGTGTTAGTTGTTTCTATATTAGTTTTTTATTCATTTTCAAAGTTTTTTCCTAACCTGTCTATGATAGGACTGTTCAGTGTCTCTGTGTAATCCTCTGTGGTGTTTGTTTGATCATGAAGGACAAGTTTTCCTTTCCATGTCACGCATGTTTCAGTGTCACAATTTTGTATTTTCTCTGTTCTACTTTCAAGTGGACGAACACTCATAACATTGCACTTAGTTACTCCTAGTGACTACTGTTCAAAACCCAACTAGGAAATAATAAGGGTCTTGTTCTAGATATTACATAATGAGGGTTTTTGTGACAGACCAAAACACACGTAACATTCTCCACATGGTCCTTTTCGAAGCCACCCTGACTTGCAGCCGGGATGCAAACTGGGTTTTTAAAAATTGTGTCTTAAAATTGGATGCATGTGGAACACAACAAGCCTAATTGGGAGAGGCTGTAACATATTTCAGTTTTGACCTCCGATTCCCCCTTTTTAGGACCAGCAATGAAGAAGAACCCAATTGCAGATCTCTCAGCGCTGTGTAGAGAAAGTTTGCCAGTAATTACAGTTGTGCTGGTCTCTGCGCCTCCAGGCCGTATTCGATTAACACGACCCGGGCGAATCGGGTCACTCGAGTTGCTAGAATTTCAAATCGAACACCGCGAGTGGAGTCGTAATATACATGTGCCATGTGCAAAACGACCCAACCCCAGAAACCCACGTTTTGGCTGGGGTTGGCTAGGAGCGATGATGTCACATTTGTGCTGGTACCTGTAGGATAACAGCTAACAGTGCAAGTCCAACATCTTTTTTAATGCTTTTTTTTGTTGTAATAATGAAATGGAAATATAACTAAACTACTTTAAATCCATAAAATACTTTAAATCCTATTTTGCTGTACTTACATCGGTTATTCCAAAAACAAAAAAGAGTTTTGGATTAAGCCACCATTTTTCCACCCCAAGCGTGTTCGATTATGCAACCCGAGGATGTAGAGTGTGCATGCGCCAAAAAGTGGCTCGGGTGATCCGAGTTGATTAATCGAATACGCCCCCAGTGATTCACTAGAAATTTTGTGCAGTCGCAGATCTCTCAGTACTGATGTTGATTATATTCCGAAACGAGACCAGATGCTGATGGTGGTGGGACCTGCAAGTGTGAGATCGGTCAATTCGAAAGTACCCCAAATCCACATTCATGTCACAAAAAAAGACGAAGTAATATATAGGTCATGGAATTTTAGGTGATTTGTGAATAGGGTAGGAGGTAGGTGGTGGGCTGGGAGATGGTAGAAGTCTGCCAAACTGCAAAGCTTTAACTTTACAATACAAATTTTACCAGCTTGGCATTCAGATAAAGCTTTTGTCTCTGTCGCAGAGTGGTTAGAGTGTCTGACTGTTTTCTAGGTCCGACTCATAATCATAAGGTTGTCGGTTCAATTCACCATGCCATCACTTCTGCCAATTTAGATTTCCACTGCTGTGTATAACGTACAACGTCATCAAAGGCCAGTTGCTCTCATACCATGTCTATGTGGTGTGGGAGGTTAAAAATCTATTGGGTTGGTAAAAGTGTAGGCTCTGGCTTTCTATTGACCACTTGTTTAATGGTGAAAACAAGACTATTAAGACTTATCCATGATAGGCAGTATAAATCTCCAAGAAAACCCCCCGGAATAAAACACACTAGAAGTGTTCCTACTTGCACTTTGAACAAGCATAGTAGCAGTCGTTGTGATAGGTCTTGTTTTCTGAGGTGCAGATTGGGTTGTATACATTTGGACAGGTGCCTTTAAGACAGACATCTTGGCAATGTGACTTCAAATGCCATGTAAATGGGAGCTCATGACCTGCAAGTAAAAGATAACTCTAGCAGATATTTTGTAAATAATAACAGAGTTAGTGTCTGGCTTTGTTGTCAACTCATTAATGTTACATAATTCAAAACCAGACACATATAATAACTTTTTTGGGCTAATACATTTATTAATCAGGCTTAATAAATTTTACAGCAAGCCTACTAGTCCTATCACTTATTGAACACCATTACTTTAAGCTGTTTCTCATCAGCACAGATGAGATTATTTGCTTTTATCTATTTCTAGGTTCACAGGTAGTACAACCGTGAACATAAAGGCTAAATTATGTACGCATTACTTATTACTTATGTGCATGTCTCATAATATTAAAGTTATCATTATAGGCAGTAATCAATGTTTTCTTGGAGGTCAGCTGTTGGTGAATCTTGAAAATTGAAGACATTGGGCATCAGCTAGATGATGGATCACGGTCACACCGGCCACTCACATTTTCTGGCACACACACTCAGACTATCATTACACACAACATCATGCAACATAGGGAAATTAAAGGACCATTAGATCTCAGCCAAATTGGGACAGGAGATCTAATGGTCCCCTTTTGAATAAAGTTTTATTCACATAATTATAAACACTGTTCGATTTCCATTGTCCCAGTGTTCTTATGCCTTCAAGTGACATTCCCAATCTTGCATATTCTTGCGCGCCCCCTCGGCCCGTTCGACATTACGAATGCTGGGGCTCCCTTATGTACTGGGAAGTGACGATTGTACTTATTCCATGCATGCACAGGGCAGAATGCGGAATTATGTACGCGCGGAAGCTCAACACTGTAGACAGCTTCAGGTCTGGTATTGGTTTTTGTGCTTCTAACCGTTATCGTCACGTGTGTATCGTGTGCCTTGATATCTTCCCCGAGCAGCGTGTGACCGTCATCCTCCAGTATCTCAGAAATAAATAAATTTGACTGTCTTAGTAAGCATGTATAACCTATTAACAATGCAGCAATCAACACAAAGCCATCTTTACCAATTTTTCTAAATTTTAATATGATCAACTTAATATGCTTAATCTTCAACGGAAATGCTCTAATTACCACATTATTTTTTAATCTAAACATACCAGACTTAACTATCGATACTGCATAGCAGTCAAACGCTTCACAGTTCCCCCTTAACAGTCTGACCCATGACCTGGCTCCGCTCATATAGTTTCTAATCGCCCCTGCTGTTTTAAGTTTGTCATTTAGATATAAAGCATACAACATTACCGTTTTAAGTTGTGGTCGTTTAGGGTTAGCATTAAGTCGTTTACAGAACTGTAAATATTCCTTAAATTGTACCCTCTTATTTCTCCACGTGCCTCCTGCCAATCCCGCCGTAAAATACACGCTAAGCCTATTCACTACTGCGTGATTACTATCTGCAAGTTGATAAAGCCAAATACAGAAGATTATCAACTTTGCAGAATTTTTTTTTATTTATTTATTTTTTTTTAATTTAAAAAAAAAAATTATTTATAAGAACAAATCAAGTATATCATCAGTATGAGAAACATGTACTCTAGTCAACAGTCTTTCCTGACAAATTCGGTCAGCCAATAATTTAGATTTAGCATAAAAATACAACCTACTAAGGGCATCCGCCAATACCAGGTCGGTCCCCGCCTTGTGCACGATTTGAACCTCACATGAATGGATCGCTGCGAATCGCCAAACCTCTCTGGCGCACGCGCACAAGACGGGGTCCTTCCCAGAACCAGAAGACAGCACCTGTTGGGAAGCAGCATTATCAGTGTTGATAATAATAAGGTAATTTTGCATGTCGAAAGGCGCCAAATTTTTTAATGCGACCACAAGATTGATCGCTTCTAACTGCGCGATATGGAAACCATTGTTTAAGAAATGATCGGTATACAATTCAGAATAAAAATTGTTCGCACTGAATGCTCCCCCTCCAAGCAGTGACGAGTCGCATTCAATGATCCACTTGTCCTTCGGAAATTGTTTTAGCAACACCAGCCTATTAGTCCCTTCTGCGAACCTCAAAAACCAAGCTATGTCCCTTACTAAATCCTGACTAACGCTAACCTTCCCTGAAAATGGACATAATCTAAGAAAAGCAAGAATTCTATTCATAAATACTCTAGATGACATCACACATTTCGAAATAAACTGCAGTCTACCCACCAGTCTCTGAACATTTTTCCTTGTCACGCAAGCCCCAATCTTCCATTTCTGGCACTCTAGCAATATGTCTAACAATTTCTCATCTGGAATTCTCACTATCATCTGATCTGAGTCTATTTCATATCCTAACCATACCAATTTAGTCACAGGGGGAATACATTTCTTAGCCGAAAGTTTTAAACCCAGAGTTTCCGTTAAGCCTAAGATGTGCTCGTATGCCTGTTGTGCTCTTTCTAACATACTTTCAACCCCCACAAAATCATCCAGAAAACACAACGCAAAGAACCCATGCTCCCTCATTAAGTGAACCACCGCCGCTGTGGTCCGGGCACACGCCATACTAGATGTTCTACAGCCGAAAGGAGGCGCCTTGTCGAAATAACATTTTCCAGCTACTTTAATTCCAAATAAAGGCACGCTTAAGGGGCAGGTCCTTAACTGCCTGTACGCCCTTGCCAAATCTATGGACCACATATAGCACATCTTCCCCAGGCGAGTTACCTCTCTAGCAAGGGACATAATAGTAGGTAAATTATATTTATATTTCTCGCCTTGATAAAAACCTTTCACTATCCCAGCGTTTACACTACCCCTTTTAGGAAAACTTAAATCGACTATAATCCTACGTTCGTCAGTGTTCTTTTTTGGTCGGGTCATAATAGGACTAATTTGCGCCCAGGGAGTGAAAGGTAAATCATTAAAAGGACCCAGCAGTGCGTCATGGGCTAATTCAGTGTGGACATACTCATCAATCCAGAACAAATCTTTCTCATTACACGTATGATTACAGGAAGTAGCAATAGGGGTGAAATCACCAGTAAAGTTAGTGGGCCAGCCATAATTTAGGAAATCTATCAAACGTTTATCCTGATAGTCTGGGAGCAGACTTTTCCAGTTATGAATAAGCAAGCCGGAAGGAACTGGGATCCTGGCCTCTAAATAATTTGGGAGGCCAGTCGCTCTAACCGCAGCGTAGATCTCCGCATAGTTCAGAAATAAATCACAGTTATACGTTAAGTTAGGCCAAGACTTGAGCACATGCTCCCGACACTCAACTGGTGACTTCTCACAGAATTGATCGCCACTATCATCATTTATTGGATCGTTTAAACAACCAGTAGTGATACAAGTATTATTAAGCAAACTACTAATTGAATCATTTTTAACAACGAGTGGGTTAACAATTAATTTTGAATTTTCTAACGCAGAATCAACATGTAAACTAACAGTGGGGGCCACCATACCATGTGGTACCCATATCTTATTTTGAACGAAAGATTTTGGAGGCATGGAGCCCTCCAAGGCGGTGAAACAACAGCCCCCGCCGGTGGCAGTGGAACCACAGTTAAGACCATTAATGTCCGAAATGTTACTAACAGAATAACGTTCACCACCAAGCAACTGATCACTAGTAACATCATCAACAACAGGCAGAGTTTCAACTGTCAACTCAGGGAAAGAATTTTGGCATAGAGGTGAAGGCAGAGAGAGATCCTTAGCTAAGCCAGTGACAGGACTAGCATTAGAGTCAGAGCTGAAAGCATATGGAGGCACAGGGCCATCCATGATGGGAAAACGACAGCCCCCATCGGTGGTTGTGGGGCCACAGTGCTGAGATGCCAATATCAATGGATGTAAACTGTTGGAGGAAAGTGGCGCAGATCGCGACGTTGACACGGCACCATGGCAACCGCGCCGATGGAACCCAGCCAGGTGCATGCGAGGTCTCAATGGTGACCGAGCTGAGGGACGATTCAAACCTACATTGGCCTCAGGTTGCCCTTCCCGTGCTAGCTGCGATGCATTAACCGATTTCCTCATACGATTATTATACCAAACCAATTTACAGCGATTAAATAAACAGTAAGGGTAAGCATACCCCTCGCCATTAAACCATGTCTTCTTTAAATTTGAAGCACCCTTTAACCGATCAGTACGCACAAATTTTACTTCCCGATTAACAATAGGCATAGCAGTATTACAAGGAAGGGGAACAGGGTTCAGCAAATGTAAATGAGAACAAGGAACCGTCAACAACTCTTCACCGACCTGTTCAGTCCCAACTCTGGCTGGGCTATCTGTCATCTTGATGAGGTCTTGAGCATCATGCGTATCACCGTCTCTGACCTCCGTCTCGGACACCGCCACTACTGTGGTCATATCATCAACGACAGCCCCGTGTCGACTGTCTTCTAAAAAACCTTTGACTGCGTGTTAGTATCTGCTGCGGGGTCTTTTGCACGTAATTTAGATTTACAGTCCGCCTCTTTATGCACACGTTTCCTTTTCAACTTGTACGCGCAGTATGAGCAGATATGTAGATACTTATTATCGCCCTCTCCATGGTCATCAACATGTCCACAGGATCGGCCCCTATTCCATATTATACACGGGCGGCCATCTAGCTCCCTGTCCCGTCCTGATATGACCTTAGATGTTGCTAGGACGTAAAGCAACAACAAACAAACAAACAAAGCTCCCTGTTATAATCACCCGACGTACTATCACGTGCTGGTTTTGCAACTACTTTTGGCACACGTTGACCCAGTCCGCAAACATCCCGACGTACATCAATGATCTTAGCTTCGTCGTCCCACTCGTCTGGTAATCTCTTATCTGCTATCATATTAAATATTTTTTCGCTATATTCGAGGCAAGTTTGCCAGGTATAACTGTGCGCCAACTCCAAGATCGAATCTATATGATTTTCCAGCTTCGGAACCCAGGCGTCAGGTACGTCACCCCGCTTGATCATGCGCCTTATCGCCGACAAGTATTCAAACCATTTTGAGTCACCTAATCTGACTTTACCTTTCTTTTCGTCGTGAATGACGTACTTGTGCGGCAATAATTTTACAACTTTTCCTCTCTTTGCTTTCTTTCCCACCAACCGGATTAGCTCCGTCATCATCCCGTCATCAGAGTCACTATTTACTGTCCCCTTGGTATGCGCACGCTTTCTGCTACAATTACAGTCATGCAACGGCTTGGTGGCGTGCAGAACGCGCGATGCAATACTAGTATTTAGAGAAATGGCATTACCTGACCCAGTGTCCTTGTCATCAGCACTACCGCAGCCCACGCACGACCTAGCCGGACGAACTTTCCGTTTTTTGGTCGTGCGGACTACTGTTACTCCATCAACCTCTGTGACGTCATCCGATAACATTTCCGTCCTGCCCGCTTGTTGCGCCGAACATGGCGACAGCGACACATTATTTAACTCCAGGCTCGCTATACGATCTAAAAGCGGTTGCTGCGCCGAAGATAATTTCACGTCGAGCAAGCGGGATATATCCTCCACTGTCGCTGCTTTTTGGCACCCCGCCATATCATTCGGCGGAGTCGATGATCGTAGATTATCCATGTGTAACCGCCCCGATGAAGGAGGGCGGCCTACGGACCGCCTGCTGCTTGATGCACCCGAACGTCCTGGGAATTCCATTGACTCAAGCAGCGCTCTCGAGTATCTCCCCACTTCAGACCGAACTCTAGGCATATTGATTGCCACTACTTCCGAAATACTTGAAATTTTGGTGAGTGTGAGCTCCTTCAAACTGAACCGTAGTGGAGGATAGTCAGACAGCAACTGGATTATTCTTTGAATCTCCTACAGGAAGTTAACTTGGATCCTAGCAACGCATCCTATCGATGGTAACTATAGTGTTCATAATATCTAGCCCGTAGTCAGGGTTTTGAATTACGCATGTTACCGGCAACATGTACAATCAGTTGGCTAAAGAACTAGAATCATACTTAGTAATTAAATACATGAAGTTTACAATTATAATAATATAACACCCTCTAATTCAATTCAGCATAACTTTTATGACAACTGACTAATTTTGTAGATATCTGAAGGGAAAGCAAACTCACACATAAATACGTAAATATATTGTGTCTGTTTGATTGAGAATATCGCATTCTGAATTGGTTTCAGGAGTAATATATCTTTCCCTGTCTACAGTTCAGTACAATATGAGTAGGTTCTACACGTATTATTACTGAACACTTTTTACTTTTTTACTTTTTTACTGGAGCGCCTGCTGGTTCATTGAGTGACACTAATGCTGTGTATGACTGATCTGTAATGCATAGCATTAGGGTTTGCTTTTCTGGGGGGAAGAACTGCCACCTGCTGTTACTCCTCCCTCCCCCTGATTCTCTCCTTCGGGCTGCCAGCACGCTCATCCCCTGAGGACCGGGCGCGGTGGCCTAATCGAGAGAGCGCGGACCTCGCGTGTGGAAGGTCAGGAGTTCGGTTGCCGGTCGAGTCAAACCCATTACTTTAAATTTAATACTTGTCGCTTCCTAGCCTGGCGCTCGGTATTAATAGGATAGTGCAAGGACTGGTTAGCTCAGTGTCAGGATAATGTGACTAAATGGGATATCAGGTCATGGTGCTGGCGGCCTGATTTCCCAGTTGGGCAGCACTATAACGTTGCCATGTGTGTGCACTGTCACAAGTCGGTACCCATCCTGATATGACCTTAGATGTTGCTAGGACGTAAAACAACAACAAACAAACACAAAACCCTCCCCTACACACCCCTCATTACCACCACTGAATAACTACATCTTCAACCAGCATTGCACGCAATACAAACCACTGTACATGCACAACATGGCACTATTAAAAGACTAACCATCAATAAAACCAAATCTAACTGATATACAAACACAGCATATGATTTAACCACTAGTGTACATTACTGCGCACTCTATCTTGATGCATATACCTTGCACTAAGTCTATGTTGAGTACCTATGCTGTACACTATGTAGCATAGCCCATAGGCTGCTCCCCCACTTTCTTTTTATGTTCAGAATGGGTTGTGCTGCACACAATGCAACACATTCCACTTCCACTATGTACAAATCAAATGTGATCGCTCCAACGGCTGGAAGACGAGTGCCTCAAAATATGTATTCAGATGAATAAAAATATTTACCGCCCCCCCCAAAAGTATTTGCCTTTCCGTGATATAAGGCACACCCCTTTCTTCACAGTGTGACACTGCACTAGGGACACTGACACTGTGCCTCTGATACCGAGGCGCACAATGTGACAATGTCAATGATAATGCCAATGTTAATGTATACACATCCTAATCCCGTGCAATAGGGTTAGTTTCTCCAGTAAAATATGATAGTAGTAAATCGGAATTACATCCCCCATTACCCCATCCAACTAAAAATAAAGAGGTATTAACTTATTTGACCAGTAATGGCTATGCGCTAGTAATATGATGGAACCCTACCTGTGACTGCTATTGACAGTATTGTGTCAGTCATTACAAGCAAACCGATGACAACTGTTCCCATTAACTTAATCCTGATTAACGTCAGCTTCATTAGTTCAAATTCCCGCATTTTCGTTATTAATTACTAGCAGCACACCCGTCCCTAGTCAGTGGTGCGTGCTTCTGAGTAAAATATCGGTAGAAATTGGCCACGACAGTTTTAGTTCCACGGAATTTCTTTTCCATCATGTGACACCCATAACGGCCCTTTTGGGCGTATTCGATTAATCAACTCGGGTCACCCGAGCCACTTTTTGGCGCATGCGCACATCCTTCAAACTCGGGTCGAATAATCGAATACGCTTCTCCACGCTCGGGGTGGAAAAAATAATGGCTTAATCCCAAACCTTTATTTTTTTGTTAATAACCGATAAAACTACAGCAAAATAGGATTTAAAGTATTTTATGATGGCCTAGTTTAGCTATATTTCCATTTCATTAAGCTAGGTTATTCTTTAAAGAAAAAATGTATGACTGGTACTAGTGGCTGTTATCCTGCAGGACGGTACAAGCGCAAATGTGACGTCATCGCTCGTAGCAAACCCCAGCCAAGAGGGTCGGATCGTTTTGCACACGGCACGTGTATTTGTCGACTCCACTCGCGGTGTTCGATTTGAAATTCTGACTACTCGGATGATCAGAGTCGCCACACCTGTGGATCGATTACGGCCAATAAGGACACGCATACCACTATTCGCACAGTGGCTGTGCAAATACAGGTTCCGTGGATTCTAAAAACTAAGTCATACATCCATACAAAATCGTCAGCTAGTTCCTACCTTCGCTGGGGAGGGGGACTTTTTAAATTGATTTTTTTTTTATATATTGGAAGGGTGTGTACTTCCATTATTTTTTTACCTTGGCTTGGGGGCGGGCACTTCTTCTTTTTTTTTTTGTTGGGAGACATTTTAACTTAAGGGAGGATCACTGCATATATCTTATGCCCTGGGTTCTTTCCCTAGCTCGTCGCCAGATGTAATGTCCAACAAGTCATCAGGAACTCTGCGTAGTATCCTTTATTGTGTAGGAGCTTTTACATATCACCAAAGACCTAAAACACTAAGACGGCTCTCTCGGCCTATACTGTGTAATCAAGAAAACAGCCAGCGCACCAAGTGGTGGGTTTGATCATTTTGATAGAGTTGGAGTGTCAGAAGAACCCCAGCTGTCACTTGGTAGGTGTTTGGTGGGGATTTCGGGACGTGGTCGGGGTGTGGTCGGGGGTTTAGGGATGTGGTGGGAGTGTAGGTATGTGTGTGTTGGTGGGGTCGGTCTGTGGTGGGTGTGCTGGGGGTGTAAATGTGTGGTGGGTATGTCAGAGGGGTTTAGGTGTGTGTGGTTGAGGTACGCGATACGCTGGCGATATGCTAGGGGCACGCTGGCATACGCTAGGGGTACGTTCGCGTACGTTAGGAGTATGTTCTATACGTCAGCGACATGCGAAGGGCGCCGTTGTACAAATGGCTAACGTGTACCAACGTACCCAAACGTATCCCTAATATACTCCTAACATACACCGACGTACCCCTAGTGTGCATGTAAAGTATGTGGAACATACGAGCCAGACGTCGACACACGTTGGACATTTTTAGCATGCACAACATTTTTTCGGAGCCTCGACGCGCGGCAACGTAAGACGACGTATAACGACGTATCCGGAATGTACCCACTGTATGCCCAACGTATACGTAATGTATGACAACATACGCCAACGTATCCTGACATGCTGGTCGAAAATCACATAGATCAGCATACGTTAAGGCTATACGTCGTAGTGTGACAGGCCCTTTAGATAAGCCTACTTGTTTAGGCCTACTCATTATCCGTTTCTCTGGTATTTTCCTCTCTTAAGACTGAAAGACTTCCCTGGTTTCAACATGGCTATAACTACATATATGTGGTAGCTAGCATTTTGACATATATCTAGATATACATGCTATAATTAATTTTTCATGACTTTACTTGAATTAGCTCCAAAGTTAGCCATTTATAATCATGTATATAGTTACTTCAACCTGAAGTAAGGTGGATTGTCACAATCAACGTAGTATAAGACCTAGTTATCTCAAAATATGGCAGAAATTCAAAACCATCGGACAATGCAACTTTAAGCACTCGTATGATGGTGCTACAGTGCAATTTCATATGCAATGACATTATGTAAAGGCATCATATTGACCGATTTAATCCCACAATGCAACAGAATTGCGCACTCGCATAGACACGGGAAGTATCAAATTCTAAGTATGCCTTCTAATGGCTTTCGTCGTAGAAGTTGAGTTAGTAAAGAAATTAAATTTAACCCAACAAATGTCACTGATTGCCTGCTGGTCTGTAGTTGTGAATTTAAAGCTGTAAATAGATCTAAATTCTAATCCGATGAAAGAATGTGGTTTAGAAACCTGAACACTTATAAGATAGGATTAGAAGATGTAACCTATCTGATAAATGAATAAATAATAATAATAATAGCAAATGTATAACATTTGAATCTGCATATCCAACTGGGTATATATCTATTGAAATCCCAACATCTCCCGACCAGCCACTGCAGGGACAAATAATCTTGCGCCTACTTGCATGTTCTTGCCGGTGTGAAACCTCTATTTGCTCCCCGAGAGAGTGCCACTGGTAACTTGCAAAAGCCAGCAGCACTTCAACACTTTTGCAGGCAGCTTTCATGAAATGTACAACCAGAGAGCGGCAGTCAAGTAATGAAAGCAGTCTTTGTCGCATCACGACCGACAGCATGATGATGATGATGATGATGATATATCTATTATTAAACATGTGTTGCTGCATGAAAGGGAATACTAGTGAATTTAATCAAATATGTTACCGCTAAAGTGTAATATTAGTAATAATATGCTAAAGCCTAATATTAGTCCTAATAATATACATTTATATCCGCCGCCAATGCTCCCATCCCCGGATCTGCTCTCACCCCCCCCCCCTCAGGTTCACCGTAATTCGTAGGAATTTTGCATCTTGAAACCTATTCTCTAGGATTTATCTACAGTGATGTAGGCCCCAAATATGATCTGCTGCTCTTTGTTCGTGGGCCTATATGTAGTATAACAAGAGTCATTATAGCTCAATATCCCTTTGTAAAGTCTATAGGAAGGACTTACATAGAATGAAAGAGAATAGAGAGATGGAGTTGTATGGTTCAAGGCCGTAGAGTTAGAGCTCCCTCCGTACCTATTAAATGAAGTGATTCGGGTGAAGTTTGAAGTGCAGAGAGGGTTTGGTTTAACCAAGCACTGCTTATATCGTACATTGCAGGTGGGTGGCACATGCACCAATCAAAGCTCAGGAATAATCAGATGACCAATACACCTACATCAGAGCAACCTAAATCCACACTACTAACTACGTTACATGCATGATGTGGCATTTAGGCACATCTGCCAGACACAGTACAAGACACTCAAAATAGAGTGAGTGACCAGGCAGGGACTCCAAAGAAGGACTGTCACTGCAGAGAAGTGACACACCACGGTGGCTTTACCTTTCATAAGAACTGACACAACCGGAGGATTTTACACCTTGCTAGGCCTATGTACTACTTTTGTTGTCAAGGTGTGGCTATTACTAGTATTAGTGTCAGGCTTAATGACGCTTCTCAGACAGAGGCTCTACAATGATGTAGAACAGGGAATTACATACAGACTTGGAAAGTAGTGCAAAGCCCACCACTACATAGAATAGATTTTAAACTGACTGGATCTGTCCGTATTGGGTCTGCGTATCTTTTCATTTAAACATACACCCAAATAGGAGCGTTTAAAAACTAGTAATTTTTCATGATTTTCATACCTTCTTCCAGTGTTATCTAAGTACTGTCGATACCTACTATCAGACCCGCTAATTGCTCAGCTCGCCGTTGTAAAGACGTGTTGACACAATGGATCTTGTAACGTAACTGTTTATTGGAACTATATCTGGTGACGTCACTAGTCGTGACCGAGATCAATACATTACATCTTCCCTTCAATCACATTGCAAACTTAAGTACTTAATCCGCTATGCTTAATTCACTATCTCCCTATTCTGTCTCTTTATACAACCAAAACATCTTATGCAATCCAGCCTTTACATCAGATCGTCCCTATTCTATACCTCCCCTTTATATTTCCAACAACGATTAAACAATCATTTGATAAATCCCCTGTGAACGTAATATTCTGTCATTTAATATTACATTACTTCCCGATTACGTCAATCCCGTTATCCGTCGGAACAGTGTACTACTTTGCCTATTTACTTGTCGTAAATATGTATCATGAAATATGCTCAGCATTCTTGTTCGCTCATTATCTACACTTACTTATGAAGATTGTTGTATTTTCGATTAGATGTCTGTCGTGATCAACGTCCGTGCATGAGCGCTGTTAACGAATGCCTATTCTTATCGCCTCTGATTGTCTACGTTCTTTGTATGACCTCTCGGCGCAGCGTGACGTCAGCGTGCGCTTGTGTGCGTGAATGACTGTTTTTATATTTTTATGAACGTGACCCTTCTTTGTTTGACCGACTGTACGTAATCGCATGTGGCATTCATGTTAAACGTTTTGGAGGCTTACTAACTCTACCGTATCTTGTGGTGTAAGGTGAGTTTGTCGTGGGTGACCGGATGTTTTGTGCTATTTTGTCATTTACAATTTGATGAGGACATTTGAAGATGAATTTCCTGTTTCTTCTTATAAGATTATTTTTGTCATTACGTATTGTATAATCTCGTCTTCTTGTGTCACTGGTATCTGTTATGTGACCCAGCTCCCACTCATTATTATAATTTCTATATCTAATTTTGTCTCCCACTTGTAAAGGTGAATGTTCTCTGCCTGCGTGGTTGTCAAAATATTTCTTTTGGATTAGTTGCCTACGCTGCAATTGTTCCGATATGGACGGTTTTATTGTGGCTTTTAATCGGTCATTTACCACTGGTAACCGTGATCTTAAACGTCTCGACATGAGCATTTGAGCTGGCGATGCATTGACACCTTCGAACGAGGTGTTTCTGTAGTTGAGCATTGCTATGTTAACATCAGTTTTATCTTTATTACATTTTTTTATCATGTTTTTGAACGTCTGGACTGAACGTTCAGCCTGTCCGTTACTTTGTGGGTGCATGGGATTAGTGAAGATTCGTTCAAACCCATAGTACATGGCAAATTCACGAAATTCCCTGCTCGAAAATTGAGGACCGTTGTCCGACACTACATATCGTGGGATGCCATGCCTGCTAAATATTTGCTTTATAACATTAATAATGGCTTTACTGGTAGTTTCTAACAACTCAACAACTTCGGGAAATTTTGAGTAATAATCTACAATTACTAAGTAATCCTTATCCCCAACATGAAACAAGTCAACTCCAACTTTATTGTATGGTATATCGGGTATCTCATGGCCGATTAATGGCTCTTTACCTGGCATATTTCGACACTCTTGGCAGATATTACATCGGGCTACCGTTTCTTCTAATGCGCCCATCAGCCCTGGCCAGAACACTGTGTCCCTCGCTAATTGTTTGCTTTTTATAACCCCTAAATGAGCTTCATGCAGTTTTTTTAACATGTCTGTCCGCATCGACTTAGGGATAATTATTTGTGAACCTCTTAACAGCAATCCCTCAGAAATGGTGATCTCGTCCTTAAATCTAAAAAACATTTGAACATCTGGGTCGAGGGATTTCCCTTCCTTAGGCCAACCATGTATTGACAAGTCAACAATTTTTTGCAGTGTTGTATCCAACACTGTCTCTTGTTTAACGGCTTGGGCTACGTCTGGATCCATCCCAATGGAAGCTATTGACATGTTCCGATCGTATAGGTCGTCAGGGGTCACACTGGTAGTGTGGGCCCTCGATAGGGTATCTGCAAAGAATAATTCAGTACCTCTTAAATATTGTACCTCAATATTGTAATTCTGTAACCTCATACGCATCCGTTGCATTCTCGCCGAGAGTGAATGCACCGGTTTCAACATTATGGCCACCAAAGGTTTGTGATCTGTTATTACTGTTATTGCGTTCCCATAAATATAATCGTGAAATTTATTGCACCCGAAACAAATGGCTAATAATTCTTTTTCTATGACCGCATAATTGATTTGGGTTTCATTTAAAGCTTTGGATGCCATAGCTACTGGTAACTTATCCTGGAATAAGGTGGCACCCAATCCAAATTTGGACGCGTCCACCTGCAGAACGATATGTTCCCTGCTACTGAAAAATCTTAACACTGGGGCGGTTGTTAATAACTGTTTCAAATGTTCGAACGCTAATGCCTGTTCTGACTCCCAATGCCAAGCTATATCTTTTTTCAATACTTGTCTTAACGGTTTAGTTATATGCGCCATGTTGGGGATAAATTTGTGTACATAACCCATCATTCCTAAGAAACGCTGTAACGCTGGCTTGTCTGTCGGACTGGGCATGTCGACGATCGCCTGTATCCTGTCAGCATTGGGTCGGATACCTTCTGACGTGATAACATGTCCGACATAATTTACATTTGTTTTACATATCCTCGACTTCTTCGGGTTCAGTTTCAGGTTCACTCGAACAGCCCGCCTCAGAACAGCTTCCAACCGTGAGTTATGTTCATCAATTGTTGAACCATGTACCAAGATATCATCTGTGATAACCTGTACGCCTGGGAGATCCATTAGAATCATATTCATTTCTTGTATGAATATATCTCCTGCTGTTTTGATGCCGAACGGTAGTCTCGTGAACCTGAACCTCCCCCATGGGGTGTTGAACGTGCATAATTTTGAACTAGCAGTGTCGAGCTCAATCTGCCAGTATCCGCTATTTGCGTCTAGGACTGAAAAATATTTAGCACCGTGCAATGTTGCTACCACCTCTTCGACAGTCTTTACAGGGTATGGGCCTCTTAGAATGGCATTATTTAGTCTCGTAGGATCTATGCATATCCGTAATTTCCCTGGCTTTCGGACTATTGTCACAGAACTTACCCAAGGGGTAGGCTCGTCCTGTTTTATGATAACCCCTAGGTCTAACATTCTCTTCAGTTCTGTTTTTACATCGTCGACAATTGCTAGTGGAACTCGACGCGGAGGGTCGATTACAGGGCATATGTTCTTATCAATGTAAATCTTAGCATTAACTTTGATGAGGCCTAGACCTTGAAAAACTGTCGAGTATTGTCTTACCAGACGATTTGCTATCGCATCATCCTCTACGGCGTCCAAGACATCCAAACGCGTCAACAAGCCTAATTGGACACAGGTCTGTTTTCCTAGAATTGCGCACCCGGCGTCGGTAACTTGAAATTTGACGCAGTGACCCTCGACATTAAGGGACACCTCCCCATGCGGGCGAATTTTATGCCCACCATACGTCACTAACTGGCAATTTGATGGAACCATACACGCTTTACTCATTTTATGGTACATGTCTAGTGGCAAAACATTAGCTTCTGAGCCAGTATCCAACTTAAATCGGACATCTAGGCCTCCTACACAAAATACAGTGTACCATAAGTTTTTGTTGTCTTTTTCACTAGTACACAGAGTGCCTACAAATAAGTCACCATCCATCTCATTACTGTCAATATATTGTTCTTGGTGCGCGATGTCGTCCTCGGCGACATCAATTCCGTAAACAGCTGCATTCCTACCTTGAGCTTGTTGTAGTCGGCACATTTTCACGAAATGTCCAATTTTCCGACATCCCAAACACTCTTTCCCTCTTGCCGGACATGTTCCCGTGGCATGTGTATAACCGCACTGGTTGCACTTGTTCCCCGCTCGTCGACTCGCTTGTTGTTGTTGATAACGACCAGCTGATCGCCGTATCCAAGGAGACGATCCTGCCGTAGGCCGTTGTTTGTTCGTGTATCCTGTTTGCATCGCATCGACTTGGTGTACCTCCCTCTGTTTCACTTGGGCGGACTTGATCTCGCTAAGGCGACATAACTGTATACATTCCTCCAGTTTCAAATCGGGCATCTGTAACAACTTGTTCCGTACCACATCGTCCGTTATACCGCACACAATTCTGTCGCATAGCAACGACGATTCTAACTGTTCATAGCAGCAATACTGCACTCGGTGTTTAAGTTCTCTAATAAACGAATCCATACTTTGTTCTGCTTGATTAAACGAGTTGAACTCGTAACGAATGACTGTCAAATTCGTTTTACCTTCGCAATAACGTGCGAATGCGTCTATTAATGGCCCGATCTTGTCTTTGTCGGTGCCCTCCAGTGTGAACGTCCGATGAACCTTTTGGGCTTCCACCCCCGCGACGTGCAGAAATACGCAGCACTGAATACGTTCTGTTTTTGTCGATACTCCAGCGGCTACAGCATATATTTCGTATGCCTGTAACCAGCACCTCCAGTTTATCGCCATTTTCTCGTCCAAGTTCAGATATCCTGGCGGTTTCAGCCCGTGGAGCGCCATGATTCGACCTTAATATCTGACACCATGTAAAGACGTGTTGACACAATGGATCTTGTAACGTAACTGTTTATTGGAACTATATCTGGTGACGTCACTAGTCGTGACCGAGATCAATACATTACAGCCGTGAGGTGACCTCCCTGGCCGTCTGGCTGAGCAGCTCATTCCGCAGCTGCTCAGTGCGCATGACTCCCCTGTCAGCGCGCTTCTCGGAGGGTCGGGCCGGGAATTGCTCTGCGAGATGGGCTCGAGGAATCGCCAGCAGCCAGCCCGCCGTACAAGATTACTCTTGGCAGAACCAGCCACTCACTCGCACGGCCAGGGCTAGTCGAACCGCGGACCCATTTATGTCACCAGATGGGGGGTGGGGGGGGGGGGGGGGGGGGGGTGTCACTAGCAATTCACTTACAGCGAAGTGGCAATGTGCAAACCTCCAATATCTGTATTGCTATTATTATTATTATTATCATTATCATCATTATCATCATCACTTCCACCACCACCATCATCATCATCACTACCACCACCATAGTCTTCGTCCTCCTCCTGATCATCACTACCAGCATGCTATCATCACCATCATCGTCCTCATCATCGTCAACATCAACATCAACACGATCATCACCAGCGGCATAGGCCCGTCCTGATATGGCCTTAGATGTTGCTAGGACGTAACACAACAACAAACAAACAAACCAGTAGCAGAGGCAATCACTACAATCACCATCACCACTTTACTTTGTATTTGATAGAAACCCGATAGTATTAAAGGAAAACCAATCAAGGCAGAGCAGTACTTATTAGGTTTAAAGCTGCATGGCTCGATGAAAGCTTCACATTTTCCATTTTCACCCCCCCCCCCCCCCGTCCTCCCCGACGACACACACCCGCAGTAGAGAAAGTTATCCACGTGACCTCTTCTGTACTCTCGCCGTGAATATGGCCTATGCTGCCGACATGGCGTAAAGCAACCACCAATCAATCAATCAACCAATCAATCAGCCTTCTGTTGACTCTTCAGCCTCGCGTTCTTACTGTTCTTCCGCTCTTTATGAACATCATATTCACTGGTCGGCTCAGTGTCAAGATAATGTGACTGAGTGGGATATTGGGTCATGGTATCGTAGCGGGGCAGCACTATGAAGTCGGCATGTACGCGCATTGTCATATATTGGTTGGTAGCATCTTAGGACGTGAACCTCAACACGACCCCCCCCCCCCCAACAAAATAACACACACACACGCTTACACACACGCGCATACACACACGCGCATACACACGCGCATACACACGCGCATACACACATGTGCATACACACATGCGCATGCACACATATGCACACGCACGCATACACACACGCGCATACACACACGCACATACACACACGCGCATACACACACAAACACGCACTCATATCTCCCAACACATGATAAGCAACATTCATGAGTAACACACTGTAGTCGTCTGCGCTGACCTCTCAGGCAAGGAGCCACCTAGACAGGTAGACATGGATAGGCTGATTGTATCAGACTTCAGAGAGCCTAGGTAGTGTAATGGATAGCACACTAGCCCCTTAATGGCAAAAAGTATGCATTTCAATTCTGCTCTAGTGTCTGGGTTCCTGGACAAGAGAAGAGTGTCTCATGCTAGAGTGCCTAGCTCAGAGTCTCTCTCCAGAGTGTCTCTCCTTCCACAGTGTATCAAGAAGTGCATGAAGAATAATATATCCCAGAGTGAGGTCTGTGTGTCAGGTGCAAGGGGTGCAGGTGACTGGGCCTCCCACAGCCAGGCAATCAGACACCCTCTACAGTGTGGGGGGAGATGCCCTAATAGGGGCAGCTGTCACTCAACCCCAGCTGCAGGTGGTGTCCATAATGTATGCAGGATGGCTGGGTGTGCTTGCCCATCGGCCCTGTGTTAACAGGTAGTTGCAGACAGTTACAATAAATATATATTAAAAATGTCCTTCTCCTCCACTTGCACTCTTACTGGTGCATAGAGGGAACATTTCACCAAACATTAACTGTCTCTTACATAGGAACATCTCGTCATAATCTTGGGCACCATGTGTTATCATATTTTCCACATAGTCTCATATGTCACACAGCGAGTGGGGCACCCATTGCTTCTCTGTTACATAACCTTGGTCCCCACTCCTTCGCCCGAGAATAGTAATGCTCTCTCTGCCAATATATAATTCTGAACTGAAAATCTGTATATTTTTACAGTCGAGTGGGCTGTAATGAAGGCACTGCTGGGACGCCGAGAGTCACACTCTCCAAGCAGAACGTAGGAGGCTGTCACGTGTTCAAGGTTCACGGCACGAGACGCCCAGGTTCCTCTGAGTGGATAATGGCGCGAGGTCAGAGTTCACGCCCACACCACATCACTAATAAATCACCACTCAGAATGGACATGGTTTTTCTGTACGTTTTTTGTTTTGTTTTGTGGTACATTAGTTGACTTTTATCATCGGTTATTGGACGTGAAACATATGGTCATTCTAACCTATTTCTTTGAAGGAAACCTGCTACCGCCACATAGGTTATTTTTTGCGATATGCAGCAAGGGACCAAAAAGGGAGATGATCGCTCAACTCATTCGGCTATCCCGTCTAGTCGGCTGACGGATGGTTCTGTCCTCAGATTGCAGGCTGCGTGATCTGTATCCACCAGCATTCCAAGCAAATGGACCGGGCGCGGTGGCCGAATCGGTAGAGCGCTTGCCTCGTGTGCGAGAGATCGTGAGTTCGGTTTCCGGTCGAGTCAAACCAATGACTTACAAAATTGACACTTGTCGCTTCCTAGCTTGACGCTTGGCATTAATAGGATCGGGCAAGGACTGGGTAGCTCAGTGTAAGGATAATGTGACTGAGTGCGATATTGGGTCATCAGGCCACCGGAATGATTTCCCAGTGAGGCAGCACTATTAAGCCACCATAAGTGTGCACTGTCACAAGTTGGTACCCGTCCTGATATGAACTTAGATGTTGCCAGGAAGTAAAACTCCAGCAACTAACAACAACAAAATTCGCAGCAAATCCATCATTCTGTAGTGTGTCAATTAGTCACCACACTCACACCACACTCACACTCACACTCACACACACACTCAGGGTCTCCGACTCCCCTACGCACGCACACACACGGGCCTCTGCACTACACCCTGCAACTAGCATACTGCACTCAGTGAATAATTGCTGTATCTCGTAACAACATTAAAGCCGCATTGTTCGAAGAAAGAATAAAGTTGTCAAGATCGAAACTGTGACCTAGTTCTGGTCCTACATAGCTAACAGTAACACAGACACCAACGCGCACTCATTACTCATTAAACATGTATTGCTGTATAATTGAATTAGCATTGTCAACCAGACCGGATGGCCGAATGGTAGATCGTGGGTTCGAACCCTGGTCGAGTCAAACCAATGACTTAACAATTTATACTTGTCGCTTCCTAGCCAGGCACTTGGCATTCTTAGGATAGGTCAAGGAGGAGCGGAATAAAGGAAGACCAATCATCCGCGATTGGAATTTCCCCTGCTTAATCAACTAATGTACCAACAACAACAAAAGTAAATGGATTATTAATATTTTGCTTGTTTGTTTGTTTAGAGACCCTGCAGCACACAAAGTAGACATTGGCTATTGCGGGGGTCATACATTGGTTAAATTAACATAACTGACTAAAATATTACTTTTCAAGCAGGTAAATAAAAGTGTATGCCAAAAAAAAACATACGACTGTGGTAAGATCACAACTGAGATATGATAAATAAAACCAACAGTAAAATACTTTTCAAAGTTAAAAATGGAAAATGATTTGTGATTTATAACCAGTTTCCCTACTAAATTGAATGATGAGTTGTGGATGGAATCGAAACGACTCCATCACGCCCTCATTTCCAAACACATCAGCTCTAACCAGCTCAATTTAATATAGACCTGACACTGTTGAAGCCTATGATGCGCAGGTGATTTCACAGAATCATAATGATACAATAAATCACAACAAAGTAAGAACAGAGAACAGAGATACCACCCCCACCCACCCCCCAACACACACACACACAATTATGTTACAGCAAACCTTTCCAGTTTGAATTATTGAATCAATGGTGATCTCATTGAGGGTTAGATTGATAGTTGTTTGTGTCCTAAAACCAAAGAAAATAATATGTATTTTAAGGTTGCACACATCAATGTTTTGCAGTTTCTTCCATATTTTATAGATACATATAATAGGTGGATCATTCTAATCCACTTTACTGCAGTTTGAGTTCAACTTTACCTTTAGAAGGTTAACTTTTGGAGATATTTGAAGTAAACATTATTTTATAGAAGATAATTTTGGGATGCATGTCGAAATGCTGGACATTAAAAGCTTGAACACTATAATAACAGTGAAAAGTCTTTATCAACTGATTAAAGTTGCATAGTCCGATGAAAGCATCAAATTTTCAAAAGCTAAGTGCTTTTTTTGTTTTTTTTGTTGTTGAAGATTTATACTGCCTATCATGGATAAGCCTGAATAGGCTTGTTTTCACCATTAGACAGTTTGTCGATAGAAAGCCTGAGCCTACACTTTTACCGACCCAAGGGATTTTTAACCTCCCACACCACATAGACATGGTATGAGAGCAACTGGCCTTTGATGATGCTGTAAGTTATACACAGCAGTGGAAATCCAAATTGGCAGAGATGGGGGCACGGGGAATCGAACCGCCGACCCTCAGATTAGGAGTCTGACCTAGAAAAAAGTCAGACACTCTAACCACTCCGCCACAGAGAACACCACATGTCAATGTCAATTTGAACCTACATATGCAACTTAGATACTGGTGCAGTTATTAAACATTTGATGCTACATAGAAGGGACTACTGAGGCCATTTAGCAGAACCTGTTACTACTGAAGTCTATGTGGTCAGAGTTTTGGCAAGCTTGCCAAAATTAACTTAGCATGTTTTCACTTCAAATATCTCCTCAGCACCCACACCTACACCTCAATCACACACACCTACACTCCCACCACACACCACCACACACCTACACCACCACACACACACCGACACCCCACCACACCGCTAGACCCTCACCACACACATACACCCCCACCACACACACACCATACACCTACACCCCCACCACACCCCTAAACCCTCACCACACACCTACACCCCCACCACACCCCTAAACCCCCACCACATCCCTAAACCCCCACCACACACCTACACCCCACCACACCATACACCCCCACCACACACCTACACCCCCACCACATACCTACACCCCACCACACTCCTACACCCCCACCACATACACCCCACCACACACCTACACCCCCACCACACTCCTAAACCCTCACCACACACCTACACCCCCACCACATCCCTAAGCCCCCACCACACACCTACACCCCACCACAACCCTATACCCTCACCCCACACCTATCCCCCACCACACACATACCTACACCCCTACCACATCCCTAAACACCATCACACACCTACACCACCGACACACACACAAACCAACACACACACACATACACCCTTCTAGCTAACCATAATGGTCGACTTGGAACAGGAATGGGTGCTGCCACCAAGTGTATAGCGAGAGAAATGGCTCATGAAAGCTCCCCATTACATACCTAGGCAATGTGCTTACATATGCATACACAGGGTAGGTTCAACAACCATACATCACACAGCTTGTACATGATCCTGGTCATGGAAATAGTGTCATGAAGGTGATAAAAATGGAAAATATTGTGCCTAGAGCAGGAATCGAACCCACATCTCTTGCATTCCAAGCCAGTGTGCTAATCATTACACCACCTAGGCTCCCTGATGTCACCACCCTACCAACACCTACCTGTCTATGTGGCTCCTTGCCTGAGAGATCAGTGCAGACTAGTACTCTTGTCCCTTGGAATTGTAAGTTTTTTAAATGGTCATTTAATGCTTACAATTACATACAGGCAATGCACTTGCATACACAGGATAGGTCCAACAACCGTACAGTGCACAGCTTGTGCAAGATCCTGGTCATGGCACCAGTGTCGTGGGGGGGGGGGTGATGAAAATGGTAAATATTGCACCTAGAGCGGGAAACAACCCCACATCTCTTGCATTTTCAGCCAACGTGCTAACCATTACATCACCTAGGCCCCCTAATATCACCACCCAATCCACGCCAAGCTGTCTATGTGGCTGCTTGGCTGAGAGGTCAGTGCAGACTACTACAGATGTAGCAAAACAAACAAAAACAAAACATAAGTTGAATGGTGTGCAGTGAATATAGTAAAGTACGCACATATAGGCTAGTTTGTTTTCTCAGGACTGACTCCTGAATGCGTGGAACAGGCTGAGTGCGGGTGGGGGTGGGTGTGGGGGTGGGGTGGTGGTGGGGGAGGAAGGCAGCTTCGACATTTGCAAGACACAAACACCGGTAGCAAATAAGACGAATCAAGCTGTCGACTGGCACCCAGTGAATGCCTACATCATCATGTGACAGGCGTGGCATGCATGGACTGGTGGTGGGTGGGTGGGGGGGAGGGGAGATGGGTGAGGGGAGGGGCAGGGGATCTACAGTGCAGCAGTGGTGAGGAGTAGGGGAGAGGGGGCGGGGGAGGGGAGGAGGGAAGGTGTGAGGGGAGCGGGAGAGGCTCTGCAGCCAGCAGTCGTGGGGGTAGTGCGAGGGGAAGAGGGAAGGGTACGGGGAGGAGGGAACAGGGGGAGGAGGGGGAGGGGGAAACCTTCTACAATGCAGCAAAGGTGGGGTTAAGGGGTGGAGAGGAGGGGGAGGGGTGGGGGAAAGGCTCAGGAGGGGAGGGGTGGGAAGGGAGGGGAGATGCTCTTCAGTGCAGCTGCCGAGTCTTCTTACTGTTCCAGATGGTTTTGTGAATTGCCGTGTTGGATACCAGTGTTGGATTGTGTGGGTACACCTTAATTAAATGACAGATGTATTTGTTGGCGTAACTGTCTGCTGAAGGATCATGAGTGATTGGTGGCGTACGTGCATTAGGGAGGATCTAGGACAGTGTTAGAGCAATGTTTCTTATACGAAGGAGACAGCATAATTAATGCTCGCATAAGATTACCTCCTCAGCCTCCACTGGTCAGGTTATGCTGGCAAGCACAACATACGAAAGCCTTAGTCAAACTACGGCTTGTCACCATTTTGTGACCACTTTGCGACCACTTTGCGACCACTTTGCGACCAAAAGCAGCCGACCTCCTTGCGACCAAAGCAAAAGAAAATGCAAGATAAACATTAGTTGGTGACTGCTCGGTGACAGGTTACAAGACAGTGCTGACAATGGTTTTGGTCGCAAGGAGCTTTTTGGTGCAGCAGCTGCAACCTCCTTGCGACCAAAATAGTGGTCCAAAATGGTCGATGACCAGTCAGTGACTGGTCGGCGACTGATCGCAATGTGGTCACATGGTGGTTGCAGAGTGGTCACAAGCAATCGCAAGCGTAGTGTGACTGGGGGGTAAAGCACCACTAACCATACTTACCCAAATACTCACTATTTTGGTGGTTTTTCTTTGTGGCCAATATTTTATTCATCAGAACACATCATTTGTCAGCAACGAAGGGCTGGTCTCCCAGCCGTCCGTGGTTCCAGTTATTTACCCAGTTCTTTGATGATAAATGCTAGTAAATGGGATGCTGTATGAGAATGGGGGCAGTGTTATGTTTTGCGTTATTTTCATTCATCTATTATTATTATTTATTATTATTATCCCCTTCTTTGGTGCAGGCTTGTGGTAGCCTATACAAAGCTTGTACCTCTCAGCTCTTGTGGTATGCAGCCTCAAAATCGTACAGGAATGTTTCTCTGGCCCAGGACCTGTCCAGCGCAGGGATAGGGAGGAGCGGAGGGATAGGGAGGAGCGGAGAGGGTTCAGATCTCGGTGGGGTTTGGGTAGAGATGGGGAAGTCTCAGGCGGTGGGGGTGGGGGTGGGGGGGCTCGCTGGGGTGGGGTTGGGGGGGCAGGGGGAGCATAGGGAACCACTACCCTTCTCATTCTCAATTCTACTCCTCCCATGGATCCCGCCAGTTAAGCTAGTGACATCTGTCGGCAGAATCTGGAACTATTCTAGTCGGGTACATTCCCCAACTGCCTGTGATTTCACATCTCCGTAAACAATGCTTGGAAAAAAAAAAGATTGATTATATCCAGATATTCATATCGCAACAGGATTCAAGCTCTTATCCTTGTAATGTATCTAAAAAAAAGACAACTATATTGTATTTTTCTTCTGGAATGTCACCGCTGCTCTCTTTATGTATTACACCCTCTCCAGTTAAGCGAGTGACGTCTGTCGGCAGAATCTGAAACTACTCTAGTCGGCTACTTTCCAGCTTAACTGGCAAGGTGTATTCCCCTTCTAACCAAATGAGGTGGGTGTATCGGTAATAACGCTGACATACATCCTGTCTGAGAGGTCGTGGGTTTGAACTCTGACCGAGTCAAACCACTGACTTACAAAATTCTCTCTGTAGCAGGAAAATGTGACCGAGTGGGATATTAGGTCATGGTGCCAGCAGCACGGCCTCCCAGGGTAGCCTGCACTATAAAGTCACCATGAGTGCGCGCACCAGACGCGGTGGCCGAATCAGTAGAGCGCAGGCTTCCCGTGCGAAACCAATGACTTACAAAATTGAGACTTGTTTGGATATCAGGTCATGCTGCTGGTGGCCTGATCTAGATTTGGTCCTACGTATCTAACTTAGATACTGATGCACTTAGTAAGTATTTGTTGCCATGCAGAAGGACATAATAAGTCAATTTAATAGAACCTGTTATTGGTGAAGTGACTTTTATTTTAAATGACTAACTTTGAAGATATTTGGAGTGAAAACGTGCCAAATTTATTTTTTATTTTTTTGGTGTTACAAGTTATTTATTCTGTCCATAACATATAAGCCCCTGTGAGGGTGCTTTTTTTAATGCTGGGCAGCTGTGATTCTGTTTTGGTCTGGTCCCGCACTCAGGAGTGTTTACCTGGTCTTGCTCGGGCCAACCGTTTGCAGCTTTGGGTGTTAGTAGTTTCTATATTAGTTTTTGTGCATTTTTCAAAGTTTTTTCCTAATATGAGTATGATACCTTAGCCTACTATGTACATCTACCCGGTTGACATTCAGGCCTGCGGGAGAGGATCCCGTCCCTTTTGTGGTTTGTTACAGCATCCTTTCACCCACAAGCACTTCAACATTCTTAAACCGTAGGCTTCAGTAGTAAGAGTTTCTAGTAAATTGACTTAGTATTCCCTTCTCTGCAGTAACAAATGTCCAACAAATGCACTAATATCTAAGTTGGATATGAAGGATGAAGCTCAGTGTTTTTGGTTTTGAAAAGGTGATGCTTTCATCGGACTGTGCACCTTTAATAGGAGTGGCCTTGAACCCCGGATGTACTGGTAGGTACTAATCTGACTTGTAGGCCTACATATGTGGCCCTGGACCCTGCGTAAAGACTGACGCGGGGAACATTGAATGGCTCAGGCATAAAAACCGACAAATCCATTTTAGTTGTTCTCTGTAAAATAGAATTCATTGTTGTGCTTTCCAGTTAAAGTCTATCAATTTCATATTGAATAGGGCATTAAATAGGGGATGTGGCAGCTTCTGCGAAAAAAACAGATTTGATTATCGGAATGATGGCAGCTTCAGCTCAAATGTGGTAGTCATGGTTTTATTTGCGGCCTGGATGACGTAGCTCAAATTTTGAGCCTGAACCCTTAAGCTAAGATTCCATATAATACCTGTACGCGGTATGCAGCATTCGAATGCGGTATGCGGCATCGATACCCACACCATTTTCGGTGTTTATTGCTCCAAATTTGTGAAGGAAAGTCAAAGTTTGCTTTGTCTCCTATGGCAAACACAGCAGCATTTGCATTTGCATTTGCATTTGCATTCGCACTCACATTCGCATTCGCATTCACACTGATCGGTCCTCGTAGCGATCCACTTGCCGCATTCGCATTCACATTCACATTCACAATCACATTCATGTTTCTATTCACATTCGGACATATGGAAGCACCACTGTGTATCTACATGCTTCGCCAATTTTTGTCGCATTCGCATTCGCATTCGCATACCCCATACCCCATATATGGAATTTTAGCTTTACTCAAGACACTTTTAGTCGGTGGTCTGAGCCTTCTTACCTCAGCTGTCCTTCGAGCATTAAACAGTCACCTTGACCTCTTAGAGGTCATCCAGTCAGACATCATCACATATCCCCATGTCTAGACTCAAATAATACAGCACTTGTACCATCTGTGCAGCTAGTCCCACTTTACGGAATAAGTTTCCAGAGGAGGTAAGAAAAGCAGTATGTCCTGAGCAATCTTTAATCTGTCTTCACGATTCATCCATTTCGGCTTTTTCTGGTGAATGGATTTTCTCCATCCTTCGGATTTATTAAGCAAGAAAAGATGTAAATATGACATATTATTGCCCAGCACCTTAAAAGGACTCTTGCTGTTGAAGGCACTCACTATCAAATTTGCTTTCTTCTTCTTCCTCCTCCTTCTTCTTCTCCATCTCATTGTCCTCGTTTTCCTCTTCCTTTTCCTCTTCCTTCTCCCCTTCTTTCTCTTCTTTCTTCTCTTCTTCCTTCTCTTCTTTCTTCTACCTCCTCATTTGCCCTCCTCCTTTTTTTCTCTTTGTGTCCTCCTTCGTCTTGCTTACTTCCTTGCCTCCGTGTTAAATATGATGATTTTGCTACTTTAATACAAACAATAAAATATGGGACTCATTTTAAAGCAAGGCACCAAAAGCTTCCCCACACATTAGTTAAAGCTGCATAGTCCGATGAAATATCAAATTTTCAAAACCAAACCAATTATCTCGATTTGATTTTACATATCTAACTTAGATACTGATGCACTTATAAAGCATTTGTTTCTGCATAGAAGGCAATACTGAGTCAATTTAACAGAACCTGTTACTGCAGAAGTCTATGGTGTCAGAATTTTGGAAAGCTTTCCAAAACTATATTGTCCATGTTTGCACTCAAAATACCGCAAAACTTTACCATTTAAAATAAAAGTAACTTTGAACTAATGTAAAGTAGATACTAGTGATCAATCTAATATACTTATCTCAGAAAAAATACAGAAATTCAAAACCAGCGGACTATGCAACTTTCACTACAGAGGCCATGACGTCACGATGTACCACATGTCAAAATAAGGTTCACTTCCATCGTGGCACATAAATATTTGCCAACCCTGGGACGACAGGGCCATGCACTAATGCAGAAATAATAGCCATGACACCAACGCTGTAGAAGGTGGAATGCAGGCATTTAATACAAGGCTGCATTTAGATGATTATAATGCTGCATTGTCCGATGAAGCATCAAATAACTAAAAAAAACAAAAACCAATTCTCACTGATTTTCTAGAATTTATTCTACATATCTAACTTATATCTGGATATTAATGCACTTATTAAGCATTTCTTGCAACATGGAAGGGAATACTAAGGCAATTTAATAAAACCCTGTTTCTGCTTAAGCCGACATGTTTTCGCACGCTTGCCGACACTAATTTGATATGTTTGCACTTCAAATATCTCAAAATGTAGCCATTTTAAATATAAGTTACTTCAAACTAAAGTAATGTAGATTATAACAGTCAATTTAATATATTTCAAAACATAGCCATTTAAAATAAAAGTTACTTCAAACTAAAGTAATGTAGATTATAACAATCAATTTAATATATTTATCTCAGTAAAGTGACAGAAACTCAAAACCATCGGACTATGCAACTTTAAAGTCAGTATAATGGAGTCTATATTAGTTATTTCCGCTTTAATTTGATGTGATCTTGAAACCTACCAATAAACCGCTAATTATGCTAGTGACATCTATCGGCAGAATCGGGTACCACTCTATTTGCGTACATTCCCCGAGTGCCTATGATTTCATGCTATATCTCCGTGAAGAATGCTTGGCAAAATAATAATATGCCTGATTATGTTCATATCGCAACAGGATTCAAACTCTTATCCTTGTAATATATATATTTTAAAACTATATTGTATTCATTTTCTGGAATTTCATCGCCACTCTCTTCAGGTATTACACCCCTCCAGGCTAGTGACATCTATCGGCAGAATCTGGAACCACTCTATTCGGGTAATTTCCAGCTTAACTGGCGGGGTGGGGGTTATTGTGAGTCAATCTATTCATCCACCATGGATGTGGCGTTTGTCACCAACATGGGCTACAATCACCGACAGGCTGAGCCAAGCCAGACTGACGTGCCAGCATTCATAATTCATGCACTGCACACACAGCCGTTACGTCTGCAGTCCACTGCACACATACACCCAGCCCACAAGTGGATGGATCCATTAATACATAGTGATAGACACACACAACGCCGTGTTTGGGTGTAATGTGCACATGCTGTGGGCTGTACAAAAAATGTGGTGTCAGACATAGTGTTGCAACAAATAGGAATAATGTGCCTAGAATGGGATTCGAACCCATATTCCTGCCATTCCGGGGCTAACATCATAACCATTGTTCATGCTGGAATAATATGGGTGATTCACGGGCGGGGACATGACGGCCTACTGAACATAAACAACTCAAGTGAACTAACTCTGCCTTCGTCCTTATGCGACCTTAGATGTTGCCAGGACGTAAAACTCCATCAAACAATGAGCTAACCGGACTGAGGTCCGAGAACCAGTGAACGTTAATCCCAGCACAAGCAACGTAGACTCCTCTAGCTGGACCGACATTCGAGAACCACCTAGCATTAAATCACCCAGCGGTTTGTCCACCCTGCGGTGGCGCCACCTTGAGGCTTGTGGGTACATGGACTATTCGGGCTGCGTCCCCACGCGCGTTTCCCACCAGAATTCTGGTCACGTGATCATGCACCGAGCAGCCAGCTAAAAAGCACACAAACTCCGAACTGGCAGCATCAACTCTAAGCTCACCCACCCACCCACACCTCCAGTGTGGGTGGGTGGGTGGTTGAGGGGTAAGGGGCAGGGTTGAAGGGTTTGAATCCGGCCAGAGAAATAGTTCCTTTGGCTCGGGGGGGGGGGGGGGGGGGTGTTACATTAAAGGGAGTAGGGTATCATCAATAATCATACCACAATTAATCAGGACGTATCAGGACAATATTAAACTGAATAAATACGGATATATACCAGTGGTGTCTCTGCCTAAAGGCCCCGTCACACCTTACCGGACAGGGGTACCGGACACTGTCCGGTGAAATAAGGCAATGTTCGGTACATGTCCGGTACCCATACGGTGGTGTCCGGTGGTGTCCGGCACAAGTTTTGAACATACACAAAACTTCTACCGGACACCACCTGACTGACGTGTCCGGTTGGTGTCCGGTATGTCCGGTACCCATCTCTGCATGTCCGGTACCCATCCGTTGGTGTCTGGTTGGTGTCTGGTTTGTCCGTTTTGTCCGGTACATGTCCGGTACCCATCCGTTACATGTCCGGTTCTCGTACGGTACCTGTCCAGTCGCCGGGCGTCAATTGACCCAATTATGCTCCATTTCGGTACATCTCGATACTTTTTGTCACCGAAGAGCACCGGACTAGACAATTCTTTGGCTGGTGGTGTCTGGAACTCACTCCGGTAAGGTGTGACAGGCGCTTTAGTGAATTACCGCTCGAGTGCATTGTGTGTCAGTGCTCACTGAGTGCATTGGGTGTCAGTGCTCACTGAGTGCATTGTGTGTCAGTGCTCACTGAGTGCATTGGGTGTCAGTGCTCACTGAGTGCATTGGGTGTCAGTGCTCACTGAGTGCATTGGGTGTCAGTGCTTACTGAGTGCATTGGGTGTCAGTGCTCACTGAGAGCATTGGGTGTCAGTGCTCACTGAGTGCATTGGGTGTCAGTGCTCACTGAGTGCCTTGGGTGTGAGTGCTCTCTGAGTGCATTGGGTGTCAGTGCTCACTGAGTGAATTGGGTGTGAGTGCTCTCTGAGTGCATTGGGTGTTAGTGCTCACTGAGTGCATTGGGTGTGAGTGCTCAGTGAGAGCATTGGGTGTCAGTGCTCACTGAGTGCATTGGGTGTCAGTGCTCACTGACACTCATACACATTCTGCTCGAGTTTGTAGATTTCATGGCATCGGGCCAACAATGTTTCCATGTAAATAGTATGTGAGAAGTATTTGCCAATGTAAAGCTTGAACACATTTTAGAGTTCCCAGGAACGGTTGGTATGTATTGCATCCTGTTATTTATGTTTATGCAATTGGGTGTGAGTGCTCTCTGAGTGCATTGGGTGTTAGTGCTCACTGAGTGCATTGGGTGTGAGTGCTCAGTGAGAGCATTGGGTGTCAGTGCTCACTGAGTGCATTGGGTGTCAGTGCTCACTGACACTCATACACATTCTGCTCGAGTTTGTAGATTTCATGGCATCGGGCCAACAATGTTTCCATGTAAATAGTATGTGAGAAGTATTTGCCAATGTAAAGCTTGAACACATTTTAGAGTTCCCAGGAACGGTTGGTATGTATTGCATCCTGTTATTTAAGTTGTGTTGTGAGTTGCATTTTGCTGACATTTGAGACTAATTTAACAACTTCAAATCGTTGTTGTACATTAGTTGATTAAGCAGGGCAAATTTAAATGACAGACGATTGGTCTTCCTCATTCCACTGCTCCTTGCCCTATCTAGTCCATAGGCCCAGTAGGTTTGTTGGTACCACCCGGACTGGCAATTTTATGTTTATGCCATTTTGACTACCTTACTATAGCGACATACAAAATATATTATAACTGATTCAATGTGGTAGCTTATGGTATGAAAATCAACAATATGATTTCTTCACTTGTTTTGAGTATGCTGTTATACATACTTGTGCGTAGTGATTAGACTATAACTTTACCTATGCAGGAAGTATATCAGAATTAATAGGCTCAACAGATAGGCAAGACCCAGAGCATCAAAACATATAATCATATGTGACCAATAATGACACATATGAGCAGTTAATAGTGTTAATACTTACCATTACCACTTAATATTTTGGACATTTCTATCTATTTGTCCATGTCAATTTGTGTCAAATGAGGTATGTGATGGCATAGGTAATAATGATGAATATTGTACAATATCCACTGTATCTTTACTCGATTTCATGTCTATTTTTTAGAATTTAAAAACATTTCTAGACAATTTCATGAACATTAGAAGAAATATCGAGTGGGCGATAATTTTCAGCAATGTATACTTTTTCAAAATATTATCATCATAACTTTGGAACCATTTATGATAGAATTACAAATGAGGTATCACTAAATAGCTACAACATAGGGACATCACTAGCAAACAATTAATTTGATATTATCTGAAGAAATGCTTCATATTTTTCACTTATATCTAGCCCTACCCTTTAAATTTAAAGACATTTCAAATCATGTTGACCATAGTATTTCATATTAATTCATTGGACAGAAAGAGATGGTCTGAGGAGGCAAACCATTTCAGGTACCAATTGTTTGTAGGGACTGTATGCGTACATGTATATTAAAACATGATAACCTTTCCAACTGAGTATCTTAGCCTCGCTACATGATCCATAATATTGTGAAAATTTATTGATGTATTGCTTTTGAGTGTGATGGTATAGTATGTGGGGCTAGGGCATAGTGTGACCTACTCCCAGGTTGAGGAGATTGACACAACCCTACATCTGCATAAGCTGGGACAGTCAGAAGGTGGTGTTCTGGTACCAAAAAACATATATCCAGGGGTGTTCACAACCTTAGCCTGGGACAATATTTTTTGCCTAGCAGAAATGGTCAATGGTCAAGGGAATTGCAGTCCAGACCAAATACCTCAGACCGGTACCTTCTGTTGAGAAAACAAATAAGAGAAGTATCAGCACTGAACCAGTAATGCTGCCTACCTACGATGCTGGAGAGTGAATGGGTCCACCATCAAAAACAACTGTGTGTAATGATCATGAACCGACTCTACACAACGACGTCTAGTTTCATAATGCTTTATTTGGGTTCCGCGCAGACGGCGCTGCCGGCCCGATCAGGGTTTCTGTTTCGGGTGCTCGCGTCGTACATACACTACATCTCCCTTTTATACATTTTGCATTGTAATGAAAGCACAGTAAGCTACCGATGATTTTAACCTCTCCCTGTGTATGGCTTCCGAGGATCGCAAGTAACATTCAGTCGTGACGTCATTCATTTCTGTGACCTTATGTTTCTTACATCATTTACGACTTACCGCGTCGTGGCTGGCGTGCAAGCACAGCCCTGTTTCCTTCCGAAGGTAGCCCCTAAACCGGCTTGTTAATTTTTTTTTATTTTTTTTAAATATAGTTTTGACCTTACACTATGGTCTTTTTGGACGTGTGTCATTTCGTGGATACTTATACTTATTTCTAACATTTAGCGCATGCACATTTATAACATTGTATATATTGGTATCTAATAATGTTTGACTTTGTGTCTGTACGTACCAACCGTGTGACCTTGTGCATTCATTTGCGCACATGTGCATCTCGTCGTAGATGTGGGTCGCTGTCGCGTTGCCGATACGCATGACATGTTTATTACCTACTGATACGCTAGCCTTTGTGGCGGTTTTACTTTTCGTCCGTATCTCGTTTTGTATGGGCTTTGTGACGCGTTCTCACTGGCTTTATCAGTTTGGGACCCGTGTTGTGTGTGCGGGTTGAGTTGTTCAATATTCTGATTATTTTCCTTTGTCTGGAATATATGTTTTCGGTTTCGTACTAGGTTATGATTTTGTTGTTGCGTACTACGTATTTTCTTGTCTCGTTGTCGCCCGCCTTTTCTATCACCCCTTGGGCCCATTTCCCTTTGTGGGTTAGATACCGCACGTATTGTCCGGCCTGTATGATGTTGTGATTCTTCCCTGCATGGCGGTCGTAGCGTTGTTTTTGTTTCATTTGTACATTTCTGATTTGTTGTTTTGCTACTCTAGTTACTTTGGGTTTTAATTGTTGTGCTGTTGTTGGCAGTTTCGAACGTAGCTTTCTACTCATTAGCATTTGCGCTGGCGATGCGTCTATGTCTGCCAGCGGAGTGTTTCTGTAGTTTAGCAGGAACAGGTTGTAGTCTTTTGACTCTGTCATGGCCTTTTTTATCATTTTCTTTACTGTTTGGATATGCCTTTCGGCCTGCCCGTTGCTTTGTGGAAAGTGCGGACTCGAAAACGTGATTTTGAATCCGTATTGTTCTGCGAATTTGTTATATTCCTCCCCTGCGAATTGTGGACCATTGTCAGACACTACATTCTCTGGAATGCCGTGCCGACCAAATATTTGCTTCATTGATTTTATCACTGCACTGCTTGTTGTTGTCTGTAGCTCTACCACTTCTGGATATTTCGACCAGTAATCTACGATTAGTAAGTATGTTTGATTTTCTATTTGGAACAGATCGGCCCCTATTTTGTTGAACGGTGAGCATGGTATTTCATGTGACGTTAATGGTTCACTGTGTTGTTTGTTCCTGTACTGTTGGCATAACGTGCATCTTTTAATTTTGTCTTCTAGTTGTGTTTGCATACCTGGCCAAAAAACGTGTTCTCTTGCTAGTCGCTTACTTTTGATTATTCCCTGGTGTGTTTCGTGTAATCTTGTTAACATTTCCTTTTGCAGTTCTGAGGGTGTTATTATTCTGTTACCTTTTAGTAATACTCCGTTGGCCCTGGTTATTTCGTGCCGGAACGTATGGAATGGCGTCACACATTTCGGTACTGAGTTTTTATCCTCTGGCCATCTGTTCTCAACCATTTTGAATACTTCAGTTAGCACTTTATCTTTGTTTGTTTCTTTTGCGATGTCATTAAGGCCCCCTTGTACTAAGTGTATTGCTGCTAATGTGATGTCTGTGTCGAACAGCTGCTCAGGTCCTGTCTTGTCGCTGTGGTCTCTGGACAACGGATCGTGTTCTGTGAATCACTGATGTCTCTGTTTTCCTCCGTCTGGACACTGTCGATGCGTGATAGGATGCGTAGTCGGACGCACGCCTCCTTGCCGAGGATGGGGCATCCTGTCTCTGTCACTTGGAATCGTAGCCACTGATCCCGCACTAGCAGCGATGTTTCTCCTCTCGGCACTATCTTTTCACCCGAGTACGTGACGAGTCGACATCTTGATGTTTTTAATTCCACGTTGTTGATTCTGCTGAATAAGTTCATTGGAATTATGTTTGCTTCAGAGCCCGTATCCAATTTGAATTTTATATTGACGGGGCCCACAGGTATTTCGGCAAACCACAAATCGCTTGTCTTGCTGTCATCTCTCTCGATGGCTCCCACGAACAGGTCAAATTCCGGGTTTTCGAATTCCTTCTCGTCATCTTCATCATGTTCGCTTAGGACTATCTCGTTTATGCTTGTGGTTTTGCCCCGGCACACTTTCGCGAAATGTCCTATCTTTTTGCACACCGAGCACGATTTGCCTTTTGCGGGGCATGCGTCGCGACCGTTTTGGTGAGTGTACCTGCACCATGAACAATTTGCGCGCACGTCTCCGGGTCTGCTGTCTTGATCCCGGCTCCCTCTGGCAGCCGGCCGTTGCCTCTGCTGCTGCCTGGAGTCGTACGTTCGTGGTGTTTGGCGGGCCGTATCCTCACGTCGTACGTAATCCACCGCATGTTCGCCGCTTGTCGCCCCTGCCAACTGTCGTCCTGTGTGTTCGCTCAGGCGGCATATTTCCTCGCACATCTTGAGAGACAGTTTTGGCGTTCTTAGGAGCCGATCGCGTAGCTCATTGCATTTGACACCGCTCACTAGTCTGTCGCACATCAATGATTCTTCTAGGCCTTCGTATTGACAGTGTCCGATTCGGTGTCGCACTTCTCTTATGTATGTGTCCATCGTCTCTTGGCCCTGGTTATACGAGTTAAACTTGTACCGAGTCACAGTCAAGTTTGTTCGTCCTTCACAGTATATCCGGAACGCTTCCTGGAGTGGTTCGATTTTGTCTCTTTCGGCGGCCGTGAATGTCATTGCTTGATGCACTTTTTGCGCTTCTGCTCCTGCCACATGTAAAAACACACAGCACTGCACCTTCTCGCTCCTACTCAGCACTCCGGCTGCTGTGGCGTAGATCTGGTAGGAATGGCTCCAGGCTGTCCAGTTAGCCGCCAAGTCCTCGTTCAAATTCAGTGCGGCGGGGGGTTTCAACCCGGAAAGAGCCATTTTGCTTCAGTTTCCCGCTTCTGACACCATGTAATGATCATGAACCAACTCTACACAACGACGTCTAGTTTCATAATGCTTTATTTGGGTTCCGCGCAGACGGCCCGATCAGGGTTTCGGTTTCGGGTGCTCGCGTCGTACATACACTGCACTGTGGAGGCAAACACTGCAATGGTCATACAGCATGCAAAGGAAAGGAATCTCATTTGGCTACTTGCCGGAATGTCTGACCAAAATGCTTGCACCATCAGCAACTGGACTGTCTTCAACTTCCTAATCCACAATAAGGTTGCAGTGGTGCAGGATAGCATTGGCTATCTGCCGACAATCAACACTCCTGCAACCCTGATGTCATCCGTATATGAAGTGCTGAACCAATCACTCAAAATCATGCAGTCTGTTCAGTTGAACAAGATTATCGGTGTATTTGACCAAGCACTTTATGCGAAAGCTGCTGAAGTAGTATGGAGCATGTACAGAAGTTCAAGAACATCATCCTCAGGTTGGGTGTCTTCCACACCATATGCACATTACTGTCCACCATTGCAAAGAGATTTCAAGATCCAGGACTCAAGGACCTGTGTCTAGAGGCAGGTGTCATTGCTGATTGGTCCATAACCAGTCAGGCTCCACAAATTGCTATATGAGGTAATTATGAGGCTGGCATGGAAGGGCTTCCTTCCATGGTTAGACACCAATCACAGTGAATACCTTATGCACTTGGAAGAAACGATTGAGGCCATCAGTAATCATTGTGAAGATGTTTCACAGGCTACATTCCACAAGATACGAGATAATACATCATGTGCACAGATCTTGAGGCTATTTAAGGTCTACCTTGATCATCTTAGACAGGAAAATGAAAATCTGGCAACATTTTGGATGTTATATGTGGAGATGGTTGAGGTATTGCTGGGCCTGCTGCGAGCATCCCGTGAGGATGACTGGATACTACATCTTGCATCCATTTGTGCCATGGTACCCTGATGCCTCGCATATGAAAAGTTTACCTATGCATGTTGCCTACCTTTCTACTATGCACAAATGTCCCATTTGGCCATCGATCATCCTTATGTACATGCACACTTCATGCAGGGTGGTTTCTCAGTGCAGCTTGGCCAGAGAAATCCCTTTGGCATAATCCCAGTGGACCAGATGATAGAAGAAACTATTAACAAAGACACTCAAACTCCTGGTGAGACAAAATGATTCAGTCTAAAACCAGGAGCTGTCAGTAAATACTTCCTGACATCTGAGTACAGGAGCTCATACGTGAGGCAGTTGAGAGGAATGATAGGCCTAGACAGGTCCCAGCAGCTTAATCACTCAGATCTGCAACTGCCAAGGGTCAAGAAGGATGAGAATGATGTCAAAGTTTGTGTAGAGCTGATGGAGAACAGCTGGATAGATCCACTCAGTGAAGGCCAAATAGAGTTGGCCAGGTTATCCATTGGAATGGTGGTCCCACCAGACATTGCCAATGACCTTCTGAAGGCTCACAAAGTGTGAAAGGAAGCATAGCAGAACTTCAGGAAGGATTGTTTGGGGAAAGATCCAGTAATAATCAAATTCCATGACAAAATGAAGAACCAGAACCATCAGCATGCATAATTGATGGAATGAGCCTGGTCCAAAAACTGATTGGAGATGGCAAGACATTTGCACAGCTAGCAGATTTGGTTCTGTCCCTAGCTCAGCATGAGGACGCTCACAGTCACAGAATTGATGTTGTGTTTGATGTCTATTGGGAGATATCCATCAACAATGCTGAAATTTGAATCAGAGGTTCCACTAGTGGTGGCACTCAATGGAAGAAAATTTCACCAGGCCACAACATCCTGTAATGGAGAAAATTCCTGAGCAACCCTGAGAATAAGATCGGTCTAGTCAAATTCTTGGTGGAAGAGTGGAAGCAGCCTGCAAAGAGAGAGAAGCTCCAAGACAAGTCACCGTATGCAACCTGTGCTACCTGCTCACTAAAAATCACTGGGATGAGATCCAAGGATTGACAAAAATACAAGAGGAAGTTGACACCAGAATTGTTCTCCATGCCCAACATGCCTCAGAGGATGGATATAAATCACTGCTGAAGACACAGATGTACTAATTCTGTGTCTTTGCTTCAGCCCTCTATAGCAGAAATCGATGGGGTTTATGGCCTCCATTAAGTCAAGTTTTATTATCTCCATTGTTGTTATGCAGGGTTGGTTCATTATTTGCATAAAACTGTCCTTTCTCTAGCTATTTTATAGCAGATTTGGTGTTCAAAAATGACATGAAACTTATTGTAAAAATGATAAAGCATTGTAGAACCTGTCTTGCTCTTCACGGCTAGATCTTATCATATTTACTTCCAAAGAAAAATATTAAAAGAATGCAATTTTGACAACAATAACCACAGCCATAAATTTACTGAAAACAAAATAATACCCAAAGAACAAACAGAAGTGTCCTTATATAAAACTATGCAAACATAATTTGAAATATTGTTATATTTTGAGGGGTATGGGTAAGCAGTTATATGAAATACAATGCACTAACAGAGAAAATATGTAATCATTCATTTGTATTTGAAGGCCATATGATGTAGTTATTCACTGATACCTCATTTACAATTCTGTCTTAAAGGGTTTGGAACTTATCACGAAAGACAGTTTAAAAGGTTCATGTAGCTACAAATTATCACATATTTGACAATTTGTCTATTATTTACTAAATACTCAATAAAACTTTCTTAAAATCTACACAATAAACATACATTTTATTGCCAATGAAATTATTGGTCAAAATGATTAACTTTGGCCTCAGAAAGTCATCTGACATAAACTGATTGTGAAAAAGATCAAATATTTCCTAAATAATTAAGGGGTAAGTATTAACACACATGACTGTTCCTACTTGTTCTTTGTGGTCAAATATGAATATTCACTTTCAAGTACTGTGTGTCTGCTCTCTGTTGAGCCTATATTTGTATTTATATCCCCTTTTAAAGTAAGGTTGTAGTTCAATACATACTCACAAGTAGATATATCAAAAGCTCAAATAAATGTGAAGAGGTCTTAATATAAACGCTCAAAAATATCTTGTTAAGCTACTCAATCCAAATGGTTATCATACAGAAATATTAACTAGGGATGTATACCTAATCAATGTTGGGTATTAAAAATTAACAGTAGAGGTGGTACCGATATGCCTATTTTCAAGGGTCGGGCCCATGGACTAATCCTGGTAACGCCGAATGCCAGGCTAGATAACGACAATTATAAATTGTTATCAGTCTGGTTAAAATCAGATTGAATCTGAGATCATTCACATGGATCTGACTATTTTGTAACATTGTGTAAATTTCAATGTAATGTGAATGCGATTAACCAGATGGATAGAATTGATACCAGTAGCTTTTCGCTGGGAATATAACCCTTTCTGCCAACATAGCATTACGCCATCAGCAATCAATCAATCAGTTATTTCAGCTGATTTGGGCTAGCTGCATATATTGTAAATAACTGTATTGTCACATGGCTGGAAGACCAGTGCCACGGCGTTGACAAAATACTTTATTCAATGAATAAACTATATTTACAACAACAAAAATCAGTCAATCCTCCCCATTAAGCTATCTACGATCCTTGATGCAATCACCCTATCAATGCCTATCTCTCTGGATGGTATTTCGTCTGTGGAGGCAAGTGCAACCCACTACACCTTCAAGCCACTACACCTACAACCCACTACACCTGCAACCCACTACACTTGAAACCCACTACACCTGCAACCCACTATACCTGCAACCGACTACACCTTCCACCCACTAAACCTGCAACCCTCCCCCCGGGAATACAATTCTAATAGTTACAATTCTGAATATTGTCGTGGGGGGGTGATGAAAATGGGAACTATTGTGCCTAGAGCGGGATTCGAACGTACATCTTTTTGCATTCCGGGCCAGTGTACTAACCATTACACCATCTAGGTTCCCTGATGCACCACACAATCCACGCCTACCTTTCTATGCGGCTCCTTGCCTGAGAGGTGAGTGCAGACTACTACAATATCTAGGTAGTGCATTTCAATTATGTGCTATATAATTAATTGTATTAATATAAATATGAGCTGGTATATATATTCCCTACGTAATTATTGTCTCTGGCGATGCAAGTTGTGCTATTTCGTGTGAGCCGGACGTTCCGTTCCGGAACCTTGGCCCGCATTCGGGCGGGTTCGCACCAAGCTGGGCGCTTCCGGCCGTGTCGAACACACCCGTTCTCTTCATTGCCGACTGAATTTTGACGCACATTTCCTAGTGGGGCAGCACTATAAATTCGCCATGAGCGTGCATTGTCAAAAGGTGGTCCCCGTCCTTATATTACCTTAGATGTTGCCAGGACGTTAAACTCCAACAACCAACCAGCCCAGGTATCACGGTTCCAGCCTCGGCTCAGTCATGCTCCACTGAACAAGCACCAGTTCCCTTTCATAGACCACTTGTCAGTCAGTACTGAGAATACCATGCACCCAGCCTGAACATCGTCTAACCTGGTCTAACAGTTGGACAGACTCCAACATATCGACTTACCCTTCAGCACACAGATTAATGGGTCTGCAACAGAAGAGTCCTATTTGTATTACAGGCTGTGTGTTGTGTATAGTATGTATTAAGGATGTACATACTATGTAATATATATATATATATATATATATATATTAGTCAGGATCACGAAAAGAGGCTAATTGGGGGAAGTTGTCGCCGTCGATCATTGGATGTCGGCGTCGATCGGCATACTTATAGTTTAGCATTGACAGGTATTGGAAAGTCCTTAAATTTATCCTGAATGTAATGGTAGAGAAAATACAACAACCTGATTTGTTTCTAGGATAATTTAATATAAAACAAAGGAATGCACTATACTTTAAGAATTGCGACGCCGGCATCTTAAATAAACCACCAATTGGCCCATTTTCGTATATATATATATAGGTGTGTGCTCTATAATCTATTATGGAAATATAAACAAGGACACTACCACTTATCAGTTCTCTTCTATATAATAGTTATTACCTACTAACCCTATTCTACCTTCATAGCAGTTAGTTCCTGTTTCTGCCACTATGGCGCCACCTGTGAGTGGCTCCTGTCCACCCAGATACCAGCTGCGTCTGGTCACTACCGCCTCCAGACCTGCTGGGATGGTCAGCTTAAGAGTTAGTTGGTTGTTGGAGTCACAGTCGCCTCTTTACCTATTGACACTCTTTTACAAATAAGACATGAGTGATATGGACAGTCAGGTTGGAACCGCTTTTTATTTAATTTTAATTTTGTTGCGGTGATTTTAGAAAGTGCTGTGGTAGTTTCGGCTTGACAATGAGAGCTTACTGATTTTCACAGGGTTTCATGTCCTAGTAATGTATAAAGCCGGGTACCAGGGGTGGTTGGTTGTTAGGGTTTTACATCCTGGCAACATCTAAGGCCATATCAGGATGGGTACCGACTTGTGACAGTCTGCACTCATGGCAATTTTTTAGTGCTACCCCACTCGGAGACCAGGCCACCAGCACCATGACCTGGTATCCCACTCAGTCACATTATCCTGCCACAGAACCAACCAGTCCTCGCCATATCCTAATAAGGCAGAGTGCCTGGCTAGATAGCAACAAATATACATTTTTAAGTCATTGCTTTCACTCGACCAGGGGTTGGAATCCCACGATCTACTAATATGGGAGACGGACGCTCAACTCATTCAGCCATCCCGCCTGGTGTTCCATCATCACTCAGGCTGCATCATTCACCATCACTCACCATCACTCACTATCACTCATCACGAATCAGTCATCACGAATCACTCATCACTCATCACTATTCATTCAGGAATGTTTTCACCACTAAAGGCCCTTGTATCAATAACCGCCAGCCGACATTGTTGGGAACCAGATGAGTTGGCTTTGACAAATATTTTATTTTGAACAATAAACAAACATTTATCACAACCGTGTAAATAAGTGACGAGTATAGTTCGGAAGCCGATACATCTAGTACTCTCCTACACCCACCTCTCCCCCACCCCACTCCCACCCCTCCCCCACACCTCCCACACACCTCCCTACACCTCCCCACACACCTCCCCCACACCTCCCCTCCCACTCGCCTACCCCTCCCCTACTACCACGCCCTCAACGGTTGTGGTATGTGCTGTCCTGTCTGTGGGAAAGTGCATATAAAAGACCCCTTGCTGCTTATCGGTAAGAGTAGCCTATATGGCGGCAGCTAGTTTGATCTAAATAAATATGTCAGAATGAACATAATTATGTTTGACATCCAATAGCCGATGATAAAAATCAATGTGCTCTAGAGGTGTCGTTGGATCAAACAGGCTTTGAATGGGAAATCAGATCATGGTGACGGCCGGATATGTCTCCCAGTGGGGCGACCGTTATAAAATCGCCACGAGTTCGCACTGTCACAAGGCGGTAGGTGCCCAATGTTGTTGTTATATGATGTTGTGTGATGTTGTATGATTTGTATGATGTATGATGGTGTATGATGTCTGATGGTGTATGGTGATGTGTGATGTTGTATGATGGTGTATGATGTTGTATGATGCTAGATGATGCTGGACAATGTTGTATGATGTTGTATGATGTTGTATGACATTATATGATGTATGATGTTGTATGCTGTTGTATGATGTTGTATGGTGGTGTATGCTATTGCATACTGTTGTATGATGTTGTATGATGTATGATGGTGTATGATGTATGATATTGTATGATGTTGTATGATGGTGTATGATATTGTGTGATGTTGTATGGTGTGTATGATGTTTTATGATGTTGTATGATGTATGATGTTGTATGATGCATGATGTATGATGTTGTATGATGTTGTATGATGATGTATGATGGTGTATGATGGTGTATGATGTGTGTCGTTGTATGATATATGCTGTATGATGTTGTATGCTGTATGATGTTGTATGATGTATGATGTTGTATGATGTATGATGTTGTATGATGTATGATATTGTATGGTGCATGATGTTGTATGGTTATGATGTATGATGTTGTATGATGTCATATGATGTTGTATGATGTTGTCTGATGTTGTATGATGTTGTATGATGTTGTATGATGTTGTATGATGTTGTATGATGTTGTATGATGGTGTATGATGGTGTATGATGTTGCTGTGACATAAAAAAAAAAAAAACCACCATCTTCATTCACCGTGTGTATCTTGTCGTTGCAGATTATCGTCGCCATCACCCGGGGGTTAGAATCCAACCAAAGCGAGGCAGGCGGATGCTGGTTCAGCGCTACTTCCGGTCCCGTGACCACGTGATGGCGCTGGCGGACCTCTCAGCGGCGATCAGCGACCTCCTCACGACCTCCATGCCGCGGCTTCGGAAATTGCGGGCTTCCATGTTCCACTGTGTTTTTGCATCGTTGCCAGATGAACAATGCCCGTTACCTGGATACACCCGACGATACAGGACCAGATGAGATGGATGGCCGAATGAGTTGAGCGTCCGTCTCACGTTTTGGTAGATGGTGGGATTTGAATGCACAGGTTTGGACCTTGGTCGAGTCAAGCCAATGACTTAAAAAATTGATACTTGTAGCTTTCTAGCCAGGCGCTCTGCATTATCAGGATAGAGCGAGGCTGGTCTGGTTGGCTCAGTGTCAGGATAATGTGACTGAATGGGATATCAGGTCATGCTGCTGGTGGCCTGGTCTCCCAGTGGGGAAGCACATTAAAGTAGCCATGAGTGTGCACTGTCACAAGTCGGTACCCATCCTGATATTACCTTAGATGTTACCAGGATGTAAAACTCTAACAACCAATGAATTCCATGTTCCAGACCCACGAGTCTCTGTGGTCGCGACACCACCGTTTCGAACCGAGTCATCAGAAAGCAGCGAATAGCGCAACGCTGGGATTAATATACCTTTTCCCCAGAGCTGCTACCATAAGCATTAGTTCTTGCCACTGCCATCAGAGGGCAGTGTTGTGGCGGTGGAAATCCTCTATAAGGCCTTTTCTACAGAACGTCCTCAGTGAGCTGCATCTCAACAGTAGTTCTTGTTACTGCCATCAGAGGGCAGGGTGGTGGAGGAAAGCTTTTTTAGAAGGCTGTCGATCCCTGTCTTTTAACATAAATGTTACTGTCTTCTGGCACGTGTTAGTTTCTAGGGGCAGAGACAGGGTGACACGATCAATTATACTCACTTTTCGCCATGAATATTGAATTGGCTGCTGACATGGTCTAAAATCGCCATCAATCAAATAAGCGATCCATCTGTAATGCCTTTTCCACAGAGCATGTTGCACAGTGAGCTACTACCTACAATAGTAGTTCTTGGCACTGCCGTCAGAGGGCAGGGTGGCGGTGGAAATCCTCTATATAAGACATTTTCTACAGAACATGCTATTACCCACAGCAGTAGTTCTTGCCACTGCCACCAGAGGGCAGATTGGTGGTAGAAGTCCTATTATAAAAGTTTCCCCACAGTTCGTGCCACTGCCGGCAGGGGGCGGGTTGACGGTGGAAATCGTCTATCAGGACTCTGAGACGGTTAGATCACTGCTGAACGCATCAATAATAATTAAATTTTTAATTAAAAAAACAACTAAGCCCAATCAAAACCAAACCAAAAATCTGTGTGTCTCTTCCCATTGGCTGAACCCTACAACCAATTTCCCAGAATCCCCTAGTGCACACAAAACCGGAAGTTAGCACTGGGCAGGGTGGAGGATGGGGGTTGATACGGGAACAGACCGGAAGTAACGGTAACGCGCTGTGCAGGGCGCATGCGCCTGGATACACACCGGATGTTTTTACTGTCGCCTAGCGAGCTGACCCACGGAGCTGAGGATAGTGCGGTGGCCATCCGGCAGGCGGCGCCAGGGTTGGCGGCACAGGTGGAGTACGGCCGGAAGCTGAAGGAGAACATGGCGTTCTTACGTTTCAACGACGAATATCCTGTTCGTGAGTACCGTTTTACTGAGAATACACCGAGTTTGTGTAATTCACTTTCCGTCTGTGTTTATTTGTGTGACTTCTCCCTGTGTGCAGGTTATAGGTAGGTGTGTAGAGAGGTTTGTAGTGTGTTCGTGTGTGCAGGTGATACATGTAATATGTTCTTGTATGCCGGTGATATACTATATGTATCTATTATTTTCTCATGTGCAGGTGATATATAGCTGATATAAGGTGATTTAGAGGTGAATATATTATGGTCATGTGTGCAGGTGATATACTATATGTATCTATTATTGTCCCGTGTGCAGGTGATATATATGTGATGCAAGATGATATACAGGTGAATATATTGTGTTCATGTGTGCAGGTGATATACTATATGTATCTATTATTTCTCATCTGCAGGTGATATATAGCTGATACAAGGTGATATACAGGTGAATATATTATGTTCATGTGTTCAGGTGATATACTATATGTATCTATTATTGTCCCGTGTACAGCTAATATATTATGTTCATCTGTGCAAGGGATATACTACATGTATCTATTATGTTCCCGTGTGCAGGTGATATATAGGTGATACAAGGTGATATAGATGTAAATATATTATGTTCATGTGTGCAGGTGATATACTATATGTATCTATTATTTCTCATGTGCAGGTGATATATAGCTGATACAAGGTGATATACATGTGAATATATTATGTTCATGTGGGCAGGTGATATACTATATGTATCTATTATCTATTATTGTCCCATGTGCAGGTGATATATAGGAGATACAAGGTGATATACAGGTGAATATATTATGTTCATGTGTGCAGGTGATATATAGGTGATATGCAGGTATATATATATATATATATATGCACTATTTTATGCTCAATCAATCAATGGGTGCCGTCTTCTCGAAGAAGGTTGGCTGCAATGGACCTCCATCTCTTCCTGTCATTTGTTCCTCTCACGCATTCCGCATAGCTTATTGCTGTCCACTCAGTGATGTTGTCCATCCATGTTGTTCTCCTTCTCCCTCTTTGTCTTTTCCCTTCTATCTTCCCTTCTTGTCAAGTTATATTATTCTGTATGACTATGTATTATTTCCCTACATACCAGGTAATATACAGGTTATATACAAGTCGATAGACACAACAATTTTATATTTGACATATATATGCAGGGGGATATGTATGCATCATTTTCTTCTAAGTTTGGAATACACAAGTGTATTAATATGCATGGATTCTTTTCTAGTATGCAGGTAATATCCATGATTATAGCGGTATTATTGCCTTATTTAAAGGGTGTATACAGGTCCATAGAAAGGGGAATATTATTATTTACATACAGGAGTAGGAGGGTATAATGTATACATCATTCTCTTATTTACTTGGTATATACAAGTACATGACTATGTATGTATTATTGTATAGTATGCAGGTAATACACGGATATATGGATATTCTATATAATATTGATTAAACTCCAATAAACACGAGATACATGAGACTGTCTGAAAAGGTGCTAAGCAATATGGGACAAAACTTTGTCCATTGTAATGATCAGCCTACTATCTGCTTATGCATTTGCTCAGGATAAACTGATTTGTTTTTTACATGGTGTTTCATAATCCCAATAGAATACATATTGATTTGAAGCAAATGTCCTTGTGTTTTCAGTGTAACCATTTCTGTGCTGTTTTGTGTCAATCGTAACAATGGACAAACACAAAAAGAGTTATTGTTGTGACTCACCTGTAGTCCTGGTGTAGTTCGCTCCAGGGCTGGGAAGGATGAGTCTAATTCCTAGTTATAGGTTGTGTGGACATGTTGTCCATTCTCCAGAAGTCTAGCTAGCTACCCTGGTGTTCTACACAGGGGTCTGGTGAACTGCTCTTATTCACACGGGGCACTCATGCACCTAAGAGTCTTGTAGGCACGGCAGGCTCGTGCCTATAAGAGTACCTGAGGGAACCCCTGCCTCAGCCTGATTCAATACTAGGCCATACCTAGGCCGCCACAATACCCCCCCCAGAAACAGGCTGAGTGGGACCTACCGGAAACGGGCAGGCCGCCGTGTGGTCCGGCCTGTGCGCGTTACCGTAGGAGGGTCAACCAGTGGCATCGCCTGCGGAGGTTGCTGTGATTCCAGCTGAGGCGTCTCTAGGGCCAGCCTGCGGGACCCCTGCGTGGCCACAGCTGGCGCCTGGTCCGTTTCAGTCTCATATACCACCCGTGGAATGGGTGGCCGCCCACGCCGGGGCGGTATTGCCACCTGCACGGGGACATCCTGGTCCACGTGTGCTGGCTTTAAACCTGTCCACTGATATGGTTTCCTCCCTAGTGCCGACCTGCACGGTGAAAGTCTTATCCCGGGTGTGAGGACCCTGTACGGGCCATCATATGGTCGCTGCAGCGGTAGGCGGTGAGCGTCGTGTCGTATGAACACATGGGTGGCCTTGGCTAGGTCTAGCGGCACTGATTCCTTTGTCGCTCCATGTCGAGATGCAGGAACGGGTTTGAGGCCCTGCATTTTGTCCCGGAGGCTTGGAAGCAGTTGGGCCGGATCGGGACCCGGTGCCGGGTTCCCGACGAAGTCTCCAGGGACCATGATTGTCGATCCATACACAAGCTCCGCCGAGCAGCATCCTAGGTCCTCCTTGGGTGCCGTCCTGATCCCTAGCAACACCCAGGGAAGCTCGTCCATCCAGTTGGGACCATCCAGGCGAGCCCTCAAGGAAGCCTTTAGGTGCCGGTGCAACCGTTCAACCAAACCATTGGCCTGGGGATGGTATGCCGTGGTGCAGCTGTGATCAGTCCCCCAGAGACCCGTGAAGTGTTTCCAGAGCTGGGAGGTGAACTGCGCCCCTCGGTCCGAGGTCATGTGTATTGGGACCCCGAAGCGGGCCACCCAGCCGCTGAGTAAAGCCCTGGCGCATGACTCAGTGGTAATGTCGGTGAGTGGAATGGCTTCCGGCCAGCACGTGAACCGATCCACGACGGTGAACAGATATGTGTGGCCACGCGACACCGGCAGTGGGCCTACCAGGTCCACATGTATATGGCTGAACCTGCGTTCTGGGGCCTCATACTCATGGAGGGGAGCTCTGACATGCCTGTGCACCTTCGATGACTGGCACGGAATACAGGCACGAGCCCAAACTGCCACCTCCCGGCGCAACCCATCCCAAACAAATTTATCTGCGATGAGCTTGCGGGTACGGCGGATGGAAGGGTGCGACAACCCGTGAATTGCATCGAAGACTCTGCGTCTCCAACCGTGGGGCACTATGGGCCTTGGGTGTCCTAAAGAAACGTCGCAAATGAGCGTGGTATCGCCAACACCCATAGGGACATCTCGAATGTGGAGGCTGGCCGGGTGTGTCCGATAGTGTAGTGTATGCTGGTCCCCTTGTTGGGCTAGTGCCAGAGCATTATAGTCCAGGCCTACTTGGACGCGGATGTTGCTGATGACTATTCTCGACAAAGCGTCGGCGACTGCATTATCCTTACCGGCGACGTGTTCGATGGCCGTGGTATACTCAGAGATGTAGGACAGATGTCTCTGTTGGCGTGCTGACCAGGGGTCGGCCTCCTTGGCAAAGGCGAAGGTGAGTGGCTTGTGGTCGGTATGTACCACAAAATCGCGGGCCTCCAGTAAATACCTGAAGTGGCGTATCGCCAGGTACACAGCCAACAATTCTCTGTCGAAGGCGCTGTATTTCCTTTCTGGTGGGCGGAGGTGCCTGCTGAAGAAAGCGATCGGCTTCCATTTGCTTTGGACATCCTGCTCTAACACAGCCCCTACCGCGATATCTGAAGCGTCGACTGTGAGCCGGATGGGTGCATCAGCCTGTGGGTGAGATAGCATCACAGCCTGTGCGAGTGCTGTCTTGGTATCCGAGAAAGATTGAAGCATCAGGTCTGTCCATTCAATATGTTTACTCTTGGTTGCCGTTGCTGCAAATAGAGGTTGGAGTGTGGCAGCCACGCGTGGCAAGAAACGGTGGTAATACGTTACCATACCGAGGAACTCTTGAAGGCCCTTGACTGTATCGGGTGCTGGAAACTCCGCGATAGCCTGCACTTTAGATGGAAGGGGACTGGCTCCGTGTTTGTCTATGCGGTGTCCAAGGAATTCCAGGGTGGGTTTCCCGAACTCGCATTTCGCCACGTTTACTACAAGTCCATGTTCTACGAGGCGTGTGAACAGCTGCCGTAGGTGATCGTAGTGTTCCACACTCGTGGGGCTGGCCACGAGGATATCGTCGAGGTAAACGAAGACAAACTCCATTCCAGTGCATACCTTGTCCATTAGTCGTTGAAATGCCTGTGCTGCGTTCTTTTAGACCAAATGGCATACGGACAAACTCAAAGAGGCCAAATGGTGTTATGACGGCTGTCTTAGCCACGTCTTCTGGAAGTACTGGGATCTGGTGGTATCCGCGCACCAGATCGATTTTAGAAAAAATTGCTCTTGCCCGCGAGGATTGAAGAAAAATCCTGCACGTGCGGCACTGGGTAGCGATCCGGCCGGGTGGCGTCGTTGAGCCTACGGTAATCGCCGCAGGGCCTCCAACCGCCTGATCGTTTGCTCACCATGTGCAGCGGCGATGCCCAAGGGCTGTTTGAGCGACGCACTATACCCATGCGTTCCATTGCCTGGAACTCGTCTCTCGCCAGACGCAGTTTATCCGGCGGCAGGCGGCGAGCACGGGAGTATACCGGGTTCCCGGTGGTGGTGATGTGATGATGTACTCCATGCTTCACCAACTCCGTGGAGAACGTTGGCGTGGTGACTGCCGGGAACTCCGTCAGGATATGCTCGAAGCCCTCATAGTGCGGTGCGAGGGTGCTGAGATGGCCAATAGGGTTTTGCTCTAGACGCAAACGGAGAGTACGGAAGGTGGTGGAATGTATGAAACGCCGTCCTTGGAGGTCCACTAGGAAGCCGTGCGCAGCAATGAAATCGCTGCCCAACAGTGGTCTGTCTACTGCTGCCACGGTGAACTTCCACCGGAATTGTTGGCCGTCAATGCGTAGCGTGACTGAGCGGGTACCGTAGGTGCGAATGGCAGTTTTGTTAACTGCCTGCAGGGACGGGTGTTCGTCTGGTAAGGCCCTGTCACTAGCGGTGGCAGGAATGACGCTTATGGCCGCTCCTGTGTCGACAAGGAAACGCCGCTGGGATATTGCATCATGAGCATACAGGAGACGGCTGCAGTTGTCGCCGACCGCCAAGACCGTCACTGGCTGTCGGCTTTGGTGTTTTCCGACCACTTGCAGCCCTGTTCGCACTTCTGGGCCTTCTCCCTGAAGCGGAAGTGGTAGTAACAAAGGTGTTTTCTGATTGGCTGCTTTGGCTTTTCGATGCTCTTCAATCTCGGTGCGATGGTGGCAGCCGAGATGGTGTTGGGCTCAACAGCATGTACGGTCATGTGACTCGCCCTGTGGTGTGCCATGAGCTTGTCAGCTCGACGGGCCACCTGGCGTGGGCTCTTGAAGTCTTCATCCTCCAGCATGATCCGAATGGTCCCTGGCAGGCGCTCAAGGAATATGTGTTCGAAGAGCATGCACGGGTGGTATTCGTCAACCAACGCCAGCATGTCGGTCATTAGCTCTGACGGCTGGCGGTCTCCCAATTCGCCAATTTCCATCAACTGCCGTGCACGTTGCCTGCGGCTGGGAGTGTAGGCATCAAGGATGTGGCCCTTCAGATCCTCATACAAATCCTCAGTGGGGGGGTCATTGAGAGTGTCTCTCAGGCGTCTCGCGGTGTCTCGGTCTATCACTGCGACTACATGGTAGTACTTCGTGAGGTCTGCAGTTATCTTCCGCAAGGCGAACTGTGCCTCTACTTGCTTGAACCACATCCGTGGGTCCTCAGGCCAGAATCTGGGCAGCTTCACAGCCACTGCGGCTATCGGTTCCTCGTCTCCCATGCTGGTTCGATGCGGGTACGTGGATATAACAGTTATGTTTTGTGATTAAGGACTATGTGCACAACTTAAGCGTGTGCATGCGGCAATCAATGCATGATTCCGTCGTGCATAACACACCCCACTATCCACTGCTGTTGTTTGCAAGTGTGTAGAACAATCTACCCAATGCAGGGTTGTTCCCCTGTGTGAGTGCAGAGTAGCACTGAAGTAACACATGGGGAAGAAGACCAGTGTAGTACCTGTGGGTTTACTCCAATATGGTCAATAACTCCTGGCTAGGTGTCGGGTCCTGTGTGATGTCGTCACTCAGGGTCGGGGTCACCAGTGTTGTGACTCACCTGTAGTCCTGGTGTAGTTCGCTCCAGGGCTGGGAAGGATGAGTCTAATTCCTAGTTATAGGTTGTGTGGACATGTTGTCCATTCTCCAGAAGTCTAGCTAGCTACCCTGGTGTTCTACACAGGGGTCTGGTGAACTGCTCTTATTCACACGGGGCACTCATGCACCTAAGAGTCTTGTAGGCACGGCAGGCTCGTGCCTATAAGAGTACCTGAGGGAACCCCTGCCTCAGCCTGATTCAATACTAGGCCATACCTAGGCCGCCACATTATCATCTTTTGAGACAGCCTCATTTTGAGATCACTTCTCACCAATCCCCCCCACCCCCACTTCCCCCAAAGAGCCCCACCTTTATTAAATTGATTTAATTGCATTTTTCAGGCAATGACCACCTTCGAAGGGCTGTGTCGGCAGAAAAGGCCATATTCACAGGAAAGAGCTAGTGATAGCGGCTCTTGTAGTTTTATTAATCACATTTATCAGCCTACATTGCCATTTCATTTCGAAGCGTTGTCACTGTGTGACCGGACGCGGTAGCCGAATCGGTAGAGCGCAGGCCTCCCATGTGGAAGGTCAGGAGTTCAATTCTCGGTCGAGTCAAACCAATGACTTACAAAATTGATACCAGTCGCTTCCTAGGCATGCGCTCATCATTATTAGGATAGGCCAAGGACTGGTTCGCTCGGTATTAGGATAATATGACTGAGTGGGATATCAGGTCATGGTGCTGGTGGTCTGGTCTCCCAAGGGCACTATAAAGTCGCCATGAGTGTGCACGGTCACAAGTTAGTACCCGTCCTGATATGAGCTTAGATGTTGCCAGGACGTAAAACTCCATCAACCAACCAACCTAATATACAGATATGCATTGATACAAGATGAAAGTGTACTTGACACAGTCAGTATAAAATGACAATACTGTATACCCTGACTCCTAAATAATGCACACAGATATATATATATATATATATATATATATATATATAGATATATATATATATATATATATATATATATTGATCATTTCGCTGGAGGCATCACGCTGTCACCATTTCTAAATTATATCCACTTACCGAGCACCTCGCCAGGATACATCAGTTCTATACATAAATAACAACTGGATAATACATTATGCATGGTAGTATATTAGTATGGTAGTAATCATACTATTACTTATATCCTATTCACATTAATTTTTATATCTACCTACTATGGACCAAATTATGTAAATGTCCTGAGTCTGAAATAAAGAATTGAATTGAATTGAATTATACATGATGGTCATGTATAATATACCAACCAGGTGCGATAGCCGAGTGTATTTATTGAGCGCCCGCTTCCCGTTTAGGCAGGGCGTGGGTTTGAACCCTGGCTGACACTGACTGACAACAAATATACTTATCGCAACCTGTCCTTGAATTGGGCATCAGTGATAGAAAAAGCAAATATTTTCACTTGTTGATATTGCAAGTCTGGTGTGATTTTCACTTGTCCGTCTGAATTTTCACTTGTCCACATTACTTACCTTTATTATCTCAGTTACCCTCCTTTGGTTATGGGAATAAAACTACGCAAATAAAGCAAAATAACAAAACAAATGTCATAAATAATGTAAATTTATGTGTATGTATAAATGTTTACCTTTTGCAAATATTATATAAGCGGTGAAGGTGAATCTATTGTGTGCTGATTCTGAAAGGTTCTATGGTACAGCTAGAGCAGCTTGGAGCCTTGTTGCTTATTGGGGCAGGTAAGCAAGGCAGCTGGTCAACAAGTGCTTCCTGTCCTAACACCGGTTGGTCACTTCTACCTGAATTTTTCAGATAATACAAGCAAAATACATGATTTTGAGCCAAGGATTTTGCTTTGTCCAACGGAAAAGCTCAAGCGATATTCTGCTGGTCCGTGCCTACTCTCAATTGGCTCGGACAAGCGGATACGCTCTTATTTCGAACGCTGGGTATTACTAGGATAGTGGAAGGAGGAACACCAATTGTCTGTGATGGAAATCTGTCCTGCTGAGCCACATAGACAGGTAGAAATGGATAGTATGATTGCATCAGAGAGCCTAGGTAGTTTAATGGTTAGCATACTAGCCCTGGAATGGCAAGAAATGTGGGTTCGAATCCTGCTCTTATCAACATGGTCATATCAGGACGGAACCGATTTGTGACAGTACACACTCATGGCGACTTTATAGTGCCGCCCCACTGGGAGACGGGGCTGCTGGCACCATGATTCCATATCCCACTCCGTCACATTATCCTAACACTGAGCGAACCAGTCCTTGCCCTATCCTGGTAATGTTACATGCCAGGTTGGGAAGCAACAGTCATTGATTGTGTAAGTCATTGGTTTGGCTTGTCCTGGATTGGAACCCCGCCCTTCCGCACTGGAAGCCTGCGCTCTGCCGATTCGGCCACCGCGTCCGCTATCGGTGTAGGACACGATATTGTCATAGGGGTGATGAAAATAGGAAATGTTGTATCTTGGGCAGGATTCGAACCCGCACCTTTAGTATTCGGGGCTAATCATTACACCACCTAGACTTCCTGAAGTCATCACCCGCTCCACGCAGAACAAACGACATGGCTGAATGAGTTGAGCGTCCGTCTCCCGATTTGATACATCGTGGGATTTGAACCCACGGGTTTTAAGATTGGTCGAGTCAAACCAATGACTTAAAAATTGATACTTGTCACTTCCTAGACAGGTGCTCGGTATTATTAGGATAGGGCAAGGACTCGTTGACTTAGTGTCAGGATAATGCGACTGAGTGGGATATCAGGTCATGGTACTGGTGGCCTGGGCTCCCAGTGGGGCAGCACTATAGACACCATGATTGTGCCCTGTAATAAGTCGGTGCCTGTCCTGATATGACCTTAGATGTTGTCAGGACGTAAAACTCCAACAATCAACCAACCCTTTCCAAGCCCACCTGTCTATGTGGTTCTTTACCTGGGAGATCAGTGCAGACCACTATATGTTGGTCCAGCAGAGTATCAGCACTATAATTCCAAACACAACAACCGAGAACAGTGGACCAACATTTACTACGGTCAAAATCTGGATACAGGCTGCTTATAAATCAGCGAATTTCAAAGGTTAACTATCTATACGACTAACACAGTGAAGCTGCTAACAGAGAAGACCAGCCTGTCCCATAACACGCAGATGCTAATAACTTTAATCATTAACCCGAGATAGTAATTGACGGATAAGTGCCTATAGTAACTAATTTGTTTGTGACACTACTTGTAACTTTATCATGACTATCTTTTAACTGTACTACTATGCATCTGATGCCTATGCTAGTAATGAAGAATAACATACACTGTATAAATATTTGTAATGACATGCTCAAGTAATAAAGGTGACTCAAATTGGCTACTCGGACATTCCGCCCTTAAAGTTGCATAGTCTGATGGTTTTGAGTTTCTATGATTTTTCTGAGCTAAATAGATTCTACTGATTAATATAAATAGATTCTACTGATTAATATAACCTACCTTACTTTAGTTTGAAGTAACTTATATTTGAAATGGCTAACTTTTGAGATATTTGAAGTATACACATCTCAAATTAGTTTTGGCAAGCACCGTAGGCTTCTGCAGTGACACCGTAGGCTTCTGCAGTAACAGGTCCTATTAAGTTGGCTCAGTGTTCCCTTATATGTGGCAACACATGCTTAATAAGGGCAGTAGTATCTAAGTTAGATATGCAAAATCAAATCTAGATAATTGTTTTGGTTTTGAAAATTTGATGCTTCATCGGACTATGCAGCTTTAATAACTTATAGCTAAAGTTTGAGAGGGTGGGATGGTTTAGAAAATCCCTTTAAAGGGGTGTTAATTCTACGAGCTCAACCGTACGAGTGTCAGTTACAGCGACTTCCGATTTGAAACAATAGATCAGTAACTAAGTAATTGTTATGTTACTGGGATGGTTACCTTAGTTACTGTAGTTACTGCTCAACAGTGTACTTGTTATGTACAATCGGACTACCTGCCGTTACCAGCTTCAGGTGTTAGCTATGTTATGCCCCTGTCACACTACGACGTAATGACGTCAGCGTAGGGAGAACGTGAAGAACGTTGAACTTCTCGGCGTAGTATGCAAATTTGGGCACAAGTTGAACGTGGACGCAGCGTAGTGGACGAGATCGTAACATCGGTAAAGCGTAGTGATACCGTCATTTAACGAGAGAGGACAACTTCATTACTTTCACGGAACGTTATGAACGTTATTCCATCGCCAGAACTACGTTACCTGATGGCGAAACGTTCAACGTACGTTCTCCTGACGTTCTCCTGACGTTATCCTCACGTTATCCTGAGGTTATCCTGACGTTATCCTGACGTTCCCATTACGCCGCATGGACGTTTCCACCGGGTTTAATGTGGGTCAACATAGTGGAACGTAGTGGAACGTAGTTGAACGTAGTGACTAACGTTTTAATAACGTCGGTTTAACGTCATTGACGTTCACTGAACGTGTACAGAACGTACGGCGAACGTAAACCCTTACGTTCGCGTCATGTCGAAAGTTTTGAACAGGTTCAAAACCTTGACGCGTGCCGACGTAACACGACGTAACATGACGTAACTCGACGTCAGTCTAACGTCATTATGACGTCATCAGAACGTAACCCAACGTAATGACGAAAAATGACCACGTTAGGCTCACGTTGGCTCGTTACGTCGTAGTGTGACAGGGGTATTAGTCATTGCAGTTACACGTTACGTGGTTACGCTGTGGGCTCGCTTGTTGTGATTAATTATTCATGTCACTTGACTTGGTCATATGTAACCATGGAAACACCTTAGCAACGGCTTCGGTGAACATTCTGTTTGTGCGGTGGCGCCACCTGGTGGAAAACACCGGCACGACTATCTCTATTCAGCAATAACGGCCTCAGTACAGTACACGTTGGCCGAGTCGGTAAAAAAAGCACTGCCAAAGAGGAAGCGGGCACTCAAGTGAATCGCATCGAGTCTGTTATTGTTAGCTGTTGCCTGCCAAAGAGAGTGTACTGACAGAAGGTGGATTAAGGCCCTGTCACACATCACCAGATTGGGGGAAACGGAAAGCAACCGAACAAAGTCCGGTTTGTGTCCGTACAAGTTTTGAACATGCACAAAACTAGGAACGGATGCCGCCGGATTGACGCCTATGGTTCTTGTCTGGTGAAGTATGGTAATGTACGGTTTATATACTGTACCCATCCGGCATGTCCGTTCTATCTCCGGTGGTGTCCGGTGGTATCCGGTACAAGTTTTTAACATGTTCAAAACTTGTACCGGACACCGCCAGACAGACGTGTACGGTTGGTGTCCGGTTTATGTCCGCTTTGCCAGTTTTGTCCATTCATGTCTGTTACTCATCCGTTAGGTGTCCGTTTTGTATCCTGAAGAGTCCGTTGATGGTGCTGCGGGAATTCAGTCCATCGGTTTTTGGCGCGTCCGTGAACAGTCCGGTAGGTGTCTGCTAGGTGTCCGTTTGACGTCCATTTAACTATTCGTTAATATCCGTTTAGCATCCGTTTTGTCCGGCGGCCTTTGCAACAGTTCGACACCGAACAGCACCAGACTAGACAATTTTTTGTCCGGTGGTGTCCGGTACTCAGTACGTTAAGGTCTGACTGGGCCTTAAGGATAGGGTTAGTACTGTCGGTTGGATTTAATACTTTGGGTTGGGGTTAGTCCTTTCACTTAGGGTTAGACCTTTGTTAGGGTTAGTACTTTGGCTTTGGGTTAGTGCTGTCGTGGGGGTGATGAAAATAGGAAATATTGCGCTTAGAGCGGGACTCCAACCCACATCTCTTTGCATTCTGGGCCACTGTGCTAACCATCTCACCACCTAGGCTCACTGGTATCACCATGCTACCTACCCACGCCTACCTGTCTGTGCAGCTCAGTGCAGACCACTACAGTATTTTGGATTACGTTGAATTATTTGGGTTAGGATTAGTACTTTAGGTTAGGGTTAGTACTTTGAGTCATCACTTTGGATTCGGGGGGAACAACGTGACTCTACGCGATTGACAGAAGGGTTCTGGCGCAAAAAGCGACAAACGCCATCTGGCCCGAAATGAGACTATGACTACCACGTTTGAACTCAGCATGCCACCATTCCGATAGTCGAATCCATTGTTTGCAGAAGCTACCACATCCGCTATATTTACAAGCCGCATTCAATATGAAATTGATAATACTTTATCTGGAAAGCACAACACTAAATTATATTTTGCAGAAAACAACTAAAATGCATTTGTCTGTTTTTGCGCCTGAACCCTTATTAAGATTGACTCTACCCTTAATGCCTAAGTGGTATGCCGATAATGCAGTACCTTGGATACCTTAGGTGCTAAAATACCTCAGGGAGTTTGACGCCCCTGCCTTGCAAAGTTCTAAACCACTGCCTTGTGGTACAAGTTCTGGTTCTTGATAGAATCAAAGGCTAAGGGAGCAAACCCTTGCAGAGAACCATGTTATCATGGCAGCATTGAGGGCAGTGATGAATGGAACTCCCACCATCTCCCGACTCGCCACTGCAGGGACAAATAGTTTGCGCCTGTCTTGACATGTTCTTGCCGGTGTGAGACCTCTATTTGCTCCCTGAGAGAGTGCCGGTAGTAACTTGCAAAAGCCAGTAGCACTTCAACACATTGCAAGCAGCTTTTATGAAATGTACAACCGCACAAAGGGGCGGTTAAGTAATGAAAGCAGTCTTTGTCGCATTGCGACTGATAGCATGATGATGATGACCCTTAATGTCTATTAATAGCAATCATATGTCCAGAAACTGCGTGACATCACTCATTAAGTGTCCTGATTGGTGGACACAGGAGAGGAAAATAATCATCAATATTGCAGGCAGTACCACATGACCTCCTGAAGTAGGACACACGCTCCTCCCCTCCTCTCCACCTCCTCCTCCGTCCCCCCCCCCCCCCCCCAATATAACAGTAGTGGGCATGATTGTACCGGCGGTAATACCGTTCCTTTACGCCCGCGTTTTGTAGTGTCCCACGCGCCCCTACCGGAATAGTATGGTACTAGAGCAAGTCTTTCAGTCGCGCTGTTGTAGCCTGGATACGACGCTAGGTGGCGGTAGTGTCGTAAGCAAAGGCTGTCGACTGTTGCACCATCTGCACGACGCTAGGTGGCGGTAGTGTCGTAAGCCAGGGCTGTCGACTGGTTCCCGAGATGGCTTCAACTGGAAGAGTCACAGCTCTATCGCTTTGCCTGTTTTGCCTCCTTTGCCCCCTTTGCCTAATTTGAGTATTTTGCCTAATTTGCTTGTTTTCGCTACTTTGCCTGCGTTACCTGTGTTGGCTACTGTCACTGCTTTGCCCGCTTTGAATTTGTTGGCTGCTTTGTCTGCTTTGCATTCTTTTCCCACTTTGCCCGATTTGCCTGCTTTGCCCACTTTGCCCACTCTGACCGCTTTGAAGTTGTTGCCTGCTTTGTCTGCTTAGAATTCTTTTCCCACTTTGCCCGTTTTTCCTGCTTTGCATTATTTGCCCGCTTTGCCTGCTTTGCCTGTTTTTCCTGCGTTGCATTCATATCAGAATGGGTACCGACTTGTGACAGTGCACACTCATGGCACCTTTATAGTGTTATCTCACTGGGAGACCAGGCCACCAGCCCCATGACCTGATATCCCACTCAGTCACATTATCCTGACACTGAGCCAACCTATCCTAATAGTGCTCAGCGCCAGGTTAGGAAGCAACAAGTATAAATGTTTACGTCATTGGTTTAACTCGATCAGGGTTCGAATCCCACGATCTACCAACACGGGAGACGGACGCTCAACTGCTCAACTCATTCAGCCATCCTGTCTGTTCTCCTCTTTATGTGACTCCTTGCCTGAGAGGTCAGTGCAGACTATTACAATAGCACCGGTAAAATGGTGTCAGTACTGCTAGGGAGAGACTGATTGACCACTTCGTATGGAACCGGAAATGGCCCTGTTCGGCACCTGCAATGGCCTTACTCGGCATTGTTGGTGTAACACGCTATTGTATTCATATGAAAGGCACGATGATGGATGCTGCCATCTAGCGTCTGGCTCAAAGAACTCGTCCAGAAAGCACTGTCTGACCTTTCCAAGCGGGAAGTCACGCGCGTCAACCTCCCGGTCGAGTCAAACCAATGACGTACAAAATTGATATTGTCGCTACCTAGCCTGGCGCCTGGTATTGATAGGACAGGTTAGCACGGTATCGGCATACTATGGCTGTATGGGATATCGGGTCATGGTGTCAGCGGCCTGGTCTCTCAGTGGGGGCAGCATTAATAAATTGCCAACAAGTCACAAGTCGGCGCCTGTCATGATATAACCTGAGATGTTATGAGGACATAAAAGAACAAACAACCAAAACCTGCAGATCCTGGTATTAGATGCGAAGAACAAACACCACAGATTTTCGCTCAAACATCCACATAGCAAAGGCATTAAACTTTCATAGTCCACGGTCTTGAGTTTCTGTAATTTTCTGAGGTAGATACAGTAGATTGATCATTACTGTTTTTTTAAAGTAACTTTTATTTTAAATGTTTGCCTTTGAAGATATTTGAAGTGTAAGCATGCCAAATTAATTTTAGCATGCATGTCAAAACTTTGACACCATAGGCGTCAGCAGTAACAGGTTCTATTAAATTGACTTATTGAGACCTCGTGTATAGTCATAAATACTGAACAAGCACATCATTATTTAAGTTGGATATGTAGGTTCAAATCGAGATAAATGTTATTCTTTCAGAAATGTCATCTGTTATCGGACTATGCAACTTTAAGATCACATCTCTTTGCTTCCCGCAAACTTTATCTCAACATGTCTTTGTAAATCTTAACATATTTTCTTTTAAGTTGGTGTCACTATGCTGGCAGGTTTGATCCTTGCAAACCCAGACACAGATCTTCCTTCGGCTTCTTTGTGGTTTATTATTTGGCGTCTAGACCCGATGGATCATTGATTAGAGAACACAGGTTCACATCAGCTAAGGCTACATACAAATCAGCCATTCTGTTCACCTTTGATCACGTGATGCGGTGATAGGCGGGACACCATGTACTAACACAACGCAGTGTTGAAAGCTCAACACAATAAATGGGTCTCCTTTCTTTGTGAAAAGATCTTAATTTTGCTTGTTTGGTAAATTATATATATAAACATTGAAAATAAATGCATAATACATAAATAGATCTCTTTCTCTGAAGGAATATCTTATTTCGCTTGTTTAAAGCATCATATCAAATCTTTAAGTAGATATATAAATAGATAAATAAATAGATACATAAAGATATAAATAAATAGATGAATACATAGAAGAAAAATTGATAAATAAATAGCTGAATAAATAGCTGAATAAATAGATGAATAAATATATGAATAAATAGATGAATAAATAGATGAATGAATAGATGAATAAATAGATACATAAATAGATGAATAAATAGATGAATAAATATATGAATAAATAGATGAATAAATAGATGAATAAATAGATACATAAATAGATAAATAAATAAATAAATAGATGAACGTGCCAGCATGAACAAATAGATGAACAAATAGATGAACAAATAGATGAACAAATAGATGAACAAATAGATGAACAAATATATGAATAAATAGATGAATAAATAGATGAATCGATACATAAATAGATGAATAAATAGATAAATAGATGAATAAATAGATAAATAAATACATAAATAGATAAATAGATGAATAAATAGAAAAATATATAGATACATAATTATGTAAATAAATGGATATATTATCATTTATATATACGGATTTGTTCTCAATGAAAAAATACCTTTCATGAATCTATGAACCAATGAGTCTATGAATAATTTGAATATCTGAATATCCGAGTATCTGAGTACGTGGGTATTGGAGCACGTGAATAAGTGAGTACATGAGTAGGCCCCTACATAAATATGTGAATATTTATAGACATTTTTTTTGCCGCCAGTGAAAGCGACTAGTGCACTGGTTCGTGAGGGGGCCCGATGGTGGGGCCACTAGTATTGTTTTGGAGCTTATGAGAATGGCAATATAGTAGATCTTCCATTATACTCGCATAAATAGATGTTCATCACATATGGGCTCACCATATATGGAGGTATTGCAAAATGTCTGATGATATATGCATACGGCTGTTACAGTATTTGTTGGTTCATTCAAAAGTAGCATCATGTTATTGCACCAGATGATTAGTTGGGTCTGGTGTGCTTGGTTACAGTACACATCAATATGGGTATTCCGTGTTTCACTGTTCCCTCCGAAAGGACCATAGCTGTGACCCAGCACGCCTTGACACAGCTTTGGCTTACATGGCGAAAGATGGCAGAGGTGAAGAATGTGCATACAGAAAGTGGGTTTTCATTTAATGTAAAATAATTGCTGGGATAATTTTGCTCCAATATCTGTTAGAAACTAATCGATGGCAAGAACGCTTTCAAGTTCCATCTCCAGGAGTCGTGTTGTTATAGATGCGAAGCAACGTTTAAGTACAGGACTGCGAACATGGTCAACAATCCCGACTTCCAGTGGGTGAAGCGTAAATTACCATATTTCTACTTCAAATATTTGTAATATTAACCATTTAAATTAGAAGTTATTCAGACTAAAGTCAGGTAGTTTATTGCGATCAACCTACTATATATATTTTTTTGTTTAACTGACAGAAACTCTAAGCCATTGGACTATCCAACTTCAAGGTCTATTATGGTGTGAAATCCCTGGCAGCGTTAGTGTTGAGTGGTATTCCGCAAGGAAGTGTTCTGGGACCCCTACTGTTCATATGTTTAATTAACGACATGCCCGAGGTCATCCATGCATTCATCCAGATGTTTGCGGATGATACAAAGCTGTATAAGGAGGTTAACTGCCCTGAAGATCAACAGGCGTTACAAAAAGACCTAACTGCACTTGAAGACTGGGCCAACCTGTGGCAACTACGTTTCAATGCACAGAAGTGCAAGGTCATGCACCTGGGTAACAGAAATGAAAATCTCAGTTACTACATGCACCAAGATGGAGAAGAAGTCCAGCTCCAAGTGACAGAACTAGAGAAAGATCTTGGCATATACATGGACATCAGACTCACCTTCTCATATCACAGTGAACAAAAGGTGAACAAAGCGAACAAGCTTCTAGGCATGATACGCCGCTCGTACACGTATCTAGACAATGACACAGTGAAGACACTGTACACATCACTGATCCGGCCGCACCTTGAGTATGGCAACATGGCTTGGACACCAAAGTTCAAGAAGGACATGTCAATGATCGAGAGTGTACAGAGACGTGCTACAAAGCTATCACCAACCATAAGAGAACTACCATATGAAGAACGTCTCAGGATTCTCCACCTACCCAGCTTATACTACCGAAGGGCCAGGGGAGACATAATAGAAGCATTCAAACACATCACTGAAAGATATGCGGTAGATGCTAGATACCTGAAGCTGGCCAACTGTAAAGCTAGAGGTCATCGATACAAGCTGAAGAAGCAATAAAACCAGTCAGACAGCTATTCTTCAGTAACAGGATAGTAAATGCCTGGAACGCACTGCCTGAACATGTCATAGAAGCGCCTTCCGGCAATGCCTTCAAAGGCAGACTGGATAAGCATTGGAGGGGGCTGCAATATTGCATACATCCGGTACTTGATGCGTTTAATCCTAGTAAATAAAATGTTGACATGCATCGACCTGATACAGGCTTATAAGCCTAACAAAATCAGAAGCGGATGAGTATGAGTGAGTATGAAGGACAATAGTAGGAGGGGATAATATCTTGAAATTCTGCCATGTAAGCTGAAACTGTGTCCCTGCATGCTAGGTCACATCTAGAGTCCGTCCTGAGGGACCAGCAGAACTCGGAATTCTCCGTATTGTCTCGGACTATCTGTTCGGAGAATTGTTGGTGTGGCACGCCCCCTGTTGAGATCCGCAAACACTCATATTACATATTCTGCTGCATATTTCATCTGCAGAACTCCCAGATGCTTTACCAGACTGTCAATGTGAACCTGGCCATGTTGTCCCCTACGGACAGGTGGGGGTGGAGGTGGGGGTGGGTGGTGGGTGGTAGGGGGTGGGGGGTGGAGACGCCCAGTGTCATGGGAGGGGGAAGGGGGGGGGGGATGTGGAGAGGGGCTCAGGAGTAACAGTGCGTTGGATGGTTTTATGGGAGGCGTTATTGCCTATTTTGTTTGTGTTGGGACTGGATGCGGTGGCCTATTCGGTAAGAGCACAGGCTTCCTGTGTGGAAGGTCGAAGCTCGAAATGTCGGCCGAGTCCAGCCAATGACTTACCGAATTGGTACTCATGGCTACTTAACCTGGCACTCGACATTAGTAGGAATAGGGCAAGGATTGGTTAGTATATTATCAGAATAATGTGACTGGTGCCAGCTGCTTCTCATCCCAGTGGTGCAGCACTATATAGTCGCCATAACTGATCATTGTCACAAGTCGGTGCCTGTCCTGATGCGACCATAGATGTTGCTAGGATGTAAAACCCAAGTATCAATTTTGTAAGTAATTGGGTTCACTTAGTTGGGATTCGAACTCCCGACCTTCCGCACGGGAAGTCTGCGCTCTATCAATTCAGTCACCACGTCCGGTCGGTAGATACAAGACCCACCTCTACATAGAGTAGGGGTGAATGACGACTATGTATAACTCCGAGCAAAAACTGTTTCGATATCAATCAACCAATTACAGAGCTAGAGCTCCTGGTTCCACCTTCCTGAAGTAGACCTGGTGAAATGGGAGAGAATGCAAACAAAAGCAAGATGGTGGTGATTAGATGCTTTCGATTCGACTTTTAATGTGCGTTAATATATATGATTTAATCTATTCAACAATTCAAAAGTAGCAGGTGAATATAAACAGGTATGTGAAGAATATCTTTAGTTTCTTTGATTAAAGTTGCATAGTCCGATTGTTTTGAATTTCTGTAATTTTTTCTGAGGTAAATATATTAATTTGATTGTCATAAGCTACCTTACTGGAGTTTGAGGTACAGTCGGCCTACTGTCCGCGTACTGCCAACAGATGCATTACATACTCCTAACGTACTTTGAATGTATGCCTGCCATATCTCCAGCGTATTTAACATATACGCCATACTTCTAGCGATGGAGTAACGTTGCTCAGCCTTCCGTGAGCGTATGTGAGCATTTTACGAACGTTTTGCGAGCGTTTTGCGAGGCACATGAATGCTCTCATACGCTAGCAATACATCAGAGATATGTTCTGCATACATTACGTACGTTGTGTGTACGTTGTGTATACGCCCATTTTTATCCCCCGCTGCTGAAAAATTCGACGAATGCCTGGCAAATTTTCTAATGTTGAGCACGCGCTGACGCCGTACATCGTAGTATGACAGGGCCTTTAGCAGGGTGTGTGCTGGTTCAGTACTACTACTGGATTGGTAGTCGCACGGTGGTGGTGACAGATTGTACTGTGTCAGCTGTCATGACACTCACGATCAGTATATGACAGCTGTCACAACACCCACGTTCAGTATACGACAACTGTCATGACACCCACATTAGTATATGACAACTGTCATGACACTCACATTTAGTATACGAAAGCTGTCACGACACCCACGTTCAGTATACGACACTCACCATTGCCTAACACTACATGGAAATGAGTGTGGCAGACGGGATTTGCGCATGCGCGGGAGGGCTGAATACATTGCCATGGCGACACTCAAGTGGCAGTCATGTGGTGAATACGTGTGTTCCGATATTCGCTGGTTCCTTAAGAAGGACTGAAGCTGCCACCCAGCACGCCGGTGTCGTGGTTTGAGATTGTACCCGGTTTAAAATGGTCCTTTTCGCAATGCGCATGCATCAGAGTCGAACGCCGGTGTCCCGGTTTGATATTGTATCCGGTCTAAAATGGTCCTTTTCGCAATGCGCATGCTTCAAAGGCGAACGCCGGTGTCGCTGTTTGAGATTGTACCCGGTTTAAACTGGTCCTTTTCGCAATGCGCATGCGTCAAAGGCGAACGCCGGTGTCGCTGTTTGAGATTGTACCCGGTTTAAAATGGTCCTTTTCGCAATGCGCATGCGTCAAAGGCGAACGCCGGTGTCGCAGTTTGAGATTGTGCCAGGTTTAACATGGTCCTTTTCGCAATGCACATGAATCAAAGTCGAACGCCGGTGTCGCGGTTTGAGATTGTACCTGGTTTAAAATGGTCCTTTTCGCAATGTGCATGCGTCAAAGTGGAACAACAATTTTAGACTGCAGTTGCTGCGGTTTGAGAATGTTCCCGGTTTGAGAATGTCCCCTATTATAACATCAGGCTCATGTCAGCTTACGCGAGTATTTGGGTATATACATGTGTAGGCTAACCTGGAAGGGCAAAGTGACAAATAAGGAAATACTCGAACGGACGGGGCTGCCCTCTATGGAAGATCTTCTGATCAAAAAGAATCTCCAGTGGACTGGACAGCTCATGAGGATGTCATCAGACAGGCTACCAAAGCCTGACTTCTGGTTACAGAAAGAGAGGGCGCCCTCATCTCCGGTTCAAGGATACCATCAAGAGAAACCTGAAGCTGAGAGACATTAAGACCGACTCATGGATGCAACTCTCACAGCAGAGAGCTAAATGGTGAGCGGCAGTCAAGTAGTGAAAGCAGTCTTTGTCGCATCCCGACCGACAGCATGATGATGATGATGATGATGATGATGATGGCATGTGTAGAAGTTGCACGGATACTGGTCAAGGTGTGTTCTCTTGATTTATTAAAGCATTAAAAAAAAGTAATACAATTTAATAAACTGAACACAGAGGACATACTGCTGGGGCCCTGCACTTGTGCCTATGGCAACTGCTCCTACAATAAAACGGGAGGAATGTGCTTCAAAATGAAACCAAATAAGTTTCATGTCATCGTTATTAAATAACTTTCTTACCAATTTCAGTGAATATGTTATGCTTGATTGTGTATATTACCCTCTGTACTAACAAGTTAACAAACAATTAACAAGTTATTAAACATGGGTCCATTGCGAAAAGGACCATTTTAAACCGGGTACTATCTCAAACCGCGACACCGGGTCGCACCTTCAGCTTTAAATTCCGGTCTGGAAGGGGTGGTTGGTTGTTGGAGTGTTTCGTCCTGGCAACATCTAAGGTCATATCAGGCCGGGGTCTGGAAGGTGGGAGAGATGGTGAATACCGAAAGATCCATGTGGTCATTTATCTACATGGATGAAAGATCTCCGCCATTTCGCGGATTTCCGCGATTTTTTATATTTACCGATTAACTTTAAGCAAAATATCCAGGAATCAGCCATCAGGCCATTTATACTTCAATGTTTTCTAAAGTTCGCCATTTAAATTAAAAGTTACTTCAGACTAAAGTTAGGTAGTTTATAATGATCAACCTACTATAATAGTATATATATATAGTATATATAAATATAGTATATATATATATATTTTTGTTGTTGACCTTGCAGAGACTCTAAGCCATCGGACTTTCTAATGTTAAGGTTTATTATGAAGACTAGGACTGGGAGCGGAGAATGTCCCAAAATCCCACCATGTAAGCTAAAGCTGTGTCCCGGCATGCTGGGTCACAGCTGGAGTCCTTCCTGAGGGACCAGCGGAACTCGGAATGTCCGTATTAGGCCCGAAGGCTTTTAACCCTGTAACCGTATCAATAGATGTATGTATTTTACACAGTTTACTTGCACTTTTGCAGCTATCTATCACATTATCACTGATATTCACTCATAATGCACACAAAAGAGTTCTAACCATCCAAAGTTTTACATTTTAATTGGTTAAATTACTAGTTGTTACATTTTGATCACAGCAAAATAAAGTTACCGGTAAAGTTGATACACTGGGGACAGGCAGCCACAGAAGCTAGTGTCAGGATTTCAGGGTGGGGATGGGGGTGGGGGTGGAGGTGGAGGTGGAGGTGGGGGTGAGGATGTGGGTGGGGGTGGAGGTGAGGGTGGGGGCGGGGGTGGAGGTAGAGGGATTTGCTCAAGCCTGGGTGGTTCTTATATGCTACGCCTGAAGTCTTAGGCGATGAGGTTCAATAGATACACACCAGGGGGAGCGGGAAGGCTGTGTTCTCTACAATGGACCATTTCCACCACAAACCCGGCCTCTGGCGCCCTGGCGGCAGTGGAAAGAACTAATGTTGTATGTGGCAGCTGATGGTATAGCCTACTATGTGGGAACGTTCTAATAGAAGATTTCCAAGACCAACCTGCCATCTGGCAGCAGTGGAAAGAACTAATGTGGATAGCATCTCATGGTACAGCCTGCTATGTGGAAAAGGTCTAATAGAGGATTGCCACCACCAACCTGCCATCTGGCGGCCGTAGAATAATGTAGTAGTCTGCACTGACCTCTCAGGCAAGTAACCACATAGAGAGGTAGGCATGGGTAGTGTGTTGATATCAGGGAGCCTAGGTGGTGTAATGGTTAGCACACTGGCCCGGAATGCAAAGAGATGTGGGTTCGAGCCCCGCTCTAGGTGCAATATTTCCCATTTTCATCACCCCCCCATGACACTGGATGCCATGACCATGCTCCTGTACAAGCTACGCACTGTATAGTTGTTGAACCTACCCTGTGTATGTATGTGTTAGTGCATTGCCTGTTTGTATGTAATTGTAAGCATTAAAAGACTTAGAATTCCAGGGGGACGAGTGTAGTAGTCTGCACTGACCTCTCAGGCAAGTAACCACATAGACAGGTAGGCATGGATAGTGTGTTGATATCAGGGAGCATAGGTAGTGTAATGGTCAGCACACTGGCCCGGAATGCAAAGAGATGTGGGTTCGAGTCCCACTCTAGGCGCAATATTCCCCATTTTCATCACCGCAATACATAATGTGAGTTGCTTCTAATGTATTTATGTAAGTAATTTAACAGGACTCAAAACGATCTAACTCCACAACTTTGAGTCAATTTAATGGAACCTTCTAGTGTTGCAAGTCATGACAACCTGATAAAGATGTGCAGCATTTCGCTGTGCACAACTAGTCTATTCTACCTGTTTTCACCTCAAATATCCCCAAAGTTTAAATTGAACCTATCGTGATGGACGGTGTCTTACTGAGGTTGTTGAATAAAGGAGAAACACTGAGATAGCCTCAAACCCCAGGGCGCTCCCTGGTTTATTCCGTCATGGTCGGAATAGGAATGACCTGTCGCTGCCCAGCTGGGTTGCATATAATCTCCCTCAGGGCTGAAAGGGGGGGGGGGGTGGCCGCTGGAAATTGGTGGAATAGGCGAAACTAAGGACAGTTCCATTTAGCGTGCTGCCACCTGTTGCTACATCTTAGCGAAACTAGGTCAGCATAGTTGGTCGTAATGCATAGCATTACGTTTGATGCGAGGAGAGGAAGAGACCCTCCCCCGCCCCGCGCTGTCGCGCTGCCTTCTCACCTCGCCCGACGCCGCCGCGCGCCGCCTCCTCCCCCCGGCCCCCTGTCGCGCAGCATTCGCGCCTCACCCGACGCCCGCTGCTCACCACCTCTCGCCCTCCCCCGGGCCGGCAGCTTTCACACCTCACCTGCTGTCACCCGTCCCCCTTCCCTTATAAGGTCGCCCGCCAGCCTCCCTCAGGGACTCGCCCTCCTGCCGCCCTCCAGCTCTCTTCCCGTTTTCCTAGGTCAGCATAGTTGCCGTGTGATTGTGGTGGGGCTCATTGCAGACTACCACACACTAAATTAAGTAATGCAAGGTATCTATCTATACCAATCAACCTAATACATTTTTTCAAACACGACCGAAACTCAAATCTCAAAATTATGCAGTTGTATTAGATACGTTTTTTTTTCATAAATGATTAATTTTTGGAGATATTTGAAGTATAAACATGTAAGATATATTTGATTTGCACACCGATATGGCCAATATTTAACTGTTTTCGGCACTGAGCAGGATAGTGCAGGAGCACCAGATTCTTCTACACTGGCAGCTTGTGTTACTTCCTCTTGGTTGTCCATCGGTGGCGATGATGACAGCAACTCATCATTTGTTGTGAACTCATCGATGAACGAAGAGTCCAATTTGTGCTTGGAATGTGCGGTGGCACGTTGGACATGCGTGTGTAGCTGCAGTCGGAGAGTCTGGTGGGTGAAGGTTTCGATCTTTCCACTGCTGACACTTTGACGCACTGGCAGTTTGACGCACTGGCAGTTACAAGTTACAAGTTACCACGTGTTCTAAGTGTGTGACTTTTGGCAGAGTAGTACAGGTGTACTACACCCACTTACACTGGTGCCGTGATGCTTTGTTTACGCAGTTCTGGCACATGATTCATTCTCTTGAATTGCATCACTGTTCGTTCTATGCAGCACATAGCTGATTCGTGGTTTGGTTAGTTTTGTTATTTCCTGGCAACATCTATGGTCATATCAGGATGCATACCGACTTGTGGTAGTGTGCACTCACGACGATTTGATAGTGCTGCCCCACTGGAAAATCAGGCTGCCGGCACCATGACCCAATATCCCACTCAGTCACATTATCCTGACACTGAGCTAGCCAGTATTTGCTCCATCCTATTAATGCTGAGCGCCAGGCTAGGTAGTGACAAGTATCAATTTTATAAGTCATTAGTTTGACTCGACTGGGAACCAAACTCCCGCATGCGAGGCCCACGCTTTACTGATTCGGTCACCTCGCCCGGTGTTAGCTGATTAATGATTAAACCAGGACCCAAATTAATCATGTAGGATCAAACCTAGTTAAATGTTTTCATTTTGAAAACAGTATTCCTTCATCGGATTATGTCATTTAAAGTTGCATTGTCAGATGGTTTTGTATTTCTGCCATATTTGAGATAAATATTGTTATTTATCACAACATGCAACATGTTAAGATATCTGCCTGTTGTGAGTCGCTCACGTGATATAGTCACGTGTCTATGACGTCGCTATGGAGGTGACTCATAGCCCAGCTGCGGTAGGCAGATCTGAGGTGGGAGGGAGGGGGCGCAGGGGGAGGGGGGAGGGAGGCAGGGGGGATGGGGAGGAGGCAGGGGGGAGGGGGAGGGAGGCAGGGGGGAGGGGGAGGCAGGCAGGGGGGAGGGGGGAGGGAGGCAGGGGGGAGGGAGGCAGGGGGAGGGGGGAGGGAGGCAGGGGGGAGGCGGGAGGGGGGGAGGGGGAGGGAGGCAGGGGGGAGGGAGGCAGGGGGGGAGGGGGAGGGAGGCAGGGAGGAGGGGGAGGGAGGCAGGGGGGAGGGGGAGGGAGGCAGGGGGGAGGGGAGGCAGGCAGGGGTGAGGGGATGGCGGTTGTCTGCAGCTCTCTCATCATGAAGCTGCATTGTGTTCGTTTGTTTGTTTTGGTTTTACATCCTAGCAACATATAAGGACATACCAGGATAGATAACGACTTGTGAGAGTGTATACTCCTGGCGACTGTATGGTGCTGTTACACTGGGAGATCAGGCCTCTGGCACCATGACCCGATATCCCACTCCGTCACATTATCCTGACACTGATCTAACCAGTCCTTGCCCTATCCTATTAATGCCGAGCGCCAGGCTAGGTAGCGACAAGTATTAATGTTGTAAGTCATTGCTTTGACTCGACCGGGATTCTAACTCCTGACCTTCTACATGGGACGACTGCAGCATTGCCGATTTGGTCACCGCGTCCAGTGCTGCGTTGTTTCGTGATGTGCGATAACAGAGGTGTGAACGCCCTGCGTGGGTTCGTGGGAGGCCAGGTGCAATGAATCACACTGCACCACACTGCACCACACTGCACCCTAAGGTCAAATCAGGACAGGTACGAACCGTTGTCTGAAGCTCTCTGATTATGAAGCTGCATTGTGTTTGTTTGCTTAGGTTTGACATCCTAGCAACATCTAAGGTCATATCAGGACAGGTACGAACGGTTGTCTGAAGCTCTCTGATTATGAAGCTGCATTGTTTGTTTGCTTAGGTTTTACATCCTAGCAACATCTAAGGTCATATCAGGACGGGTAGCGACTTGTAACAGTGCGCACTCATGGTGACTTTATAATGCTGCCCCACTGGTAGACCAGGCCACCAGCACCATGATCTGATATCCCGCTCAGTCACATTATCCTGAGACTGAGCCAACCAGACCAGTCCTTACCCTATCCTAATAATGCCGAGCATCTGGCTAGGAAGCGACAAGTATACAATTTTAAGTCATTGGTTTGACTCGACCGGGAACCGAACTCCCGACCTTCCGCACGCGAGCCCCACGCTCTACCGATTAGGCCACCGCGCCCGGTTTTCGGCACCGACAGAATAATGTATTATGGGATGACTAAAATGATTTACCCAAAGAAAAGAAAGCAAAGCAATTTTTGAAACTGGTCATATAGTGTATTTCCACAATCAACCTGACAGTTGGGTAAAAAAACAAACACACCCAACAAACTGATGTGAGCAGCAGCTTACTGCGCATGCTCCGCAGTGAAGGTATATCGGAGCAGTACGGGCAATTGAGCCACAATCCCGACTTGATGGATGCAGAGGCCGTCAGGGGGCGCGGTGGTGCCGGCACCCGATTGCAAATCTAGCGGAGCCGATTCACAATTTATGATTCATAAGCACAATTTGCGCGACAACATTGCATCACAATTTCGAGGTTTGTGCTCGGTTTGCGATAGAGAGCGCCACCCTGTCGCAGCTTCCGGTGTGGCGTGCTCAGCCATGTACCGTGCTCAGCCGTGTACATGAACTCAAACTCAAGGCATTGTCAATGGTCGTAAGTCACTAACCTTATAAATTTAATATAATGTTTTTGGTAAAGATGTTTTCTATATGTGTACCAAGCGATTTGTTTCTAGGTGGTGTGGTTTTAGAGATATTTCACTTTTCCTGGATTTTCTGTATGAAGATTGTTCACCACCATTGACAATGCCTGGAGTTTGATGGTACGCGCAGTGCAAAACTTTAGTTTTAATCAAAAGTAATAGAAATCAAGAATTCTAACCTTATAAATTTAATATAACTTTTTGGTGAAGATGTTTTCTATATGTGTACCAAGCGATTTTTTAATAGGTGGTGTGGTTTTAGAGATATTTCACTTGTTCTGTATTTTCAGTATGAAAATTACTCACGACCATTGACAATGCCTTGAGTTTTAGTCTATGTACACAGCTGAGCACGGGACACGGCTGAGCACGCCACACCGGTACGCTGGCGCCTTATCAGATCCCGACAGGGCTGGTACGTGGGGTACCAGCGGAGCCATCTTAACCAACCAGTCTTCCTTATGGAGCCACCCCAGGGAGGAGATGCCTATTGGAGGGTGGGTGAAGTGTTATTAACAAAACGCTAGCTTTTGCGCTAATAATACATGATTTGTTTCATAGCAGGGCTGCTTGATCACAGATAGAGTAACAATAATAATAATATATTCTAATAACTGTTGTATTCCATATTTGTTTATCAGGATGCAGTGGAAAGACAAATATTAATGGTTGCACAGTTCCTACAATTTCTATTGTCAACAGGTTAGTTTATGTTTGTAGAATATGTATGAAAATTGTGAATAAAAATGTCTAAGTGTCTAAAATTTCTAAATAATTATCGTTATCTTTTTTTTTTATCATTAGAGTTATTGTTGTTGCTGTTAATTATGTTACTATTACTATTACTTATTATTATTATAATAATACTTATTATTATCTTTAGTCCATTTGAGTGATGAGACCTCATAGCGATGGAGGTGTGGGGTTGGGCGGAGGTGGGGGTGTGGGGGGCGGAGGTGGGGGTGTGGGGGCGGAGGTGGGGGGGGGGGGGCGGAGGTCGGAGGGGGTGGAGGTTCAATGGCAGGAAACACTAAGAAATGCCAAAAAAACATGACAATGTTCATACACTGCAGCTGACTGGCCAAAGGAAATTACATGGCCAAAGTGAAAAAAAACTAAGCCCGTGTATGTGTTATTTTAAAATTCCACCAATTGATACTTGTCGCTCCCTAGCCTAGCACTCGGCATTATTATGATAGGACAAGGACTGGTTGGCTCAGTGTCAGGATAATGTGACTGAGTGGGATATCAGGTCATGGTGCTGGTAGCCTGGCCTCCCAGTGGGGCAGCACTATAAAGTTGCAATGAGTGCTCACTGTCAAAAGTCGGTACCCATCCTGATTTGACCTTAGATGTTGCCAGGACGTAAAACTCCAACAACCGACCAACCACATGCAATTCACAGATTCAGTGCTAGTACAATTTGAAGACAAATGAATGTTCTAATCGACCATCATGCATTGCAAACATAGTAGTATCGATCTTCTTTATTCAGACTTCACCAGCCCTATCTATATCCGCTACAGTTTAATCTAATAAAGTCTAAAGTCTGATTGCATTATAATCGGCTTTTGCATCACCCTTGGTCGTAATGCGAAGCATTACGCTTGATGCGAGGAGAGGAAGAGACCCTCCCCCCGCCCCGCCCTGTCGCGCGGCGCTCACACCTCACCCGACCCCGCTGCTCGCCGCTTCCTCCCCCCCCCCCCCCTGTCGCGCAGCATTCGCGCCTCACGCGACGCCCGCTGCTCGCCCTCCCCCGGGCCGGCAGCTTTCACACTCACCTGCTGTCGCCGCCCCCCTCCCTTCCCTTATAAGGCCGCCCGTCGGCCTCCCTCTGCACTCGCCCTCCTGCCGCCTTCCAGCTATCTGCTTTCCTCCTCCTGACACTCCACCTCGGACCGCTGCCCCGCCTCAGGCTCCTGCACCATGCCCGGACACGGAAAAGGAAGAGGCCGCAAGAGCACCAGGCTCACCGCCCGGACCACGCCGGGGCCCGCCTCGGGCTCGCCCGGCGACGCCTCGCCATCGCCGGCCCGGGCCCACCCCTCAGCCACCTCGGGCGCCGACACAGCTATCATTCTCCAGGCCCTGCAGCGCCTCACTACGCGCATGGACGCCTTCGAGTCGGCGGGAGCCCGAGGAGCCCCGGAGCAGACGCAGGCAGGATACAGCACGCCGCCCGCCCCAGCTCCTCGGGCGCAGACCGCCGCTGGGGCCCGGCCCCCGCCGCCACCTCAAGCGACTTTGCCCGGGGCGGCCCACCCCCACTACCAGCAGTACGACCGCCTCGCCGCCCGAGGCGGTCCCGCGCCTCCCCCGGCCTACCTCCAGGACGTCGCCGAGGACTACACCCCAGCATCCGCGGCCGACGCCGTCCGAGACATCCTCGCTTCCGCCGAGGCGCAGCGCGCCGGCAGGCGCCAAGGCATCCCCTCGGGATACATTTTCCCCTCGGACCTCATCGAGAGGGGCCCTGAGAGGAAGCCGGTCAAGAGAGGGGAGGCCACCCGCGACGAATATAACCTGGCCCTCCTCACCCTCGCCGGTCATCCAGCCTTCCCCGAGCACTCCCTCCAGGGCCTATGCCACCACCACCTCACCGTGATGAGGGATATCCTCGTGCATCCGTGGCCTACCGTCCGCCGCTACTCCGAGGCCATCTTCACCTGGATAGCGGACGGGAGGCTCCCCCACGGATGGCATGACCCTGTGGCCCTCAACACCCTGAGGATGGATTCCATCACCACGCCCACCCCTCTGGCAACACCAGTCCGCCGAGGCGAGGACTCGCCCCGAGGCGAATGGGCCCGAGGCACACACCTGCCCCGGCCCCAAGCCGACACCCGCACCGCCTACGATAGGCACACTCACGGGGCCCCCTGCCCCGCCTGGAACCGCGATCCCGCCTCGTGCGATCGGGCCCACATCGGGGAGGCCCACGGCGAGGTGGGAGACAGGCGCCGGCACATCTGCGCTTACTGCGCCAATGTGCGGCGCTTACTAACCAGGCACTGCGAGGCCGAATGCCTCACCAAGCAAGCCCGTGAGCGCCAGACCCCGGCCGCCTCGGCGGATTTTTGATCCGCCGGCCCCCCCCCCCGGCCGGCCCGGGGGGCCCCTCCCGGCGCCTCACCCTCACCACTGCCGACAGCCCCGCGACCTCCACCGACAACCTCCCAGCGACCACCAATCGAAGCGCCGCCCAGACGAAGCCGGGGTCCACCACCTCGCACCTCACACCTCGGACGACTCGGCCCAGCCTCACGAGGAGACCCTCCCCGGACAGCCCAGCCACCGGCGCTCACGACACCGCCTTCATGAACCCGCCTGACCCGCCCCCGACTCCCACACCGCCCAGCCCTGAGGAGTTCGCTGCCCCCCTCATCGACCCTCGCCGGACCTCCTCCCCCCAGGCCTCAGGAGCGGGCCTCCCTTTTTTGGCCTCCCTTTTTCCCCCTCCACGTAGGCCCCGGACCGCCCTCTCACCCAGCCCTGCCTTCCCGGGCCCCCCCCTCGGGCGCCCCTACCCCCGCCTCGGGCGCGCCTCGAGCCCTCTCCTACTTTTTGGCGGAGGGCTCCTCGGCCCCCCCTCTACCAGAACTCTGACATTTGCTCCTTATGGGCCCCTCCTCTTGTTCTCTTCTGCTCCTCATGAGCCCCTCACTGTATTGCTCACTGTATTGCTCCTCCCGAGCCTGTCACTGCTCCTCTTGAGCCCCTTCCTTTTATTTGTACCTCCTCAGCTTGTTTACCTGTTCCCCTGTATGCTCTGTTGAGGCGTCAATAAACACCTTTTTCCCACCCCCGCCTTCCCTCTTCCTTTTCGCGCATCGGTCGTAATGCGAAGCATTACGCTTGATGCGAGGAGAGGAAGAGACCCTCCACCCGCCCCGCCCTGTCGCGCGGCGCTCACACCTCACCCGACCCCGCTGCTCGCCGCTTCCTCCCCCCCCCCCCTGTCGCGCAGCATTCGCGCCTCACGCGACGCCCGCTGCTCGCCCTCCCCCGGGCCGGCAGCTTTCACACTCACCTGCTGTCGCCGCCCCCTCCCTTCCCTTATAAGGCCGCCCGTCGGCCTCCCTCTGCACTCGCCCTCCTGCCGCCTTCCAGCTTCTGCTTTCCTCCTCCACCCACCCACCCCACTACCCCTCCTCCACCTTCCTACATCTGAGGCGGAGGGCTCCTCGGCCCCCCCTCTACCAGAACTCTGAAATTTGCTCCTTATGGGCCCCTCCTCTTGTTCTCTTCTGCTCCTCATGAGCCCCTCACTGTATTGCTCACTGTATTGCTCCTCCCGAGCCTGTCACTGCTCCTCTTGAGCCCCTTCCTTTTATTTGTACCTCCTCAGCTTGTTTACCTGTTCCCCTGTATGCTCTGTTGAGGCGTCAATAAACGCCTTTTTTCCCACCCCCGCCTTCCCTCTTCCTTTTCGCGCATCAAAGTTGCATAGTCCGATGGTTTTGAGTTGTTGTCATTTTCCAAGATAAATAGATTTGGTTGGTCGTTATAATCTATCTTAGTCTAGTTTGAAGTAACTTTTATTTTAAATGGCTAACTTTTCAGATATTTGAAGTGCAACCATGCAAGATTAATTTTGGTAAGCAGGCCAAAAGTCTGACACTATAGGCTTCGGCAGTAACAGGTTATATTAAATTGACTCAATATTCCCTTCTATGTGGCAACAAATGTTTAATAAGTGCACCAGTATCTAAGTTAAATATGTAGAATCAAGTCTGGATAATTGTTTTGATTTTGATGTTTTCATCGGACTATGCAACTTTATGTCACGGTCTGTATTTGCTATTTCTTTTACCGATGAATTAGACCAGACGAGATGGCCGAATGAGTTAGAGCGTCTGTCTCCCATGTTGGTAGATCGTGAGGTCGTGGGTTCAAACCCCGGTCGAGTCAAACCAATGACTTAAAAATTGATACTTGTTGCTTCCTAGCCTGGCGCTCGGCATTATTAGGATAGGGCAAGGACTTGTTGGCTCAGTGTCAGGATAATGTGACTGAGTGGGATATCAGGTCATGGTGCTGGCGGCCTGGTCTTCCAGTGGGGCAGCACTATAAAGTCGGCATGAGTGTGCACTGTCACAAGTCAGTACCCATCCTGATATGACTTTAGATGTTGCTAGGACGTAAAACAACAACAAACAAACAAACCGATGAATTACAGAAGACCAATTGAGAGCTTACTTCAAGAGTAAGTAGATGCTGGGGATGTCCGAATGAGTTGAGCGTCTGCTTCTCATGAGTATGAAAGACGTGGAAGCTTCTAGTTATTAAGTAGGGACTGAACAATGTATAATTATCACCACCTAGCCTGACACTTTTCATTGTACATGTTATGTTCAACATGGATAATTCTTGGGCGAGACAGGACCTTACTGAATCCACCGACCTGCCCGGTGGCGCCACCTGTATGAGACCCCCTGCACTACGCATTGCCATTAACCCAACGCTCGCCAAACTGCGTGTCGCCACCATGCGGATCCCGCCCAAAATACAACCACTGGAAGCAGGCATTAACACCAGGAGGCGACACTAGTCCGCCCGCGCTTTTCCCACACGTGCAATGGTCTATCCTTTCAAACTAGAACACAACTGCCGCAGTCATCGTCATTGAACCACCCTCAAGTGTTCCTTCTCTAATGAAGGACTACAAAAATCCGCAAGCAAGGAAGTCAACCCGGAATCCATCCAGCAGCAGACCTGCGGATGACTGAAAAAAGTAAACTGTGAAACGGCGTCGACCACCGGTGAAGCACTCAAATGTGCACCGAAGCGGAAAGCGCCGGCGGCACGGGATGCACCGACGCCGGCGGACAGCTGACCGCCGACGGCCAGCAGCAAACCGGGAACCAAGTGACACCCAGGATATCATTATGGCGATGCACGCCGCCATAAAAGACCTCCGGACGGACCTAGTTAAGAGAGTCACAGCACTGGAGAAGAAGAACAAAGGATCAGTGGCAGCAGGTGACGAGGAGCAGTCCGAGGAGAGTAGTGATGGTGAGTGTGACAGTGACACCGACACTGACAGTGATGGAGCTGAAACACTGACAGTACCGCCCAGGAGGAAACGACCAGGAGTGAAAGGCTTCGCCATTCCAAATCCAACTACGGTAAAGAAAAAAGATGCACAGAAACTACGGAAGACTAGCAAAAGTAACCGGTACGATGAGTTCACATACCAGGATGAGCACCAGAACAATGATGCATACAACACATCACCGACGCACCTGAAGTCTGCCAGGATCGGAGACAGGGCAGCGCAGGCCGATCATGCTGACGCCATTAAAGACATCCTCGACACTGCCGGGACTGCCATTAAAAAGAAGCGAGGTAAAGTTGCACTACTGCCACACTTGTTTGTTATGCGCAGGGAGAAGCGGGAGAAGGTACGGGTTGGAGAGGCCACGTGGCATGAATATATCGGTGCGTTGTGTAAGATGACTAAAGTTGTGGAGGTACCGCCATCATGGAGGAAGCCGATTATAGAACACATTCACCAGATAGTAACAATGATGGCTGTCTTGGAATGGGAGGCGTGTGGTCTGAGAGGATTTTATCAATGATTGACGACGGCCGCCTCCCGTAAGGCTGGAGTGACAGTTATTCCATTAAGGATGCACAACACTGCGTTCGCAGTAGGAGTCAGAGACAGAGCTTGCACCGTCTCCCGCTAGAATGCCTCCCGCCAACATGAATGGGAGCAGTGGCTCCACAGCAAGTGCCACCGCCATGACACACTAGAACAAGCAGGACTTTAACCGGGAAACGGAGACAAACCCTGCAATCCCTGGAATTGGGGGAATGAGTGTGGATTTAGTGCATCGCAGGGCGAACAGCCCAACAAGAAGGCGCCCATGTGCGCATGGTACACCAATAATTATCATCATGCTAATCTACACAAGGAGAAGGACTGTATGAATAAAAAAAGCTTCCAGGAGAAAAAAGCTGGTCAGACTGGTGTGCAGACGAGCCAACATTCAGGACAGGGTTTTTGAGGTGCGGCTCCATTGCAGAGGATGGAGAACCTAGCATGGAGCCCCTTGACACCCCACCCTCCTACAACCATGACGACCAAGAACCACAACAAACGTTCACAGTGAGTAAACTTCCAGCCGATAATCTTATTGTGAACTTCGCATCCCCTGCACAAGTTACCGCCTGTATGAGGGAGATAATCAGGAGAACATGTATTGCATCCCTCGCCAAAAACAGTGTGAATAATAATGATGTGACGCCTGACCCTGGCCGGGAGAGTGGTTGTTTATTGCGGGGGAAGGAGGAAATCCCCACCAAAATTCACAAAATGGCCGATATAGGGTCTGTTACATAGAACCCTTGACCACACGTAATGTTGACACCACGGACACCTCAGGCTCAAAACAGCGCCACCTCAAGACACCCCCTCAGTGGTGATGGGGAGCTTCCCGCCACTGCCAACAGCCATCCAAGATGGCCGGCCGAAGGGGACGGCGGGTCTCCCGCCAACACCAACCCCCAACCAAGATGGCTGACTGACAGGGATGGTGATTCTCATGCCAACCCCAACCACCATCCAAGATCGCCACCGGGCGAGGATGCCGAGGTTCCCGCCCAAACCCCAACAGCCCCAAGCTGCATCCAAGATGGCAGCCATGCGCATTCACCAACCAGCACAGGCCCCACAGTAAACAACAACACGCCACTTCATGCAAGACTTTCCCACCGGAGTGAGTGTCAGGACCTACACAACCGAAGACAAGCATCCGGATCAGTGAAGGTTATGTGAGTGAAAGTCAACCACATGAACAATTAAGTGATCATTTTGATCATTTCTTTGATGTTGTTGCTGCTGGTGGGGAAGGTGAGCCACGCCCACCCCTGTCACCCGTGGGCTATAGAGTGATACTTCACAGGATATGGCCACACCCAACTTGTGGACTATGGGACAGAGTGTTCTCTGTCGCAGAGTGGTTAGAGTGTCTGACTTTTTTCTAGGTCGGACTCCTAATCTGAAGGTCGGTGGTTCGATTCCCTGTGCCCCCATCTCTGCCAATTTGGATTTCCACCACTGTGGATAACTTACAGCGTCATCAAAGGCCAGTTGCTCTCATACCATGTCTATGTGGTGTGGGAAGTTAAAAATCCCTTGGGTCGGTAAAAGTGTAGGCTCGGGCTTTCTATCGACAAACTGTCTAATGGTGAAAACAAGTCTATTCAGGCTTATCCATAATAGGCAGTATAAATCTTCAAGAAAAAAAAAAGAAAGAAAAAAAAGGTGAGACTCACAGCTCTCCCCAACTACTTGAAGGCCAGGATCCCTCTCTCATCCGGCCTCAACATCAGTGCTGGAGGCACCTCCTTGTGGGATACCATGACAGACAGGTTGTGGAGTTCCTGGAGTTTGGGTGACCGGTGGACAACACCGCCGACACACCACCCACCGCCACCACCAGCAACCACAGCGAGGACCCCGCCCACATAGTCTACATTGAAGACTACTTGTCGATGGAGCTCCAACACGGTGCCCTACTGGGCCCCTTCACAGGGCCCCCCTTTGCACACTGGTCACAGATGAGTCCGATGACGATGTGCCCCAAAAAGAACACCACCAACAGGTGTGTCATCGTCGACCTCAGCTGGCCTACAAATGCCAGTGTCAACATTGGGATAAGAAGGGGGTTCTACCAAGGGAGTCAGAGCTCCTACAGCCTCCCCAGTGTGATGGATGCAGTGGATGAGGTGGCACGCCTGGGTTCAGGCTGCTACCTGTGGTGTGCGGATCTTGCCCGTGCTTACAGGCAGCTTTGCACGTGCCCCTTGTCCACCCTACTACTCGGCATCACACTGAACGGCATCCACTACACCGACTTAGACCCTCCTTTTGGATGCAGAACATCCTCAATGCCATGCGCCAGGACGACCAATGCCATGGTCTACCTGCTACAAAAGAAGGGGCAGTTTCTACCTGGATGACTTTTTGGGCATGACACACACTTCTCAACGAGGCCCAGGTAGCCTATGACAACTTCACTGAGCTTGCAGCGACACTCGGGCTCGCCCTCTCCCCGACCAAGTGTGTGCCACCTACAAAGACGCTTGAATGCCTGGTATTTGTGATATCCTCAGAAATTAGGACAGTGACCATCCCCACCAACAAGCTTGGGGACATACTCACTGAGTGCCAGAACTGGACAAACACGACGTACCCGAAGAGCTCCTCAATGACATCGAATGGTTCCTCCAGTTCGCCGAGCACTTGAATGGGATAGTGCTGCTTAAGTCACCGGAAATAAAAACCTGGGTGACTCTTCACTCATTGCAGGGGGCACCTTCTCGAAAGATCATTTCTACTCCCAAACTTACCTGGACCACATAATACAGAACCATACTAACATCACACACCTCGAGGCTATGAACCTCCTCGTGGCAATGAGGACTCTAGCCCCCAACAAACCTGAGGACTACAAAATCGTCATCAACACTGGTAATTCAGCTAGCCAGCAAGTACTTTCCTCTGGTGCTGGCAAGGACCAAGTCCTCACAGCCTTCGCCAGGGAAATATGGCTGTTTGAGGCCACAAACTGTGGTCAAATCGAGATACTCCACAAGCCAGGCAAGGACTTGGTCCTTGCACATGCCTTCAGCAGGAGAACCACAAATGCAGCACTTAATGCCAAAGCTGTATCCATGACACGTAGCCTCAACTTAACTGAACGGGTAGTAGTTACATTTGATGATGTCTTCACTGCAGCATTGTAGGATAACCTGGGTACCTCACATTTAATTGGCTCTCTGTCCCCAGGTTACCCTCCCGGTCTGCACAAATGACTACTGGAGATCTACACTGTAGGCCTGGCAGTCAGAACCTGGAAGAACAAGTCTGTGCAGATGAAGAGGTACATCCAGTTCACCGGCAGACAAAACTTTGACCCCCTGGTACAGGCACAGTACGATCTCCTGGCTTATATCCTTCACCTCAACGACACACTGTGTACATCCAGTTCACAGCCAGACAAAACTTTGACATCCTGGTGTCGGCACAGTACGATCTCCTGGCTTATATCCTTCACCTCAACAACACACTGAATGCACCGTGCTCAACTACCTGAGTGGGGCGAGGACCTGGGTCCTCCTGTTTGGGGGGCGTGACCACCTGGTTTGACTCATACCCTGTCATGCTGATGAAGAAGGGAGTACTTAGACTCTCCCATCACGTCACTCCACAAACACCCCCTCTGACACCGGTAGTGAGGCAACTCACAACTATCGGACCCAACACAGCCGTCATCATAGCTGCAATACTGATAGGCTACAACACCCTACTCAGAAAATGGAAACCTCGTCATCCGCCACACCAACTCTGACCAGGGCCACAGGCTCAGACGGAATGACATCACCATTACATCGGAAGGACTCAAGGTCATGGTCCACTCCCCTAAGACCCGATGGAGGCCCGGACAGGCATATGCAGTGCTACATCCACCTCTCCCTTGGTCAGCCTGCAGCCCCGTGGCAGCCTGGCACAAAGGCCCCCAGCAGCAGGGTCGGCCTTTATCCTTCATGAAGGATCACCAATGAAGGGCCACACCCTCCTCCTACACTAGGCCTGTCCATGGCGGCAACTGGCCAGGCCCACCCCCAGGCATACAACCTCCACAGCCTATGACGGGCGGGGCCCAGGCTTGTACTGTGGCAGGTGGGTCACTGCTAGAGATTATGGAGCTTGGCTCCTGGTCTTCAGCAGCTGGTGCTCGGCATTATTAGGTTAAGGCAAGGAGTGATTAGCTCAGTGTCAGGATAATGTGACTGAGTGGGATATCAGGTCATTGTTCCAGCAACCTGGTCTCCCAGTGGAGCAGCACTATAAAATCACTATAAGTGCGCGCTGTGACAAATGGGTACCTGTACTGATATGACCCTAGATGTTGCCAGGAAGTCAAACTCCAACAAACAACCATCACTGAAGTAGCTCCTGTGTTGTACTAGTTTACACTGAGCAGCTCAATCTTTAGTGGTATTTTCTCCGGTGTCATTCCAGAGCACAAAACCATGACTTCAGCATCCATGACGCATGATTTAATCATACCCGATTGATTAAGTCCACACAGGATGAACGTACTTAATTAAAATTAATCGGCTGATTGAGATTACTTCAAAATATTACTCTCCAGCAGATAAAAATTAATAAAATAAAATAAAAACCATCACCATTAATACTGGTATGGGTACAGAAAATGAGAAAGCAGAAGTGGAGAACAATATAGCTTTATTTATGTCCTTAGCACAGCCAAGATTATTGGCACGCGAGCTGATTGTTTGTTTGTTGTTGTTGTTGCTTTATATCCTAGCAACATCTAAGGTCATATCAGGATGGGTACTGACTTGTCACAGTGTGCATTCATGGCAGCTTTAGTGTTGCCTCACTGGAAGACCTGGCCACTGGGACCATGAGCGGATATCCCACACAGTCACCGTATCCTGACACTAACCAGTATTTGGTCTATCATAGTAATACTGAGTGCCAGGCTGTGTAGCGCCAAGTACCAATTTTATACATCATCGGTTTAACTCAGCCGGGATTCTAACTCCCAGCCTTCCATACGGGAAGTCTGTGTTCTTACAGATGCGGCCATCATGTCTGGTCACATGGGCGGCTCATTGTTCAGCAACGAGGAGTTCTACAAGGGTGTCTGGCATATATATATATGTAAGAATTGCACGGCAACACAGTATTGGTGGGTACATTATTGATTAGTGATAAACCTGTTATCACATGTACTAAGATCTGTAGTGGGTTGCACTCTCCTCCCCCTCCCCTGGGGGGGGGGGGGGGCGGGTACCAGCATGCACCTCTGCTTCCTGTGTGGGGCCTCGCCCTCCACTAGAATTTATGTGTGTGTGATATTATTTTGTGTTTTTGTGTTATGTTGTGTCGTTATTTTATTATCCTTTTAGGCTTTTTGGGTCAACAGAATATGTGTGGGTTGCTTGTTTTAGTATATATATATATATATGTGTATATGTATATTTAATCAAACCACGATAGCTGTTATTGTCTCGGTGTAGCATTTCCTTTCGAGGCGTTAATGAAGTTAATTGGGAAACTGGAGCAGGACACCTAGACGGGCGATGCGTGATGGAAATTGGAAACAAAGAATACTATCGCAAGACAAGATAAACAAGTTGGCTTCATTTCCTCGCTGATTGCCTCCTTCTCGGGCTGAGCTCTGAATGAGACTCAGTTGCTCGCCTAGCTATCGGTCAGTAGAATTTGTGTCAACAAGCGATGAGGGAGAACACCCACTCCCCCCCCCCCCCAACACACACACTCCCCCCCCCCCCCCCCCAACACACACAGACACTGACTGTTGAGCGTTGCAGTCACTCATGGTCCAACTCGGAGAAGAGTCAGCTGAACACAACCCAAATAAGTGCCTGTTTAGAAATGGCACGAAGTAAAGAATTTCCCAGAATGTCTTTGGAAGCCAGTACATTGGCAGCATGGCCAAATGGGTTGAACGCCCGCCTCACATTTCGGTCGGTCATGGGTTTTTGTGCAACCTTGGCTGAGTCAAATCAATGACATAAATTTGTATTTATACCTGTTGCTACCTAGCCTGCTAATCGGCGTTTGTAGGATAAGCAAATGAGAAGTGGAATGAGGAAGACCAATTGTCAGCGATTGAAATTTCCCCCAGCTTAATCAACTAATGTACTGGGAGGAATAAAGAAAGAAAATATACAAACATACTAACCTGTCACTGCCATCTCAGAATGCCCAGCAATGTATTTTTATTGTTGGAACATTAGTTGATTAAGCATGGAAAATTTCAATCGCGGACAATTGGTCTTCCTCATTCCACTGCTCCTTGCCCTATCCTAAGAATTCCAAGCGCCAGGCTAGGAAGTGACAAGTATAAATTTTTAAGTCATTGGTTTGACTCGACCAGGGTTCGAACCCCCGACCCCACGATCTACCAACACAGGAGACGAACGTTCTAACTTAATCGGCCATCCCGTCTGGTTAATATTGCAATCTGTCTCTCATGTCCATCAGTTTCTCCCAGTACACCCCTGCTGCCCTTCTTTCTGTCTTTCTTTCTGTCTTTCTTTCTTTCTCTCTTTCTTTCTGTCTTTCTTTCTTTCCCCGCCCCAGTAACTCCCCTGCCCATTCTCCTCTTCCCTATGATTACTGTGTATACAGTCTTCCCCAGCTACTGTCCACTTGACTGACGGATCTGACATGTTTACACTGGTTTATCCGCCCGGAAGTAAGGTGAGGGTTTCATCCCAGCCCTACTCTCCACTGTGCTGGGCGCCGTGGCCGAATCGGTAGAGCGCAGGCTTCCCAAAAGTAAAGCTTGTTTTATTTAATGACGCCTCTAGAGCACATTGATTTTCATTTCATCGGCTATTGGACGTCAAACATATGGTCATTCTGACATATTTCTTTGAAGGAAACCCACTGCAGCCAGATAGGCTACTATTTCCGATAAGGGGCAAGGGGTCTTTTATATGCACTTTCCCACAGACAGGACAGCACATACCGCAGCCTTTGATGAACCAGTTGTGGAACACTGGTTCACAGAGTCTTCCCGTGCGGAAGGTCGAAGGTTTAATTCCCGGTCGAGTCAAACCAATGACTTACAAAATTGATACTTGTCACTTCCCAGCCTGGCACTTGGCATTAATATGATATGGCAAGAACTGGTTAGGTCTCAATGTCAGGACAATGTGACTGAGTGGGATATCGGGTCATGGTCCCGGTGGCTTGATTTCCCAATGGGGCAGAACCATAATGTCACCTTGAGTGTGTCCTGCTCTGTCGCAAGTCAGTGTCCATCCTGATGTGACCGTAGATGTTGCCAGGATGTAAAACTCCAACAACAAATCAACCACACAACCAACCGTCCAATATTTTCAGCACGTGACCCTTCCATAGACGGATGCCTCCTGATGACAAAACAGGGTAGTGTTCTCCTCTTACATTTTAGTTTTTAGTTGTTTTAGTTTTTTTTATAAGTGTGTACATTCATCTGAATATATAATTAGTCATTGCCGGGACACTGGTCTTCTAGCCGATGAACACTCATGGTTGGTTACACATATTGGTTAGAGAGTAATCTGTGCTGTATTGTGTTACAGCACACACCAGTCTGCTCTCCTGTGGGTTTCTCCCCCCTGCCACCCACCCCAATGGGCCCTCCTCCCCTGCCACCACCCTTAACCATCATGAACAAAGCAACAACACACCGAACATCCTACACAACTATCAATCTGTTTAAACACATTGAACATTACATAAGACAGACAAAATGTCTTGACAACTATAAACTTAGCTTGTTTTATAAGAGAAAAATGTAACCCACAACGATTGTTTGAGTTGCCCCGAGTATACACCTTCTACTCGGTGCTGCTCCCCATTTTTGTATGAACCTCAGTGACTGGTGCTGTACATTATACAGCAGGAGCCACTCCCTTAATTCTACACGATCGGTGCTGTGACTAATACAGCACTGATCAAACTTAGATTATTTAGAATGTCAATTCCAATAGTAAGATGGCCGGAAGACCAGTGCTCCGGCGCTGACAAATGTCATATTCAGATGAATAAATACTTTACCAAAAAAATTAAAAATTAGAAATGGAGCAGTCTGCGTTGTATAGTTTACAGCGCTGACTGCTCTATAAAGTACTTTTTTAAATGTCCTTGTGATATCTAAGGTAATATCAGGATATATTTGACTTGCGACAGTGCGCATTCATAGTGACTGTATAGTGCTGCCACACTGTGAGACTGGGCTGCAGGCACCATGACCCGATATCACATTGCCCTATCCTAGTCAAACAAACCTCAAGGCTGGACAGCGACAAGTATAAATTTGGTAAGTCATTGGTTTGACTCACCCGGAGTTCCAACTTACGACCTTCCACACAGGAAGCCTGGCACGCTTAGCGATTCAGCCATCGCATCCGCTGTTATGGATCTATTCCAACAGTTGGAATGACAAACACGCTAGACATCCTCCCCCCCCCCAACCTCGCCCATAAACACACCCTGTTGATGCCATCCCATATACTGTCCTACCCACTCCCCCCCCCCGCCCCCCTTACCCGTCACTGGCACCATCACCTGCTGCTGCATCTGAATCTTCATCACATCCCACATCTCATGCCGCTTTCTCTAACAGTCTAATTTGTTCTCTGTGGCGGAGTGGTTAGAGTGTCTGACTTTTTTCTAGGTCAGACTCCTAATCTGAAGGTCAGTGGTTCGATTCCCTGTGCCCCCACCTCTGCCAATTTGGATTTCCACCACTGTGTATAACTTACAGCATCATCAAAGGCCAGTTGCTCTCATACCATGTCTATGTGGTGTGGGAGGTTAAAAATCCTTTGGGTCGGTAAAAGTGTAGGCTCGGGCTTTCTATCGACAAACTGTCTAATGGTGAAAACAAGCCTATTCAGGCTTATCCATGATAGACAGTATAAATCTTCAACAAGTCTGCTGTCAGGCCAATGCTAGAAGAAATTGTTTTGTAAAACTCATAGGTCTTTGGAAGCACTTGGGAGTCGTGGAAGTAGTGTGGTTATATGTGCTGATATCAGGAAAACAGTGGCAATGATTACCCAGCATTACCTACTATATATGTTACTGTTAGTCCCCACCTGCTGCCCTCCTATATGTTGCCAGGACGGAAAAACCTGCTGATGGGCAAGCACACCCAGCAGGATGGCTGGGTTTGCTTGCCCATCAGCCCCGTGGTAACAGGTAGTTGCAGACAGTTACAACAAACATATATTAAAAATGCCCTTCCCCTCCACTTGCATTCTTTCTGGTGCATGGAGGGAACATTTAAATAATTATTAACCGTCTCTTAAGTATGAACATCAGATCACAATCTCGGTCACTATGTGTTATCACATTTCCACATAGACGCTTATGTCACACAACGAGTGGGGCACCCATTGCTTCTCTGTTACATATTCCTGGTCCCAACACGGTCGCCCTCCTATATGTTGCCAGGACATAAAACCCCGCTGATGGGCAAGCACACCCAGCAGGATGGCTCGGTTTGCTTGCCCATCAGCCCCGTGGTAACAGGTAGTTGCAGACAGTTACAACAAACATATATTAAAAATGCCCTTCCCCTCCACTTGCATTCTTTCTGGTGCATGGAGGGAACATTTAAATAATTATTAACCGTCTCTTAAGTATGAACATCAGATCACAATCTCGGTCGCTATGTGTTATCACATTTCCACATAGGCGCTTATGTCACACAGCGAGTGGGGCACCTATTGCTTCTCTGTTACATAATCCTGGTCCCCACTCCATCGCTCGAGAATAGTAATGCTCTGTGCCAATATATAAATCCGAACCGAAAATCCGTATATTTTTACAATATGATGAGTTCGGCTCTCACTTCCCATGCGGCAGGTCATTAGTTCAAACAATACCCGAGTCAAACCATGACTTATTAAAAATGTATACTTGCCGCTACCTAGCCTAGCATTTGGACAGGGTTCGTACTAGTCATAAAAGACCTAAAAAGTACAAACTTTTGAAAATGCAAAAAATTAAGTACCGAAACGGCATACAATTATACAAAAAGTATTATAAGTCATTACAAGTTATGGATGTCAATATTTGAATTTTTTTTTTCCAAGCTGTTTGTTTTGTTTCTAAAATCGATCTTTATTTGGTCAAGAAAAAAAAAGGAGAAAAAAAGAAGAGATATCCTGACATTTCATATACTGCTCATTCTTCATCCCACACTGGGTTATTTGGTGTCATTTTGAAATAATTTCTTACGGTTTCTGCAGACATGCAATAATTCACTAAGGCGGAGGCAAGGGGGGGGGGGTATAAGATGGATCTTTATTACTTCACGTTCACAATGGTTTCACTTTCGTTACAGATCAAGTGCAGGGTGTTAGTTCAATTTGGTGTTGGGAGTCCCCCGGGAGTCCAGGCCGTGATGATGGGTGGCTGGGGACCGAACCCTCAACCCTTCCTTATGTCCTTAGAGGTGTGGGTGGGTGGGTGAAGAGATGATGGTGCAGTGGTTGGTTCGGGTGCTGGAGGAGTTGTGGCCATGGAGGCAGTTGGGTTCGAAACGGGTCACGTGATGGTTCTGGCGGGAGTTTCAACTTTTGCTCCTCCTGTTGCTGGGCAGGGGGGTTCCAGGGCTCCTGGTAGGTGGCGCCACTGGGGTCGGGTTAGTTCATTCGGATTACGACAGGGGAGGGGGGAGAGTCTGGTCGGGGCGTTTTGGTGCCTGCCCCCTCTCCGCGCCCCCTCCGCCCTGTGAATTAATCATGTTACGTTAACATGCACAATTTTGGGTCAACCTTGGCTGTTGTCCAAAGATTACATTACAATTTCTCCCACCTGATTGGCAATAGGACTAGTGGAGCACACTCGGAACCTGGAGTTAATACATGTTGAAAAAGCTGTGGAATTTCTTAAATTTTGGTCCTTAAAACACAGTTTTAATGGTACTAAAAAGTGCTTAAAAATTCATTAAAGAAGAAGCCTCAAGCAGAGTTGGAAATCCTGTTGGAATTACTAGGATAACACAAGGACCAGTGGAATAACGAAAACCAATTGCCGTGTTTGGAATTTACCCCACTTAATTAAAAAAATGTAAAATAAATAATAAATTTGAGAAATAATTTTTTTTATTCGGTGAATTTTGTGTGTCGTCACCAACCAGAACGGGCAATGTTGGGCGCAGCTAGTTCTGGTGGAGAATCCCAGGGAGCGCCCCCCCCAATCCCACAGGCTCCGCTTGGAACCCTCTACTGCCGCCTCCAGGCGGAGGCAGTGCACAGTCATACAGTTGGGTTTGTAAAGCTTCCCCTGGGCTGCAGGCTGTGAAGTTGGGTGTCATCCCCCTGCAAGTGAAAGTCTGCCTTTTCAAGTGGAGCGGTCATTGTATTCTGTGTGGTGGGATGGTTATTGGAATTGTCGTCTTGTGATGAAAATGGGAAATATTGCGCTTAGAGCAGGATTCGAATCCACCTGTCTTGCATTCTGGGATAGTGTGCTAACCATTACACCACTTACGCTCCCTGATGTCACCACCCTATCAATGTCTACCTGTATATGTGGCTGCTTGCCTTAGAGGTCAGTGCAGACTACTACACTCGTCCCCTTGGAATGGTAAGTTTTAAATGGTCATTTAATGATTGCAATTACATACATATAGGCATCATCATCATCATGCTGTCGGTCGCGATGCGACAAAGACTGCTTTCATTACTTGACTGCCACTCTCCATTTAGCTCTCTGCTGTGAGAGTGATGTCCAGGAGTTGGTCTTACTGTCTCTCAGCTTCAGGTTTCTCTTGATGGTATCCTTGAACCAGAGACCAGGGCGCCCTCTCTTTCTGTAACCAGAAGACAGTTGAGATTAGAGGATCTGCTTTGGTAGCCTGTCTGATGATATCCTCATGAGGTGCCCAGTCCACCGGACATTCTTTTTGATCAGAAGATCTTCCATAGAGGGCAGCCCTGTCTGTTCGAGTATTTCCTTATTTGTCACTTTGTCCTTCCAGGTTAGCCTCATGATTGAATGCAGATGTCGCATCATGAAGGCATGCAGCTTTTTCACCTGTCATCTGTACACTGTCCAGGCCTCGGCTCCATATAGTAGGGTGGTTAGCATGATTGCATGGTAGATCTTGCCTTTGACCCGCATGGACACATGGTGGTTGTTTCAGAGTCTCTGGCATAGTCGGCCGAAAGATGCGCTAGCCTTGGCCATCCTCCTATGTATTTCAGCATCAATGCGTCCATCACTTGATATAGTGCTTCCGAGGTAGGTGAATTCCGGAACAGAGTTCAGCTTTTTTCCGTCAACCATGATATCCTCCTCTCGGGTTCTTGTAGAGTTGGGTTGGTACAGCGCCTCTGTCTTCTTGATGTTAATCTTCAGGCCAAACTTCTTTGATGCATTGGAGAAAGCGTCCACTATTTTCTGGATCTCTTCAGCAGAGTGGACAACCAGTGCACTGTCATCTGCGAATAGCAGCTCTCTCACCAGTATCCGAGTAGTCTTGGTCTTCGCTCTGAAGTGTGCAACATTGAATAGGTCAGCGCTCTGTCTGGACTGTATATAGATGCCATCCCCCATGCCTCGGAAAGCCTCATCGAGCATTGCTGATAGGAAGATGGAGAAGAGCATGGGGGCCAGTACACAACCTTGCTTGACCCCATTGGTAACCCCAAACGATTCCGAGACTTCCCCTCCAACACTAACATTCGCCATCATTCCTGTATGTAGAGCCTTGATCATAGTTGTGAACTTCTCTGGGCAGCCATCCTTCCTCAGTAGCTGCCATAGCCCGGTCCTCCCGACTGTATCAAACGCCTTAGTGAAATCGACAAATACCATGTACAGTGGTCGGTCCTGCTCAATGCACTTTTCTTGTAGCTGTTGGAGAGAAAATATCATATCCACGGTGCTCCGGTTACCTCCGAAGCCACACTGTGACTCCGGAACTACATCAGGTGTTATGTGAATAGATAGTCTGTTGAGGAGTATCCTGGTGAAGATCTTGCCTGCTATGGAAGGAAGAGAGATTCCTCTATAGTTCCCACAGTCTGTTCCATCACCTTTCTTGTAGATGGTTACAATGCTGGCATCCTTCCATGCTTGGGGTACAGAACCTTCCTCCAAGGCATTGGTGATTAGTTGGTGCAGTCTGTTGAACAGATTGTCTCCTCCGTCCTTCCATACTTCAGCAGGAATTCCATCACCCCCAGGTGCTTTGCCATCTTTCAGGCTGGCGGTTGCAATGGACTTACATATAGACACACAGGGTACGTTCAACAACCATACAGCGCTTAGCTTGTACAGGATCCTGGTGACGGAAACCAGTGGCATGGGAGTGATGAAAATGGGAAATAGTGCACCTAGAGCGGGAATCGAACCCACATCTCCTGGATTCCATGCCAGTTTGCTTACCATTACACCAGCTACGTTCCCTGATGTCCCCACCCTATCCACGCCTATGTGTATATGTGGCTCCTTGCCTGAGAGGTCAGGGCAGACTAATACAGAATTTTACATCCTGGGATGATCTAAGGTCATATCAGGATGGGTACCGAATTGTGACAGTGCACACTCATGGTGACTTTATAGTGCTGCCCCACTGGGAAATCAGGCCACCCAAACCATGACCTGAGATCGCACTCAGTTACATTATCCTGACACTGAGCCAACCAGTCCTTGCCCTATCCTAGTAATGCCAAGCACCAAGCTAGGTAGTGACAAGTATCAATTTTATAAGTATTTGGTTTGACTCGATCGGGAATCAAACTCCCGATCTCCCGTGCGGGAGGCCTATGCTCTACCGAATCGGTCAGCCGTCTGGGAGAGGGCAATATTGTGACTTATCACAAGGATAGCTTAGTTGTGATGTTTGAATAGAGGCTGTCAGTTAGGTTATGTCTCTCTTTCTAAATGGAGGTAAAATAGTTTCTATTGAAACACGGCAATTCCAGTAACCACTGGTAACTGAATAAGTCACGGAATAAGTGAATACAAAAAATAAAGAAAATACAAAAAAATACAAAAAATACAAAAAATCTAAAGAAATATAAAAAATACAAAAAACATAAGTTAATTCTTGGCTGTATGGTGGCTGTGTAAAATATGGTTGTGGAGATTGGATTAACCCGCCCCTTAACCCTATTACTGGTCACGCTGCCCGCAAACTAGACGGAAGAGTCTAGTCCTCGGGGCAGCCCCACGGACTGACCTCTGGTGGACCCTATTAAAAATAGGTGTGATTATATAAGACAGTGTGGACCCTAGGATTAGCCAATGGCAGCCCGGGAAGTATTACTAGCCTTAACGGGGTCATCAAAGTCCATGTGTGTGTAGGTGAGTCGTTCTTAGAAAACATTCCAAATAATAGCAGAAAACATTCCAAATAATACCAGAATCCATATTCATATGTTGGTATATATGTTGTGCACATGTGGGAGTTGGAATCGTTTTTCAACATTTTTTCATTTTGATCTCATGCAAATTGAGAAAGCCGTTAAAATTACCCATCTACCATCCATCCATGACATCATTTTCACACACATCCATAACATCATTTTAGAACACACCAAATTCAAACAAGATTTTATTGATTACACTTAGGCCAAAAGAAATGTTTCTTACAAGAAAGAAAGTTGAACAAATGTTTGGATAGATGTGTGGTGTCGATATGCAAATCATAATTTCAATTTAGCACAAAATCATATAAGTATATTTTGGAAACATTTTGTCGGATAGATTAAATGCATGTAGTGTTGCTAACATACTTAATACACAGATCCAACAATAATTATTTGACACCCCCTCCCCCAAACCCCCCTAAATAACCCACCAAAATGATTAACAATGTAACGTGTACATTTATACCTATATATATATATATACAATACATGTACATTTATACCTATTTATGTATATATTACATTTTTATATGTAATCTAGAACGTATTATGAAAGTATAAATATTCGGAGGGAGAAAAAATGTCCTATTACTATTACCTTATATCTTCCTCCTGATTTGACGTATTGGTGAAGTACCTCCCACTGGGGGCGGTGTTTATAGCCGGGTGCCCCCCACCCCCTGCGGCACTCACACAGGAGGGATTATACATACATAATCTATATAGTTTTTCGCAGACACTAACACCGGCAGTTGGAGGCGATTAGTGATGATGACAGCCGAGTGGGGGCGCCACCTGTCTCAGGACAGATGTTTCAGGTGAATACACAGACTAACCTCATTGGAGAATAACACAATAATATGGGACTCTGGTTCAATGGGCTGTAGGCACTGATTCTTCTGCACACTAACACGAGAAATGAGGATCTGTGTGGACAGTAGGTAAGGAGTGAGGGTGATAGGTCACTAGTGTGTGAACAGGAATTGATGCCAATAAAGCACAACTTCTTCACTGTCAATCTTGCGCGACTTGTCTTCCCTTTATTCCTTATGAGTTTGTTGAGAGGGGCATCAGGTGGGAACTGACAGAGAGTTGTCAGAACACACCTCGTGGAATTGTATGTTTCTTAGCTCCAAATGCTTAATTAATTATATTTGTGTCTTAGATATATTCATTATATCATTATATTATGATATCGCAAGCATGAATCCATGTTTGTGCCAAATTGTTCTGTATTTCCATTAATTTTGAATAAAATCAAAGTTTTGCCCTATCTGTATCGGCCAACTCAATGGCCGGACGCCTTTGTTTTGCTCTCGGCGCCGTTTTCAGCGCATGCGCAGTTGGAATGACGGTCTCATCTATACCAGCACTGCATCAGGCTTGCCCTGTGGCCGTATTCGATTAAACAACTCGGGTCACCCGAGCCACTTTTTGACGCGGGTTGCATAATCGAACACGGTCGGGATGGAAAAAATGGTGGCTTAACCCAAAACTTGTTGTTGTTGGAATAACTGATATAACTACAGCAAAATAGGATAGTATTTTATGATTGCATAGTTTAGTTATATTTCCATTTCATTATTACATTAAAAAAAAGCATCAAAATAAAGCTTGGACTTTTACTCGTAGCCGTTATCCTACAGGTACCAGCACCAATGTGACGTCATCGCTCCTAGGAACCCCCAGCCAAGACGTGGGTTACTGGGGTCGGGTCATTTTGCACACGGCATGTGTGTTTTTAGACTCCATTCACAGCGTTCTATTTGAAATCCTGACGTCTCGGGTGACCCGAGACCTCAGTGGTCCTTAGCCGCTGCCATATTGGCCACTTGTGGCTCACACATGCTTTTCTGCTCAAGGGGGAACATCCCCCTGAATGTATTGGGTGTCAGTCCCCGCTGACACTCAAACACATTTGACTAAGATGCGTTGATTTGTTGGCCCTGCGCCAACAGTTCTACACTGCAGATGTATGCATGACCTTTTTACTAAGGTAAAACAGGAAAACATTTTAGCCTTTTTGAGGGCAGCTGGACTGTACCACCTCATATAGTTTACTAAATAGATTCTATCAATTATTAATCAAACTTTTCTTTTTCTATGTGAATTTGTTTCCCTTGACCACAAATACATGATTGTGAGCTTTCTAATTTAATGAGTGTCTATTGGCACATAATTGATTGTCTGCTTTTACATGTAAAAGCGATGGTTTGAACAAAAAACAAACATTTCTCGCCGTGAATATGGCCTATGCTGCCGACACGGCCTAAATCAACCACCAATCAATCAATCAATCAGGTGACCGGAGTCGACCGGGGCATTATAATCGAATACGGCTGTTTGTCTGATGTATTTGAAGTGTAAGTAGTACAGGGAAATGTGAGTTAGGTCATGGCGTCGGCTGCTGTGAACGCACCCACTTTAAAAGCTGCAAAGTCCCATAAAGGATCACGTTTTTAAAACAAAAAAATATGATCCCTAAACAAACCACCTCCGTAAATCGACCACTTAAAGTCGGTCCCAAGGTCGGTCGATTTAGAGAGGCTTTAGTGTATCTAACTTATTTACTGATGCACTTACTACGCATTCGTTGCCACATAGAAGGGATACCAAAGCTAATTTAACAGAACCTGTTACTGCAGAGGCATATATGGTCTCACTCTCTCAGATTTTGGTGCGCTTGCCGACGTTAATTTTCCATGTTTGCACTTCAAATATCTGAAAAGGTAGTCCTTTAAAATATAAGTGAATTCAAACTAAATCCAGGTAGATTATGATGATCAATTTACTATATATATCTAAGAAAAATTACAAAAACTCTAAATCATCAAAGTATGCAACCTTAAAGGTAACACAGCTCGAACATTGGGTGCAGGGTTTTGATGTGCATGCCAGAAGTACGCCACGCCTGGCCCTACCCTAGTGATATCGATTCACGGAGTGAATTAGCAACAAGTTTAAGTTGTACAGCTCTTTCATTGGACCCAACTGGAATTTGAAGCTAGGACCTCTGGCACTGCAAAGTGAGCGCTCTACCTAATGGACGATGCCATGAAGTTGTAGATGGTGCGCGGTGTGAATGCGAGCAGCTTAATTCTGAGCAGTTTACTCGGCTTATTTACTACTGCCTACTACTCGCGATATGCTCACTCACTCTCACTCACTCTCACTGACTCACTCACTACTGGCTACGCCCTGTTCTCTCTCACTGACTGACTCACTGACTCACTACTGCCAACGCCCTGTTCTTTCTCACTGACTGACTCACTGAGTCAGTACTTTATAATACTCGGGACATGCTCACTCACTCTCTGACTCACTCACTACTACCTACTTCTCGCAAGCTCCTCACTTACTCACTCACTCACTCACTCACCCACTCAGTCATTCACTCACTAAGTCACTTACACACTCATTCACTCACTACTACCTAGTCCTCGCGAGCTCCTCATTCACTCACTCACTCACTCACTAAGTCACTTACACACTCATTCACTCACTACTACTCACTTCTCGCAATCTCCTCACTCACTCACTCACTCACTCACCCACTCACTCACTAAGTCACTTACATACTCATTCACTCACTACTACCCACTTCTCGCAATCTCCTCACTCACTCACTCACCCACTCACTCACTCACTAAGTCACTTACATACTCATTCACTCACTACTACCCACTTCTCGCAATCTCCTTACTCACTCACGCACCCACCCACTCACTCACTAAGTCACTTACACACTCATTCACTCACTACTACCTACTTCTCACAATCTCCTCACTCACTCACTCACCCACTCACTCACTCACTCACTAAGTCACTTACACACTCATTCACTCACTACAACCTACTTCTCACAATCTCCTCACTCACTCACTCACTCACCCACTAAGTCACTTACACACTCATTCACTCACTACAACCTACTTCTCGCAATCTCCTTACTCACTCACTCACCCACCCACTCACTCACTAAGTCACTTACACACTCATTCACTCACTACATCCTCCTGCTCGCAAGCTGCTCACCATCTGTCTCTGACGCACTCACTCATTTTCACTACAACCTACTCACAAGCTGCTCACTATCTCACTATCTCACTCACTCTGTCACTACAGCCTACTGCTCGTGACCTACTTTCACTCACTCACTATCCCACTCACTCCGTCACTACTTCCGACAACTCACAACCTACTTTCACTTGCTCACTATCTCACTCACTCCATCACTGCTTCCTACAAATCACGACCTACTTTCACTCACTCACTATCTCACTCACTCCATCACTACTTCCTACAACTCACTACCTACTTTCACTCACTCACTATCTCACTCACTCCACCACTACTTCCTACAACTCATGACCTACTTTCACTCAGTCACTATCTCACTCCCTCCATCACTACTTCCTAGAACTCATTACCTACTTTCACTTACTCACTATCTCACTCACTCCATCACTACTTCCTACAACTCATGCCCTACTTTCAGTCACTCACTATCTCACTCACTTCGTCACTACTACCTACTGCTCGCGACCTGCTCTATATCACTCACTCACACATATCCCACACGGCCACTGTCAACCACCACCCACCACTCACCACGCGCCGGTGGGTCAATCAGCGCGACCCTCATCTGGCGCCCAAAGGTGTTCGCGTTGGTGTTACCGACCCGACCCATACCCGACCCGACCCAGCCAGATCGCACACCTCCAGTGACTCGCCGGAGACTCCACCACTCCTTGCCGCCTAGGAGCCGCAGCAGCAGCAGCAAGAGCAGCAGCAGCAGGCGGTGGAGGAGCCTGAGGAGGAGGAGGTGGCCGCCGGGGACCAGCGGTCGATGGTGGCTGCGCTGGTGCCGGCGTGGAGTTGGTGAGGCCTGAGAGTGCCCTGGATGGGCGGAAGGCGGGGCCTCACAGCTCGGGCTGGCCGCGCACGGTACACATGTACCGGCAGGGTCTCTGTGGCTGCGTGGCTGTGTGGCGCCGCCTGCCGGCCCACGTGGTGACTGAGAAGGAGCGAGGATAAAGAGCAACGCCGAGGGATGCCTACTACCGATTGGGGACCAACGCGGACCCTACCAACCCTCCCCACCAACCAGGGGGCGTGGTGTATGAGATGTATTGTGGGGCATTGTGATTTGCATTCACCCTCGGATTAGGGGTTAGGCGAAAGGGAGGCGTGGTGTGGGGGCAAGGAGGACAGGAGGAAGAGGAGGATGAGTTTGGTTGTTGGAGTTTTACGGCCTGGCAACATTTAAAGTAATATCAGGACGGAAGAGGAGGAGGAGGAGGGGAGTAGACGGGAGGACCCTGGTGATATCATGCTATGATTTATCCGTGCCATTGGAGAGGACCACAAGCTGTAATGATAGACTACCCACTCTGTCAACGCGACATACCCGAGTACAGTCGCATGGGGTCACAGTCGGGACCTCCGTCTGACCTTTTTGCAATGTGAGTGCAAGGGCCACCTTGGTCTCAGATGCATTATTTGTCATATGCGCAGGGACTATCGGAACACGGTAGACATCACGTGTGATCAAGCTTGCGGGTTTTCTGTAGGACAGTGACTGACCTCTTAGTTCGCTACAGCGCATGCGCATTGCATTTGGCCGACGGCGCCGATCCCTAGTGTGGTGAGGTTTTAGACACGAGGCTGTGGAGTGTGCTCCGTTGTGTCGTATGTGAAGGTGCCCCCCCCCCCCCCCGCAGGCACCACCCACACATGGTGGCATGCCACGCTACTACCTGGCAAAGGGCTTCGCAGCACGACAACAACACCCCAACCTCATCATATCTCCCTCCAGGCTCCAGACCCAGCCCAAGGACCCCTCAACATCATCGTCATCATTATCAGCATCATCATCTTCGTAGTCCTCACTTTCCTCCGTAACGCACCAATATCGATTCCCCTTTACGCCAGAGGCTATTTTTAGAAACACATACCTTAGGCACGTGTGTGGCAGTCAGCGAGCTGGCTGGCCTATTTGCAGTTTCGTTATGGTTGTGCCTGCCTCAGGTCTGGTGAGAGACAGAGAATAAAAGAAGCATATCAAAACAACAAGAATTGCTGGTGGGAACTGGGTCGATGTGGTTGATGATGGTGGATTGCCAGTCTTGCCACTCAGGCTTTAAATAACGCACTCATGACGTATTCATGCCGGAGAGTTAAATGCCTGCAGTGTGTTGGGCGTGAGTAGACCGATGCATTTGGCGGGCACAACAGCACATGGCGTTGCACCACGGGACACATGGGTGTTGTATTATTGACTGGCACCAATGTCGGGTACAGATACACATGTCTGTGCAAGGAATTGCAATGCTCAATTACCCATCGCAGCGTCTAGTCTGGCCAGGTACAGCGCTCGACCGTGCCAAAAAATAATGATAAGCTTTACTAATACCATTAGAGAGAACGGAAAGCGGTAATGATAGACTACCCACTCTGTCAACACAGCGTGCCGATACACCGTCGCATGGGTCACAGTCGGGACCTCCGTCTGCCCTTTGTGCAATGTGAGTGCAAGGGCCACGTTGTATTTAGATGCATTATTCATCGTATGTGCAGGGACTATCGGAACGAGGTAGATATACATCATGTGGTATGCTCCTCATCATGTGGTGCACTCCTCTTTCCTCGTATAACCAATCGATGGCTATGGGTGTAGATGGATGCGAGTTGTTCTGAGCAGGGACTACACATACTGGCCCGTCATCGTGCTTGCCTTAGAGCGGGCAATGCCTGAGAAGCTCTGAGCAGCTCCGGCAGTGTTGGGGCAGAGTGCTCTATATTCTGCGTGGGTCCTTAAACCAGCACGTCCATGCCCACCACCTACACCGTAACCACTTCACCTTCCTCCCACCTGATGCACGCTCACCCACCCTCCACCCTCCCACACCACCCACACACACACACCAACACACCACATGCCCCGCACCACACACACATGCAACCCGACGTGCCAGTCCACAGGTCAGAGCCGTGCCCGATCTGTATCGCTCAACCTGGTCACGCGGTCATCATGTGACCCCCTTTACCCCCTTCCCCCCACACACACACTGTGACCTAACAGCCGCGAGGTGACACGTGACCTAAGCTCGGGACGCGCCGGGTGGTGGCTAGATGGTGGCGGAGACGGGATTAGAACCTCCGAGGCAGGGGGCCCTGGCAGCCTTCTGGTGCATTAGGGGGGCTGGATTGAGACCTGGTCGGATCGGACCGTAACGGATTAGGTGGTCACAATTAAACCTGGAGATGGGGTGGGGAGAGTTTGGCACACATTTGAGGGTTACACGAATGAAGCTTTGCAGCCTTAATTGATCTACTCCCCGGGGACATTAAATGTGTATAAGGCATAACGTATGATGTGAGTATAAACATACAGAAGGGAATTGTTGTCATATTGTTTTGCTCCATCAGACCCAACACCGTACCGGTGGCTCCACCTTCGGCCCACCTCGCCTGGACCAGATGTTGACAAGCGTCAGTCGCACTGGAGGATTTTCATTTTCTATAAAGCATAGTGTGTACAGGACACCAGGGTTGCATCTATCCACTCACTGAGGCACTCAACGCTCACTGCTCACAGAATGCTGACAAAGCGGAAGGTTTGACGGCGGTACCTCCTCCTCCCCTTCTTCCTTCCTCCTCCCTCCTTCCTTCACTCTCCCTTCCCGTCTGCCTCCTTCCCACCTCCGTTCTCTTCACTTCCTCCTCCTTCCTCTCCTCTCTTCCTCTGCCTCGTCACTTCCTCTTCTTTACCCTCTTCCCCTTCCTTTTCCTCCACCCTCCTTCTCCTGCCCTGTCCTCTTCCCGTACCCCTCTCCCCCTCCCCCCCCCCCCCCCCCCTCCGCTCTCCCCTCTTCCATCCTCCGTGCCCCCTACCCCACGCTTTCTGCTGCTCCTCCTCCCTCCTTTCCTATAGCCCGTTCCTCACCTGCCACTCCGCACTTGTTCCCGGGTCCCGCCCCTCTTTGTCAGTAACCCAGAAGTGTGTGAGTTCTCCCAACCATGGTCTGAGCGGCAGACACACACAGACACACATACACACACCGACATACAAAGACACACATACAAACAGACACATACACAGACAGACATACACGCAGACACACACAGACACCCAGACATACAGACACACAGCCACACAGACACACAGACAAATACATACACAGCCATACACAGACACACACACAAACACACAGAACCAGTCGGCGCAGATTCAGCCCCCCCGTCCCTGATGCCGCCGGGCGGGGCTGTGCCGGGGCACGGGGTCGCCGCCTGCCGAACCCGCCTGGCCCTTCCCGCCTCCCCACGCCGCCGGGCCGCCGGCATCGCCCCCCGACACCGCCAACTGTGACCGGGGCAGGGCGGGTGGGCGGGCCGGGGAGGGGGAGGGCGGGGTCGGGGCCGCACCGTGTAGACGCGGGTTCAGGTGTGACTCGAGAATAAGAGACAGAGAGACAGAGACAGAGAGACAGAGAGGGGGACAGGGGTGATTAGTTCTGGTATACTTCAATGTGTGCCTGCCTGGCTGGTTGGGTGGTTGTTGGAGTTTTACGTCCTGACAACATTTAGGGTCATACCAGGACGGGTACCAACTTATGACAGTGTGGAGTCATTGCAACATCATAGTGCTGCCCCACTGGGAAAATCAGATTGCTGGCACCATGACCCGATATCCAAATCAGACACATTATCCTGACAGCGAGCTAACCAGTCCTTGGCCTGATCCTATTAATGAGGAGCGCCAGGCTAGGAAGCGACAACTCAGACAAGTATCAATTGTATAAGTCGTTGGCTTGACTCGACCGGGAACCAAACGCCCGATCTCCCGCATGCGAGGGCCCATGCTCTACCGATTCGCCCTGACAGTAGATGCGCTGTAGGCGTGGTGATGGTGCGTTGACAGTCGTGGTGCTTGTGTAGGGGCGGACCCCCCCCCCCCCCTGCTGATTGGATTAAGGTCAACTAGGATCTGCACTCACTGGATTAGCGGATTGTACGGTAGCGGCGTGGACATGGCGTACCTACTGGATGATGACGAGATTGAGCTCGCCCAGGAGGTGCAGGTAGGACTAGGAGGCTACACAATCAGAGTTTAACTGGGAACAAGTTTAATGTAGTGTGTATGTAGGCTGCAGTGTAGGGACTGTGGTGTAAGTAACTAATGTAAGCCCTTTGGCTTCGTAGTCACATGATCAAGCTGTTCCTACTAAACCGACCAAAGTAGTATGTGTGTAAAGTAGTTAATGATTTAATATTCAGTAATGAGTAAGCATAGTATATTCTTATATAATATATCTATATATAAGTGTATATAATATATAAATATATATATAATATATATATATATATAAATATATATATAAATATATATATAAATATACAGAAGTATATATCAATATATATATATATAAATATATATCAATATATATCAATATATACCAATATATATCAATATATATATATATCAATATATATCAATATATATCGATATATATCAATATATGTCAATATAAATCAATATATATATCAATATATATCACATATATGTAGATATATATAACTGACCAAAGTAGTATCTATTTAAAGTAGTTAATGCTTTAATATTCTGTAATGAGTAAGCATAGTATACTCTTAAATATAAATATATATTTATATATATATATCAATACATATACATATATACAACAATATATATAGACATATATCTGTGTATATATATACATATATGTAAATATGTGTATAATATATATATTTATGTACAAATATATATATTGAAATATATACAAATATATTTATATGAATATATATATATAAATACAAATATACATATATGTAATTAAATGTAGAACTCTCTGTTGATTAATACATTGTCTACATTGCCTTGTCTACACTGTTATTACCTCGACTCCTGACATTTCATCATTTAAAAAATTCCCATCCCCACCTCCACACACACCCCCCTCCACCCCCCACCCCCACTCTCCATGCCCCCGGTTGATAGTGCCTTCCTCCAGAGGGCATTAGCGTCGTTGACTTCCCTGCTGAATGATTCAACACCAGGTCTGCAGCCCTGTCTCTCTCCTCCACGGTTGCAGCCTCCTGTGTCTGGATCCAGGCTCTAGCGATCACTGGAACATTCCTAGATGATCCTGCCTCCATCAGGGTCACGTGATATAATTGTGCACACTGTGAAGTACTATATATTAAATGGATTAAGACAAAGTATACTAAATGCTGGATTTTGGACTGTTTGCAATCTACAAACAGTTACAAGGCATAAACATGAAGGAAGAAAACCAAAATTATTACCAAAACTAGATTCAAAAGACTTGAATCAAATTGGACTTGTGCGGCCCAGCGATGAAAACAAATATTAACACACTTATCTATTATGAGCAGGGTAAATAAATTCATTAAAAAGAAGAAAAAAAAATATATATGCATTTTATAATACATATGTAAGTTCCCATGGACAATAGATGCGAAAGTTTGGTCGACGCAGTTTATTTTAACCTCAGTACAGATAACCGTATCTGGCTGAGCTTAACCCGCCCTACCAATCAATAACAACATACAAATGACTCGATACACAATGAATCAAAAAAGAAGAAAAAGGCAAAAATTGCAGCCCTCTTAAGGGACGTAGCGTCCTGCTGTACCATCGAAGTTCCTCACTGCGGCTGGATGTAGCCGGCAGATCTCTGGTATGCGGTGATTCTGAGTCGTGTGTGCCGGTCGCGGAATGCTCACAAGGTATAAATATATATACATGGACCGGGCACTGCTTAGTGGATTGAACCCGCAACTCGCAAATGCTTAACTCAATTAACACCAAAGGAGACCCGCATTCACCCTACACCTGTATATGGTATATATACAAGGTATTATATCTGATATATGCATATTTATTTGTCTACATCAATCCGGCTTCATGTAATTGTGCACACAGTAATGTATTATGCATATTATACATAATATGCATAACACATCAATGTGCATAATACATTACTGAAGACTCTGAATAGTGGTGTAATGGTTATCACACTAGCCCCGGAATGGCACGAGGCGTGGGTTCGAATCCTGCTTTATGCGCAATTTTCCCCATTTTCATCACCCCCTCCGAGAGTACCTTTGTGGGCGTAATCGATTAAACGACTCTGGTCACCCGAGCCACTTGTTGGTGCATGCGCACATCCTGCAGACTCGGGTCGAATAATCTAATACGCTTCTCCATGCTCAGGGTGAAAAGAATTGTGTTTTTTAAAGGTTTTTTTTAATAGCCGATATAATTACAGCAAAATATGATTTAAATATTTTTATGATGGTATCGTTTAGTGATATTTCCATTTCATTAATCTATGTTATTACCAACAAAAATATGTATAACTGGTACCGGTGGCTGTTATCCTGCAGGACGGTACCAGCGCAAATGTGACGTCATCGCTCCTTGCAAACCCCAGCCAAGAGGTGGGTTACTGGGGTCGGGTTGTTTTGCACACGGCACGTGTATTTGTTGACTCCACTCGCGGTGTTCTATTTGAAATTCGGACGACTCGGGTGACTCGAGTCGCCCGGGTCGTGTTAATCGATTACGGCCCCAGTGATCTGTGACTTGACACAAAGCACACTATACACTTGGATGGACACAACAGGCGCAGTCATCACAGATGAATTCCTTGTAGTGAGAGGAACTTTCCGAGGTTGCAGTAAAAGCGCCAGATATATTTCAAATTAAGGCGTGGGTTACAATGATTTGTTTGTTTGTTTGCTTAACGCCCCCCCCCCCCGCACAAAAAGGAAACATCGGCTATTGGAGGACATACAGTGGTTAAGCATATCTGACTAACTGGACAGCCCAGGGCGGGATAACCGGAAATATAGAAGCCAGATAACATATCCAACAACAATATAAATCAAATCAAATTCAAACAAACATAACTCAACCACCTATTATGTACAGGCCTATGGACATGTAAATAAAATAGGCTCGTATAGAATTAAGTAGAAAAAGGCGGAAAACACTTCCCAAGAAAACCCCAAAACACTAACATAGAACCTTAAGAAAACAAATAACATAGTAATAAGATTAGAACAAAGATACAATGCCAAGAGGGCCCAAAAAAAACTGAAATGCAGACAATCAAATAACTTATCAGCAGCTACTGTTTTATAAGACAACACTACAGCTGGCCAGCATTGAAAACAAGCCTGGGTACCCGGGCTTACATGCTATATGGACAGTATGAATACAGCCTCAATACAAAATATTAAAAAAATATATATATATAAAGCTTACATTTCAAACATGTAAATAGAGTGAAAAAATGTATGCCAAAAGAGCGTACAACTGTGGGAAGATCGTAAGTGATATATGATAAATAAAAACAACAGTAAAAGACTTCAAGTTAGAAATGGAAAATGAATTTAACCATTTTCCCTACAAAAATGTAATAATGAGTTGCGGATGGAATCGGAACGACTCCATCACACCCTCATTTCCAAACACATCATGATCGTCTCTAACTGGTTGTAGGTGAGGACATCTCACCAAAATGTGACACACCATCAGTATTCAGCGGCAGTGCTCACACTGAGGCGGACGGTCCCTACCCAAAATAGTGTTATAATGAATCCGAATTTAATTAAATCGGTCGCCTTAGTGATCAACGAAGGCTGTCTTTCCCTGTTGGAGATTTGATCTAATTCATTTAAGCAGGTCTACTTGTAACTCTATAAATCTAAGTCATCATCATCATCATGCTGTCGGTCGCGATGTGACAAAGACTGCTTTCATTACTTGACTGCCGCTCTCCATTTAGCTCTCTGCTGTGAGAGTTGCGTCCATGAGTTGGTCTTAATGTCTCTCAGCTTCAGGTTTCTCTTGATGATATCCTTGAACCGGAGACGAGGGCGCCCTCTCTTTCTGTCTAGTCTTAGTAGGTATCTAGATATCACAACACACACCTATACATGTAAACGGGGATTGTTTATTGGGGTTTGATGTCTTAGTAATATGATGAATCAGGATTGGGACCCACTTGTGATATGCGCTCATGGCATCTTTATATTGCAGCCACACTGGAAGAGCAGGCTGCTTGCACCATGACCCAATATCCTTCTCAGTCACATAATCCCAATACTGAGCTAACCAGTCGTTGCCCTATCCTAGTAATGAAGAGTCGCAAGCTGGGTAGCGATAAGTCTCAATTTTATAAGTCATTGATTTGGTCGGGACTTTTAACATCCAACCTTCCACAAAGGAAGCCTGCACTCTACCGATTCGGCCACCACGGCCTGTCCTGATTAGTGTGGATAAGTAAAGTTGTGTTGGTCATGTGACTGCCCCTTTCAGTAAAGTTTTGTTGATCATGTGACTGCCCCTTTAAGTAAACTCATGTTAGTCATGTTGCTGCCCCTTTAAGTAGAGTTGTGTTGATCACGTGACTGCCCCTTTAAGTAAACTGATGTTGGTCATGTTACTGCCTCCTTAAGTAAAGTTGTGTTGGTCATGTTGCTAGCCCTTTAAGTAAAGTTGTATTGCTCACATGACTGCCCCTTTAAGTAAAGTTGTGTTGATCATGTTACTGCCCCTTTAAATAAAGTTGTGTTGATCAATTGAAAGTTATGTTGGTCATGTCACTACCCCTATATGTAAATTTGTGTTGAACATGTTACTGCCCCTTTAAGTAACATTATGTTGGTCATGTTGCTGCCCCTTTAAGCAAAGTTGTGTTGGTCATGTTACGGTCCCTTTAGGTAATGTTAGGTTGGTCATGTTTCTGCCCCTTTAAGGAAAATTGTGTCGGTCATGTTGCTGCCCCTTTAAGGACAATTGTGTCTGTCATGTTGCTGCCCCTTTAAGTCAAGTTGGGTTGGTCAGGTTATTGCCCCTTTAAGGAAAATTGTTTCGGTCATGTTACTGTCCCTTTAAGGAAAATTGTGTCAGTCAAGTTATTTGCCCCTTCAAGGAAAATTGTGTCGGTCATGTTGCTGCCCCTTTAAGTAAAGTGGTGTTGGTCATGTTGCTGCCCCTTTAAGTAATGTTGGGTCAGTCATATTTCAGCCCCTTTAAGTAAAAGTGTGTTGGTCATGTTGCTGCCAAGGTGTGTTGGTCATGTTACTGACCATTTATGTAAAGTTGCGTTGGTCATGTTACTGCCCCTTTAAAGTCTTCTCGGTGAGACCTATCCTCACACTGAATTCTTCAGGGAGTAAAGCTTCTACTTCAGCACCGACTGTTACTGTAATTAAGTAGTTCTTCCAAGAGTACCTGATTGGACCTTCCTGACTTCAGACCTCACCAAGAAAATAGTAGTGGTATCTAAAGGATGAGGGGTCGGAGTACTAACAGGTCATCATTGAGCAGAATTTCAGTTTGAAGGATCAGTCCTTATATTATGATGTTTTAATAAGTCATAGATCATTATATGCGGCATAATGCATTATGCAAATATAAATAGCAGAATAGCTTTTGTTTTCTTGAAGATTTATACTGCCCATCATGGATAAGTCTGAATAGTCTTGTTTTCACCATTAGACATTGGTCGATGGAAAGCCCAAGCCTACACTTTTACCGACCCAAGGGATAATTAACCTCCCACACCATATAGATTTGGTATGAGAGCAACTGGTCTTTGATGACGCTCTAAGTTATAGACAATGGTGGAAATCCAAATTGGCAGAGGTGATGGCATGGCTTGGATATTTTTTACTTTAATGCATGGTTAGAATGTTTGTGTAGGGAATGGGTTAATTCTCATGATTTACCACAGGATAAATAATAAATAAACCTTGAGTAATTCATGGCTTAAGACCCTCACCGATAAAGCACAGGTCTGAAAGGGTCGAGATGTCCTTAACATCAGTAAAGGGCAATCACGTGATACAACCCTGTAAAAGGCGCAATTCGAGATGACGTCTTAACAGTGCGTGTAATCTCATTGGGGTATTTAAAATTGGTAAAGTCAGTTGCATTTGTCTTTCCACAATATTCAGGGAAGATCTCCGCGATTTCGCGGATTTCCGCGATTTCGAGAATTTCCGCGATTTTTCATAATGGCGGATTAACTATCACAAAATGCCATGGCTGAATAGGACATGCATTTGTTAGTCAGAATCATTTTCTAATATGACCTTATTGTGTTGCTAGGATATCAGGTCATTGTGCCTGCTGCCTGGTGGGGCAGCACTATTAAATGCCCATCAGTGCACACTGTCACAAGTAGATACCTGTCCTGATATGACCTTAGATGTTGCTAGGACGTAAAACAACAACAAACAACCTGTTCTATGCATGTGTTCTATCGGGGAATTGGCACTCATTCCGGGGGGCTTTCCTTAGTGTCATTTGTCTCCACCAGGGGGCAGCTTGATTCTCATCTTCTCAAGGGTTGTGGCTGTCTCTGGTTACCAGCAAAGACAATGTACGAGAAGACGTGCCACTCAGCACTTTCATATACAAATTTATGAAATAATTATGCAGTGGCGCCATCACACGGAAAACAAGGTATGCATTAAATAGCAATTAAAATGTTATATTTACACAGCCTATATCTTCCACTCATCTCGCATACTAGTTGCGTTTCTTCATCGATTCAGCGGAAAAAATTTCTTTTCAATATACTATGGATAGTAATATGGCATTCATTATTAATATTAGGAGATAATGCACTATAATTGTTGTACATTGTCTTCGACGATTCAGCAGTCAGTGTGGGCTATGGAACCTGTCCAATACCTCCCTCCCCCAACCCCCGCCAGTTAAGCTCGTGACATCTATCGGCAGAATCTGGAACCACTCTATTCGGATACTTTCCCCAAGTGCCTGTCATTTCACATGCTATATCTCAATAAAGAATGCATTAAAAATAATATAATGCTCAATTAAAACATTGCTTTTCTTATATTTTATGCAAGCACAGCACAAATCTTTAAGGGAAATTTGAATGTTTGAAATAGCAACATTTGAGTAAGTCTTTTCCAAGGAAGAAATATGTGCGAGTACAACCCGCCAGTTAAGCTAGTGACATCTATCGACTAGTGACATCTATCAGCAGAACCTGGAACCACTCTATTCGGGTACTTTCCCCTTAAACTGGCGGGGTCAATTGCCTTGTTTGCCGTTGTGTGGGAGCACTACATCTGTATTTCACAGGAATGCGCTAGAGACAGAGCGAGACAGAAAGAGAGAGCCAGAAAGAACGAGAGAGATGGAGAGACAGAGAGAGAGCGATAGAGAGAAACGGAGAGATTACTATCAGCCTCGTTTGTTTACATCCACAAATGGCTGAAATATTACCCACAACAACACTTAATACTAAAATCAATTGCTACATTTTTGTTCAGCTAGTTCCTCTTTCTCCCTTTTACTCAGTTCATGCCATTTTGTCTAGTTCCTCTTTCTTCCTTTTACTCAGTTCATGCCATTTTGTCTAGTTCCTCTTTCTTCCTTTTACTCAGTTCATGCCATTTTGTCTAGTTCCTCTTTCTTCCTTTTACTCAGTTCATGCGATTTTGTCTAGTTCCTCTTTCTTCCTTTTACTCAGTTCATGCCATTTTGTCTAGTTCCTCTTTCTTCCTTTTACTCAGTTCATGCCATTTTGTCTAGTTCCTCTTTCTTCCTTTTACTCAGTTCATGCCATTTTGTCTAGTTCCTCTTTCTTCCTTTTACTCAGTTCATGCCATTTTGTCTAGTTCCTCTTTCTTCCTTTTACTCAGTTCATGCCATTTTTGTCTAGTTCCTCTTTCTTCCTTTTACTCAGTTCATGCCATTTTGTCTAGTTCCTCTTTCTTCCTTTTACTCAGTTCATGCCATTTTGTCTAGTTCCTCTTTCTTCCTTTTACTCAGTTCATGCCATTTTGTCTAGTTCCTCTTTCTTCCTTTTACTCAGTTCATGCCATTTTGTCTAGTTCCTCTTTCTTCCTTTTACTCAGTTCATGCCATTTTGTCTAGTTCCTCTTTCTTCCTTTTACTCAGTTCATGCCATTTTGTCTAGTTCCTCTTTCTTCCTTTTACTCAGTTCATGCCATTTTGTCTAGTTCCGCTTTCTTCCTTTTACCCAGTTCATGCTTTGTCTAGTTCCTCTTTCTTCCTTTTACTCAGTTCATGCCATTTTGTCTAGTTCCTCTTTCTTCCTTTTACTCAGTTCATGCCATTTTGTCTAGTTCCTCTTTCCTCCTTTTACTCAGTTCATGCCATTTTGTCTAGTTCCTCTTTCTTCCTTTTACTCAGTTCATGCCATTTTGTCTAGTTCCTCTTTCTTCCTTTTACTCAGTTCATGCCATTTTGTCTAGTTCCTCTTTCTTCCTTTTACTCAGTTCATGCCATTTTGTCTAGTTCCTCTTTCTTCCTTTTACTCAGTTCATGCCATTTTGTCTAGTTCCTCTTTCTTCCTTTTACTCAGTTCATGCCATTTTGTCTAGTTCCTCTTTCTTCCTTTTACTCTCAGTTCATGCCATTTTGTCTAGTTCCTCTTTCTTCCTTTTACTCAGTTCATGCCATTTTGTCTAGTTCCTCTTTCCTTCCTTTTACTCAGTTCATGCCATTTTGTCTAGTTCCTCTTTCTTCCTTTTACTCAGTTCATGCCATTTTGTCTAGTTCCTCTTTCTTCCTTTTACTCAGTTCATGCCATTTTGTCTAGTTCCTCTTTCTTCCTTTTACTCAGTTCATGCCATTTTGTCTAGTTCCTCTTTCTTCCTTTTACTCAGTTCATGCCATTTTGTCTAGTTCCTCTTTCTTCCTTTTACTCAGTTCATGCCATTTTGTCTAGTTCCTCTTTCTCTCCTTTTACTCAGTTCATGCCATTTTGTCTAGTTCCTCTTTCTTCCTTTTACTCAGTTCATGCCATTTTGTCTAGTTCCTCTTTCTTCCTTTTACTCAGTTCATGCCATTTTGTCTAGTTCCTCTTTCTTCCTTTTACTCAGTTCATGCCATTTTGTCTAGTTCCTCTTTCTTCCTTTTACTCAGTTCATGCCATTTTGTCTAGTTCCTCTTTCCTCCTTTTACTCAGTTCATGCCATTTTGTCTAGTTCCTCTTTCTTCCTTTTACTCAGTTCATGCCATTTTGTCTAGTTCCTCTTTCTCTCCTTTTACTCAGTTCATGCCATTTTGTCTAGTTCCTCTTTCTTCCTTTTACTCAGTTCATGCCATTTTGTCTAGTTCCTCTTTCTTCCTTTTACTCAGTTCATGCCATTTTGTCTAGTTCCTCTTTCTTCCTTTTACTCAGTTCATGCCATTTTGTCTAGTTCCTCTTTCCTCCTTTTACTCAGTTCATGCCATTTTGTCTAGTTCCTCTTTCTTCCTTTTACTCAGTTCATGCCATTTTGTCTAGTTCCTCTTTCCTCCTTTTACTCAGTTCATGCCATTTTGTCTAGTTCCTCTTTCTTCCTTTTACTCAGTTCATGCCATTTTGTCTAGTTCCTCTTTCTTCCTTTTACTCAGTTCATGCCATTTTGTCTAGTTCCTCTTTCCTCCTTTTACTCAGTTCATGCCATTTTGTCTAGTTCCTCTTTCTTCCTTTTACTCAGTTCATGCCATTTTGTCTAGTTCCTCTTTCCTCCTTTTACTCAGTTCATGCCATTTTGTCTAGTTCCTCTTTCTTCCTTTTACTCAGTTCATGCCATTTTGTCTAGTTCCTCTTTCTTCCTTTTACTCAGTTCATGCCATTTTGTCTAGTTCCTCTTTCTTCCTTTTACTCAGTTCATGCCATTTTGTCTAGTTCCTCTTTCTTCCTTTTACTCAGTTCATGCCATTTTGTCTAGTTCCTCTTTCCTCCTTTTACTCAGTTCATGCCATTTTGTCTAGTTCCTCTTTCTTCCTTTTACTCAGTTCATGCCATTTTGTCTAGTTCCTCTTTCTTCCTTTTACTCAGTTCATGCCATTTTGTCTAGTTCCTCTTTCTTCCTTTTACTCAGTTCATGCCATTTTGTCTAGTTCCTCTTTCCTCCTTTTACTCAGTTCATGCCATTTTGTCTAGTTCCTCTTTCTTCCTTTTACTCAGTTCATGCCATTTTGTCTAGTTCCTCTTTCCTCCTTTTACTCAGTTCATGCCATTTTGTCTAGTTACTCTTTCTTCCTTTTACTCAGTTCATGCCATTTTGTCTAGTTCCTCTTTCTTCCTTTTACTCAGTTCATGCCATTTTGTCTAGTTCCTCTTTCCTCCTTTTACTCAGTTCATGCCATTTTGTCTAGTTCCTCTTTCTTCCTTTTACTCAGTTCATGCCATTTTGTCTAGTTCCTCTTTCCTCCTTTTACTCAGTTCATGCCATTTTGTCTAGTTCCTCTTTCCTCCTTTTACTCAGTTCATGCCATTTTGTCTAGTTCCTCTTTCCTCCTTTTACTCAGTTCAGGCCATTTTGTCTAGCACAATGCTGCAGCTTGTACTCTATGCATGCCCTACTTAAAGCTGCATAGGCCGATTAAGCATCAAATTGTCAAAACCAACACAATCAGCTAGATTTCATCCTATATATCTAACTTCGATACTGATGCAGTTATTAAGCATTTGTCGCCACATAGAAGGGAATTCTGAGTCAATTTAATAGAACCTGCTATTACAGAAACCTATGGTGTCAGAGGTTTGCCATGTTTGCCAAAACTAATTTTACATGCTTTGAATATCTCAAAGGTTAGATATTTCAAATAAAAGTTACTTCAAAGTACAATAAGGTAGATTATAACAATTAATTTAATATTTTTATCCCATAAAAATGAGAGAACCTCAAAACCACCAGACTATACAACTGTAAGGTAACATCAGAGAGGTATGTGGTTCCACAGGCTGTGGACTAGAACCTGTCCAGTGAACAGTGCGCACATGAGGAGGTGATGGCGGGTGCTGACAGTGAGTGACCAGTGGTCATCGATTAGCGGGGAGCGCGGGTGTAGAGTGGGCCGGGCCCAGAGTATTGACTACAGCCAACGGCGCATTGCCTCGGAATGGGGGAAAGCCATTACAATCTTTTTTTTCTTTTTTTTTGGTGGTAAATATGTTTATTCTGCTGAATAAGTGTTTTGTCAGTGCCATAGCACTGGTCTTCCAGCCACTTTTCAATTCAGGGTTATTTACACAAAAGATATATAGAGAAAGGTATACAATAACTGTTGAATACACAATTTGCAGCATGTAACATCATGAAATTCTGTAACCCACAAGTTCCATAGGAATATGGTAATGTTAGTGTCGTATGACTAGATCAATATTAGTTCAGTTGGAGTTAGGCAAGCAGTATATAAATCTAAATGTCAGTTTTAACTACTGTATATTTAATGCACTCCTATGTACTACAATATATAGCATATATGCTGTATAGACCATTTTGGTAATAAGCCAAAAGATCCATCTACTCCCCAGATACTAAGTCATCGGCTGATCATGTCTACTCATTAGGTCATCTATTGGTACCGCATGACCTCACCGCATGGCGCCACCTGCTTGCCCACACCTCAGCGGCTGTTATCCTCAATGCCGTCCTGATATGACTATCGATGTTGCTAGGACGTAAAACCCAACAAACAAATTATCTCTAGTATACCATATAATATAGTAGGCCTATATATATGATATATAATATATGTTGTTGTTTTGGGGAGTTTTCAGTCGCATTGGTGCACTGAAGGCTGCAAATCTGCAGCAATGAATGGGCACCGCTGAAAGCAGTCCCATGTGGTCGGGCGTTGGCTTCCGATGGGTAGTAATCAGAGGAATTGAAGGGGGAGGAAGGAAGGAAAAAGGCAGCCCAAGAGCCCAACCAAGTCCTCTGAGAGGGCCGGGGGAGGCTGGGTGGTTGGTGTAGGCCATACCAGGACGTCCACCGACTTGTGACAGCGCGCACTCATGGCGATTTTATAGTGCTGCACCACTGGGAAATCAGGCCGCCGGCATAATATATGTAATATATATTATGCATAATAAATGCTACATACTATATAATACAACATATGATATACACAACATCTGATATGAATTATATATTACATATCTATACATAATATACTATATATGCTGTATATAATATATAATATGTAATATATAATATTGTAGTAGTCTGCGCTGACCTTTCAGGCAAAGAGCCACACAGCAGGTAGGCATGGGTAGGGTGATGCACTTAGGGAACCTAGGTGGTGTAATGGTCAGCATACTGGCCTGGAATGCAAAATATGTTGATTGATTGATTGATTGGTGGTTGTTTTACACCGTGTCGGCAGCATAGGCCATATTCACGGCGAGAAATGTTTGTTTTTTGTTCAAACCATCGCTTTTACATGTAAAAGCAGACAATCAATTATGTGCCAATAGACACTCATTAAATTAGAAAGCTCACAATCATATATTTGTGGTCAAGGGAAACAAATTCCCATAGAAAAAGAAAAGTTTTATTAATAATTGATAGAATCTATTTAGTAAACTATATGAGGTGGTACAGTCCAGCTGCCCTCAAAAAGGCTAAAATGTTTTCCTGTTTTACCTTAGTAAAAAGGTCACGCATACTGTCTGCAGTGTAGAACCGTTGGCGCAGGGCCAAAAAATCAACGCAACTTAGTCAAATGTGTTTGAGTGTCAGCGGGACTGACACCCAATACATTCAGGGGAGGTTCCCCCTTGAGCAGAAAAGCATGTGTAAGCCACGAGTGGCCAATACGGCAGCGGCTAAGGACCACTTGGTCCCGCCGACCTCCCGCATGAGTCTGTGGTGGCTTTCCCACAGATGGTTCAATTTCTTTAAGTTTATTAATGTTTTCATCCCACTCATGTTGCCATTTGGATTTTATGTGGGTGGCTAATAGTGGTTTCAGATCAGAGTGAGGGATCAAACATGGTTCAAGATCACAATTGAGGGCCTTCTTCGCAGCCCGATCAGCTCGTTCCTTTCCTTGTATGCCGGCATGGCCAGGCACCCAGCACAGGTGGATATCATACCCATCCGTCGTCAGTCGGTTCATTTTATAAATGACCGTTGCTAGAATAGGGTGATCCATTTTCAGTCCAGCAACAGCCAGGAGGCAAGAGAACGAATCACTGTATATAACATAGTTAGTGTGGTTGGATACCTCGATACACTCCAACGCGAGAAGGAGTGCTCGGGCTTCTGCAGTGAAAATCGAGCTCTGATCGGGCAAACGTACACCAAATTTTTCCCATCGGCAGACTGCCGCAGCAGCTACCCGGCTTTGGCCCGGCTTTGGTCTTTTGAACCATCAGTGTATATGGAGAGGTGGTCTGCAAACTGGCCTTGAATCTCTGCATGCAGTCCTTGGTACTCGAGTGGATGTGTCCCAGACTTCCTCAGTTCCGTGAGTCGGAGGATAACCGATGGCTTTCTCAATGACCAAGGGGGATGTTCTGGGACTTTGGCATCCTCCAACACGTCAAAATCCATGCCCAAGGCCTCCAAATGAGGTTTCATGCGGAGCCTCAGTAGCCGGATGTAATTTGGCCTGGCTTCATACCTGGATTCGCCTTGTTGCTCGAATAGACAATTGTGTGCAGAAGTGCATGCAGACTGTTTTGGTCTTGGAAAATTTGAAACCGTTCAGAACTGACCATCGATGGATCCCATTTATGCTTGGTTGTAGCTGTCTCTCTATGACATTCATGTTAGCACCGCTGTAATATAAAACAAAGTCATCCACGAAAAGACTACAGGAGACCGCCCCGCTTTACAGCAGCAGCAATACCATTGACCTTGACCCCGAAAAGGGTCACGGCCAGTATGCTGCCTTGAGGTACTCCTAGTTCCTGTGAGTGTAGGCTGGAATAGGTAGTCTTGACATGGACGCGGAAATGCCTGAAGGCTAGAAAGTTCCTGATGAAAATTGGCAAGTGGCCACAAAGGCCAATCGCATGAAGATCCTCCATGATGCCATGCTGCCATGTTGTGTCATATGCTTTTTCGAGGTCGAAAAAGACAGCCACAACATGCTCCTTCTTAAGGAAAGCATCTCTTATGAAGGTCTCCATGTGCACCAAATGGTCGAGGGTGCTGCGGCCCCGTCTGAAGCCACATTGAAGGTTGGACAGGTGGTGTCCTGACTCCAGTAGCCAGACGAGGCGCTTGTTTACCATGCGCTCCATGGTTTTACAGATGCAGCTTGTGAGGGCTATGGGACGATAGTTGTAGGCTTCACTCTGGTCTTTACCAGGTTTGGGAATTGGCATTACGGTTGTTACTGCAAAATATATAGGTTCGATTCCTGCTCTATGCATGATATTTTCCATTTTCATCACCCCCGCAACGATATCTATGACATATACAGGGATGAATGATCTCCACAGTTTCACTGATTTCCGCGATTATTTATATTTACCGATTAACTTTAAACATTAAAAAAAAAAGATATATATATGACAACACTTGGGGGAGTTTGAATCCCATTTTTAAATGACCTTAGATGTTGCTAGAACATCAAACCCAAACAAGAGCGAGTCCGGTATGGGTGATAATACAGTCACAACAAGGTTAGTTGAAAACTGACTTCTGGTATTTTTCTGCGAATCCCTGACAGTGCTAAGTCTATGGGAGAAGATCTGTGTTATCGCGGAAATTTGCCGTTGGTGGCCTGATTTCCGCGATTTTAGCCGGAGACCACTTTGATCCCTGCATATATAACATAGGTAATATAATATACTATAATATATAATGTACACAATTATGCGTATGTCATGGGGTGATGAAAATGGGAAATATTGCACCTAGAGCTGGACTCGAACCCACATCTCTTTGCATTCCGGGCCAGTGTGCTAACCATTACACCACCTAGGCTCCCTGATATCACCACACTACCCACGCCTACATGTCTATGTGGCTCCTTGCCCGAGACGTCAGTGCAGACCATTACACATATATGCATAGTAAACAAATCCCACCATCAGCGTTTGTCTGAAGGCTGTAGAGACCATTCACCGGTGGCGCCAGTGTGGCCACAGTTGTAACTAAACCAGATAGTAGTAGGTAGTAGGTACTAAAGCAATGTTCAGTATACATAGAATAGGGAACTGCGATGTTGTAGTGTCCTTGTTTATATCCCTATAATAAATTATAAAGCACATATCTTTCTTTAGTCCTTACTTTTCTTTATTATAACGCAACTTTCATTTTAAATGGTTAACTTATGATACATTTTAATTGAAAACATGCCAGGTTAATTTCGGTGTGCACACCGAAATGGGTCGCATGGGCTTTCTTTACCTGTTTACAAACATAAAGGCCCGTTCATACTTTTGACGGCGTGTGATGGTGATAGAGGGCATTAGAAGGCGCAACATGGCGCAAGCCAACTTTCCCATTTATTCTTTATGTCGACGCTTGACGGCTTTAGATGGCGCAACACAGCCCAATCGTTGACCACAGTTCAACTATGTTGAACTTTCAAGGTCAGAGATTCCACGCATCACGCACTTCCCACCGTTTTGCGCCATCACATGGCGCTAACCGACATCAAGTTGACGGCATGTGATGCCATCAAAAGTATAAACGGGCCTTAACAGTCTGACACGGGAGTCCTATACTACGATGCGCGAAAAGGAAGAAGTCAAGGCGGAGGTGGAAAAACGAGGCGTTTATTGTGACGCCTCTGGCAACAGAGGGCAACAGGGCAATCAGTGAGGAGGCTCATGAGGAGCAACAGTAGGAAGATAAGAAACCAGATAAGGCTCATGAGGAGCAGCAACAATGAATAAAGTAGATAAGGGCTCATAAGGAGCAAGAGTCAGAGTTAGAGGGTGAGAGGCTCAGGAGGAGCAGAAGTCATAATTTATGCTTAAGAGTTCATGTGAGAGGGGGGGCGCCGAGGAGCCCTCCACCAAAATGGAGGAGAGGTCTCGAGGCGCGCCCGAGGCGGGGGCCCGAGGCGTAGGCCGCGTCTGAGGTCAGGGCCTGGGCCGGGGTAGCGCGGGAGGGATACCCAAGCGAGGCTTGGGCAGGGTTCTTGGCGGAGGCTGGGGAAGTTGAAGGTCTGGGTGTGGTGAGTGTCCGAGGCAGAGCGCGGAGGAGGGCTGGAAGGCGAGTGACTGAGGGAGGCCGGCGGGCGGCCTTATAAGGGAGGGCTGGAGGGCGGTGACAGGTGAGGTGAGAAAGCAGCGGGCCCGGGGGAGGGGGAGGGAGAAAGCTGAGAGGCGGACGTCGCGCGAGGTGCGAATGCTGCGCGACGACCGGGGAGGCGGGGGCAGGGTTTCTTGCTCTCCACGCATCAAACGCAATGCTCGCATTACGACCAATGAATGTTTAATGAAAGCACCAGTATGGAGGATAAAGTCTCTAGGTAATTGTTTTGATTCTGTTTCAAATGATTTCATCAGACTAGGCTACCTTCACAACAACCACCATCAAGACTCCAGACACAGAACTAATAGCTGGACCGGACGGGATGGCCGAATGACCTGAGTGTCCATCTCCTGTTTTGGGATATCGGGGGATCCGAACCCATGGGCTCATGGGTTCGCACCCTGGTCGAGTCAAAACAATGACTTACAAAATTATACTTGTTGCTTCCTAGCTAGGTGTTCGGCATTATTAGGATAGGGCAAGGACTGGTTGGGTCAGTATCAGGATAATGTGACTGAGTGGGATAATGGGTCATGGTGCTGGTGGCCTGGTCTCCCAGTGGGGCAGCACTATAAAGTTGCCATGAGTGCTCACTGTCCCAAGTCGGTATCCGTCCTGCCATGACATTAGATGTTGCTAGGACGTAAAACAACAAAGAAACAAACAAGTTATACCTGTGTGCCGCTATTATTTTGCCCCGATTTCCCCCGGCAGCCGCCGTAATTGTCCCGGGGACCATGTCATTAATAGTTCACCCAACAATTTACTCAAAATAACTGCTAAAATATTTTATATTCTCCACGGAATAAAGACCGCTAAATGTGTAATACCACTGCCTTTCTTTATTACTCTTATCGAACATGATGTGTTTATTGACTTTATCGATAATTGTTTCCCCTGTTGTTTTATTTGTGTTATAGATATTATATAATCCAGGTCTGATCTAAAGACATGGTGCGGTAAGAAAGTTTCATTATTAAATTGTTAATACCGCGTGATAAGCAATATAATGATTGAATATAATGATTGAATAGTTATATAATGTTTAATTAGCATGGTTAATTAAAGTTGACCTGTAATTATTTCATAATTAAACCAGTTAAGATGTTCTAAGGTATTAAGCATATTAGGGGTGGGATTAGTTATATGAGGCTATGAATGCGTTAAAGGAGCACAATCGGGTGAAAGCATTATTTTCAAAACAAATGGATTTGATGCGGCTATATCCAACTTAGGTACTGGTGCACTGAGGAAACGATATTAACAGGTTTCATTACATCGATTTAATATTTATTTCCTTCTGTGCAGCAACAAATGATTAAAGCTGCATAGTCCGATGAAGCATCTACTTTTCAAAATCAAAACAATTATCTAGATTTGATTCTACATATCTAACTTAGATACTGATGCACTTATTAAGTTTTATTGCCACTTAGAAGGGAAATACTGAGTCAATTGAATAGAACCTGTTACTGCAGAAGGCTATGGTATCAGAGGTTTGGCGTGCTTGCCAACATTATTTTCACATGTTTAAATTTCAAATATCTCAAAGGGTAGCCATTTCAATTAAAAGTTACTTCAAACTAAAGTAAGGTAGATTATAACGATCAATTTAATATATTTATCTCAGAAAAATGTCAGAAACTCAAAACCATCGGACTATGCAACTTTCATAATTGCGTCATTCTTTAAGATATACCCCAGTCACATCAGGCTTGCGACCGCTTGTGACCACTTTGCAACAACAAAATACCGAGTGGTCACAAGAAGTTGTAACTAGTCACAAAAAGGGATTTATTTAGTCCTCACTTATACTTCAAATATCTCTTAGGTTCGTGGTTTTAAATCAAGGTTACTTCAAGCTACTGCAAGGAAGGTTATAACAATCAACCTAATATATTTATCTCAGAAAGCGATAGAAATTCAAAGCCATCGGACTATGCAACTTTCATCCCAGGCTTAATCAATAAATGTAAAATGAATATAAAGATTTTAAATGTGGCTTATCGATGGAATCAGTTATATCCTCGTGATGAATTTGATCATGCAAGGACCTGTGCTTAGTGATGTGATTAACTGTTAAATGTGCATGTTATTCGGAACATGGGTAATTTACGGGTGGAGGCGCGGGTACCTCACCGTCCGGCTAACTTGAGAACCATTGGCGCCACCTACCACCAACTCACAAACTAAAAAGCTGCCACCGCGCACGCTATGGTGGAGCCACCTGGTGGAAAAAACCCAAACCAACACGCCAGCCCTGGAGACCCGGCTGCACCTTTCCTGCCAAAACGCGATCACGTGACCAAGATTCAAACTCAAACCCCCCTCCATGGTCTCACTTCCATTACTGCTCCCGATCTACACGGATTGCCTCCACACTTTCTTTGCCCTCCCACCCACACCTAAAAATAAGGTACAAGGGGTAGGGTTGAGGGTTCGAGACTGGCCGATCAAGAAAAAGAACACTGCAAGAAATGACTCGGGGGGGGAGGGAGAGATCCTCAAATGACCAATTGACCTGAAATGACCTGTGAATGATACCAATGTTCTATGTTCAATAAATACCGATTTAACCCATTCCGCCTACGCCTTCGTAAATTGTGCATGTTAACGTAACATGTCTAATTCACTGGGCGGGGACGGAACCCCCGACAAGACCCGACCCCACTCCGCCTTGATATAGAACACCCATACGCCCAGCACTCTGCCGCCACCTAGCGTTAACCCTGGGTACCCCCCTCCACCCACAGGAGGAGGACGCGACCCACTCCCGCCAAAAGAACACGTGACCGTTAAAACTCCACCCGCCTCCACGGCCACAACCCCTCCAGCTCCCGATCGGACAACTCCAACCCTAACTTCAACCCACCCACCCACACCTCACAAAGACCACGGGAAGGGTAAAGGGCTCGAATCCGGTCCCCACATACCACCACTGGGATCAAAAACCCCACGGGACGAACAAAACACAAAGGGCTAGCACCCAGATAAGACAACACCCGACATGTAAACCTCTTAACGAAGAAAATAAAAAAACACTCTATGGAACTGCTGTCTCCGCCTTAGTGAATTATGGCTCTTTGACGTGATTATGAAATACTGCTGTATGCTTTCGTTTAAATATGTGATCGTTAAGTGAACAGCAAATTGATGTAAGCCTTATCTCCCTCTGTTGCACAAGGAGCTGTTTACTATGGTATAATCCGCTGGTTTTGCCTTTCTACCGTATATATTTAAGAATACATATATCAGCATGCTTGATATAATACTTTATCGTACCTTGAAGTAACCATTTTATATAATTAAATTGCTTAATTATATTATTTTATTTTATACAGTAAATTGCTTAGATATTTTAAGGGACGCAATATTCGTGATCAAATTTCGCTAAATGTTTTAGTTAAAAGATATTTGATACTTTCATCGTGACTTCTGTGGCGTGCAGAGGTTTCGTAATGCCCGGGGCCAACTCTTTCGATTGCATGACCCTAAAACTCAAGTACACCGTCTAATAATGAGAAATGTGAGCAAGGAAGACATTTAAAATATGCCCCGATATGGATGCTTGGGGCCATCACACCCTGTGCCCTGCCCTGTCTGCACGCGACTGCGTGACTTCCTGAGCAAAGATGGCCGCCATGTCTCGTGCTCGGCATGGCTTTCTTTGAGAAGGGTCCACAGCGACGAAAGAAGCAAAAACGGCTGACCACTGGGTCATATCGAGCATACACTTGCAGGATTAGTTTCCCATTCAGTAAGTAGTGATATTGTGTGATTTAAACAGAAGTCGATGTTGATAAATTTAAAATATACTTCAAGCACTTTAATCTGTGCAAAAGATACATATATATGTGTAAATATGTCTGAACAAGAAACTACTAGAATAATAATGTGATCTTTCCATAATTTTAGCCAATCATAGCTGTTCTTTTCGATTGCATTTGTAGCACCATGTTTATGCCAAATTGTTCTTTATTTCTATGGCAGTGAGCATTTGTCTTGATATATCATTAACCAATCGCTGACCCCGAATACCTTTGTAGCGGAAACAAGTTCAAACGAGTTCAACCGTGGCTGGTTGGGTCGCAGCCGTGGCTGGTTGGGTCACAGCCGTGGCTGGTTGGGTCGCTCCGTTGAGCGCTGAATATGCTTATGCTTTCTTTGTATTTTGCTTTGTCTTTCGCTGCACAAACCGCCACTTTCAGCCCATGGTGACTTTATCCCGGAAGTGTGTGGCACAGAGTCCTCACTGCACACCCCTGGGAGTCGATGCGGGCACTCTACGACTTCCGCCAGTCTTATCCCCTATTATCGCCCACAAATCAAGCACATCCATCACCCATTATCGCCCTTCGTCCGAGGCTTTTTTGTGTGTTTTTTTCTCCCTGCGCTCATGACATGTGTTGCTACCTGTTAACCGATCATTTCGCGACAGTTTGGTTGTTGTTGTCATTGGGGTTTTGCGTCCTAGCAACGTCTAATGTCATGTCATGTGAGGACGTTTGTTTGTTTGTTGTTGTTTTATGTCCTAGCAACATCTAAGGCCATATCAGGACGGGAAGGACAATATTATGACAATTCTACGATTGATTGCCGACAAGAACCGACTGAATCAGATTGTCGTGTAATATTTACGCCAACTCTGGCATTTGTTGGTTTGTTGGTTGTTGTGGTTTTACGTCCTGGCAACATCGCATTTGCCACGTGAACACAATCCAAAATTGTAGTTTAAATAAACGATTTTTTACTTGAAAATAATTTGTATTCTCAATAATTCCAATGGTCATGTGATCACATGGTTATGGAGCAACGAACAAAAATGTAGGAATATATACAAATGAACTTGTTGACGGTTTAAATCCAATGTTTATTTCCATTTGATTGGGGTTTATGTGGTTTTGTGCCTCAACTCTGTGTATCATCATCATCATCATCATCATCATCGATCCCTTAGCCAAAAGTGTCGTTGGGCCACCACAGATGACATTGCAACCGGTTTTCTCCATCCCCCCCCCCCCCCAGCTCTCCAGTGCCCCCTCAAACTTTCCAAACTCCAGGCCTGTCCATTCCCTGATGTTGTCTTCCCACCTCTTCCTTTGTCTGCACCGGACGAGGTGGTTGAAACTGTAGAGCGCAGGCTTCCCGTGCAGAAGGTCGGGAGTTCGATTCCCGGTCGAGTCAAACCAATGCCTTATTAAATTGATACTTGTCACTCTCTAGCCTTGCATTTGGAATGACTAGGATAGGAAGGGTGGGGAGGCGTTTAATCAGGAAGACCAATAATTATTGTCCGCGATTGAAATTTCCCCGGCTTAATCAAGTTATGTACCAAAAAGCAAAATTAGTATCAAGGCATAAAGAGCGATGGAATGAGGAAGACCTATTGTACGCACTTGAAATCTCCCCCGGTTAATCAACTATTGTAACCACAGCAAAGGTTTATATTATATTCACATTCCATGGAGATGAATGAGAGCTTGGCACTCATTCGCTGTCATTGCTGGGCACGGGAAAACAGGCACACCCACACCGCCACTCCATGGCCTCCGCTCACCGTTGCCACGCCCCCTCATACTATAATTACCACCTACTGGCAGATGCCGCCAACTAGTCACCCTCCACCACTCACGATTCCCATTTTCAACTCACGCCCCATCGAGCAGATTGTGTGCGCTTACTCATACTGCAATAAATAGGATGATTCAGCTAGTTTGTCACCAGTTGCTAAACAGAGAAGTCAATTCTTAGTTTGCCTCAATGTGATCTTCAATTAAGCCTACAATAGAAAATAGCAGACTCATACAATATGGTATTAATGAAACAATTGTTTAGGTTTATTGATATTGTCGTGGGGGAGATGAAAATGGGAAATACTGTGCCTAGAGCGGGACTCGAACCCACATCTCTTTGCATTCCGGGCCAGTGTGCTAACCATTACACCACCTAGGCTCCCTGATATCAATACACTCCCCACGCCTACCTGTCTATGTGGTTACTTGCCTGAGAGGTCAGTGCAGACCACTACACTCGTCCCCCTGGAATTGTAAGTCTTGTAATGCTTACAATTACATACATACAGGCAATGCACTAACACATACATACACAGGGTAGGTTCAACAACCATACAGCGCAAAGCTTGTACAGGATCCTGATCACGGCAACCAGTGTCGTGGGGGAGATGAAAATGGGAAATACTGTGCCTAGAGCGGGACTCGAACCCACATCTCTTTGCATTCCGGGCCAGTGTGCTAACCATTACACCACCTAGGCTCCCTGATATCAATACACTCCCCACGCCTACCTGTCTATGTGGTTACTTGCCTGAGAGGTCAGTGCAGACCACTACAATATTATATTATCGGTAAATGATATGTACTTTTTAATCTAGATAGGCACAGTTTGTGTCACTGATAGCATCATACTTTCTCTGCCTGCGAGTAAGATTCAACAAACAACTATTGAACTATTAATTACATTGATAAGCTTGCGGACTTGCGGACGTGTGCTGATCTTGGGAATAAATTTAGCCTTCTCCAATCTTACACTAGTGTTTATCTGTGCCTGGTAAGGAAGAGTAGGGAGCGGGACGTAGCTCAGGCGGTAGAGTGTCCACCTATGAAGGTGTGGGTCATCTGATCGATCCTGCTCAGTGGACCCATTTGCAGTTTGGGCTATTTTCCATTCCAACCAGTGGTCCACAACTGGTTCATCAAAGCCTGTGGGATGTGCTGTACTGTCTGTGGGAAAGTGCATATAAAAGACCCGTTGCTGCTTATTGGAAAGAGTAGCCTATGTGGCAGCAGTGGGTTTCCTCTAAAGAAATATGTCAGAATGACCATGTGTTTGACGTCCAATAGCCGATGATATGAAAATCAATGTGCTCTAGAGGTGTCATTTAATAAAACAAACTTTGGTAAGCAATAGTTATGTGTCAGGGCACATATAACAGGCATTTCTATTGGCTCCCAGTGTAATCAATTGAAGATTCCGCAATTTCCCATGATGAAGATGTTAATTTAACCAAAAATGGGAATTTCTACTAGACCTTTGTAAAAAAGAAAAAAAACATACTTTCAATTTGAAATCCATATGTGGAATTTAAAACACTAGTGTCTTGAAACATATCAGAAACATTTTTTGTTTGTTACATATGTATAGAGCTGTATAGTAGTCCTTTTGACTGTAAGCAAAGAGGCATCGGTCCACACTGCCTTTGTTGTCTGACCATGAGGCTTTCTCATTCAGACGACATTCACTTTTCCAGATGTAGTGAAAGCAATTGAGGTGGCTTTAAAGGGGCATAGTTCGATGGTTTTGAGTTCCCGCCATATCGTCAAAGTTGCAGAGTCTGATGGTTTTGAGTTTCCGTTAAAATCTACTTGACTTTAGTTTGAAGTAACCTCGCTGTAAAATGCCTAACTTTGGAGATATTCGAAGTGTAAATATAGAAAAGTGATGTTTGTGTGCTTGTCAAAACTCTGACCACATAGGCTTCTATTAAATTGACTTAGTATGTCCTTCTATAACAAGTATAAGCAGCAATTACTTAACGAGTGCACCCATATCTGAGTGGAATATGTAGGCTCGAATTTAGATAAGTGTTTTGATTTTGAAATGTTTATGCTTTTATAAGACTGTGATGGCCCACGGTCTTCCACACTGTCACGCACTCACGGAAGAACGCCAAGATTTAGTTTCAGTACGCTTCAACCTGGTTTATTACAAAACCGCTCTGCTCTCCATGGCGTCAACAGTCAACTGACCCACCCCCTAACTCACCAGGTCCCACGTCACCTCTAGAGGTGGGTGGGGGGTGAGCTAGCCACACGCAGTAGAGGGCAGCCCATTCGAGGTCCACCCGGTGGCTAGCCTGCCGCCACCTAGTGCAGTTCATTGTAACTGCATAGGTGTGCGGCGTAGTGTCTGCCGCCACCGTGTGGTAGTGGGGTTCATGTACAGACTACTACAAGACTATGCAATATTAAGATAAATATATTAGGTTGATCCTTGGGTTCAAAACTCGACTGAGTTAAACCAATGACTTGCAAAATTGAGACTTGTCGCTAACTAGCCTGGTGCTTGGCATTAACAGGATACGGCAAAGACTTGTTTGCTCAGTATCGGGATAATCTGACTGAGTGGGATATCAGGTCATGGTGCTGGTAGCCCATGCTCCTGGTGGAGCAGCACTATAAAGTCGCCATAAGCATGCACTGGCATAATTCGGTACTTGTCCTGATAAGACCTTCAAGTTGTTATACTATAACCCGCAACAAACTAACACAGTTGATATTTAAATGTACTCTATTTAATTTCGGAATAACTTTGATTTAAAAGTGGCTAACTTTGGAGATATTTGTATTGAAAAGATGCAAGCTAATTTTGGTGTGCACGCTAAAATGGTGGACAGCTAACCTGAATTGCAGCAGTGGCAGGTTCTCTTAAACGGACTTATCAAATTGAATTGTCCATTGTATGCAGCATACATGTTTAATAAGAATAACATTGTATATCCCCTTCTATCCAGCAATACAAGTTTAATAAGTATAAAATATAATATCCCCTTCTGTGCAGCAATACATGTTTAATAAGTATAACATTTAATATACCCTTCTATCCAGCAATACATGTTTAATAAGTATAACATTTAATATACCCTTCTATCCAGCAATACATGTTTAATAAGTATAACATTTAATATACCCTTCTATCCAGCAATACATGTTTAATAAGTATAACATTTAATATCCCCTTCTATGCAGCAATACATGTTTAATAAGTATAACATTTAATATCCCCTTCTATCCAGCAATACATGTTTAATAAGTATAACATTTAATATCCCCTTCTATCCAGCAATACATGTTTAATAAATATAACATCTTATATCCCCTTCTATGCAGCAATACATGTTTCATATGTGAACAGCTCTCCAATTTAGAAATGTAGAATTAAATCTACATAAGTGTTTGGATTTCGAAAAATGGCATGACTTGATCGAGTTATGCGACTTTAAAGAAATCTCTCATCACCCATAGCGCAGAATGAGGCAATAGGATCGTACACAGAAAGGCCGCCAGGTGTCAGCCTGCAATACAATCATAATATATTCATATTCTTGTATTTTTAGCGCTGACCCCCTTCCCTCCCTCCCCTCCCCTACCCTACACGCGTCCCGACAGAACGTACCTCCGTTGTAGACCCAACTGCCCCCTCCGTCTCCCGGCCCCCGGCCCCTTTAGCCCTACCCTCCCCCTCTCCCTCCCCCTCTCCCTCCCTCCCCACCTCTCCCCTCTCTCCCCTTCCTCTTCCCATCTCTCACCTCTCTTCCCCCTCCCTCTTGCCCGCTCCCCCTCTCCCGGGTCCCCCTCCCCTACTCCCCTCCCTTGTCCCCCTCCTCCCCCTCTCCCCCTCTCCTCTCTCCTCTCTCCCTCCCTCTTCGCCTCCCTCACAATACCCCCCTCTCGTCCCCCAACTCCAAATCCCCTCTTCCCTTCCCCCTCTCCAACTCCCACCTTTTCCTCCCTAGTTCCCCCCTTCGATTCCCTCCCTCCGATAAATAGATATATATATATATATATATATATATATATATGTATGTGATGTTTAAACATTATGCGAGAGTAAAGACATGGAAGGGGGTTATTCTATTATATTGTTATTATTATTATATTATTATTATATTATATTATTAGCCACTGGGCACGCTTCCTGTATTTGCTCCTTACTTATACGGGGACTGGTGGACGTCGGCCGGCGATATGTGGATAGCGGAGGCGGGCAGCGACAGCGGAGGAGGCGAGGAGAGCCAAGTAGAAAAATGGTGAGTGCTTCAGGCTGTGGGTGGAGGCGGAGTGGCTGGAGGAGGGAGGGGAGCCGGTTATAAGGCGATGGAGAGAAGGGGGGGGGGGGGTGACCCAACCCCAACGGTCGTTGCGGCGCGGGGGAGGGGGGGGGGGTACTCCTCCTTCACCGCGATTCAAACGCAATGCAAGCATTACGACCGATACGCAGCGAAGGAGTCTGAGGTGGTTTTCCCGCAGACGGTTCAATTTCTTTTAGTTTATTAATGTTTTCATCCCACTCATGTTGCCATTTGGATTTCATGTGGGTGGGTATTAGTGGTTTCAGATCAGAGTGAGGGATCAGACACGGTTCAAGATCACAGTTCAGGGCCTTCTTCGCAGCCCGATCAGCTCGTTCGTTTCCTTGTATGCCGGGATGGCCAGGCACCCAGCACAGGTGGATGTCATACCCATCTGTTGCCAGTTTGTTCATTTTATAAATGACCGTTGCTAGAATAGGGGATTCATTTTCAGTCCAGCAACAGCCAGGAGGCAAGAGAAGGAATCACTGTATATAACATAGTTAGTGTGGTTGGATACCTCGATACACTCCAACGCCAGAAGGAGTGCTTGGGCTTCCGCAGTGAAAAGTCTGGTTTGTGTCCATTGCATATCCATTGCATATCAGTTGATATCCGTTGATATCCGGCCTGATCCGGTACAAGTTTTGAACATGCACAAAACTTGGAACGGATGCCGCTGGATTGACATCTATGGTTCTTGTCCGGTTTGAGTTTGTTTCGTCCGTTAGCTATCCGTTCATGTCCGTTTCATGTCCGTTTTATGTCCGTTTCATATCCGTTTCATGTCCGTTTCATGTCCGTTTCATGTCCGTTCGTCTGGCAGCTATTGACCCGATATCGCAACATTTTGACACATTTTAATACATTTTGATACTTATCATGCCAGAAAACCACGGACTAGACAATTCTGTCCGTTGCTCAATCTGGCGAGATGCGACAGGGGCTTAAAACTTAACCACCATTCGGTATTATATATATATCATTACGGTTATACTTCATAAGACCAAACACTGTACCGGTGGCGCCACCTTCGGCCTTCTCGCCTACACCGGATGTTGACCAGCACCAGTCGCACTAGAGGATGTTTTATTGGACTCGGCTAGGAGTTGAACCCATGACCTCTCGGGCTTGAGGTGCATCACAGACACTGGGGCTACAGGCGGTGTTGAGTGTAGTTGGGGGATGCTGGACTTCCGCCTTGATCTGTCTCTAGGGGTCGTGTCAGTCACCGGAAGCGACATGGATGCGCTGGTCAGGCCCACTTCCGGTTTGAAAAGGTTAACAAGTCCCAGGGGGTTACACCATGTTTCACACTGGCTCTACCTGCAGGCCTTCGTGAGTGGCTGCAATGATGGTTGGTGGAACAGTGCAAGCCTCGTCCCTGTGGGAACACACGGACGGGAAGGGAAAGAAAGTCTTTGGTCTGTCGTTTCTGTCGGAACACCATCACAGTCTCATGCAGAGGGTCGGTGGGACCAAGTGGTCCTTAGCCGCTGTCGTATTCAATCAATCAATAGGATACAGCTATAATAGACCTTGGACCTGTTAGCCACTCTTAAGTAATATACATCGAGACAGTTCTTCAGATGTGGTGGATTGTAGGAACTGTCACTGGCTCCAAGATATATGTAATGCTTGACCAGTCGTAGCTAACAGTAACACACATTAAATGACTTTTAGAAATAAACTATTTAAAAGACTTACAATTCCAGGGGATGAGTGTAGTAGTCTGCACTGACCACTCAGAAAAGGAGCCACATTGACAGGTAGGCATAGGTAGAGTGATGACATCATGGACCCTATGTATTGATGCAAACATAGGGGAACATCCTGCCTAAAGTGGGATTCAAACCCACATCCCAATCCTTCCAAAGGGAGCGTCCTAACCATTAGTCTCTCTAGGCTCCCTTATGAAACCAACCTACCTGTGTATGTGGCATTTTCATTGACAGCTGAGTGCACCTCACTACAATGACGAATGCCTTTGGTTTTGCAACATGTTCACCCCCCAATAGCCGATGTCTACTTTTTGTGCTGGGGGGGGGGGGGGGGGGGGGGGGGGGGGGGGGGGGGTGGGGGGGGGGGGGCTTTGGGGGGTCACTACACAAATAAGCAACATGTTCGCTGAGGGAGGCTACATTGTTTGAAGACCAGTTTATTTCCAGGGAATCCTTAGGATGGCTTTTCCCGCCCGACCTAAAATGCAATAAGGTGAGGCTAGCTATGGCATCGACAAGGAATCTCCCGTAACTAAGCAACCAGCCAGGTGTGCTAGTATCATTAGGTGGCATCGCCGTATCCTCAGGCCAATTAATCAGGCGGGAAAAATTGGGGAAAGTGAAGCAATTACATGTTTAGGTGCACATTACGAGTATAGCTAAACGTCGGGTAGGAGAGTGTAGTTTAACTCCACCATCAAACGCCATGTGTTATCTTGGGAAATAGATAAACTGCACTCTCCTACCTGATATTTAGTTTTATCTCCACCATCAAACGACAGGTGTTATCTTGGGAAATAGATAAACTACACTCTCCTACCTGACATTTAGTTTTATCTCCACCATCAAATGCCAGGAAATAGAGATAAACTACACTCTCCTACCTGATATTTTGTTTTATCTCCACCGTCAAATGCCAGGGCCCGTATGCATGACGCAGTGTTAGCTTACACTCGGTGTGTTTACATACTGAGTTTTCGCCGCGAACCTAGAAATCCCCACCAAAACCAGTTTTGGCTCGCTAACACCGCATCATGCATATGGGCCCTGGTGTTATCTTGGGAAATAGATAAACTACACTCTCCTATCTGACATTTAGTTTTATCTCCACCATCAAACACCAGGTGCTATCTTGGGAAATAGATACACTACACTCTCCTACCTGATATTTAGTTTTATCTCCACCGTCAAACCCCAGGTGTTATCTTGGGAAATAGATAAACTACACTCTCCTACCTGACATTTAGTTTTATCTCCACCGTCAAACGCCAGGTGTTATCTTGGAAAATAGATAAACTACACTCTCCTACCTGATATTTAGTTCGATCTCCACTGTCAAACGCCAGGTGTTATCTTGGGAAATAGTTAAACTACACTCTCCTACCTGATATTTAGTTTTATCTCCATTTCAAACGCCAGGAAATAGATAAGCTACACTCTCCTAGCTGATATTTAGTTTGATCTCCACCATAAAACGCCAGGTGTTATCTTGGGAAATAGTTAAACTACACTCTCCTACCTGATATGTAGCTTATTCTCCACTGCCTTATTAGGAAATGCTGAGTTTCTTTGGTTTTTTTCTATGTCCTAGCAACATCTGAGGTCATATAAGAACACGTACCGACTTGTGACAGTATGCACTCATGGTAACTTTATAGTGGTGGCCCACTGCGAAATCAGGCTACCAGCACAATGACCTAATATCCTGCTCAGTCACATTATCCTGACACTGAGCTAACCAGTCCTTGCCCTATCCTATTAATGCCGAGCGCCAGGCTCGGAAGTGACATGTATACATTTTGAAGTCAGTTTTGACTCGAACCCGTGTGTTGGGTTGAGGCCGCTCGAGTATCAGGACCAGCCCTCCCATATGATGTTTTCGTATTTTGTAGTTTTAAGTCGGAGAACGCAACTACGAACAATTAAAATTGTGCGCGCCACAACAAAAAATGGAAAAGTACCTAATTTATTTGAAGCTTTAAAACAAATATTTTTTTAGAGTACACACTTTTTGTTGTTCACTGGAGTACCAAAATTGGAAATTTGGAGTAGGCATTTGTTTGTTTGTTTGTTTACCGACCCCCCCTCCCCACAAACACACAAACAGTAGACATCGGCTATTAGGGGGTAACGCAGTGGTTAAATATATCGAACTAAAAGAATTGGGGCAGGCAAGACCCGTCCTACCCATACAATTTTGACATATTTTATACTTGTTCACACTATTATACTAGAGTACGCCAATATGAAAAATATAAATCGTGTACGCCTAAACTTCCATTAATTACCATTGCTTACTATGGGTAAATACTTGGTAGGTTCCTTCCCAAGGTGACTGCCACTTACAATGTTGTCACGTCTCTTAGACAAAACTTAAACTTGGACAACTATAGACCAACTTAGTCTTTGTTGAAAGGGAATGACCACAACATCTGTACATATTTCATGGCAGCTGAGAGATGCCCAACCATAAGGGAAGATTGAATTTTCATGGAAAGTGAAAGTGAGACCAGATCCCTCTTGAGTAGGAGGAGAAAGAGAGTGATGGTAGATCGAGCACCAGAGGCTGTGTGCTCCTAGTAGGGGAGTAAGGGTCCGGATATTGGCATTGGTGAAGGAGGTATTGGCCACAGGAAGTAGTAAAGCTCGCCTCACACTAGCCGACATCGCTTAAGTCTTTTTTGTTGTTGACATTGTTATTGGTTCCTACATTCATTGATTGTGTCTATTGACACATTATTGACTCTATGCGTTTATAGTCAATGTAAAAGCGATGGTTGAATATATATTTTTTTTAAATCTCACTGTGAATATGGCCTGTGCTGCTGACACTGCGTAAAGAAACCACAAATCAATCAAACGATTCATTGATTAAAGGGAGAGCAAGCAGCACGATTTTATTGAATTAGCATTATAGTGATCGCATATGATTATTAATGGTCAACGTCTTGAATTCACTTCGTTATCTACAGCTTATATTTAATCAACTAAATGTGCCACATAAAGCAATTAATAAGATACTTCAATATGACGTTAAAGTTGCATAGTCCGATGGTTTTGAGTTTCTGTAATTTTCTATATTAATTTTATTGGTACAATCTACTTAACTTTAGTTTGAAGTAACTTTTATTTTAAATGGCTAACTTTTGAGATATTTGAAATGCAAACATATCAAATTAGTTTTGGCAAGCATGCCAAAACTCTGACACCATAGGCTTCTGCAGTAACAGGTTCTTTTAAATTGACTCAGTATTCCCTTTTATGTGGCAAGAAATGCATAATAAGGGCATCAATCTCTAAGTTAGATACGTAGAATCAAATTTAGATAAGCGTTTTGGTCTTGAACATGTGATGCCCTATTGGACTATGCAGCTTTTAAAAAAAAATCTTTTATTGAGGTGGTATTTATACTGTCCATAGCATATAAGCTCGGGTACCCAGGCTTGTTTTCAATGCTGGCCAGTTGTAGTGTTGGTGTTATCTTACCACACAGTAGCTGCTGATACGGTATTTGATTGCCTGCTTTAATGTCTTAAAGTTAACGTCCTAACGCCCATATTATGACTGCACGACCATTTCAATCTGTAATCACAGACACTTGATCTTCCTTATTCTAGATGACCTTACCTTATCCAGGTTACCTCGTGGTAAGTAATGGCTTTTAAGTTATTGCTTTAAGTCAATTAGGTTTTCAAACGTGGGGGTTCGAACCCTATAACTTGCCAAAACGGGACGCGGGCGCACACCTAGTTTTCCCATAACGTGAAGTTTGCATCGAATGGCGGCCACTTTATTCCAAGTAATGTTTTCACCCCCCCCCCTCCACCCCCTGCCTCATCAATTTCCCAGTAGGCTAACAATAATTAATAAGCCCTTACAAGGCACACAGAGAAGGGCTTTAGTCTATTTAACTGATTACAATAAACATTGCTTTCAGTTGGCATCAGGCTAAGCGCATTAAACCCTCGATAGCAGGATTTAGTTTAAGGACTCTCCCATTGGATTTTCATAACGCACAATCTGATTGGTCGGAGCCATTGGTTAAGTTGCATAATCTGCTCATTTTGCGTTTCTGTCATTAAAATATATATTCAATATAATAAAACAGTTGGGTCATGCTAAATCGGGGATTAGTTTAATGAATCACCTTTGATTTAATTATTAAGGAATTCTGGCTCCCATGAATCATGGTGTTATATGAGAAGTCACGTTCAATCTTTTGTTGTTGAAGATTTATACTGCCTATCATGGATAAGCCTGAATAGGCTTGTTTTCACCATTAGACAATCTGTCGATAGAAAGCCCGAGCCTTCACTTTTACCGACCCAAGGCATTTTTAACCTCCCACACCACATAGACATGGTATGAGAGCAACTGGCCTTTGATGACGCTGTAAGTTATACACAGCGGTGGACATCCAAATTGGCAGAGCTGGGGGCATGGGGAATCGAACCACCGACCTTCAGATTAGGAGTCCGACCTAGAAAAAAGTCAGACACTCTGACCACTCCGCCACAGAGAACACCACAATCTGGGTGCGTTATAACGGGGGTTCACTGTATGTGATTGATCATTATAATCCAAATTACATTAGTTTGAAATGGCTAACTTTGGAGATATTGGAAGAGGAAACATGACCAAGTAATTTACATATAAATTCTGTCAACGTGGGCTTCAGCTTGAACAAGTTCCATTAAATTGGTTTAGAATGCCCTTATCATGCAGAAACAGAATGCTTAATAGGTGCACTACCAATAGTACCATATTATATATTCTCTGGCAGGAATATCGATAATTGCCCACCTAAAGTAAAAATTTGATCATCCGAGTGGGTCAGGAGGCGATAACGACCAGACACAGCTGGCTTATATGAGGTCAGAGCCCCTAACAGGTGGCGCTGCATGGCCAAACCTGGAACTCAACTATGTCATACACTAACTGTGGTTCACCATTTAACAATACAGATATAACTGAAGATGGTAGTGTCCTTGTTTATATTTCCATAATAGATTATAGAACACATATAATCCTGCGGTGCGACTGACACTGATCTACATTCGGTGGATGCCAAGGGGCCGCAGGTGGTGTCACCAGTACAGTGTTGGGTCTTACGGAGTATAACAATAATGATAATAATTCCCTTACGTATCTTCATACTCAGATAATTTGTTATATATCATATATATATATGTATGTACTATATAGTTTATTTTGTGGATATAAATAACGGAGGCTCCTTAATGTTTCTCTGTAACCACCTTAACTTCCATGTTATTCACTGTGGAGCGGGCATTCTCTCCTCTCCCGGGTGGATCCGTCGTGTAGATAGATAAACAGAGCCTTGTTATCTTTGGATAACAATAATTAACAAACTAATTCTCTTGGGAGATGTAATTGGGTTGGCAATATCTTGTAGGCCTCGACACAAACAACTGATGCGATGTTCATCCGTGAGGGGGCGTGCTTGGATGGCGACGTATAATGTCTGCTCCTAAGTGGGTCAATTAGCGATTGGTAATTGACCTAATTAGAGCTGGACTTTGCTCTTGGCTTGGTTCTAATCTGATCGGATGCTGATGCTGATGGTTCCATCGTTCACTGCTGGTCAGGCAGCCAGCCAGGCAGGCAGCCAGGCAGGTAGGCAGCCAGGCAGGCAGGCAGCCAGGCAGGCAGTCATGCAGGCAGGCAGCCAGGCAGGCAGGCAGCCAGGCAGGCAGGCAGGCAGGCAGGCAGGCAGCAAGGCAGGCAGGCAGGCAGGCAGGCAGCCAGGCAGGCAGGCAGCCAGGCAGGCAGGCAGCCAGGCAGGCAGGCAGCCAGGCAGGCAGGCAGGCAGGCAGGCAGGCAGGCAGGCAGGTAGGCAGGCAGGCAGGCAGGCAGGCAGGTAGGCAGGCAGGCAGGCAGGCAGCAAGGCAGGCAGGCAGGCAGGCAGATATACAACCAGTCAGACAGACAGGAAGTCACATGTGCACAGATTGTTTACTGGGGTTTTGTATCATGGCAACATCTAAGGAAGGGCACCGACTTCTTGGTTGCTTCTTGGAATTTTACATCCTGGCAACATCTAAGGTCATATCTGGACGGATACCGACTTGCGACAGCGCACACTCAAGGTGACTTTATAGTGCTGCCCCACTGAGAAATCAGGCTGCCAGCACCATGAGCCGATATTCTACTCAGTCACATTATTCCGATACCGAGCTAACCAATCCTTGCCCTATCCTATTAATGCTGAGTGCCAAGCTAGGAAGCAACAAGTATCAATTTTGTAAGTCATTGGTTTGACTCGATCGGGAATCGAACTCCCGATCTGCCGCACGGAAGGCCTGTGCTCTACTGATTCGGCCACCGCGTTGGGTTCACCGACTTGCGACTGATGGTGAATTTATTGTGCTGCCCCATTGGAAGACGAGGCTGCCGGAACCATGACCCAATTTCGCACTCAGTCACATTATCCTTATACGGAGCTAGCCAGTCCTCGCCCTATCCTAGTAATGCCGAGCACCAGGCTAGGTAGTGACAAGTATAGCAATTTGGTAAGTCTTCATTTTGACTCGGCCGGGTTTCAAAACTCACGACCTTCCACAGGGGAAGTAAAAATCACCGGACTTTGCAACTCTAGGGACCAGGTATCCACCAGATCCCCACCAACCCCCCAACCCCCAACCCCCCAACCCCCCAACCCCCACCCCCACCAGCCCACCAGTCTCCCACCAGACCCAGCCGGCTTCAAACGGCAGCCCTATAATCCATGCGGGTGTGGGCCCAGGGCTGGAGGGTTCAGGGGCCGGGTTCAAGGGTAGGGATCAGGGGTAGTGATCAGGGGTAGGGATCAGGGGTGGCAAAGGGCGGGTTTGTGTATGGGGCGGGGCGGGGAGGGCAGCACGACTCGCTGATGGATGAAAGAGGTAGCATTGATTGGACTGTATGACAGGATGTGGGTGGGTATGTGTGTGGGTGGGTGGGTTTTGTGGGTGGGTGGGTGGGTTTTGTGGGTGGGTGGGTTTTGTGGGTGAGTGGGTGGGAAGTTGGTTGGTTGGTTGTTAGAGTTTTACGTCCTGCACTCACGGCGACTTCATAGTGCTGCCCCACTGGGAGACCAGGCCGTGCCAGCACCATGACCTGATATCCCCCTCAGTCACTCATATTATCCTGACCTTGAGCCAATCAGTGCTTGCACTATCCTAATAATGCCGAGCGCCTGGCTTGGTAGCGACAAGTATACATTTTTAAGTCATTGGTTTAACTGGTGAGGTGTGGTGTGTGTGTGGGTGTGTGTGCGTGGGGGTGGGCGTGGGGAGGGGTGAGGTTAGAGAGGGTGGGTGTGAAGCTGGCCGTGATCCCTTATGACATAGTGTAAAATATTCCGATTTAATGCATTGGTGGGGGAATGCAAATGTTTTATTATTGATCGGGTATAGGTGACCAGGTGCATGTATGTGTATATATAGGTGCTGGTGGTGCCTGAGTGAGATGTAAATAGACATAGTGGTGCTGGCTGGGCTGCGTGTAAGGGGCACTCAGATCCTACCCCCTACCTCTTTGCTAGGTAGGATCACCACACTCAGGCTCAAGGCAGGTGGTGGCCAGGGGAGCCACACAGCCTGGTGGTGGTGGGCAGATGACTGGTAACCATGGGGACCAGGAATGCTGGATCCCTATTGGTAGAGCTAAGAATGCTTGTTTCCCACTGGGGGAAAAGGGTGGGGTGATACTCTACAATGAACCCATGTAACCATATAAATAATAAACCAAAGGACTTGACTCTCTCTATTTCTTCTCTCACGCTTTATACTCTTCCTTTCTCTTTGTCTGTATTGATTTCACTATAGCCTGCCTACACAACCACAGATTCGAGCCGTAGACTTTAAATACTGGTGACCAGAAAGAGTGGTAAATCTATTAGTTGGAGGAGAGGATTCAACTTTACTTTATGGAGACCTAGTCTTTACAATAGTTTATTAGGGAGAGAAAAATTATGGACACTATTACAGAGAGAACTCTGTCACCTTGCAACTTTAATGCTGGAGTTCGCCGGGGGGTGGGGGTGGGGGTGGGGTAAATTCAGTCACCATTCTGGAGTTCAGAAGCTTATTTTTCGACGAATGAATTAGTTAGGGTCAATTCAAATAATCAGGCAAAATGAGTATTTTAGGCCCAGTGTGGGAGCCTAATCCTTAATTAAATATGCTTCTTATTTCGCTAATGTCTACTAGTCAACTGTGCATATCTGGTGATTATACATACATACAGTGCCACCCTGTTATAATGCTACTGTTCGGGTCCATGACATTTCATCGCGATAAAAGTGGGGTCGTGCTGAATCTGTAAATCGGGGTTCAGTTTACTTAATTACCTTTGAATTAAAGAATTCTGGGTTCAATGAATCATGTTATATCTGAATTCGCCACGCTAAATCAGGGCACCTTATAACCGGCTTCTACTCTTTTGCATATTTGAATCTTTCTTTTCATTTATGTTCATTACATTTATTTAAAGTTGCATAGTCCGATGGTTTTGAGTTTCTACCATTTTCTGAGATACATATATTAGGTTAATCCTTTTAACCTACCTTACTTTAGTTTGAAGTAACTTTTTATTTTAAATGGCTAACTTTGGAAATATTTGAAGTGCAATCATGGTAAATTAATTTTGGCGAGCATACCAAAACTCTGACACCATAGGCTTCTGCAGTAACATGTTGGACTAAATTGCCTCAGTATTCCGTTCTATGTGGTGACAAATGTTTAATAAGTGCACCAGTTTCTAACTTAGATATATAGAATCAAATCTAGATAATTGTTTTGGTTTTGAAAATGTGATGTTTTCATCGGACTATGCAGCTTTAATTAGATTCAATCTTGGACAACTGGACTTCCTGATTCGACTGTTCCTTGTAGTGTCCTCGTATTGTCAAGTGTCAGGCTAGGTAGCGATAATTGTTAACTTTCAATTGATTGCCTTCATTTGGTGTGGATGGGTTCAAAACCCAAGGTTCGAATCCCATAACCTGCCACATTAGAAGCGGACACTCAACTCCTTCTAATTATAATGAAAACTGGACACGATGGCCGAATCGGTCGAGCGCAGGCTTCCCGTGCGGAAGGTCGGGTGTTCGAATCGCAGCCGAGTCAAACCAATGACTTACACAATTGATACTTGTCACTACCTAGCCTGGCACTCGTCATTAATAGGATAGGGGAAAGGACTGGTTTGCTCAGTATCGGGATAATGTGACTGAGTGGGATATTGGGTCATGCTGCCGGCGGCCTGGTCTCCCCATGGGGAAGCACTATAAAATTAGCATAAGTGGGTAATGTCCCAATTTGGTACCCATCCTGATATGACCTTAGATGTTGCTATGATGTAAAACAACAACAAACAATTATAATGAATACATTAATAATTGACATAATACAGACCATCTTTTGAATGTAAAATTCAAAACTCACTGCAGGCAAACCAAGGCTCGGTTAATAATAGCGCGTTCCAATGTTCTCCACATGTTTGGTCTGACGTAGGTCGTCTGACACGCACGTCACGCGTCCGCCCCACGAAATCACGTGATCACGTGATCATCTCATCATGGCGAGCCAAACACTCGTAACGAGAACAAAGGGCTGTAACAGACCTGTACCGAACGGGCTAGGAGGGGGGGGGGGGGGGGGGGGAGGGGTTCCACAACCTCTGGCCCCCCCCCCCCCCCCCTCATCCCCCACAACAACAAAAGTTGCATTGTCCGATGGTCTTGAGTTTCTCTCATTTTCTAAGATAAAATTATAATATTATAATCTACCTTACTTTGAAATAACTTTTATTTTAAATCGCTAACTTTTGAGATATTTGAAGCTCAAACATGATTAATTAATTTTGGCAAGAATGCCAAAATGTCCCTCTGCATATGGAATCCCTCCCTCTATTTAGCACCCTCTCACTCCATTTGGAACCTCCCTCCCTCCTCAGTAGGAAAGCCCCTCCCTCCAATTTCTTGAACATCCCTAACCAGCTAACCAAATCCTGGACACATGCCTGAGGCATAAGGCACATATAGATGGAAACTTTAAGTGCATTATCTACAATACATATTCTAACGGGTAATGACTTGTAACAGTGCAGACTAACGGGGACTTCATAGTGACGCCGGCACTGTGACCCGATATCCCACTCAGTCACATTATCTTGATACTGAACAAATCAGTCCTTGCCCTATCCGATTACTACTACTCAGTGACATGTTTGATTGCGACAAGTATAAATGTTGTAAATTATTGGTTGGACTCGGTCGGGGTTCGAACCCACAACGTTTCCGCATGGGAACACAGCCAGAGCTCTTACCCATTCGCCCATCCAGTCCGGTATATATGTTATCCATTGTATATATGTGTTGTGGGGGTGATGAAAATGGGAAATATTGTGCCTTGAGCGGGACTCGAACCCACATCTCTTTGCATTCCGGTTAGTGTGCTAAAAGGGCTGTCACATTAGGGTTTTTTGCGGGAGCGTATGGCGGCGTAAGCGCGTTATGTCATATACGTCGGCATACGCCGTATACGCTACTCATACGCTACGCATGCGCTACTCATACACTACTCATACGCCACCAGATGCCGCCAGAGTGCCGGCGTATGTGAAGCGTATGAGGCATACGCCGCCATACGCTTTCATAAATCCATCCGTCCAAATTTGTTTGTGCATGCTCAAAAAAACTCGACCTATGAGGGCGTATGGCCCATAGTGTCAAAAAATGTCACAGCACGCTCCCATACGCTCCCATACGCTCCTCATACGCTCCTCGTAAGCTCCTCGTAGGTTCCACATACGCTCAAAGCCACCCGAAAGGTCACCAAATGTCATCATAGGCCGGCACGCGCAGGACCTATGTAGGTTTTCAATACGCTCCCGCCATACGCCGTAATGTGACAGGGCCTTAACCATTACACCACCTAGGCTTCCTGATATCACCATACTACCCACGCCTACATGTCTATGCGGTTCCTTGCCTGAGAGGTCAGTGCAGACCACTACATATGTATAGTTTATAATATGTACCGAATCAGTAGAGCTTAGGCCTCCCGTGCGGAAGGTAGGGAGTTCAATTACCCGATCGAGTCAAACCAATGACATACATAATTGATACTTGTCGCTTCCTAGCCAGGCGCTCCGTATTATTAGGATAGGGCAAGGACTGGTTGGCTTGGTGTCAGGATAATGTGACTGAGTTGGATATCAGATCATGGTGCTGGCAGCCGTGTCTCCCAGTCGGGCAGCACTATAAAGTCACCATGACTGCACACTGTCACAAGTCGATACCCGTCCTTATATGACCTTAGATGTTGCCACAACCTAAAACTCCAACAACTAAGTAACTTTAAGTAGATATTGTATATTATATATTGTATTTATTATATATATATATTACACATATTATATAGTATGTATGTTATATATTATTGATACCTATATAGAAATAACATAGACAACAGTCTGTTGTCAAAGATGAGACTTACAAATGTGATTTCCTTCAAGCCCCAGTCACACATCACCGGATTGAGCAACGGACAGAATTGTCTAGTCCGGGCGTCATAAGTATCAAAATGTATTAAAATGTGTCAAAATGTTGTGATATTGGGTCAAAGGCCGTTGGACAAACGGACATGAAATGGACATGAAACGGACATGAAACGGACATGAACGGATAGCCAATGGATGGTAAATGGACTAAACGGACGCAAACCGGACAAGAAACATAGATGGCATCCGTTCCAAGTTTTGTGCATGTTCAAAACTTGTACGGACACAAATCGAATTATCAGCGGACTTTGTTTGGTTTCTTTCCGTTTCCTCCAATCCGGTGATGTGTGACAGCCGCTTTAAACTTTCACAGGATGTCCTTTCATAGTCAACTTTGGCACCATAAACATCCCTGCGAAGCTGACAGAAATGCATGCAAGATAGTTTTCGTTTTGGAAAATTTAAAGCCATTTGGGACTAACCATGAGTGCATCCCATTGATGCAGAGCTCTATCTGTCTCTCCAAGATGTTGCTAGGACGTAAAACTCCAACAACCAACCAGCTATCTCTCTGACATTCATATTAGTACTGTTATAATAAAGCTTGAAATCAGTCACATAAAACCTACAACATTTACAACGCTATTAATCTTTACCCGCAAAGGGCCACTTACAGTATGCTTCCTTGTGGGACTCCCAATTCCTGGTTAAGTAAATCAGAATAGGTGGTTTTTAGGCGAACGTGAAAATACCCGCGTGGTTGACCGCTCTGTATTTAAATGGGCAGCTGTCCTCGAATACCAATTCCATAGAGATCTTTCATTATCCCATGTTGCCACGTTGTGTCATAATCTTCTCCGCGATTAAAAAAACCCAGCCACAATGTATTTGTTTCTAATAAATGGACTTGTTACGGAAGTTTCTATTCAGAGTAGATGGTCCAAGGTGCTACGGCCTCGTTTAATATAAAGTCACATTGAATATCGGAAAAGTGGTGTTCGGATTCCACTAGTCAGACAACATATAATTCATCGATCATTCTTCAGAGATCATTTATAATTTGCTTCATGGTTTTACAGATGCAACTTTGTGAGGGCTATCGGGCGGTAGTTGTTGGTTTCGCTGTGGTCTCTGCCAGGTTTCATAAGCCTAATTCAGCACAGAAAGGAGCGGGACAACCAGCCACGTTTGAACTTGTCTGAGCCTGTTTGGACTTGACGGAAATGGACTTTCCTCTTCTCGTTTTCGCGAGACCTCAGTGTCAGCCAATCAGAGCTGTTCTTTCTTTATTGCAAATGGTGGCCTCCATGGGGGCTGCCATTTGCAATAAAAAAGAACAGCTCTGATTGGCTGAGAACGGCTCTCAGTGTCAGCCAATCAAAGCTGTTCTTTATTATTGCAAATGGCCACCCCCATAAGGGGCGGCCATTTGCAATCGAAAAGAACAGCTCTGATTGGCTCAAATTATGGGAAGGTCCCAGTCGTTATTTTGTTAGTGGTTTCTGGTTCACACATAGTCACACATATATGTATCTTTTGAACAGATTAAAATGATTGAAGTATATCCTTAATTTATCTACATCGATTTCTGTTTAAATCACACAATATCGGACTTAAAGAATGGGAAACTATTCTTGCAAGGGTATGCGCAATATGGGACAGGGGTCACCCGTTTTTCCTCCTTTCCTCGCTGTGGACCCTTCTCCCAGGTTTGGGAATTGGTATTATTCTTGCCTCGTGCCAAGAAATGGAGATGATACCTGATCAGTGCTGATTCCCAGATGTTGTTGAGAAGTTGAAGCGACAATTTCATACTGTTGTTGTTTGATGTTGTTGTTTGATGTTGGTTTCGGAAACTAATATTGAATCTTATCAGCGCAGATTGCAGAGTGATGTGGGGAATAAAAGAACCTTATATTATAATAATAATAATAGACCTTATATTATAATTTATATTGTCCGTTATAATCTGCTTTATTTCAGATTGAAGTAACTTTTATTTTAAAAGGTTAATTTTGGAGATATTTTAGGTGAAAACGTGCTAATTAATGTTGCCGTTCACACCAATGTTCCATATAGGCTTAGTTTATTCATCTTTTAGCGCAGGAACACCAAACTGCAATGCATTTTTATTTTTAAATAAGTGCTCCAGTATCCAATCTAGATCTGTAGGATCAAATCTAGGGCAGTGTTTTGATTTTGAAAATCTGTTGCTTTATTCAGATTATGGAGCTTTATGACACCTTCACACCAAGGCGTTCGAGATTAAAACTGAAGTCTAGATTTCTGTGACATTGCGCAGAGAACGAAACTGCGGAGTGGGATTTACAAAGCTTTATTTCCAGGCCAGGCAGCCAATGATGGGCCATACGTTACAGATGGCTGGTTGAAGAGCTAGCAGACATGGAAACAAGGCTCTGTACAAGAGGGATCGACAATATAAACACGCCTGTAATGGGCGTAACGATTGGAGTAATGTTCAAGGTTGGGCGTACGATATCAATGTTCATTGAGGTTGGAAGCCTGACCAGCCCAGGGTGTTGTACATAATGGGATATGGAATTGATAATAGTTGTTTGTGTGTTTTTAATTGAAGTTAATAATGATGTGAGATGCGAGTGGGTGCGAGATGAGGGAGCGAGGTTCCTAGGTGGGGTCCCAGGAGGTGAATGGTGTCATGAGGGAAGGCAAGGGCCGAGAGGGTTGGCGTGGGTAGGGCAGGAGCGAGGATTGATGGAGGGCTGGTCGGCATAGGCAGAGGGCCAGTCAGAAGGGAGAGGCGTGGGCTGAGTGGCATGGGTATGGCACTGATTCCGCCCTGCCAAGCCTCCATTCGCCACACCAACCCGCCTGCACAGGGTGTGGAGGAGCGCTCTGCTGCTCTCTGCGCCCCGCAATGATCACAAATGACCATCCTCCGCTCATTCCTCAGAAGTGGACAATAAAGTGGACATTTCTTAACTTTGACCAGCACTCATCATTTTCCTTCTAGTAAAACTGATAACATCTAGGCTTGGTATGTGTTAGTACAGCGGACCGCAGTGAAGGTTGATTAGTAATTAGTGAATCTCTGTCGCAATCGCGCTAATTAATTACTGCCATCGGCGACGTAAAGAGCGGATTGGTGATGACAGCAAATGAAACGGACTCATTTCGGAGACGCTGTATTTCTGGGTGGTCGTCACCTTTTCTTGTTGTTATTGTTGTTGTTTGATGTTGTTGTTTGATGTTGTTATTTGATGTTGTTGTTTGATGTTGTTGTTTGATGTTGTTGTTTGATGTTGTTTGATGTTGTTGTTTGGTGTTGTTGTTTGGTGTTGTTTGTTGTTGTTGTTATTGTTGTTGTTTGATGTTGTTGTTGTTTGTTGTTGTTGTTTGTTGTTGTTTTTGTTGTTTGATTTTGTTCCTCACTGTTGAAGACAAGGTAGCTAGTAGCTGGTTGCCATGGTTTCACACTGTGGCGGTAGCTGGGTACGGGTGCAGTTGGGCTTATTTCAATTTATTTGTTTTGGTTTTTGTGTATTGTCATGGTGCTAGTAATATGTGACGTATAAGCATTATAGAAGTATAATTAATCGGATGCCTTCACTCCTCATTATTATTCTAAGTCATCTACTGTAATGCTCTATTATTAATCGTTCATAGATTATGCAACCAGGCCGATTGTGGTGCCCCCTGTCGGCAAGTGCGTGAACTTGTCTGGCCACACACTCAGTCACTCTGCCCAACGCCTTATGTGGTGTATAATGTATTATGGGGGTATAAAGGTGTGGAAGTGAACTACTACATTATTATTATATCATTGCATACCGTTGCCTCTCTGTCCACCTTCCTGTACCTCCCGGCCTTTTTTAAAGGGCAAAGGCTCTTTATCCCTAGGCAGAGATTACACTCATTATGTGTGTATGTGTGTGTGTCTGTGTGTGTGTCTGTGTTTGTCTGATGTATGTGTGTCTGTGGATGTATGTGTGTCTGTGTGTGTATGTGTGTTGTGTGTGTCTGTGTGTGTTTCCGTGTGTCTGTGTTTATCTGTGTGTGTATGTGTGTGTCTGTGTATGTTTGTGTTTGTATGTGTATGTCTGTGTGTATGTATGTGTGTGTCTGTGTGTGTTTGCGTATGTCTGTGTGTATAGTGCGGTGTGCGTGTTGGGTGGGAGTATGATGGCTGGTGGCCGAGGTGACGCTGGTACCGACGGGCTGTTGACGTGTTGGATGAATGGATGGTGGAGGTAGTGGTGGGGGGTAGTGGTGAGTGGTAGTGGTGGGTGGTAGTGGTGGGTGGTAGTGGTGAGGGGTAGTGGTGGGTGGTAGTGGTGGGTGGTAGTGGCCGGTGGTAGTGGTAGGTGGCAGTAGTGGGTGGTAGCGGTAGGTGGTAGTGGTGGGTGGTAGTGGTGGGTGGTAGTGGTGGGTGGTAGTGGTGAGTGGTAGTGGTGGTGGTAGTGGTGGGGGGTAGTGGTGGGTGGTAGTGGTGGGTGGTAGTTGTGGGTGGGTAGTGGTGGGTGGTAGTGGTGGGGGTAGTGGTGGGTAGCAGTGGTGGGTGGTAGTGGTGGGTGGTAGTGGGGGGTGGTACTTGGGTGTGGTAGTGGTGGGTGGTAGTGGTGGGTGGTAGTGGTGGGTGGTAGTGGTAGGGGGCTAGTGGTGGGTGGTTGTGGTGGATATGGTGGTGTTGATGGTGTTGTACCTAGTAACGGTGGTAGTGATGGTGGTGGTAGTGGTGGTGGTCACTGCCTTCATGGTAGTGGTGATAGTGGTTGTGGTTACTGCCCTCATGGTAGTGGTGATAGTGGTGGTCGTTACTGCCTTCATGGTAGTAGTGATAGTGGTGGTGGTTACTGCCTTCCTGGTAGTCGTGATAGTGGTGGTGCTTACTGCCGTCATGGTAGTCGTGATATTGGTGGTGGTTACTGCATTCATGGTAGTGGTGATAGTGGTGGTGGTTACTGCCTTCATGGTAGTGGTGATAGTGGTAGTGGTTACTGCCTTCATGGTAGTGGTGATAGTGATGGTGGTTACTGCCCTCATGGTAGTGGTGATAGTGGTGGTGGTTACTACCTTCATGGTAGTGGTGATAGTGGTGGTGGTTACTGCCCTCATGGTAGTGGTGATAGTGGTGGTGGTTACTGCCCGCATGGTAGTGGTGATAGTGGTGGTGGTTACTGCCTTCATGGTAGTGGTGATAGTGGTGGTGGTTACTGCCCTCATGGTAGTGGTGATAGTGGTGGTGGTTACTGCCTTCATGGTAGTGGTGATAGTGGTGGTGGTTACTGCCCTCATGGTAGTGGTGATAGTGGTGGTGGTTACTGCCTTCATGGTAGTGGTGATAGTGGTGGTGGTTACTGCCTTCATGATAGTGGTGATAGTGGTGGTGGTTACTGCCTTCATGGTAGTGGTGATAGTGGTGGTGGTTACTGCCCGCATGGTAGTGGTGATAGTGGTGGTGGTTACTGCCTTCATGGTAGTGGTGATAGTGGTGGTGGTTACTACCTTCATGGTAGTGGTGATAGTGGTGGTGGTTACTACCTTCATGGTAGTGGTGATAGTGGTGGTGGTTACTGCCCTCATGGTAGTGGTGATTGTGGTGGTGGTTACTGCCTTCATGGTAGTAGTGATAGTGGTGTTGGTTACTGCCTTCATGGTAGTGGTGATAGTGGTGGTGGTTACTGGCTTTATGGTAGTGGTGGTAGTGGTGGTGGTTACTGCATTCATGGTAGTGGTGATAGTGGTGGTGGTTACTGCCTTCATGTTAGTGGTGATAGTGGTGGTGGTTACTGCCCGCATGGTAGTGGTGATAGTGGTGGTGGTTACTGCCCTCATGGTAGTGGTGATAGTGGTGGTGGTTACTGCCTTCATGTTAGTGGTGATAGTGGTGGTGGTTACTGCCCGCATGGTAGTGGTGATAGTGGTGGTGGTTACTGCCTTCATGGTACTGGTGATAGTGGTGGTGGTTACTGCCTTCATGGTAGTGGTGATAGTGGTGGTGGTTACTGCCCTCATGGTAGTGGTGATAGTGGTGGTGGTTACTGCCTTCATGGTAGTGGTGATATTGGTGGTGGTTACTGCCTTCATGGTAGTGGTGATAGTGGTGGTGGTTACTGCCTTCATGGTAGTGGTGATAGTGGTGGTGGTTACTGCCCGCATGGTAGTGGTGATAGTGGTGGTGGTTACTGCCTTCATGATAGTAGTGATAGTGGTCGTGGTTACTGCCCGCATGGTAGTGGTGATAGTGGTCGTGGTTACTGCCTTCATGGTAGTGGTGATAGTGGTGGTGGTTACTGCCTTCATGGTAGTGGTGATAGTGGTGGTGGTTACTGCCTTCATGGTAGTGGTGATATTGGTGGTGGTTACTGCCTTCATGGTAGTGGTGATAGTTGTGGTGGTTACTGCCTTCATGGTAGTGGTGATAGTGGTGGTGGTTACTGCCCTCATGGTAGTGGTGATATTGGTGGTGGTTACTGCCCGCATGGTAGTGGTGATATTGGTGGTGGTTACTGCCTTCATGGTAGTGGTGATAGTTGTGGTGGTTACTGCCTTCATGGTAGTGGTGATAGTGGTGGTGGTTACTGCCCTCATGGTAGTGGTGATAGTTGTGGTGGTTACTGCCTTCATGGTAGTGGTGATAGTGGTGGTGGTTACTGCCCTCATGGTAGTGGTGATAGTGGTGTTGGTTACTGCCTTCATGGTAGTGGTGGTGGTTTGTGTTGTGGAGGCTGTGTTTATGGTTTGATGGTTGTGGCGTTGGTTATGCTGGTTATGATGGTGACTACTCTGGTTATGGTGGTTGCTATGCAGGTTGTGGTGGTGGCTCAGCTGGTTATGGTGGTTGCTATGCTGGTTATGGTGGTGACTACTCTGGTTATGCTGGTTGCTCTGCTAGTTGTGGTGGTGGCTCCGCTGGTTATGGTGGTGATAATGTTGGATGTGATGGTCGCTATGCTGGTTACGGTGGTGGTTATGCTGGTTATGGTGGTGCTTATGCTGCTTACACTGGTTATGCTGGTTATTATGATGGTTATGCTGTTTACACTGGTTAAGCTGGTTATGCTGCTTGTAGTGGTGATTATGCTGGTTATAGTGGTGGTTATGCTGGTTATAGTGGTGGTTATGCTGATTATAGTGGTGTTTATGCTGCTTACACTGGTTATGCTGCTTATGGTGGTTATAGTGGTGGTTATGCTGGTTATACTGGTGGTTATGCTGGTTATAGTGGTGGTTATGCTGGTTATGCTGGTGGTTATGCTGGTTATACTGGTGGGTATGCTGCTTACGCTGGTTTTGCTGGTTATAGTGGTGGTTATGCTGGTTATAATGGTGATTATGCTGATCATAGTGGTGGTTATGCAGGTTATAGTGGTGGTTATGCTGGTTATAGTGGTGGTTATGCTGGTTATAGTGGTGGTTATGCTGGTTATGCTGGTGGTCATGCTGGTTATACTGGTGGGTATGCTGCTTACGCTGGTTTTGCTGGTTATAGTGGTGGTTATGCTGGTTATAATGGTGATTATGCTGATTATAGTGGTGGTTATGCTGGTTATAGTGGTGGTTATGCTGGTTATAATGGTGGTTATGCTGATTATAGTGGTGGTTATGCTGGTTATAGTGGTGATTATGCTGCTTACACTGGTTATGCTGCTTATGTTGGTTATAGTGGTGGTTATGCTGCTTACGCTGGTTTTGCTGGTTATAGTGGTGGTTATGCTGATTATAGTGGTGGTTATGCTGGTTATAGTGGTGGTTATGCTGGTTATACTGGTGGGTATGCTGCTTACGCTGGTTTTGCTGGTTATAGTGGTGGTTATGCTGATTATAGTGGTGGTTATGCTGGTGGTTATGCTGGTTATACTGGTGGGTATGCTGCTTACGCTGGCTTTGCTGGTTATAGTGGTGGTTATGCTGGTTATAATGGTGATTATGCTGATTATAGTGGTGGTTATGCTGGTTATAGTGGTGGTTATCCTGCTTACACTGGTTATGCTGCTTATGCTGGTTATTGTGGTGGTTATCCTGCTTACACTGGTTATGCTGCTTATGCTGGTTATAGTGGTGTTTATGCTGGTTATAATGGTGATTATGCTGATTATAGTGGTGGTTATGCTGGTTATAGTGGTGGTTATGCTGGTTATAATGGTGATTATGCTGATTATAGTGGTGCTTATGCTGCTTACACTGGTTATGCTGCTTATGTTGGTTATAGTGGTGGTTACGCTGGTTATAGTGGTGGTTATGCTGATTATAGTGGTGGTTATGCTGGTTATAGTGGTGGTTATGCTGGTTATAGTGCTTCTTATGCTGATTATAGTGGTGCTTATGCTGGTTATAGTGGTAGTTATGCTGGTTATAGTGGTGGTTATGCTGGTTATAGTGGTGATTATGCTGATTATAGTGGTGGTTATGCTGCTTACACTGGTTATGCTGCTTATGCTGGTTATAGTGGTGGTTATGCTGGTTATAGTGGTGGTTATGCTGGTTATAGTGGTGGTTATGCTGGTTATAGTGGTGGTTATGCTGGTTATAGTGGTGGTTATGCTGGTTATAGTGGTGGTTATGCTGGTTATAGTGGTGGTTATGCTGGTTATAGTGCTTCTTATGCTGATTATAGTGGTGCTTATGCTGGTTATAGTGGTAGTTATGCTGGTTATAGTGGTGGTTATGCTGATTATAGTGGTGATTATGCTGATTATAGTGGTGCTTATGCTGCTTACACTGGCTATGCTGCCTATGTTGGTTATAGTGGTGGTTATGCTGGTTATAGTGGTGGTTATGCTGCTTACACTGGTTATGCTGCTTATGCTGATTATAGTGGTGATTATGCTGATTATAGTGGTGCTTATGCTGCTTACACTGGTTATGCTGCTTATGCTGATTATAGTGGTGGTTACGCTGGTTATAGTGCTTCTTATGCTGGTTATAGTGGTGGTTATGCTGGTTATAGTGGTGATTATGCTGATTATAGTGGTGCTTATGCTGCTTACACTGGTTATGCTTCTTATGCTGATTATAGTGGTGCTTATGCTGGTTATAGTGGTGGCTATGCTGGTTATAGTGGTGGTTATGTTGGTTATAGTGGTGATTATGCTGATTATAGTGGTGCTTATGCTGCTTACACTGGTTATGCTTCTTATGCTGGTTATAGTGGTGGTTATAGCTGGTTATAGTGGTGATTATGCTGGTTATAGTGGTGGTTATGCTGGTTATAGTGGTGGTTATGCTGGTTATAGTGGTGGTTATGCTGGTTATAGTGGTGGTTATGCTGCTTACACTGGTTATGCTTCTTATGCTGATTATAGTGGTGATTATGCTGATGATAGTGGTGCTTATGCTGCTTACACTGGTTATGCTGCTTATGCTGATTATAGTGGTGGTTACGCTGGTTATAGTGCTTCTTATGCTGGTTATAGTGGTGGTTATGCTGGTTATAGTGGTGATTATGCTGATTATAGTGGTGCTTATGCTGCTTACACTGGTTATGCTTCTTATGCTGATTATAGTGGTGCTTATGCTGGTTATAGTGGTGGTTATGCTGGTTATAGTGGTGGTTATGTTGGTTATAGTGGTGATTATGCTGATTATAGTGGTGGTTATGCTGCTTACACTGGTTATGCTTCTTATGCTGGTTATAGTGGTGGTTATGCTGGTTATAGTGGTGGTTATGCTGGTTATAGTGGTGGTTATGCTGGTTATAGTGGTGGTTATGCTGATTATAGTGGTGGTTATGCTGATTATAGTGGTGGTTATCCTGCTTACACTGGTTATGCTTCTTATGCTGATTATAGTGGTGGTTACGCTGCTCATGCTGGTTACACTGGTCGCCCTCCTGGAGGTGGTGGTGTCCTGGTGCCTGGTACCAGCGCGCACCTGCGTGATGGAGTGGCGTAATTCAGACACGACTATCACTCTTTACTTCCCATACATCACATACCTTAGGTGGCTGGGCACCTAACCTCAATAAACCACTGATAGTCACGGACGTCGTTGTCCTCTTAGTACAACTTGTTAGGGCCGGACATTATTTACGACATGCTGTGTAATGTCTCTTGGACACCTTCCTAATGAGACCATTATCCGCAAGAGTATGGCGGACATAGACTTGCATGTGTGATATTACATTACAGGGGTCTCGCTTCGTAGTATAAAGGATGTTCCAGCCTAGGTTGACTTATTTGAGTAAGCACGCCATCCATTGGCAGCGTTAATTCCACCACTTACACATACTGCCTATAAGTTTCCACCAGCTCTACTGATTGCCACCATCCCTTTCCTACCAGCTCTACCAATTGCCGCCATCCCTTTCCTACCAGCTCTACCGATCCCCACCATCCCTTTCCTACCAGCTCTACCGATTCCCACCATCCCTTTCCTACCAGCTCTACCGATTCCCACTATCCCTTTCCTACCAGCTCTACCGATTCCCACCATCCCTTTCCTACCAGCTCTACTGATTCCCGCCATCCCTTTCCTACCAGCTCTACCAATTCCCACCATCCCTTTCCAACCAACTCTACTGATTCCCGCCATCCCTTTCCTACCAGCTCTATCAATTGCCGCCATCCCTTTCCTACCAGCTCTACCGATTCCCACCATCCCTTTCCTACCAGCTCTACCGATTCCCACCATCCCTTTCCTACCAGCTCTACCGATTCCCACCATCCCTTTCCTACCAGCTCTACTGATTCGCACCATCCCTTTCCTACCAGCTCTACTGATTCCCGCCATCCCTTTCCTACCAGCTCTACTGATTCGCACCATTGCTTTCCTACCAGCTCTACTGATTTCCACCATCCCTTTTCTACCAGCTCTACCGATCACCACCATCCCTTTCCTACCAGCTCTACCGATCCCCACCATTCCTTTCCTACCAGCTGTACTGATTCCCACCATCCCTTTCCTACCAGCTCTACCGATTCCCACCATCCCTTTCCTACCAGTTCTACCGATTCCTGCCATCCCTTTCCTACCAGCTCTACCGATTCCTGCCATCCATTTCCTAACAGCTCTACTGATTCCAGCCATCCCTTTCCTACCAGCTCTACTGATTCCCACCATCCCTTTCCTACCAGCTCTACCGAATCCCACCATCCCTTTCCTACCAGCTCTACCGATTCCTGCCATCCATTTCCTAACAGCTCTACCGATCCCCACCATTCCTTTCCTACCAGGTCTACCGATCCCCACCATTCCTTTCCTACCAGCTCTTCCGATTCTAGCCATCACTTTCCTGAATACTGGGGAGACTACTGCGTGAACACGATTGATGTATTTAGGAAATGGTGTACTAGTGAACCCTGGTTTCATTGTGTTCCTAATTTCAGACCAATGAGGCATGTTACTATCATTTTCTGTAGTATCTCAATATGTGAGTACCACCATTACATGGTTCGTTTGATTGTTGGGCTTTTAGTACATCCTAGTAATGGTGTCGGCCTCTCAGTGCTGACCCTCGTCATTTCTCTCCGTGATTTATACTGCCCATTATATAAGTCTGAATTGTCTTCTTTTTACCATTAGCTAGCCAAAGCCTACACTTTTACCGACCCAAGGGATTTTTATCCTCCCACACCACATGGACATGGTTTGAGAGCAACTGGCCTTTGATGATGCTGTAAGTTATACACAGTGGTGGAAATCCAAATTGGCAGAGGTAATGGCATGGGGAATCGAACCACCGACCTTCAGATTAGGAGTCTGACCTAGAAAAAAGTCAGACACTCTAACCACTCCGCCACAGAGACCACGACACTGGCTTCCCGTGCGGAAGGTCGGGAGTTCAAATCCCAGCGGAGTCTAACCAAAAATTGATACTTGGCACTACCTAGCTTGGCAATCGTCATTAATAGGATAGGATGGTGTCAGGATAATGTGACTGTGTGGGTTGTTGGGTCATTGTGCTGGCGGCCTGGTCTACCAGTGTGGCAGCACTCTAAAGTCGCCAAAATTGCGCACTGCTGCAAGTCGGTACCCGTCCTGATATATGCTTAGATGTTGCTAGGACGTAAAGCAACAAACAAACCACCCAGCTACAGGAGTGCAATGAATATTCCAATAGTTATCTACAGAAGCCACCTACTCCACTCCCCCCCCCCCCCCCACACCCTTTTCAAAACACTCAGCCCCCAGCCCGAAGTATCACAGATCATGCTCATTTCAGCGTCCGCTTCCCGTGCAGGAGGTCACTGGTTCGATCCCCGGCCGAGTCCCTCCCCCTGGTGATTTTATTTAAAATTAAAACTCCACCTCCCCTCCCTTCCGATCCTCCTCCTCCCCTCCTCTCCACCTCCTCCCCACCACCACCTCCCCTCTACCTGCCCTCCACCTCCACTTCCCCTCCACCCCCTCCCATCCACCTCCACCTCCCCTCTACCTCCCCTCCACCCCCAATCCACCTGCGCGCCACCTCGACCTCCCCTCCACCTCGACCTCCGCTCCACCTCCCTCATCCTTCCCCTCCACCTCCCCTCCATCTCCCCTCCACCTCTACCTCCCCCCCCCCCCTCCGCCCCGCCTCCGCTCCACCTCCCCGCCTCCTCCCCCTCCACCTCCCCTCCACCTCCCCTCCACCTCCACCTTCCCCCCACCTCCCCTCCACCCCCACCTCCCCCCTCCACCCTGCCCCACCTCCCCTACACCTCCCCTCATCCTCCCCCTCCACCCCACCTCCCCTCCACCTCCCCTCCCTCATCCCCCTCCACCTCCCCTCCCTCATCCCCCTCCACCTCCCCTCCACCTCCCCTCCACATCCACCTCCCCTCCCCCCTCCGCCCCGCCTCCCCTCCACCTCCCCTCCTCTCCCTCCACCTCCCCTCCACCTCCCCTCCACCTCCCCTCCACCTCCACCTCCTCCCTCCACCCCGCCGCCCCTCCTCCTCTCCCTCCACCCCACCTCCCCTCCACCTCCCCTCCGCCTCCCCCTCCACCTCCCCTCCACCTCCCCTCCACCTTCCCTCCACCTTCCCTCCACCCCCACCTCCCCTCCTCCTCCCCCTCCGCTCCACCTCCACATCCCCTCCCCCTCCCGCTCCACCTCCACCTCCCCCTCCGCTCCACCTCCCCTCCACCTCCCCTCCACCTTCACGCCACCTCCACCTCCCCTCCTCCTCCCCCTCCGTTCCACGTCCCTTCCAGCTTCCCTCCACCACCACCTCCCCTCCACCTCCCTTCCACTCCCCTCCACCTCCACCTCGGCTCCACCTCACCTCCTCACCTCCTCACCTCTCACCCCCTCACATGTCCTCCTCCTCCCTCCCTCCTTTCCCTATCACCACCACCCTCCTGACCCCCATCCCACTTTCACCTCACTCCTTCATCCCCTACTGATATATTTGTATATAATAGGTATGCAGGTATAGCAATACCTCTGGGAGTTTGACGCCACTGCCCTGCAGAGTTGTAAACCACTGCCTTGTGGTACAGGTTCTTGACAGAACCGAAGGCTAAGGGAGCAAACCCTAAACAGAAAACAATGTCACTGTGGCAGCATTAAGGGCGGTCGATGTATGGAACTCCCAACATGTCCCAACCAGCCACTGTAGGGACAAATACTTTTGCGCCTGTCTTGACATGTTCTTGTCGGTGTGAAACCTCTATTTGCTCCCCGAGAGAGTGCCGCTGGTAACTTGCAAAAGGCAGCATCACTTCAACACTTTTGCAGGCAGCTTTCATGAATTGTAAATGGAGAGCGGCAGTTAAGTAATGAAAGCAGTCTTTGTCGCATCGCGCCCGACAGCATGATGATGATGATGATGATGATGATATACAATATATATATATAGCATACATATATTATATATATGAAACTGAATTGTGTGGAGCAGGGCGATTCTATTTCTATTCATGTGCCTATCGACCTATCTCTCTCTCTCACTCTCTCTCTCTCTCTCTATATATATATATATATATATATATATATATATACAACTATTTATCTAATGTATAAATATCTAATTATCAGCTGTTTATCTATATTCAGCGGTACAGTGAGTGAGAGTAATGGACGCTGAGGTGTGGGCGAGCAGGTGGTTCCACGTGTGGAGGTCAGGTGGTACCAGTAGATGACCTAATGAATAGAGGTGACCAGCTGATGACTTAGTGACTGGAGAGTAGATGGATCTTCTGGCTTATTATACTTGTATAATGGCTTATACAGCCTATATATGTATATAAACAGTTGGCCCCAATAAACAGAACAAAGATAAGACTGATGTGGTTGAGAAGAAGATATATATTCTCTGGCGGAGATATATTAAATGCCCACCTAAAGTTAAAAATTGAATGCGTTAAGGCCAGGCGCAGCTGGCATACAGTGCACAGGGCCGCTCACAGGGGGCGCCACCGTGGTCTATGTCATAAAACAGGGTCAGCTAGATAGGATAAGTGCTAACTATTACATAGGGAACTGAAGATCGGTAGTGTCCTTGTTTATATTCCCATAATGGATTATAGAGCACATAAACAGTTGGCCCCAATAAACAGAACAAAGATAAGACTGATGTGGTTGAGAAGAAGATATATATTCTCTGGCGGAGATATATTAAATGCCAAGAGACCCATGGTCCCCCCAACCCCACAGTCTCAGTATACCGGCTCAGTCGCACTGGCCAGTGCTGTGGAAACCCTAATGTCGTTCATTATGCGGACGCTCAATGGCGTCTGCAGGTACGCAAAGATGGTATCGCTCGCCCAATCACCGCGTACCCTGAGCTCTTCCAGGGTGGCGCCACACAATGATAGGAAGGTACAGCCCCCCCTCCTCAAGGAGTGGGATGAGTAGTCCCCAGCGTCCAATCCCGCGACCCCACAGAAGTGCTTCAGCATCCCTTGGTATGTCCAGTATCGCAGTTCCATCGTGGCGCCCGCTGGCGTGGGGATCCGGAACGCCATGGCATCAGGCCCAGCTGGGACCTCCCTGAAGTGTCTCTCAGTCCAATAAACTGCACACAGGGAGAGGTCCGGGCACCTAGCCACAGGTATTTCGAGCATCCGCTCCGCGAATTGTATCGTCTTGGAGCGACGAACTCGCACCAACATTCCCCATGGGAGAAAGGAAAAGTCTCCCCTGAGTAGTGACGAGTCCGAGGCTGTCACCTGGCACTTCCTCAGTAGTCCCCTAAAGCTGCACAGTATGGCCGCCCGCCAGGCGGTGTGCCCCGCCGAGGTGGTCAGGGCAGCGAATATTTGCCTAAGCATGTCAGGCAGTAAGGGGGCCGCCTGCCTGGGATGGCAACGCCGCTTGATGCCCTTCAACGTGGATGCCAGCTCAAAGTTTTTGTAGTCGATCGGCTCCGCGCCCTCCGTCTTCAAGAAGAAGTTCAGGCCACTGAGATAGTTGCACACCAATGTATTTGAGAGTCCTGGCCAGCCAGACTGCATACAGTGCTGTCTGTTCTGGAGGGCACGGTGTGGTGGGAAAGTGGCCCCCGAACTCCTCAATGAACTCCAGGTATCGTCTCACCTGGACCCCCCGTGTTGTGATGGAGTTTGGGGCGTAGTACTTGCGTTGCATGGCCAGCTTCTCCCTCCGCAGCTCCACAACTGGAAGTAGAAGGGTCAGGGGAGTTGGTGAATATGTGGTTGCAACAAAGCCTGCGTGCTCCGTCTGCGACCCGGATTCGGTCCTTACTGTCACTGGCGCTCCAACGGCTCAGGGCGTCGCAGATCGTGTTGTCAGCACTCTTCACATAAACAGACTGAACATCAATATTGTACTGTGCCGCTATCCAGAACAGCCTGCGCACGAAGTGCATGACCCCCTTTGATTTGGACCGACCCGAGGTCAAGGCCGCTCGGACCGTCTCATTGTCCGTGACCATGACCACCGTGCTGTCCTTCCACAGGTGGCCCCAGGTCTGGGCCGCACAGAAGGCTGCCCACATCTCCAGCACGTTTATGTGGGCCCCCCTACAAGTCCCATCGGGTGTGGCGTGGTGGTGGCCCACCTCATCCATGATCCTCCCGTCTGGTCCCTCCCCGAAGGCTCCAATCCTCCAATCGCCGGCATGGATCGTCCCGAACCCCTCCCCGGAGGCGTCACTGTAAGTTGAGACGTATGGGGTATGGCGGCCGATTATTTTTGCCTTCCCATTGAACCGTCTGGAGAAGTCCAGCCACCATCGTCTGTCCTCATGGAAACCCCCCGAGAGGTGGACCTTGAAGTGGGGTTTTGCCACTGCGTTGATCGTGTCGTACATGCGTCTGCAGAATGTGCAGCCTCCCCAGGCCACCCTCGCACAGTGCGCCAGCAAGCCAGCCAGCCGCTCCAGCTGGATCCTCCTAGCCTTCTTCCGGCCCTCCAGGGCCAGAAGCGCCATGGTCATCCTGGTCAGCTTGTCCTCCGGCAGCGACATCTCCAGGGCGATGGTGTCGATGTCGCTACCCAGGAACCTTGTTTTGGTGGACGGGGAGGTGACTTTTGGGAAGCTTATGTAGAAGCCCAATCTCCGGAGGATCCCCATTAGGGTGGCCTGGGCCGTGCAGCCCGCGTCGAAGTCCCGAGCTACGATACAGAAGTCGTCGAGGTAATTTACCACCTCCCCCACGCCCTCACGCACTGCACAGCGGACAACAAAATCAGACAGCTTGCTGAAGACATAAGGGCTGGAGGCCAGCCCCATGCATAGCCTGTTATCTCTTAAAAAGACCGGGTCATTCCCGAAGTCCCAGAATATGCCCTGGCAGTCCCGGTCTCGTGGGTGGATGCTCACCGCCCGGTAAGCATCGCGGATGTCCACGGTCGCGAGATAGTCTCTGGCTTGCATCAGGGCGGCCACATCGTCGACACTATTGTAGGAGAATTTGGCCGTCACGCTATCCGTGTAGTTGTTGACTGACTCCCCCTCTGGTCTGCTGCAATCCACGATGCCCCTCACCCCCCCTCCATCCTTGGGGATGCAGAAGAGCCTATGCACACATAGCGGCCGGTCCGCCTCCCTGGTCAAAGCCCCTGCCTCGATCTCCTTCCTGAGTTTGCCAGACATGACCTCTCTGTCCTCACGGTCTCCCCCGGTGCCCTGATGGCACTCATAGCAAGCGTCGCAGTCCCGGTTTATTACCATGAAACCGAAGCAGATGCCTTTCATGATATATTCGGCATCGGGGTCAGTATCACCCCTCATGAACAGCTCTGTGAAGACCCTACATGGCTTCATCTGGGACCCGACACCATCAATACTGTGCGTGCAGCTGCACAAACCTGTCATGCAGCTCCTCCAGAATCGGAAGTCGGTCACACAGTCGGTAACCGTCTCCCTGACGGTGATGTCGAATACATGCTCATCTCCTGTGCCGTCCTCGACGTGGAGCCACCCCGGGTCCAGGCCATCCCCCCTGCTTGTCTATACAGGGGTACCTCTGTGGGGCGTCTCCCCCACTTGTTGGTCACCGGGGATCCCCCCCGGGGTGCCCGCCGCCGCCATCAGGGTATCCACCCCGTCCCACGTGTTGTTATTGTTGTTTACATCCGGGGCCTCCCGTGGCACGGGTGTCTCCACTGACCCCCGTGCTCCACTGCAACCCTCCGTAATGCCACCCTGGCAGCCTCCCGCCCCCCTGGGGCTCCCGTGTTGTCAGTCCCACCCAGAGGCGGGGCCTCCACACGTGCCGCGACCACAGTGTTGTTGTTGTTTACATCCGGGACCTCCCCATGTGCGGGAAGCCAGCCCTGCGGCTCGGGCATCTTCACTGACCCACATGCGCCACTGTAAACATCCATACCACGCCCTCCGGCGCCGTCAAGTAATGCATCACACCCAGTACCTCGGAGACCGGTACAGTCCCTGTCCCAGCTGTGTCCACCACCGGGTTGTGTGTCTGCCTGGGTGTCCCAAACCCCAGTACCGCTACCGTCCCTGCCCCGGCCGCTTCCACCGCCGGGTTGTTTGGCTGCTTGTGTGCTCACTGCGCCCCACCCCGCGCCCCCGTTTTCCCACGGTATGGCCGAATCTGGGTCATGCTCCGCGTCCCCGGTGTGGCGCGTCCCGGTGCACCGTCAGTCCCTGGTGCACTTATTCGCTTGTGGCTGCGGCTCCCGCACTTGCTGCACCAATGCCCGAAGCTACAGTCCCCCTCCTTACTGTCACAACCCACTTCCTTGTTCCAGGGGAAGCAGGCCCACTTGCCTCCCTTTTCATAGGTCTTGAGCCCCTTTGGATTCCCGGTGGTCGCACTCTTAGTTTTGGCCCGCATGGCCTCATGCCCGTAGTGGATCAGGCTCGCCGCCGCATTCCCTGCCGTGAATGCAGCGAAACCCTCCCGTTCCGCCAGCTTACGCATGGCCGTGTCATATCGAACATGGGCAGTGTCTTTGAACAGCTCATGCTTAGCCTTCGATGCAATGTAAGCAAGGTGGCTGAATAGGGCCTGGCCATCTTTTAACGTCACACCGTCCAGGCTCAGGAACCACAGGCATGATGCCTCCTGTAACTCGGCCACTGATAGTTTGCGCACATCCTTCTTATCCTCAGTATAGTTTTTTAAAGACCACTTACTTTTCCGTCTCCGGGACGTGCTCCTTGTCCTGCTACGTGAACTGGAGTCACTACGACAGTGCGATCTGCGCCGCCGTGTCCGGCTCTTGCGCGATACCTCCCCGTAACTTGAGTGACCTCTTTCCATATGGGCTGCTCCGCCCTGCTCGGCTGGTGGTGGCTTCACTGTGTCCCTGGCCGCCTTTTCCTTTACTAACACGGTCCGTCGTTCTTCCAAGTCAAACATGCGCTTGTCCCTTTCCAGCTGCCTTATTTCCTCCCTCATGCGTCGCTCCTCTTCATCAATGCACATACTCCGTACGTCTTTTGTGATATCCTCCATCACTCGCTCATCGGAGGCTTCTCCTGCCGTCGCCATCTTGACTGCCGAGAATTTGCGCGTTATGCGTATGTGGTTGCCTGCGGCGTCCTCCCGTTTCACGTCAGTAATGCACCTCGGTCCAGAATGAATTTTACCACACGGGTTGCAGAAACCCTCAGACATACCGTATCGCACAGATGAGTGTCAAGCTAGCATGATTCCAGATAGAAGGCGAGCTGGATCGGGGAGCGTCCTGCGTCCTGCGTCCTAAAAATTCCTGAGTTGAATCCTGACTGGTGCATCGGCCGGTTAAAAATTGAATGCGGTAAGGCCAGGCGCAGCTGGCATACAGTGCACAGGGCCGCTCACAGGGGGCGCCACCGTGGTCTATGTCATAATAACAGGGTCAGCTAGATAGGATAAGTGCTAACTATTACATAGGGAACTGAAGATCGGTAGTGTCCTTGTTTATATTCCCATAATGGATTATAGAGCACATATAGGTGTATATATCTCCATGTATCTATCGATCCATTTGTTTATCTATCTGTGTATATATATATATCTGTGTATCTATTAATTATCTGTCCGTGCATCTATGGATCTTTTTCTATGTTATATCTCTCTGTATGCCTATATACACATGTCTGTATAAGTCTACCCGTCTGTCTATCTAGTTATCTGTCTATTCCTTCCTCCTTCTGTCACGCATTCTCTTCCTAAATCAGCTTTTTCCACCTAATTTCGCCATCCCCCTCTACCACCGAGTATTTGTCCACACGCCCACTGACAAGCGACATACCATTCCCACTGGAATGCTACATGCCCGCCCCTAGTGGCAAATTACATTAGGTGTTGACAGTGACTCTGTCCCCTGATCCTACTGTCTGTCAAGATTCCTTTAATCCTGCACTGTGGTTGTTCTGTGTTGGGGTCTTACGTCCTAGCACCATCTATGGTCATATCAGAATGAGTACCAACTTGTGACAGCGCGCACTTACAGTGACTTTTATAGTTCTGCCCCTCTGGGAGACCATGCCGCCTTCACCATGACCTAATATCCCACTTAGTCACATTATCCTGACACTGAGCCAACCAGTCTTTGACCGATCCTATTAACGCTGAGCACCTGGCAAGGAAGCGACAAGTATAAATTTGTATGTCATTGTTTTGACTCGACCAGGGTTCGAACCCATGAACTCATCTGCTAGAGAGAGCTGGCACTAATAGCACACGTGTTCTACCAATTCTATTTGGTCAGAGGGTGCAGTACTATACAGTGAAGTGAAACCTCTGTTTTTTAACATAATTCGTTCCTAAATGTTGTTCGTAAACCATTTGTTCCTAAACTGAAACCAAACTGTGCATAGAAAACTATAGAAAACGGATTAATCCTTTAATGACCCCCAAAAGAAAGCTTTTTTTTGTAACCTTGAATGTGCACAAAATCTTGCACAAAATGAATGAACAGTAATTATAAATAAAATGGAACTTAAGCTGCCACATTGCTAGATTAATCATATCTCTTCTTTATTTGATCAAATTGTCTTCATTATCTGATGAGAAAAATGCCTCTCAAACGTTATTTGAAGCAATTTCGTGAAAAGTGACCACACAACCATGAATATATATATATATGTATATAAACATATATATATATATACATATACGTGTATACACATACATTCGGAATCCAAGAATGCGTTCGGAAACCGATGCACTTTTTGTTAGAAAAATATGTTCATGAACTGATTTGTTTGAAAAGCGAGCTGTTCAAAAAGTGAGGTCTCACTGTATAAAGATATACTGTGCAGTCTGTGGCTGGATTCAATATATGGATTCAATACACAACCACCTACTGAAGAAACAATATCTGACCTGATCTTGGGGGCAGTCACTGCTTGCTGTGTTTTAACACAAAAAGCAAAAGACAGGCCAGAAAAGATGGTAGATATTACAAATACGGAAACTAGCCCTACTAAGTACTAAGGAATTCGAAATGACTATCACCATAGGGCGCAGTCCATCTGGGTATGTGTACTGGCACAAACCAAAGCAGAACCGGGCAAGCCACGGTCATGCATCCGATTCACCCTGGAATACAAAATGGCTAACCACACAACACAGCCATCCCACCTAGTCACAGTCCTGAAGGGTCCAGGGGTGTTCCGGCACACTGGTGTACTATCTAAGGACTGAAAGGATGCTGTAGCAAACCATAATGGGATGGGATCCTCTCCCACAGGCCTGTATGTCATCTGCATAGATGTACATAGTAGGCTCAGTTATCATATACAGGTTAGGAAAAACTTTGAAAATACAAAAAAACTAATATGGAAACTATTCACACCCAAAACCGCAAAGGTTGGCCCGAGAAAGATCAGGTAAAGACTCCTGAGTGCAGGACCAGACCAATCCAGTATCACAGCTGTCCAGCGTTGAAAACAACCACCCTCGCGGGAGCTTATACATTATGGGCAGAATAAAAAACTTGTCACAAAAAAAAATTAAAAAAATATGCCTCTGAATCCAGACCAATATTGACCTGACGCACATAGCGGGTGTCCTTTCATCGGAAGGACAATCTAACGTGTAGCAGTCCGCACTGAACTCGGGTAAGAAGCCACATAGACAGGTAGGTTAGGATATGGTGGTGAAATCATGGAGCCTAGGTGGTGTAATGGTTAGCACACTGATGTTGGTTCGATTCCCACTTTAGGTGCAATATCTCCCATTTTCATCACCCCCTATGACACTGAGGCCATGGCCAAGATCCTGTACAAGGAGTCTGCTGAGTGGTTGTTGAATGTACCCTGTGTATAAGACTCCCCTACGAAATGACAAGGAGACCAGCAGATTGGGTTGGTTCGTTTATTCGACTCCGGGTTGAGCGATAAATGCCTACCTAATAAAAAAAAAAAAAAAACGGGAGGCAACTGAAGATTCAAATAGCTCGAGAAGTGTCGAACGCCGATGGGCCCGGTAGGTCCGCAGCAAACTGGCTGGACGATGGTGGTTCACTAATATTAACTCGAGTTGAATCGACTAATAAATAATTAAATAATTCTCCGTGCGTTCATATGTGTATAATAGATTATATATAATATATATATATAAGTAAATAAATTGTCTATGTTTAATTTTAAGCATTAAATTACTATTTAAAATAACGCAGGGGCCTAGAATTTAAGAGGGACGAGTGTAGTAGTCTGCACTGACCTCTCAGGCAAGGAGCCACATCGCCAGGTATACGTGGACATGGTGGTGACATCAGGGAGCCTGGGTGGTGTGATGGTTAGCACAATATTTCCCTTTTCATGACAGCCATGACCAATAAAACAAAGACAGTTTCTGCATTGGAGAATTGATATTGGGTGGGTTCCTGGGACATAGCTTTAGCTTTAGAGTTCCATAATCTGATGGTTTTGGGTTTCTGCCATTTATTTATTGATATACTTTCTTTGGTAAACAATTTTTATTCATCTGAATTGATATGAGTCTTTTTTTCCTCGCCGAGGCACTGGTCTTCCGGCCATGCTTCACTTCGATTATTTACACTATTTAATTGAACATGTTGGCGCGGCTAACATGGATAATTTGCGTACGAGGTCAGTTTTCCTCCTTTCCTGTTTCTCCTTCTCTACATTTCCGCTCACTTGCTTCCTTGGTACCGACCTGTGCACCTCGCCTTTTCCCACCCACCATCCCTCTAACATGGGGGTGAGCGCTGATGGGTCTACATGTCACCTGCTCTGATCTGCTCTCCACCTGCTCACCTACCTGCTCGCCTACCTGGTCCCTGTCGACCGCTTGATCATGCCATCTCGAACGAGAACTGGGTCACTGTCACCCGCTTGGCTGGCCTACCTGTGGGTCTGATTCATTTTTAATAAATCTTTAAATATCTCTCCTTGTTCCTGTTACTCTCTGACCAAATGAAGTGAATTAGAAGAACAAGTTTAGGATAATAAAATACTATCACTGCCATTTTGAACAAATAAATATATAACATCGATTGTTATAATTTGCCTTATTTAGGGTTTTTGGGTAACGGATGTTGAAAATCAAATTTAGGCAATTAATGTGGTTTCGAAAATGTCGCATTATGTAGCTTTAACTTTAAGTCTTCATAAGGCGAGTAGTATTTGTTTACTTGCTCTCGTGTTGTTGGTTGGAACAACTACGCCCTGTGTAATTGTGTTTTTTTAGATTGCTTTATTTCAATTCAGCAGGCAATATTGCGGGGGGTGGGGGAGGGTGGGGGGGGACCAAATCTCTCACTGCCAACACACGCCCATATTGAATGGAACCCGCACAATTGTAATTCTAATTCACAGAGTAGTAAGGCAGGGGCTCCGGTGATGTGTACACTTTATTTATTTATTGGGGTTTCACGTCCTAACAACAGCTAAGATCATATCAGGACAAGTACCTATTTCTGACAGCGTTCTCTGACGGCGACTTTATAGTGCTGCCACCCTGCGGTACCCACTCCACTATCCAATTGTAAAGTCGCCGGTTGGTGGTGTGGGTGGTGTGGACAAGCCAAAGGAAAGCAATACAGGTAATGAAGGAAAATAGGTGAAGAGTGAAAGTAGGAGAGTGAGACTCCTTCATTTATTGGTTTATATAGGTTTTCTAGAATCCAACATGGCAGTGGTCACATGGTTCAATCCACCAATCAGAGTACAATGTGCTGTAACCAAGGCCTTGTTATGCTGGCTACAGTGCCTTGTAGTGGCCAATGATCCATAAATAACACCATGGGGGGAGGGGGTATGTGAGGTGACTCTTCCAAAGAGTGTGTCTAGCAAATCTCGGAAGTGACACTCCTCCAAAGACTATTTTACTATACAATTTCCATACCTAATGAGTAATAGTTTACCAACTTCACACATCCCTCACATGCCTTTGGTTTTTATATATTACCTTTTATCATTATATAGACAGTTTGTAATTTATTATAGTAATTTCACATAGGTCCTCATGTATTATATCGGAAAATTGTACACAATGTTTGTATTTGCAATGGCAGAGACTGCCTGCTATTGTCCTTCCTGTAGCAGACCCCCCCCCCCCCTCGACCCTCTACCTACTGGCACATACTTACACCATACGAGATAATGGCTGAATGAGCTGAGCGTCCGTCTCCCGCTTTGGTAGATCGTGGGATTCGAACCCAGGTCGAGTCAAACCAATGACTTTTAATTGCTACTTGTCGCCTCCTAATCCGGCGCTCGCATTATTAGGACAGGGCTAGGATTGGTTGGCTCAGTGTCAGGATAATGCGACTGAGTGGGATATCAGGTCATGGTGCTGGCGGCCTGATTTGCCAGTGGGGCAGCACTAGAAAGTCACCATGAGTATGCACTCGTATACCCGTCCTGATATCACCTTAGATGTTGCCAGGACGTAAAACTCCCAACAATCAACCAACCAACTCCTTACAATCTCGTACGTATTCGTTGTTTGTTGATTTGGGTCATAACATTAATCTTGCACTGGTTAGGGTATGCAATTTAAAGCTAATATAGGCCATTGATTGGATGAGGTAGGCTTGCATTCCTCACTGAACTTTCACAGGCTCATTTCGCAAAATAATAACGTGAAGCCACACCGGTAACACACATGTATATACCTCAACGAATCGGTAGTCTTTTGACTGTTTAATACTCGCATAATACCATCAATTCAAAACTGGTTTTAATTAATTAATTTAGTTATTTTACCTTTCCTCGTTTTAGTAACGCGTCCTGATTGTTTCCACAAAATTGACACCATTTATAGCATTTATTTAAACCGGGCGCGGTGGTCGAATCGGTAGAGCGCGGGCCTCGCATGCGGAAGGTCGGGGGTTTGGTTCTCGGTCGAGTCAAACCAATGAATTATACAATTAATACTTGTCACTTCCTGGTCTGGTGTTCGGGTTTAATAGGATACAATCTTTTATCTAAACCTACCAGTACTTTGATAAACATTCACACCATATTTGAAGTAGGGGTGAATGAACAATAGTCTAAATACGGGCGAAAATTACTTTAGTATGGAACAGGAAGTGGAATTCCCAATTCCAGTGTCCAATGGCTACTTATAATATCAGCAAAGAGTTGGTGAAATGGGAGAGAATGCAAAAAGACAAGATGGCGACCACAGAATGCAGTAAATTTGATTTTTAAAGTCTATTAAGCTACATATTTTATTACCTTTTTCAAATAAAAAATATTAGGTAAATATTAAGATATATGTGAAGATTATATTTTTTTCTTAAATTAAGAATTGATCTGCTCATTTCATTTACCCAGCATGTAGATACTTTTCACCAGCTTTTATACAGGAGAGGTGTTGACGGCTCGGGTACCAGGAGGGATAACAGCAGGAGGCCGTAGAGGCGTGGGGGCAGACCGGAAATGCCAAGGGACCACGTGCTGCGTAAGTCGACGCTGATTGGCTCCCGCGGCCCTACTTGCCCTGAGCTTGTCCCCGGGCGGTAACCCTGGTAATGACCATCAATGCGTTGCGACCATCCAATCGGCGATATCGTTACTGACAGGGGCAAGGCCCCGGTCAATTGCAGTCCCGGTGTAAAGATTTCAAATTCCCCCCTGATTGAAGTTTCCCCCTGGGAACTTGAAAACGTTTTCAAATTCATCCCAGGGGAATTTGAAAACGTTTTCGTTTTCCCTCCCTCGTTTTAACTTTCCCTCCCCCAATTTTTGGGAAATTTCTTGATTTTTTAGTGTGTTTTTTTGTTTCATGACATATATAATATTACTCAGAAAATAGCATAATGAAAAGTATTACTAGTACAACAAAACATATTTTACCCCAAATGACACAAAAAGTCTCCAAGATGGCTAATAAAAAAATATTATGGGTCTGAATTTTAAAACAATTTAAAATTCCCGGAGGGGGGAATTTGAAAATATGGGGAGGAATCTTAAAACTGTTTTTAATTTCCCTCCCAGGAATCTGAAAACATTTTCAATTTCACTGGAGGGAAATTAAAAGCGTTTTCAGATTCCCCGGGGGGAACTTGAAAAGGGGGGAAATTGAAATCGTTACACCGGGGACCAGTGGACTGAAATGATGCGGCCATTAAGTGGCGCTAACTCTCAACTTGAATCGCTACTTTGAGAACGAGTCACTGATATTTCAATATATATATTTGATGTATAAGTATTATCTGAGTATAAATGGGCGGAAGGGAATTATATTATTATTATTGTTATAATATATACTAATTTGCTACTCTGTGTATCCTGACCACCACTACTTCACAATGGTACTCGCCTTAGGTCTGTTGATGAAATCTTAGATTCACACAAAGGGGCTGAATGCGAGGTCAGGGTACAAAAGCTTTATTCAGGTGCCCGAAGAAGTAACCCTCAGCCCAAAGAATAGTGACGGCTTGACCCTGACGTCTTGGCTGCTGGAGGAGTAGTGAAGGGAACGGCAGCTGCATGGTGGCAAGTTCTGGTGGGAGGCGACATGTGATGCTGTGGGTGAGCGAGACCCGAGGCGAGAGTCCAGAGGGAGAGTGATTGATTGGTGGTTGCTTTACGCCGTGTCGGCAGCATAGGCCATATTCACGGCGAGAAATGTTTGGTTTTTGTTCAAACCATCGCTTTTACATGTAAAAGCAGACAATCAATTATGTGCCAATAGACACTCATTAAATTAGAAAGCTCACAATCATATATTTGTGGTCAAGGGAAACAAATTCCCATAGAAAAAGAAAAGTTTTATTAATAATTGATAGAATCTATTTAGTAAACTATATGAGGTGGTACAGTCCAGCTGCCCTCAAAAAAGACTAAAATGTTTTCCTGTTTTACATTAGTAAAAAGGTCATGCATTCTGTCTGCAGTGTAGAACTGTTGGCGTAGGGCCAAAAAATCAATGCAACTTAGTAAAATGTGTTTGAGTGTCAGCGGGGACTGACACCCAATACATTCAGGGGGAGGTTCCCCCTTGAGCAGAAAAGCATGTGTAAGCCACGAGTGGCCAATACGGCAGCGGCTAAGGACTGCTTGGTCCCGCCGACCTCCCGCATGAGTCTGTGGTGGCTTTCCCATAGATGGTTCAATCTCTTTAAGTTTATTAATGTTTTCATCCCACTCATGTTGCCATTTGGATTTTATGTGGGTGGCTATTAGTGGTTTCAGATCAGAGTGAGGGATCAGACACGGTTCAAGATCACAGTTCAGGTCCTTCTTCGCAGCCCGATTAGCTCGCTCGTTTCCTTGTATGCCGGCATGGCCAGGCACCCAGCACAGGTGGATGTCATACCCATCCGTTGTCAGTTGGTTCATTTTATAAATGACCGTTGCTAGAATAGGGTGATTCTTTTTCAGTCCAGCAACAGCCAGGAGGCAAGAGAATCCGGAGGGAGAAAGAACAGCCAGGGTGGTTCCTCCCATGGCTGTGAATCAAACACAATGATATGCATCAATATGGCGGTAGTCATTAAAATAACGGACAACCAGTACAGTTCAATAAAGCTGGTATCAAACAACTGCATCGCCAACCTATATGTATTGACTTTGCTATCCTACAAACTTCTAGTATTGGGGTAATACAAGGTGCAACCGGTATCCTATACGTAAATAAAAGACGCACCCCTCCCCATGGCAGGGGTGAATGACAACTATGTCTCAGTGAAAACTGCTTCACTATCAATCAACCAATTAGAGAACTAGAGCTCCTGGTTCCATCATCCAGTGTTTATCCTTATTGAAGTAGACCTGGTGAAATGGGAGAGAATGCAAACAAACCCAAGATGGTGGTCATTAGATGCTATCGATTCGACTTTCAATGTGTATTAATCTATATGATTTAATCTATTCTACAAGCCAAAACTACAGGATACATTTTTTTTTAATGTGTGTAGTTTGCTTCTTAGATTGTCCATGTTATACGTAACATGGGTAATTCGCTGCGGAGGCGCGGCGGCGTGGTCCCAGCGGTGCGGTGGCGCCACCTTCCGTTTCATTCCGAACTAGCGGCCCAGAAACCCCCTACCCATAGACTCAGGCCGCCGACCCGATGCGCCATCTATACTCAAACGTCCAAACTACCGGCCCATACCGACAGCACTGCGCGGGCGGCCGCCGTGCTACGGTGGCGCCACCTTCCGAGTACCCCTAGCAGTAGGAGGAGCAGCTCGATGACGTAATGGCTCGCGCCCGCCAAAACCCACCAGGTGACCCCTGGCCATGTCCTGCTCACAATGGACTCACCAGCCAACCGGACAACACGCACCAGAAATTCACCCGCCCACCCTCAGATGGGGTGGGGGTGAGGCGCCCAAGGGTTGAGGGTTCGAGTCCGGCTCCCTGGAGGTGGTCAGGCAGCCTGGTGGGGGTGTGGCGTCTGAAGGCGGAGGGTGGGGCCATGACTCACCAAATGGAACTGACCCCTACCTGACATAGATCTGAACTGACCCCAAAGCATACAACCAGGCATGGCTTAACTCAAATGTAACCAAAAACTGGACTTATGGGCGTGCGTTGTTTATTCGAGCCCTGACTTCCGGTCTGACGCTGTGCTCCATTCCATTTGGTGCTGGTTGCATAAATAGGCCAACACAAATAGTTTTGCTTCACAGGTATTGCGGAGTTAGTTTTTTTTGTTATAGTTTCGCCTAACATATTTTATGAGAGCGATTTTGAAGAGAAAAAAAGAGAAGAACAAAAAAATCTCACGCACTGAATTTCAACTTTTAAGTCTAGGAAAATCAGTATCAGAATCCCCTCACACATCACAACCAAGGAGCAGAGTTAACGAATCATAATATCATAATATACTTGTTCCGCTAATGACACTACGGCGGCAATATACCAGACTGGGTGCCTGAATGAGTAGAGCGTCCGTCTCCTGTTTTGGGAGATCGGGAGATCCGAACCCATGAGATTGTGGGTTCGAATCCTGGTCGAGTCAAACCAATGACTTAAAAATTGATACTTGTCGCTTCCTAGCCTGGCACTTGGCATTATTAGGATAGGGCAAGGACTGGCTGGCTCAGCGTCAGGAAAATGTGACTGAGTGGGATATCAGGTCATGGTGCTGGTGGCCTAGTTTCCCAGTGGGGCAGCATTATAAAGTCACCATGAGTGTGCCCTGTCACAAGTCGGTGCCCGTCCTGATATGGCCTTAGATGTTGTTATGATGTAAAAAAAACAAACAAACAAACAAATGGTGGCAATATCAAAGCACCGGAAACAGGTGGCTGCAGCGCCCAGATCCACAGCAAAAATAGACACGTACAGGATTTGTTCAATATTAAATAAGAAATAAATATCCAGTGGCGAAATAAATACTTATAATAACATAGCAGGCAGCGCACATTTACATTCATATAATAAATTATATTACAAATATATATATATACACGTGTGTTTTTAGTTTGGCCTTGCAGATGCTGGAGAAAAGCCTGCGATGGTACCGAAGTAGCACAACAGGCTTTTTATTGACTTACAATGCTTGACTATGTTAAACAGCGAGAGCTTTTTGTGTGTTTTCGGGAGCTGCAGGTGGCGGGTGGGGGAGGGGATGGGAGGTGTGTTTGTGGGGGCGGGGGGGGGGCTGGGGAGGGGAGGGTTAAGTATCACCAAGCAAATTAGCGTTGTATCCTAGTCTGTTGGGAACTGTTGCTCGGGTTGGTTGGTTGTTGGAGTTTTACGTCCTGGCAACATCTATGGTCATATGAGGACGGTGCTGCCCGAGTAAATGACATGTTGGTAGACATGTTTCTGTTAGTGCCATTTCTGATATGGCTGTGTAATAGTAGTTCATAGCAAATGTGGTTACCATGCAAAACGAGTTTGAAACTTTTTGTTCAAAGTGGACACCAAGCGTAACAACCGTAACAGAAAAGTTTAGCACGTTCTGATTTGAATAAATATGGTGAGAGAAAGTGTAATTCACTAAGGCGGACACAGCAGTTCCATACAGTGGTTTTTATTTTTAGTTATGAGGTTGTTACATGTCAGGTATATGTGTTTTGAGTCTGTATCTGGGTGCTAGTCCGTGTGGTGGTTCGTTCGTCCCTTGGGGCTTTTGGATCCCAGTGATGGTACGTGGGACCGGATTCGAGCCCTTAACCCTTCCCGTTGTTGTTCATCTTGAGGTGTGGGTGGGTGGGTGAAGTTAGGGTTAGGGTTGGAGTTGTCCGGTCGGCGCCTGGAGGAGTTGTGTGGCCATGGAGGCGGTTCGGATTTGAACTGGTCACGTATTGTTTATGGCGGGAGGGAGGTCACGTCCTCCTCCTGTAACCGTGTGGAGGGGTTCCACCATTGATGCTAGGTGGCGCCAGCAATGCTGGGGGTATGGGTGTTCTTTTTTCCCTGGAGGGGAGTGGAGTCTGGTCATGCCAGTCGTGCTGGTCCTGTCCCTGCCCCGCGAATTAGCCATGTTACGTTAACATGCATAATTTGTATTCTAAATGGTTGAACTGTCTTCCAAATATATTAGTAGTTTATTTATCCAACATTATTGCATTTGGTGAATGTATTTGCATTGTCATAAACTGACCATGTTTTCTGTACTGAAACTTTGCATGATTTGTCAATTTACAAAGAAAGAAAACCACCGATGTCAATGAATTTCTTTATTCTATTTCCTTATTAGACCAGTATCGTGACACAATTACAAGTTTCTCAATTTCACGAAAGACAAAAATACTATGAGCTTTCAAACTGAGCAACCCATCAGGGACCACCTTTCTGAGAACAACCCACAGGCATATATATATATGTGCCCTATAATATATTATGGGAATATAAACAAGGCCACTACCATCTTCAGCTATATCTGTATTATTAAATTGTGAACCACAGTTTGTGTATGACATAGTTTAGTTCCAGGTTTGGCCATGCAGCGCCACCTGTTAGGGGCTCTGACCTCATATAAGCCAGCTGTATCTGGTCATTATCGCCTCCCAACCCACTGGAACGGTCAAATTTGTATTGTAGGTGAGCAATTATCTATATTCCTGCCAGAGAATATATACGCTTCTCAACCATGTCAGTCTTCTTCTTGTTTCTGTTTAATGCAGCCAACTGTTTATATATGTGCTATATAATTTATTATATGAATATAAAGGGGCGGAGTTTATATCTTATCCGTTTTATTTGTACTTTAATTAATTCCTCGCTATTTATTATGTATGTCTTATTTATTTCTTGATATTTTCTGCAGGCCTCTATATATATATATATATATATATATATATATATATATATATATATATATATATATATATACCTACCCACGCTTCGGTGTTAGATCGATCAGGCACTGTGGTGTGTTCAGGGGTCGATGAAGTGGAAAATGAAGTCACGCTTCACTGAGCAGGCAGCCTTGTTTGGATTCAAGAAAAACCTCACAAGGGAATGCGCAGCCTTACGCCTAGCGTAGAGGGACATGATACTGCATCCCATGCACAGAGCGCCCTACAGAGGCGTATTTAGGAACTAACCTGGGGCAGATTGTCCCTCAGTGTTAGAGGGCGATACGGAGTAGACAGCCATGGGTGCAGTCTGCACACGCACCCTGCAACCCCACCCCCACCCCACCCTCCACCTCCACCTCCACACTCCACCCATCAACCCACCCCCACCCCACACTCCACCCCCACCCCACCTCACCCCCACATCCACCCCACCCCACACTCCACCCCCACCCCACACTCCACCCTCAGCCAACCTCACCCCCACCTCCATCCCACCCCACACTCCACCCCACCCCACCTCACCCCCACCTCCACCCCACCCCACACTCCACCCCCACCCCACACTCCACCCTCACCCAACTTCACCCTCCACCTCCACCTCCACACTCCACCCACCAACCCCCCCCACCCCACCTCCACCCCCACCCCACCTCACCCCCACATCCACCCCACCCCACACTCCACCCCCACCCCACACTCCACCCTCAGCCAACCTCACCCCCACCTCCATCCCACCCCCACCCACCCCACCCCACCCCCCCCACCTCCACCCCCCCCACCTCCACCCCCACCCCACACTCCACCCCCACCCCACACTCCACCCTCACCCAACTTCACCCCCACCTCCACCCCACCCCACACTCCACCCCACCCAACCTCACCCCACCTCCACCCCACCCCACCTCACCCCCCCCTCCACCCCCACCCCACCTCACCCCCACCTCTCCCCACCTCACCTCACCCCACCTCCACCCCACCCCACCTCACCCCCACCTCCACCCCACCCCACCTCACCCCCACCCCTCCCCACCCCACCTCCACCCCACACTCCACCCCCACCCCACCTCACCCCCACCTCCAACCCACCCCACACTCCACCCTCAACCCCCATCCCTATCCACCACCCCCACCCTCCACTCTCCACCCACCACCCTCCACCCTCTACCCCATCCCTACGTCACTTTTTATTTTAAATGGCTAGCTTTTGAGATATTTATAGTGCAACCAGGCACAATTAAATTTGACTAACATGCCAAAGCTTTGACACCATTGCATTCTGCAGTACAGGTTATATTCAAGTGCGTCAGTAGTCCCTTTTGAATGGCGACAAATGTTTAATAAATGCACCAGTATCTAAGTTCAATATGAAGAGTTCAGGCGCAAAACCATGTAAACGCCCATCCAAAAATGGAGAAAAACATTGGAATCAATCCTTCAAAAAGTATATATTTTTATATTTCTACAGTTGTGTTTATTGCTCCATAACAATGTGATCATATGAAAAGTGGAATTAGTGAGCATTGACATTATTTTCCGGTAAAAACCTTTTATTTAAACTCAATTTTTGGATTCGTGTTTATGTAGTTTTGCGCCTGAACTCTTCATATGTAGAATCAAATTGAGATAATTGTTTTGGTTTTTAAATTTAGATATTTTCATCGTACTATGCGGCTTTAACTGTGACGCCTCTGTTTTATTGGGTGAATAAAAAGTGGGGCGGCCCCAAGCGTCCTTGCCGCCTCGGCAACTATGAATCTGGTCTCAGACCGTTAGTCAGTGGCTATCTCTTCCCAGAATATTCCCGCGGGTAATTGGGGCTGTCATTCATGTGGGCCCCTTGAGATCTGGGCTGCATTCAAGGTATGCATCGGAGGCGCCTCAGAGATATTCTGGGCGTCGTGCTAGTCTGAACGGCTTGAGCAGTTGGTTGCCTCGAAAATGGTCGCTTCCATTTGCAATTGAAAAGAACAACTCTGATTGGCTGAAAGGACTGAATCTGGTGGCCATTTTGGAGGCGCTTTTTGCCTCCTATATGAAAAGCCAGACATCTCCAAGGTGACTCTGAGTCTGAGGTGCACCCTGAACGCAAATAGGCCAAAAAGATGTCGCGGAGTCATCTCGGAGTTGATTCGGAGGCATACCCTGAACGCGGCCCTAGATAACAAACTGGGCGATGGTTCGTAGCTGCATTCACACCTGTCATACCTCGCTTGAGAAACTCTCTTCTTTGCTGTCAGGGTGCTGCTACATTTCTAGCTAGTTAGTTAGTTTGTTGGAGTTATATGTACTCGCAACGTCTAGGGTCATATCAGAATGGGTACTGACTTGTGACAATGCACACTCGTGGTTAGTTTATAGTGCTGCCACACTGAGCGATCCGGCCATTGGCACCATGACTTGATTCCCCGCTCAGTCACATGATCCTGATTCTGGGCTAACCAGTCTTTGTCCTATCCTATTAATGCCGAGCGCCAGGCTAGGTAGCGACAAGTGTCAATTTAGTAACTCATTGGTTTAACTCGACGGGCATCCAAACTCCCAACCTTCCGCATGGGAAGTCTGCGCTCTATTGATTCAGCCACCACTTCCTGTACAGAGTATGATTCTCCCTAAACATCAGTTCTTCCCACTGCAATCAGAGGGCGACCAGATGGGATGACCGAATGAATTGAGCGTCCGTCTCCTGTTTTGGGAGATCGCAGGATCCAAACCCATGGGTTTGTTGGTTTGAACCCTGGTTGAGTCAACCGAATGACTTAAAAAATTTATACTTGTCAGTTCCAAACCAGCCACTCGGCATTACTAGGAAAGGACTGGGTGGCACAGTGTCAGGATAATGTGACTCTGTGGGATATCAGGTCATGGTGCTGGTAGCCTTGTCTCCCAGTGGGGCATCACTATAAAGTCACAATAAGTGCACACTGTCACAATTTGGTACCCGTCATGATATGTCCTTAGATGTTGCTAGGACGTAAAACAAAAATAACAAACAAACAAATGCCACCAGAGGGCGGGTTTGTGGTGGAAACCATCCGAATTACTTGATAGATGGCACTGAAATGGAACCCAGGCCCTTCTGTTCAAATGTGTGCTAGTGCTCGCCAATAGATGGAGCTTCCCTCACTACATACTCTTGTAGTTAGATATCTACCTCACTGATATGTATCTTGTTTATCTATCTATTTCCTATGTGCTGTTCCATCTATTACCGACCCCCCCCCCATATCTCACTCATGCCTAAGAGCCCTCACCTATTTTGTACCCCCATGTTCTCACTACATAGCCAACTTCGCGCCCTGATATGACCTTAAATGTTGCCAGGACGTACACCTCCAACAAACAAAAACCAACATAGCCAACCTGGCTTGCAATAGAGTGCCCTGTGTCAGATTAGTTCCTCTTGGCGTTCTCTGTGGCAGAGTGGTTAGAGTGACTGACTTTTTTCTAGGTCAGACTCCTAATCTGAGGGTCGGCGGTTCGATTCCCCATGCCCCCAGCTCTGCCAATTTGGATTTCCACCACTGTGTATAACTTACAGCGTCATCAAAGGCTGGTTGCTCTCATACCATGTCTATGTGGTGTGGGTGGTTAAAAATCCCTTGGGTCGGTAAAAGTGTAGGCTCGGGCTTTCTATCGACCAGCAGTGGAATGAGGAAGACCAGTCGTCTATGACTGAAATTTCCCCTGCTTAAACAACTAATGGACCAAGAAAAAAGAAAAGAAAAAATTGAATTTGCATACTGGATTAATATTCAACACTACAGCTGGCCAGCATTGAAAACAAGCCTGAATATCTGCGCTTATATGCTATGGACAGTATAAATACAGCCTCAATAAATAAATTTTAAAAAATTAAAAAGATTATCTCCACTGCCATGTGGAGTGAAACATTGGTTGCTATTGTTACATTCATTCATTGATTAAACAGGGGAAATTTCAATCGCTGTCTTTTCCTCATTCAACTGCTCCTTACCCCAGTAATGCTGACCGTCAGGCCATAAAACGACAAGTATAAATTATTAAAGTCCTCGGGTTTGACTCGGCTTGGGTTTGAATCGCCAACCTGTCACATGGGAAGTGGGCAGACGCTAAGCTTGTTCGGCCATCACGTCATTATAAAGACTGATAGCGCATGACTGTAGTGATAATTGCATAGCTTCGCTGGGAAATCTGTACAGTCTTTTACACTGGTTCTCTTGTCCCAGTTTCCCATTGAGTCACACCGCTGTGACATTTTAGCATACTAATGGCTGTTTTGCATGTCCATAACCGACTGTCCCAACCATTCCAATCCAACCGCAACAATCAGTCTGTAGTCGGTTCACTAAGAGCTAGCCGTCATTACCCACAATGCACAGGGGGGTGGTGTGGGTACCGGGGCAAAACTGAATTTACTGTCGTGGAATTCTTTAAAGGGACCAGTAAAATGACCACCACAACTTTACTTATTCACAATTATCAACCACTAAAGGGGCAGTAACATGACCAACACAACTTTACTTATTCACAATTATCAACCATTAAAGGGGCAGTAACATGACCAACACAACTTTACTTATTCACAATTATCAACCATTAAAGGGGCAGCAACATGACCAACACAACTTTACTTATTCACAATTATCAACCATTAAAGGGGCAGTAACATGACCAACACAACTTTACTTATTCACAATTATCAACCATTAAAGGGGCAGTAACATGACCAACACAACTTTACTTATTCACAATTATCAACCATTAAAGGGGCAGCAACATGACCAACACAACTTTACTTATTCACAATTATCAACCATTAAAGGGGCAGTAACATGACCAACACAACTTTACTTATTCACAATTATCAACCATTAAAGGGGCAGTAACATGACCAACACAACTTTACTTATTCACAATTATCAACCATTAAAGGGGCAGTAACATGACCAACACAACTTTACTTATTCACAATTATCAACCATTAAAGGGGCAGTAACATGACCAACACAACTTTACTTATTCACAATTATCAACCATTAAAGGGGCAGCAACATGACCAACACAACTTTACTTATTCACAATTATCAACAATTAAAGGGGCAGTAACATGACCAACACAACTTTACTTATTCACAATTATCAACAATTAAAGGGGCAGCAACATGACCAACACAACTTTACTTATTCACAATTATCAACCATTAAAGGGGCAGTAACATGACCAACACAACTTTACTTATTCACAATTATCAACCATTAAAGGGGCAGTAACATGACCAACACAACTTTACTTATTCACAATTATCAACCATTAAAGGGGCAGCAACATGACCAACACAACTTTACTTATTCACAATTATCAACCATTAAAGGGGCAGTAACATGACCAACACAACTTTACTTATTCATACTTATCAACCACTAAAGGGGCAGCAACATGACCAACACAACTTTACTTATTCACAATTATCAACTATTAAAGGGGCAGTAACATGACCAACACAACTTTACTTATTCACAATTATCAACCATTAAAGGGGCAGTAACATGACCAACACAACTTTACTTATTCACAATTATCAACCATTAAAGGGGCAGTAACATGACCAACACAACTTTACTTATTCACAATTATCAACCATTAAAGGGGCAGTAACATGACCAACACAACTTTACTTATTCACAATTATCAACCATTAAAGGGGCAGTAACATGACCAACACAACTTTACTTATTCACAATTATCAACCATTAAAGGGGCAGTAACATGACCAACACAACTTTACTTATTCACAATTATCAACCATTAAAGGGGCAGTAACATGACCAACACAACTTTACTTATTCACAATTATCAACCATTAAAGGGGCAGTAACATGACCAACACAACTTTACTTATTCACAATTATCAACCATTAAAGGGGCAGTAACATGACCAACACAACTTTACTTATTCACAATTATCAACCATTAAAGGGGCAGTAACATGACCAACACAACTTTACTTATTCACAATTATCAACCATTAAAGGGGCAGTAACATGACCAACACAACTTTACTTATTCACAATTATCAACCATTAAAGGGGCAGCAACATGACCAACACAACTTTACTTATTCACAATTATCAACCATTAAAGGGGCAGCAACATGACCAACACAACTTTACTTATTCACAATTATCAACCATTAAAGGGGCAGCAACATGACCAACACAACTTTACTTATTCACAATTATCAACCATTAAAGGGGCAGTAACATGACCAACACAACTTTACTTATTCACAATTATCAACCATTAAAGGGGCAGCAACATGACCACCACAACTTTACTTATTCACAATTATCAACCACTAAAGGGGCAGCAACATGACCAACACAACTTTACTTATTCACAATTATCAACCATTAAAGGGGCAGTAACATGACCAACACAACTTTACTTATTCACAATTATCAACCATTAAAGGGGCAGCAACATGACCAACACAACTTTACTTATTCACAATTATCAACCATTAAAGGGGCAGTAACATGACCAACACAACTTTACTTATTCACAATTATCAACCATTAAAGGGGCAGTAACATGACCAACACAACTTTACTTATTCACAATTATCAACCATTAAAGGGGCAGCAACATGACCAACACAACTTTACTTATTCACAATTATCAACCATTAAAGGGGCAGCAACATGACCAACACAACTTTACTTATTCACAATTATCAACCATTAAAGGGGAAGTAACATGAACAACACAACTTTACTTATTCACAATTATCAACAATTAAAGGGGCAGCAACATGACCAACACAACTTTACTTATTCACAATTATCAACCATTAAAGGGGCAGCAACATGACCACCACAACTTTACTTATTCACAATTATCAACCATTAAAGGGGCAGTAACATGACCAACACAACTTTACTTATTCACAATTATCAACCATTAAAGGGGCAGCAACATGACCAACACAACTTTACTTATTCACAATTATCAACCATTAAAGGGGCAGTAACATGACCAACACAACTTTACTTATTCACAATTATCAACTATTAAAGGGGCAGTAACATGACCAACACAACTTTACTTATTCACAATTATCAACCATTAAAGGGGCAGCAACATGACCAACACAACTTTACTTATTCACAATTATCAACCATTAAAGGGGCAGCAACATGACCAACACAACTTTACTTATTCACAATTATCAACCATTAAAGGGGCAGCAACATGACCAACACAACTTTACTTATTCACAATTATCAACCATTAAAGGGTCAGCAACATGACCAACACAACTTTACTTATTCACAATTATCAACCATTAAAGGGGCAGTAACATGACCAACACAACTTTACTTATTCACAATTATCAACCATTAAAGGGGCAGCAACATGACCAACACAACTTTACTTATTCACAATTATCAACCATTAAAGGGGCAGTAACATGACCAACACAACTTTACTTATTCACAATTATCAACCATTAAAGGGGCAGCAACATGACCAACACAACTTTACTTATTCACAATTATCAACCATTAAAGGGGCAGTAACATGACCAACACAACTTTACTTATTCACAATTATCAACCATTAAAGGGGCAGCAACATGACCAACACAACTTTACTTATTCACAATTATCAACCATTAAAGGGGCAGCAACATGACCAACACAACTTTACTTATTCACAATTATCAACCATTAAAGGGGCAGTAACATGACCAACACAACTTTACTTATTCACAATTATCAACCATTAAAGGGGGCAGCAACATGACCAACACAACTTTACTTATTCACAATTATCAACCATTAAAGGGGCAGCAACATGACCAACACAACTTTACTTATTCACAATTATCAACCATTAAAGGGGCAGTAACATGACCAACACAACTTTACTTATTCACAATTATCAACCATTAAAGGGGCAGCAACATGACCAACACAACTTTACTTATTCACAATTATCAACCATTAAAGGGGCAGTAACATGACCAACACAACTTTACTTATTCACAATTATCAACCATTAAAGGGGCAGTAACATGACCAACACAACTTTACTTATTCACAATTATCAACCATTAAAGGGGCAGTAACATGACCAACACAACTTTACTTATTCACAATTATCAACCATTAAAGGGGCAGTAACATGACCAACACAACTTTACTTATTCACAATTATCAACCATTAAAGGGGCAGTAACATGACCAACACAACTTTACTTATTCACAATTATCAACCACTAAAGGGGCAGTAACATGACCAACACAACTTTACTTATTCACAATTATCAACCATTAAAGGGGCAGTAACATGACCAACACAACTTTACTTATTCACAATTATCAACCATTAAAGGGGCAGTAACATGACCAACACAACTTTACTTATTCACAATTATCAACCATTAAAGGGGCAGTAACATGACCAACACAACTTTACTTATTCACAATTATCAACAATTAAAGGGGCAGCAACATGACCAACACAACTTTACTTATTCACAATTATCAACCATTAAAGGGGCAGCAACATGACCAACACAACTTTACTTATTCACAATTATCAACCATTAAAGGGGCAGCAACATGACCAACACAACTTTACTTATTCACAATTATCAACCATTAAAGGGGCAGCAACATGACCACCACAACTTTACTTATTCACAATTATCAACCATTAAAGGGGCAGCAACATGACCAACACAACTTTACTTATTCACAATTATCAACCATTAAAGGGGCAGCAACATGACCAACACAACTTTACTTATTCACAATTATCAACCATTAAAGGGGCAGTAACATGACCAACACAACTTTACTTATTCACAATTATCAACCATTAAAGGGGCAGCAACATGACCAACACAACTTTACTTATTCACAATTATCAACCATTAAAGGGGCAGTAACATGACCAACACAACTTTACTTATTCACAATTATCAACCATTAAAGGGGCAGTAACATGACCAACACAACTTTACTTATTCACAATTATCAACCATTAAAGGGGCAGCAACATGACCAACACAACTTTACTTATTCACAATTATCAACCATTAAAGGGGCAGCAACATGACCAACACAACTTTACTTATTCACAATTATCAACCATTAAAGGGGCAAGTAACATGACCAACACAACTTTACTTATTCACAATTATCAACAATTAAAGGGGCAGCAACATGACCAACACAACTTTACTTATTCACAATTATCAACCATTAAAGGGGCAGCAACATGACCAACACAACTTTACTTATTCACAATTATCAACCATTAAAGGGGCAAGTAACATGAACAACACAACTTTACTTATTCACAATTATCAACAATTAAAGGGGCAGCAACATGACCAACACAACTTTACTTATTCACAATTATCAACCATTAAAGGGGCAGTAACATGACCACCACAACTTTACTTATTCACAATTATCAACTATTAAAGGGGCAGTAACATGACCAACACAACTTTACTTATTCACAATTATCAACAATTAAAGGGGCAGCAACATGACCAACACAACTTTACTTATTCACAATTATCAACAATTAAAGGGGCAGCAACATGACCAACACAACTTTACTTATTCACAATTATCAACCATTAAAGGGGCAGCAACATGACCAACACAACTTTACTTATTCACAATTATCAACCATTAAAGGGGCAGCAACATGACCAACACAACTTTACTTATTCACAATTATCAACCATTAAAGGGGCAGTAACATGACCAACACAACTTTACTTATTCACAATTATCAACCATTAAAGGGCAGCAACATGATCAACACAACTTTACTTATTCACAATTATCAACCATTAAAGGGTCAGTAACATGACCAACACAACTTTACTTATTCACAATTATCAACAATTAAAGGGGCAGCAACATGACCAACACAACTTTACTTATTCACAATTATCAACAATTAAAGGGGCAGTAACATGACCAACACAACTTTACTTATTCACAATTATCAACCATTAAAGGGGCAGTAACATGACCAACACAACTTTACTTATTCACAATTATCAACCATTAAAGGGGAAGTAACATGACCAACACAACTTTACTTATTCACAATTATCAACCATTAAAGGGGCAGCAACATGACCAACACAACTTTACTTATTCACAATTATCAACCATTAAAGGGGCAGCAACATGACCAACACAACTTTACTTATTCACAATTATCAACCATTAAAGGGGCAGCTAACATGACCAACACAACTTTACTTATTCACAATTATCAACCATTAAAGGGGCAGTAACATGACCAACACAACTTTACTTATTCACAATTATCAACCATTAAAGGGGCAGTAACATGACCAACACAACTTTACTTATTCACAATTATCAACCATTAAAGGGGCAGTAACATGACCAACACAACTTTACTTATTCACAATTATCAACCATTAAAGGGGCAGTAACATGACCAACACAACTTTACTTATTCACAATTATCAACCATTAAAGGGGCAGTAACATGACCAACACAACTTTACTTATTCACAATTATCAACCATTAAAGGGGCAGTAACATGACCAACACAACTTTACTTATTCACAATTATCAACCATTAAAGGGGCAGCAACATGACCAACACAACTTTACTTATTCACAATTATCAACCATTAAAGGGGCAGTAACATGACCAACACAACTTTACTTATTCACAATTATCAACCATTAAAGGTGCAGCAACATGACCAACACAACTTTACTTATTCACAATTATCAACCATTAAAGGGGCAGTAACATGACCAACACAACTTTACTTATTCACAATTATCAACCATTAAAGGGGCAGCAACATGACCAACACAACTTTACTTATTCACAATTATCAACCATTAAAGGGGCAGTAACATGACCAACACAACTTTACTTATTCACAATTATCAACCATTAAAGGGCCAGTAACATGACCAACACAACTTTACTTATTCACAATTATCAACCATTAAAGGGCAGTAACATGACCAACACAACTTTACTTATTCACAATTATCAACCATTAAAGGGGCAGTAACATGACCAACACAACTTTACTTATTCACAATTATCAACCATTAAAGGGGCAGTAACATGACCAACACAACTTTACTTATTCACAATTATCAACCATTAAAGGGCCAGTAACATGACCAACACAACTTTACTTATTCACAATTATCAACCATTAAAGGGGCAGTAACATGACCAACACAACTTTACTTATTCACAATTATCAACCATTAAAGGGGCAGCAACATGACCAACACAACTTTACTTATTCACAATTATCAACCATTAAAGGGCAGCAACATGATCAACACAACTTTACTTATTCACAATTATCAACCACTAAAGGGGCAGTAACATGACCAACACAACTTTACTTATTCACAATTATCAACAATTAAAGGGGCAGTCACATGACCAACACAACTTTACTTATTCACAATTATCAACCATTAAAGGGGAAGCAACATGAACAACACAACTTTACTTATTCACAATTATCAACCATTAAAGGGGCAGTCACATGACCAACACAACTTTACTTATTCACAATTATCAACCATTAAAGGGGCAGCAACATGACCAACACAACTTTACTTATTCACAATTATCAACAATTAAAGGGGCAGCAACATGACCAACACAACTTTACTTATTCACAATTATCAACCATTAAAGGGGCAGTAACATGACCAACACAACTTTACTTATTCACAATTATCAACCATTAAAGGGGCAGTCACATGACCAACACAACTTTACTTATTCACAATTATCAACTATTAAAGGGGCAGTAACATGACCAACACAACTTTACTTATTCACAATTATCAACCATTAAAGGGGCAGTAACATGACCAACACAACTTTACTTATTCACAATTATCAACCATTAAAGGGGCAGTAACATGACCAACACAACTTTACTTATTCACAATTATCAACCATTAAAGGGCAGCAACATGATCAACACAACTTTACTTATTCACAATTATCAACCATTAAAGGGGCAGTAACATGACCAACACAACTTTACTTATTCACAATTATCAACCATTAAAGGGGCAGTAACATGACCAACACAACTTTACTTATTCACAATTATCAACCATTAAAGGGGCAGTAACATGACCAACACAACTTTACTTATTCACAATTATCAACCATTAAAGGGGCAGCAACATGACCAACACAACTTTACTTATTCACAATTATCAACCATTAAAGGGGCAGCAACATGACCAACACAACTTTACTTATTCACAATTATCAACCACTAAAGGTGCAGCAACATGACCAACACAACTTTACTTATTCACAATTATCAACCATTAAAGGGGCAGTAACATGACCAACACAACTTTACTTATTCACAATTATCAACCATTAAAGGGGCAGTAACATGACCAACACAACTTTACTTATTCACAATTATCAACCATTAAAGGGGCAGCAACATGACCAACACAACTTTACTTATTCACAATTATCAACCATTAAAGGGCAGCAACATGACCAACACAACTTTACTTATTCACAATTATCAACCATTAAAGGGGCAGTAACATGACCAACACAACTTTACTTATTCACAATTATCAACCATTAAAGGGGCAGCAACATGACCAACACAACTTTACTTATTCACAATTATCAACCATTAAAGGGGCAGTAACATGACCAACACAACTTTACTTATTCACAATTATCAACCATTAAAGGGCAGCAACATGACCAACACAACTTTACTTATTCACAATTATCAACAATTAAAGGGGCAGCAACATGACCAACACAACTTTACTTATTCACAATTATCAACCATTAAAGGGGCAGCAACATGACCAACACAACTTTACTTATTCACAATTATCAACCATTAAAGGGGCAGTAACATGACCAACACAACTTTACTTATTCACAATTATCAACCATTAAAGGGGCAGTAACATGACCAACACAACTTTACTTATTCACAATTATCAACCATTAAAGGGGCAGTAACATGACCAACACAACTTTACTTATTCACAATTATCAACCATTAAAGGGGCAGTAACATGACCAACACAACTTTACTTATTCACAATTATCAACCATTAAAGGGGCAGTAACATGACCAACACAACTTTACTTATTCACAATTATCAACCATTAAAGGGGCAGCAACATGACCAACACAACTTTACTTATTCACAATTATCAACCATTAAAGGGGCAGTAACATGACCAACACAACTTTACTTATTCACAATTATCAACCATTAAAGGGGCAGCAACATGACCAACACAACTTTACTTATTCACAATTATCAACCATTAAAGGGGCAGCAACATGACCAACACAACTTTACTTATTCACAATTATCAACCATTAAAGGGGCAGCAACATGACCAACACAACTTTACTTATTCACAATTATCAACCATTAAAGGGGCAGCAACATGACCACCACAACTTTACTTATTCACAATTATCAACAATTAAAGGGGCAGCAACATGACCAACACAACTTTACTTATTCACAATTATCAACCATTAAAGGGGCAGTAACATGACCAACACAACTTTACTTATTCACAATTATCAACCATTAAAGGGGCAGTAACATGACCAACACAACTTTACTTATTCACAATTATCAACCATTAAAGGGGCAGTAACATGACCAACACAAACTTTACTTATTCACAATTATCAACCATTAAAGGGGCAGCAACATGAACAACACAACTTTACTTATTCACAATTATCAACCATTAAAGGGGCAGTCACATGACCAACACAACTTTACTTATTCACAATTATCAACCATTAAAGGGGCAGTAACATGACCAACACAACTTTACTTATTCACAATTATCAACCATTAAAGGGGCAGCAACATGACCAACACAACTTTACTTATTCACAATTATCACATTAAAGGGGCAGACATGCCAACAAACTTTACTATTCACAATTATCAACTTTAAAGGGCAGTAACATGCCAACAACTTTACTTATTCACAATTATCAACCATTAAAGGGGCAGTAACATGACCAACACAACTTTACTTATTCACAATTATCAACAATTAAAGGGGCAGTAACATGACCAACACAACTTTACTTATTCACAATTATCAACTATTAAAGGGGCAGTAACATGACCAACACAACTTTACTTATTCACAATTATCAACCATTAAAGGGGCAGCTACACATGACCAACACAACTTTACTTATTCACAATTATCAACCATTAAAGGGGCAGTAACATGACCAACACAACTTTACTTATTCACAATTATCAACCATTAAAGGGGCAGTAACATGACCAACACAACTTTACTTATTCACAATTATCAACCATTAAAGGGGCAGTAACATGACCAACACAACTTTACTTATTCACAATTATCAACCATTAAAGGGGCAGCAACATGACCAACACAACTTTACTTATTCACAATTATCAACCATTAAAGGGGCAGTAACATGACCACCACAACTTTACTTATTCACAATTATCAACCATTAAAGGAGTACCACCATGACCAACACAACTTTATTTCATTCTTTGGTGACAGTGTATTTATGCTGTCCATAACGGTTAAGTCCAATGACTTGGTTTCACTGCTAGACGGTAATAGTCTCGTGGTTCCCCTTGTTTTATTACTTTCAGTTGTTGTGTACCTAACTACTGCGTGCATTCTTTCTCTGTCTGTAAGCATTCTCCCACATCTCCCTACCCTCTGTGAGTCTGTTAGTTCTACAATTGGTAAGTTGTTTGGTTACCGATAGTTACTCTCCCTCACTGCCTTCACCTTGTTGTGTTAGTTAGCCGCTATTACCATGATCTAATAGTTCAGAGCTACATCTCTAAACAACTGATTATCTGGGCGTTATTTAGGGTCCAATCAAGGCTACGGGCTGTGACTATCAGCAACCCGTCCTGATATAACCTTAGATGTTGCCAGGACGTAAAACTCCACCAACAAACCTATCAGCACCGCGCCCCACAGTGAGATGTCATCTGACACGTGTACGCCCCTCCCTCCCTCCTCCCCTCACCCCCCCCCCCCCCCCCCCACTCCCACCCCCCGGGGAGCCAGCCCCTGGAGCGCCATGTAATCCTGGCGCAACTTGATTGCACCTGCCACAGTTCTGAGGCGCGCCGGGAGATACGCCGAGCAGCCCGCCACTGAGCAGCGCTCCCTCCCCCAGAGTGTCCACCGGGCGTGATGGCCGAATCGGTAGAGCGCGGGCCTCTCGTGCGAGAGGCCGGGAGTTCGCCTCCCGGTAGAGTCAAAACAGTGACTTATAAAATTGATACTTGTTGCTTCCTAGCCTGGCACTCGGTGTTATTAGGATAGGGCAAGGACTGGTTAGCTCAGTGTCAGGGTAATGTGACTGAGTGGGATATCGGGTCATGGTGCCGGTGGCCTGATTTCCCAGCAGGGCCTCATTATGAAGTCACCATGAGTGTGAACTGTCACAAGTCAGTACCCGGCCTTATATGACCTTAGATGTTGCTAGGGCATAACAACTCTAACAACCAACCAACAACCAACCCTATCCACACCTACCTGTGTATGCGGCACCTTGTCTGAGAGGTCAGTGCAGACGTGACTATAAACATGCAACTACTATATATATACAATAGGACCTTAGATGTTGCCAGGACGTAAGGCTCCAACAACCAACCCTATCCACGCCTACCTGTGTATGTGGCACCTTGTCTGAGAGGTCAGTGTAGACTGTATTTTGTGACTATAAGATGCAACTACTATATATGTATAGGCAATAGTACCTTAGATGTTGCCAGGACGTAAACCTCCAACAACCAACCTATAGCTATATTATATATATATATATATATATATATAGATAGAGAGAGAGAGAGAGAGAGAGAGAGAGAGGTCTCGCTACATCAGTTGTGTACATAGCATACATTGATAGCAGACATAACTTGCAGCGTCTGTTCACTTATTTCAGTAAGCCCGCCATCCATTGGCAGCGTAAATTGCACAACTTACACAACAGAAGACATATTGCCTATAAGTGGAACCAGCTGTACCATATCCTGCCATCCCTCTCCTACCAGCTCTACCGATTCCTACCAACCCTTTCCTGAATAATGGCGACACCGCTGATACATATATATATATATATATATATATATATGGGTCACTCTCCTGAAAACTGGTCAGCATGGGATGGGATTTTAAAACATCAATAAAAAGCGCCGTACTTCTTTTTTTCCTTCTACTTTTCATATTCATGTTCAGATTTGATGTGAGAAATAAGGGAAATAAAATAAACCGCATGCAACTTTGGTCTTTTTAGTTTTGAAGTGTTTTTGTACAAAAAAAACAACATTTTACAGTCAACCATTTGTAACATGACATATGGGACATGGTTGGATCCTTACTAAGATCTTGTATTGCATTGATATATCAAAGAAAACAGTTCCCAAATCAAAAGGAAATATTTATTAACATGTATGCATGTTTAGTTTTAAAAAAAAATGTATTTGATGTCTTCAGAAATAACATTACAAATTTCCATCACAGATGTAACATGTGGCCTCTGGATGACCGGATTTGGTCGTACTGCGAAGCATTACGTTTGATGCGAGGAAAGGGAGAGACCCTCCCCCGCCGCTGTGGCGCTGCCTGCTCACCTCGGCCGAGCCCCAGCTCGCCTCCCCCTCCCCCGCCACCTTCTTTGTTCTGGCGCTCACGCCTCACCCGACGCCCGCTGCTCGCCACATCTCACCCTCCCCCGGGCCGCCAGCATTCGCACCTCACCGGCTGTCGCCCCCCCCCTTCCTCCCTTATAAGGCCGCCCGCCGGCTCTCCTCAGGCACTCACCCTCCTGCCGTCTTCCGCCTCTCTCCACTTTTCCTGTTTGGCTCTACACCTCGGACCGCTGCTACACAACAGCTCCAAGCATGCCTCAAGGGAAAGGACGCGGACGAAAGGGCTCCCGGGCCGCCCCCCGCACCCCGGGGCCCTCTGCCTCGCCCGGGAGGGACGAGTCACCGGCGTCCGTCTCGGTCTCCCCCCCGGCGCCCTCGGACCGTTCCTCGGGCTCCGAGATCTCATCAGTGCTGGAGGCCATCCAGCGCATGCAGCTGGAGCATCGGCAGGCCAATGACGAGCACCGGCAGGCCAATGCCGAGCACCGGCAGGCCACTGCCGACCTCCACGCCCGGATCGACTACATCAGCGCCAACGGGACCCGGCCCGCGCCAGAGGCGCCCCCGCCGGCCCCGGAACGCCAGGCCGCCCCCACGCCTCGGGCACCAGCCACCACCGCGGCTCGGCCCCCACCGCCGCCGCAGGCGGCCCTCCCCGGAGCCACCCACCCGGAGTACGGGAGGTACCGCCACCTCTCGCCCCAAGTACAGCCCCTCGCGTCGCCGGCCTACCAAGAGGAGGAGACCCGGCACAACCCCGCCTCCACGGCCGACGCCGTCAGGGAAATCCTGGCATCCGCCGAGGCGCGACACTCAACCAGACGCCAAGGTATTCCCTCTAATTATATCTTTCCCTCCGACTTGGTGAGGCGAGGACCCGAGAGGAAGCCGGTGAAGAGGGGGGAGGCGACCAAGGATGAATATGCCCTCGCCCTCCTCACCCTCATCGACCACCCGGATTTCCCCGCCCACTCCGCCCAGGGCCTCCACCACCACAACTTAGGTATCTGCCGTGATAATTTGATATACCCGTGGGCGACCGTCCGCCACTATTCTGAGACGGTCTTCACCGCTATCGCGGACGGCACCCTCCCCCACGGGTGGCACGACCCAGTAGCCATAAACCTCCTCAGACTGGAGTCGCTCGCCATGCCCCCCCACTCCACCACCACCCAACCCCGCCCCGCCGACCCTGCAAAGCCCCGCCCCCAGTCCCGCGCCCACACCGACACACGCGTGGCCTACAGCAAGGATACCCACGGCCCACTGTGTTATGCCTGGAACCGGGACCCCAACTCGTGCACCCACGCAGCCCCGGGGGAGGCCCACGGCCAGGGGGCCTCCAAACAGCTCCACGCCTGCGCATACTGCGCCAATGTGCGGAAGGTATTGACCAGGCACAGTGAGGACGCTTGTATGGCCAAGCGCGCCCGGGCAGCGGCTCCCGCCTCGCCGGATTTTTAGGGAGCCGGCACCTCCAGCCCGGCCCGGAGGCCCCAGACCGGCCCACCCACCTTCTTAAAGCCGCCCACCACCTTGATACCAGCCCACCGGACACCACCGCCCAGCAGCCCGAGGCGCGGCCTGCCCGCCGCCCCGGCGCCGCCGCTCCCCCCGGCAACCACACCCACCTCGGGCCCCAGTGCCCCCTCGGCAAGGCTCCCACCGCCACCCGGCCCCAGTGCCCCCTCAGTAAGGCTCCCACCGCCGCCCGGCGCCAGTCGCCCATCACCCTCGACCCAGACGTCCACCTCGACCCAGGCGACACCGCCTTCCTCTGCCCCCCTGACCCCCCCGACCCGCCCCCCGACCCGCCCCCCGACCCGCCCCCCGACCCACCCCCAGACCCCCCCCCACCGCCCAGGACTTCGCCGCCCCCCTAGCCCGCCCGCGCCGCACCTCCTCCCCCGACCCCCGCCCTCTCACCCACCCTGCCCCGCCCCGCCCCTCCCTCGACGAGCCCACCGTCGATGTCATCGACCCCGACCTCCAGGCCACCCTGCCCGCCGCCCCCTCCTGCGGCCCCACCCCCCACCACTACCGCCCCACCATCCTCGCCTCCTGGCCCCACCCCTCCGGCGAGGCGTGGGACCGCTACCCCACCTTCCTCCGTACCTACACCGCCCTCCGGGAAGCGGGCCTCCCTAATTTTTTGGCCGCCCGCATCCCCCTACCCTCAGGCCTCCACATCCCCGCCTGGCGCTCCCGCCTCCAGGACTACCCCGACCAGGCCGTCCTCGACTTCCTCGAGTTCGGTTTCCCCGCCAACTACTCCGCACCGACCCTCCCTCGGCCCTCATTTTCCAACCACCGTGAGCCCCCGGATTTCCTCCCTCACATCCAGGCTTTCGTTGAGACGGAGCTCGCCCTCGGCGCCCTCATCGGCCCTTTCCACGTCCCCCCCTTCTCCCCCTGGACGCAGGTCTCCCCGATGATGACCCGCCCCAAGTCCGACTCCGGCAAGAGACGGGTCATCGTCGACCTCTCCTATCCCCGAGGCGCCAGCGTGAACTCGGGCATCCCCCGGCGCGAGTACCTCGGGGAACCCCACGCCTACACCCTCCCGTCCGTCGCCGACGTTGGCCGCCGCCTAGTGTCCGAGGGCACCGGGGCCTACGTCTGGTCGGCGGACATATCCCGGGCCTACCGTCAGCTCCGCGCCGACCCCCTCTCCTGCCCTCTCTTCGGGATATGCCTCAATGGGGGCACCTACATTGACCTCGCCCTCCCCTTCGGCTGCCGCTCCTCGGGCGCGGCCTGCGTCCGCGTCACCTCGGCGGTGGCCTGGATCCTTCGGCGCGAGGGGTTCCATACCCTCGTCTACGTCGACGACTTCATCGGCTGCGAGGGCTCCTACCTGAAGGCCTGCAAGGCTTTCGACGCCTTCCTCGCCCTCACCACAGCCCTCGGCCTCGACGTAGCACCCGGAAAATGTCACCCCCCCGCTGTCCGCCTCATCTGGCTAGGTTTCGCCCTCGACAGCGAGGCCATGACCATCCGGGTGGCCCCCGCGAAGATCCAGGCCCTCGTCGACGACTGCGACGCCCGCGTCGCCCGCCCCACCCTCGGGAAGCAGGAGCTGCAGAGTCTCCTCGGTCGCCTCAACCACGTGAGCAGCTGCGTGCTCCCCGGCCGCAAGTTCATGGGCCGGCTCCTCGGGGCGCTCCGCAGCTGCTCCGGGGCCTCCGCCCTCACCCTCGCCGACGATGCCCTCCGGGACCTGAAATGGTTTGCCGCCTACGGCCGCATCTCCAACGGCCTCCACCTCCTCCGGGCTCCCGAGGGCCGTCGCTGGGTGATAGAGTGTGACTCCTGCCTCACCGGGGGCGGGGCTTTCTCCCCCACTCACTACTACGCCCGAGGGTACTCCAAGGCTTTCCGGGCGCGGTTCCCGACAATCCACGAGCTCGAGGCGGTCAACCTCGTCGTCGCCCTCCGCGCCCTCCTCCCGGACGACGTCGCGGGGGCGACGGTGACGGTCAACACGGACAACATGGCCTCCGCCCTCGCGCTCGAGTCGGGACGTGCCCGAGACGCTACCCTCGGGACCTGCGCACGGGAGCTCTGGCTGATGGCGGCCACGGGCTCCTTCGAGCTCCGCATCGTCCACAAGCCCGGGGCGGATCTCCTCCTCGCCGACGCCCTCAGCCGCGCCCACCTTCCGGGACCCTGGGACGCGACGGCCCGCGCCGAGGTGGCCCGCCTCGGTCTCCTCCCTGCCAGCATCACCCATGACGCTTTCCCTTTCTTCCCCGGCCTTTAGGTTTCCCCCTGGACGAGGTGGCCGCCGTCGCCCGGTTCCGTGCCGCTTCCCTCGCCCCGGCGACCTGGAGGAACCGCCGTCGCCAGGCCGAGGAGTTCGTCGCCTACGCCGTGGCCCGAGGCGTGGATCCCCTCGCGCCCTCGCCCTTCGACGTGGCCGCCTTCACTGCCGCCCTCTTCCTCCGCGGGCTCGCGCCCGCCTCCATCAAAAACACCGTCTCGGGGGCCCGCTCCTGGGTCGAGGGCGCCGGGGGCCTCACCTCGGGCTTCGACGCCCGCCTCCCCAAGGACGTCTGCCGAGGCGGGGAACGAGCCTCCACCCACGTCCCCCGGCAGGCGCCGCCCCTGACGCCGCAGCAGCTCGCCCTCGCCATCAGCCACCTCTCCCGAGCGGGCCCCGCCTCCCTCGTTCCTCGGGCCGCGCTCCTCCTCGGGTACTTCGGGATGCTACGGCAGTCCAACCTGCTGGCCCCGAGCCCCGAGGGGTGGGGCGGCCCCCACACCCTCACCCGAGACGACGTCCGCCCCGCGCCCGGCGGGCTGCGCCTCCGGATCCGCAGCTCCAAGACCATCTCCAGCCCCTCGGGCGCGGTCGCCCTCTTCGTCCCTGCCATCCCGGGATCCGCCCTCTGCCCCGTGGCGGCCTGGTTCGGGGCCGTCGCCCTCTGCCCCGCCGCGCCGGACGCCCCCGCCTTCATGATGCCCTCGGGCCGGCCCCTCGATCCGCGCTCCCTCACCGCGCTGCTCCGGGGGGCCCTCTCCGCCCAGAGGGTGCCGGCGCCCGAGGCGTTCACACTGCATAGCCTCCGCCGTGGCGCCGCCCAGGCCTGCCAGCGCGCCGGGGTCCCCATCACCGACATCATGGCACAGGGCACCTGGACCTCCGCGGCAGTGCACGCATACGTGCCCCGCCTCGCGCCCTCGGGCGCCCCTCGAGCCCTCTCCGCCGTTTTGGTGGAGGGCTCCTCGGCACCCCCTCACGCCGCTGACATTTAACATAAGCCGGACTTCCTAACTATGTACTGCTCCTTATGAGCCTCTCTGCTCCTTCCTGGGAGCCCTTCTTTATCCTATACCTGTTTATTTTGTATTATACCACTGTGCATATATATTCATTATTTGTATGTACCCTTAACATTTTGCTCCGCTGAGGCGTGAAATAAACACGCCTTTCTTCCACCCCCGCCTTGCTTTCTTCCTTTTCGCGCATCGGTCGTAATGCGAAGCATTACGTTTGATGCGAGGAAAGGGAGAGACCCTCCCCCGCCGCTGTGGCGCTGCCTGCTCACCTCGGCCGAGCCCCAGCTCGCCTCCCCCTCCCCCGCCACCTTCTTTGTTCTGGCGCTCACGCCTCACCCGACGCCCGCTGCTCGCCACATCTCACCCTCCCCGGGCCGCCAGCATTCGCACCTCACCGGCTGTCGCCCCCCCCCTTCCTCCCTTATAAGGCCGCCCGCCGGCTCTCCTCAGGCACTCACCCTCCTGCCGTCTTCCGCCTCTCTCCACTTTTCCTCCGCCCACCCACCCGACTTCCCTTTACCTTCCCCTTCCCAAGGGTGGAGGGCTCCTCGGCACCCCCTCACGCCGCTGACATTTAACATAAGCCGGACTTCCTAACTATGTACTGCTCCTTATGAGCCTCTCTGCTCCTTCCTGGGAGCCCTTCTTTATCCTATACCTGTTTATTTTGTATTATACCACTGTGCATATATATTCATTATTTGTATGTACCCTTAACATTTTGCTCCGCTGAGGCGTGAAATAAACACGCCTTTCTTCCACCCCCGCCTTGCTTTCCTCCTTTTCGCGCATCAAAGTTAGGGTAGGTGATACCTGTCGATTTGATTAAAAGGTTACCCCAAACGAAAGTAAGGTAGATTACGGTACGCAGCGAAGGAGGAAGACAAGGCAGGGGTGGAGATAAGAGCACTTTATTCATAGTGCGAGAGAATATATGACAGTGCAAACGAACAAGGTACAATCATCAAGGTAGTCAACATGCTATAAGGTAATACGCAATAAGACGAGGCAATGCAATGAAGTAGAAAGTCAATGTTCAGGTAGAGTCAGGGGGAATGGAAGGCCCCGAAGAGCCCTCCGCCCTGAGAAGGTAAAGAAAATAAGTACATAACCCATCGGTCAGCGGCGGTGAAGGCAGGATGAGGCAGAGCGGGGGGGTATTACATAACCCCACGGGCAGCAGCTGTGTAGGCAGGAGGAGTCAGAGCGGGGGGGGGGGTATTACATAACCCAACGGTCAGCGGCGGTGTAGGCAGGAGGAGGCAGAGCGGGGGGGGGGGGGGGGGGGTTTACATAACCCCACGGTCAGCAGCGGTGTAGGCAGGAGGAGGCAGAGCGGGGGGGGGGGGTATTACATAACCCACAGTCAGCGGCTGTGTAGGCAGGAGGAGGCAGAGCGGGGGGGTATTACATAACCCAACGGTCAGCGGCGGTGTAGGCAGGAGGAGGCAGAGCGGGGGGGGGTATTACATAACCCAACAGTCAGCGGCGGTGTAGGCAGGAGGAGGCAGAGCGGGGGGGTATTACATAACCCAACAGTCAGCGGCGGTGTAGGCAGGAGGAGGCAGAGCGGGGGGGGGGGTATTACATAACCCAACGGTCAGCGGCTGTGTAGGCAGGAGGAGGCAGAGCGGGGGGGGTATTACATAACCCAACGGTCAGCGGCGGTGTAGGCAGGAGGAGGCAGAGCGGGGGGGTATTACATAACCCCACGGTCAGCAGCTGTGTAGGCAGGAGGAGGCAGAGCGGGGGGGGTATTACATAACCCCACGGTCAGCAGCTGTGTAGGCAGGAGGAGGCAGAGCGGGGGGGTATTACATAACCCAACAGTCAGCGGCGGTGTAGGCAGGAGGAGGCAGAGCGGGGGGGGGGGGGAGGTATTACACAACCCAACGGTCAGCGGCGGTGTAGGCAGGAGGAGGCAGAGCGGGGGGGGGGGTATTACATAACCCAACGGTCAGCGGTTGTGTAGGCAGGAGGAGGCAGAGGCGGGGGGGGGTATTACATAACCCAACGGTCAGCGGCGGTGTAGGCAGGAGGAGGCAGAGCAGGGGGGGATCACGAACGTCAGCGGCGGTAGGCAGGAGAGGCAGGCGGGGGGTATTACATAACCCAACGGTCAGCGGCTGTGTAGGCAGGAGGAGGCAGAGCGGGGGGGGGTATTACATAACCCAACAGTCAGCGGCGGTGTAGGCAGGAGGAGGCAGAGCGGGGGGTATTACATAACCCAATGGTCAGCGGCGGTGTAGGCAGGAGGAGGCAGAGCGGGGGGGGGGGGGGGGTATTACATAACCCAACGGTCAGCGGCGGTGTAGGCAGGAGGAGGCAGAAGGAGGCAGGAGGAGGCAGGAGGAGGCAGGAGGAGGCAGGAGGAGGCAGAGCGGGGGAGGGGGGTATTACATAACCCCACGGACAGCGGCGGTGTAGGCAGGAGGAGGCAGAGCGGGGGGGTATTACATAACCCAACGGTCAGCGGCGGTGTAGGCAGGAGGAGGCAGAGCTGGGGGTATTACATAACCCCACGGTTAGCGGCGGTGTAGGCAGGAGGAGGCAGAGCAGGGAGGGTATTACATAACCCCACGGTTAGCGGTGGTGTAGGCAGGAGGAGGCAGAGCAGGGGGGTATTAAATAACCCAACTGTCAGCGGCGGTGTAGGCAGGAGGAGGCAGGAGGAGGCAGGAGGAGGCAGGAGGAGGCAGAGCGGGGGAGGGGGGTATTACATAACCCCACGGACAGCGGCGGTGTAGGCAGGAGGAGGCAGAGCGGGGGGGTATTACATAACCCAACGGTCAGCGGCGGTGTATGCAGGAGGAGGCAGAGCGGGGGGGTGGGGGAGGTATTACACAACCCAACGGTCAGCGGCGGTGTAGGCAGGAGGAGAGGGGGGGGGGGCACTCCTCCTTCGCCGCGAATCAAATGCAATGCAAGCATTACGACCAATGATCAACCCAATATATTCATAAAAATGAAATATGACTGGAACTCAAACTGTGCAACTTTAAACAAGGCGCACAAATTAAGCAGGTCATGAGCATTTCCTTTTCTCCTTTTTTTAGGCGGTAATCACAGAAGTCTGTTTTTATATCTAATTTAAATGTCGCAGAGTTGTCATATTTATAAGATTACTTTGGTGCTCACTCACCAGCTGCGTCCCTATGGATTAGAGTAGGCTGATAGTAATTTAATATTTAATATTCGTGTTTCATTAGTGTGCTGCAGTAGTCATTCACAGCATCAACTAAGGGATTTAATTTCTTTATTCTGTAGCAATTTATTCATTTATTTGTTGGTAAATATGTTTATTCTGCTGAATAAGTCTTTTGTCAGTGCCAAAGCACTGGTCTTCCAGCCATTTTTCAATTCAGGCATATTTACACAAAGGTATATAGAATAAGGCATACTTTTACGAATTGCAGGTACACACAACGTATGATAGCAAACAGGTAATAAACATCTTGCATGACAGCATGTGAGATGTAACACAATGACATTCTGTAACCCAAAGGTTCCCTAGCAATATGGTAACAGTAGTGTCATATAACTAGATCAATATTAGTCAGATCAATGTGAGTATTTACATAGTATTTAGAATGTAAGCAGAAGTTATCTTCTGTATTCAGTTGGTAAAGTTGTAGTAAGTTTTAATGTTCAGTTGCAGTTAGGCAAGCGGTATATAAATGTCAGTTTATTAGAAATATTCTAGTGTTACTCTAGTGTAGTTAGTTATGTGAGTTTATGAATTACGGAGCTAATTAAACTGCTTGGACTGCTAGCTGTATTACCGACTTGTCGGTGCAATAATCAAGGCTTGCTTTCCGCGATTTTTGCCAGAGAGCGCTTTCATTCCTTGTAAAAGGCTAGGAAACCAGGAAATACCATTCATATGGTATAATGGGTAATAATATTGCTTGCAATGCCTTTTGCGTGGAACTTGACTAGAGATGGGGATGATGTTCTTTGGTTACTAGAGCTTGACCTCCTGGCAACATCTAAGGTCATATCAGGACAAGTGCAGTCATGGTGACTTTATAATGCTGCCCCACTGGGAAATCAGGCCGACCACACCATGCCCCGATAGCCCACTCAGTCACATTATCCTGACACTGAGCCAAACCAGTCACTATTCAATTTTGATAGGTTGCCAATATCTAAGTTGGCTATATAGGATCAACTCAGGTAAATGTTTCAGTTTATTAAAGAATTGATGCTTTGGTCTGATAACTGCAGCTTTAATGCCTAATTCGATGCGGTGGGTGACCACATATCTCACGTAGAACGCAGTTACCGGGGAGATTGCAGCAAATTGCTGTATAGTGAAAGGCATTAGGCGGGAACAGTACTTGATTGTGGTGGTCGGGGAGGACCTGACACTGGTTGGGAGGGTAGGAACCTAAAGCCCTGGTCATATATACGTTAGTGAACGTAGTTGAACGTAGTTGAACGTAGTTGAACGTAGTTGAACATAGGATAGATTAACATGGGTCAAACATGGTGTAAGTATGTTAAACTATGGTGAAAAACGTGAAGGTACTGCAGGTTTTGGTACAGATAAATAAATATGTTATGGCATGGATGCCAGTACGTTCAACTACGGTCAACCACGTTCAACTACGTTTAACTACCTTCAACTACGTTCGACATACGTTAGCCTCCACCTCGGTCAACTATGTTCAACTATGTCCAAGTACTCTAAAGTATGCTAGAGTATGCTAGAGTACACTAGAGTACATTAAGAGTACTGAGATTTCGCCACAGTACATTAGCCTCTACTGTAGCGCTCTTTTGAACATGTCCAAAGATTAAATCGGAACTCACAGCCTACCCACGTTATTACAAAGTTAGCATGACGGAGAAGTACATATGCCACCACGTTCAACTACGTTCAACTGCGTTCAACTACATTAGCCTCCACTACGTTCTATGACGTATATGTGACCGGGCCTTTAGCAGTAGTCACCTTTGGATATTGTTGATTATCCGCCATCTTGGTTGGTTGGTTGTTTTACGTCCTGGCAACATCTAAGGTCATATCAGCACGGGTACCGACTTGTGACCAATGCGCACTCATGGTGACTTTATACTATTATAGTCCTGCCCTACTGGGAAACCAGGCCACTGGCACCATGACTGATATCCCACTCAGTCACCTTTGGATATTATTGATTATCAGCCATCTTGGTTGGTTGGTTGGTTGTTGGAGCTTTACTTCCTGCCAACATCTAAGGTCATATCAGGATGGGTACAGACTTGTGACAAATGCACACTCATGGTGATGTTATAGTGCTGCCCCACTGAGAAATCAGGCCACCAGCACCATGATCCGGTATCCCACTCAGTCACATTATCGTGACACTGAGCCAACCAGTCCTTGCCCTATCCTATTAATACCTAGCGACAGGCGACAGGTTCTAACAAGTATCAATTCTGTAAGTCATAGTGTAAAATATTCCGATTTACGCCGTTGGGGGAAAAGCAAATATTATATTACTAAACAGGTGTATGTGACCAAGTGCATGTATGTATATATATGTAAGTGCTGGTGGTGCCTGAGTGAGATGTAAATATACATAGTGGTGCTGGACGGGCTGTGTGTAAGGGGCACTCAGGGCCTACCCCTCCCCCTCTGCTGGGTAGGATCACCACACTCAGGGTCAAGGTTCATGGCTGGTGGTGGCCAGAGGGGCCACACAGCTTGGTGGTGGTGGGCAGACCACTGGTAGCTATGGGGACCAGGAATGCTGGATCCCTATTGGTAGGGCTAAGAATGCTTGTTTCCCAGTGGGGGAAAGGGGTGGGGTGATACTCTACAATGAATCCATGTAACCATATAAATAATAAACCAGAGGGCTTGACTCTCTCTCCTTCTTTACACTTTATACTCTTCCTTTCTCTTTGTCTGTATTGATTTCACTATAGCCTGCCTACACAACCACAGATTCGAGTCCTAGTCTTTACATAATTGGTGACCACGACGCGTGGTAAATCTATTAGTTCAGTAGCGGATTCAACTTTACAATAGGTTTGACTCGGCGGGGATTCGAACTCACAACCTTCTCTATAGGCAACCAGTGAACAGCATCCCAGAAGACCCTTATTCAGCATCCAGGGTACAGAGCTTCCCGGGACTTTAGTTTAAACACCACCGTCACACAATTCTGTCGGCATAGACTGATGTTATGCTTTCCGCCAAAACTGCCACCTGGTGTCGTTTCCATGAACTCTTTCTTTTAGACTTTACAGCCTCCTTCTCGAACTCTGAGTGACTCATTCGGTTCGGAGGTCGGGAACTAGCAGCATAGCAGGAACACCTGCCACAGCAAAGTGCATGTGTCACCAACTCAACCCGTTTTAAAATTCCAAAGTACGGTTTTTGACTTTCTGTCAGCGGAGCGGGACGTAGGTCAGGCGGTAGAGTGTCCACCTGTGAAGGTGTCAGTCATCCGATCGATCCTGCTCAGTTGACCCATTTGCAGTTTGGGCTATTTTCCGTTTCAACCAGTGGTCCACAACTGGTTCATTAAAGGCTGTGGTAAGTGATGTCCTGTCTGTGGGAAAGTCCATATAAAAGAGCCCTTGCTGCTTATCAGAAAGAGTAGCCTATGTGGTGGCAGTGAGTTTCCTCCAAAGAAATATGTCAGAATGACCATATGTTTGACGTCCAATAGCCGATGATAAAAAGCAATGTGCGCTAGAGGTGTCATTAAATAAAACAAGCGGGTACAAAGAAATTTGATCACATCGCTCCTGTGCTGAAATCATTACCCTGGCTGCCTGTGGAGAAGAGAATTGATTTCAAGGTGCTCCTTCTTGTATATCGTTCCTTGCATGATCAGGCTCCAGAATATATGAGAGATATGCTCCAGGAGAGAACAAATGTTCGAACACTGCACTCCACAGTTTCCAACCAGTTAGCAGTTCCTCGGAGCAGACTCAAAGGCTTTGGGGATTGTGCTTTTAGTATTGCTGCCCCGAGACTGTGGAATGCTCTGCCAGGATATATCACAGATTGAAATCTGTTGGTGCTTTTAAAAAAGGTCTTAAGACACATTTGTTTAAATCTGCTTTTAACTAGGTGACATTTATTTTCCTGTATATTTGTTTGTTATGTAAAGCGCCTGAGAATGGCTTGCTGGATCGGGCGCTATAGAAATGTTTTATTATTATTATTACATTGCTTTCACTTTCTGTCATTTTCTGGGATAAAGATTTTTGTTATTGTTGTAGTGTATTCATGCTGCCCATAACAATTAAGTCTAATAATTAGTTGTTGATGCTACACAATAATAGTCGCATAGTTCCCCTTGTTTCATCACTTTCATTTGTTGCCTGGCTATCTATTGCATGCATTGTTACAAGTCGGTACTTCCATCCTGATATGACCTTAAATGTTGCCAATACGTAAAACTCCAACAATGAACCAACATCCTCTAGTCGGCCAACTTTTAGTGCACTTTTCAGTTCAAAGTACCAATGACCTTGATAGACTTTAATGCCCCAGGCTTTGCGGCTGGTCCCTAGTGACGTCATTCACTCATGCCAAATTTCATAGTGCTGCCCCACTGGGACATCAAACCACCAGCACCATGACCCGATGTCTCACTCAGTCACATTATCCTCACACTGAGCTAACCAGTCCTTCCCCTATCTTATTAATGCAGAGCGCCAGGCTAGGCAGCGACAAGTATCAAATTTGTATGTCATTAGTTTGACGCGGCCATTGTTCGCAGTAATAACCTCATGCACAGGAAGCCAGTCAGTACTTTTACTGATTCAGACATCCCACCCAGTCTAAAGCGGCAGTTGTAAGGCTTTAAAATAAATTTGTTGTTTAAATTAATTAGACAGACAAAGGTGCAAATATGTAACAACATGCCTGCTTTTGGCAGCTTTATGCAGTGTATCCATAAACTGTTCCCTTGTTCCGTGTTCGCTGGTGACCTTATGATGTGCCACACCGACAATGAACGTGTTCATTCTCTATGTTCCCTGCACAAGGCCATATGGTCCCTGGGTCCAACCTACAGGAACGGCCACTATGTAAAGCACCGGTTCATTGTTTGTGTGGCTCGTCACAAAACCAAAAGCAATTACGGAACAAGGGAACACACCACAAGGGAACAGACTATGGATATACACCTTTAAGATACCCTGTTGGTGATTGCAATCTATGTCCAGGCAGAAATCACGTCCTCATATGACCTGTGATGTTTCTAGGAGGTAAAGCCCCCAACAAAAAACACAATATCGGCTCAAATAACCGCTAGAGGGATATTGCACCCTGGGCTGTTTGAGATAAAAAGGGCCCTTCTCAAGATGAGCCAATGTGTGGATGCTTGAGCCTAGACTGAATGAACCTTTCCCATGCTGCATGGAACGCGGTATCCAACTGAGTAAGAGTCGTTGCTTCTTGTGCGAAAGGTTCGATTTGAGACAAAACCGAATCAAACCAAATTGATACTTGTCGCTACCTAGCCTGGCGCTCGGCATTATTAGGATAGGGCACGGACTGGTTAGCGCAGTATGAGGATGATCGGACTGAGTGTGATATTTGGGGTCATGGTGCCAGTGGCTTGGTCTCCCAGTGGGGCAGCACTATAAAATGCACCACGAGGGCGAAGCCTTTCATGGCGGGATTAGTGGTGGTGGTGGTTGTTGGGGTTTTACGTCCTGGCAACATCTTGGGTCATATAAGGACGAGTACCGACTTGTGACAGTGCACACTCATGGCGATTTTATCGTGCTGCCCCACTGGGAAAACAGGCCAACAGGAACATGACCTGATATCCCACCCAGTCACATTATCCTGACACTGAGCTAACCAGTCCTTGCCCTATCCTATTAATGCAGAGTGCCAGGCTAGGTAGTGATAAGTATCAATGTTATGTCGTCGCAAATATGTTAATTCCCTGCAGGCCAGACTCATCAGTTGTCTTGTTCAGCAGTGCGTGGAGTGGAAACAGCGGACACGGTTCATTAAGCAGGCATCTCTGTACAGAGCAGCACCGCCTTATGAGGTGTAAACCTCAGGGAGACCGGGCGCGGTTGCCGAATCGGTAGAGCACTGGCCTCCCGTGTGGAAGATCTGGAATTCAATTCCCGGTCGAGTCAAACCGATGACTTACAAAATTGATACTTGTCACTTCCTAGCCTGGCGCTCTGCATTAATAGGATAGGGCAAGGACTTGTTAGCTCAGTGTCAGGATAATCTGACTGCGTGGGGTATCATGACATGGTGTGGGTAGTAGGCTTGGTCTCCCAGTGGGGCAGCACTATAAATTGAACATGAGTGTGCACTGTCACAAGGCGGTACCCGTCCTGATATGACCTTACATATTGCCAGGACGTAAAACTCCAACAACCAACCAACCAATGACGGGGAAATTGATGAGCGGATATGAAATAGCGCGCTTGTTCTTGTTCTTGTTCTTCTCTTCTTGTTGTTGTTCTTCTTCGGCTGTAAATACGTATTGACACTGGAACATCCTTTGGTAGAATATGCCAACATTGTACCGTACGGACAACACTTTTGTCAAGCGGATTATCTACAGGATCCTTCTTTTTTTTTAATGTGACAGGTGAAGTAATCGTTCGATTTGTTAAAAACTGCTGCACTGTACAGACTTTGATGATTTCTCTTTATATTGCACAGTTATAATCTTTTTACATTTATATCGAATCATATTAAAAACAATATAAAACTTCATGCATTTTTAGGCTCTTGTATTTTACTTCTTTGCTGAGTAATTATTTGTTTGTTGTTGTTTTACGTCCTAGCAACATCAGGAGTAATAGTTGCCGACATGGCGTAAAACACCAAAAATCACTCACTTCCTCTTCTTATTCCTTCCTTTCTTCTTCTTCTTCCTTCCTTCTTCTTCTTTTCTTCTTCTTCTTTTCTTCATCTTTTTCTTCCTTTTCATCTTTTTCTTCTTATCTTTATTGATATGAAGTGAATTCTTCAGTTATGTGGGCGGGGCAAAACAAAACATGCAGAACATCCTGCCTAGAGCGAGACTCGAACCCACATGTCTGCCATCCCGGTTCAAGCGTCCTAACCATTAGCCTATCTGATTCATTCCCCTTAGCTGTGCCCGTGGCTCCTTGGCTGTCAGTCTAATACCCCTGTCACACTACGACGTAATGAGCGAACGTGAGCCTAACGTGGTGATTTTTCGTCATTACGTTGATGTACGTTGGATTACGTTATGATGACGTCATAATGACGTTAGACTGACGTCGAGCTACGTCACATTACGTCGTGTTACGTCGAGTTACGTCGAAGTTTTGGACATGTCCAAAACTTTCGATGTAGCTTGAACTTAAGGGTTTACGTTCGCCGTACGTTCTGTACACGTTCGGCGAACGTCAATGACGTTAAACAAACGTTATTAAAACGTCGGTCACTACGTTCAACTACGTTGCATTACGTTGCACTACGTTGACCCACATTAATCCGAGGGGGAACGTGCAGTCCACGTAGTGAAAACGCCGGGTTAACGGACGCCTAATGGACATCCAACGTAGGTTTACCGTTTTGCCACCGTTTCCTGACGTAAATAACGTAAGGTAACGTAAAGCAACATAGTTCTGGCGATGGAATAACGTTCATAACGTTCCGTGAGCGTAGTGACGTTGTCCTCTCTCTGTGATTGACGGTATCACTACGCTTTACCAACGTTACGTTCTCGTCCACTATGCTGCATCCACGTTCAACTTGTGCCCAAATTTGCATACTACGCCGAGAAGTTCAACGTTCTTCACGTTCTCCCTACGTTGACGTCATTACGTCGTAGTGTGACAGCCCCATAAGACTAGTGCAGACTACCACACTCGTTCTAACGGAATTATTATTAGTAAAATCTAACTCATTTAATGTTTACAATTTCGCACATACAGGTAATGCACCTCTATATACATGTGATGTATAAGCATTATGCGAGTATAAATGCGCGGAACGGAAATTATTATTATTGATATTATATTGATATTTCATATATATATCCATATATCCCACGTGACCAGTGGCGCCACCACCGCCAGCTTTCCTACCTACGGACGCCCAACACTGTCATTCGCGCCCGAGGATATAGATAGAAGAGAATTGATAAGTGGTAGTGTCCTTGTTTATATTCCCATAATAGGGATACACATAGGGTAGGTTCGCTAACCATTCACTTTATTCAGGATCCTGGTCATGGATCCAATGTCACCAAACAAAGGGAATACTATGCATATAGTGGGACTCGGAGCCATATTACTGCCATGTGGGGTGAGTGCCTTAACCACTGTACTACCTAGGCTGCCTGATGCAATCACTATGTCCACGCCTACCTGTGCATGTGACCTCTTGTCTGTTGGGTGAGTGAGGACTAACTACTCTTACGGTAAATTGCTTTGAAGATCCCCAGTGATCATGTTGGTAGGTACTAAGTTGGCATCCATCCAATGAACTGGGAGATGTCTAATGGCCCTGTCACACTACGATGTAATAGCATAGGGACAACGTGAAAATAAATTTAATGCGTCAAAAATCTTGGCGTAATATGCAAATTCAGGACGTCAATGCCGCGTAGTTGACCTGAGCGTAACGTCGGTATAGCGTCGTGCCAACGCGAGAGGTCAAAGGAATTATTTGTTATGTAAACGTGAGGCTTGCGAAACCCCAGTGTGAGTCGAAGTCGACCAACCAAGAGGCTGGCGTCAGTACAACATCACCAGCGTGAGCCGCAAAGTCCTCCTCCCTGTATGTCACTATGACGTAACGCAACGCTGCTCTAACGTAGCCGACGCAGCCCTTCCGCATGCCTAACATCGGCGTAACATGAGTGTAACATCACCCGGATGTCAGAGCATCACGTCGAGCTACACCGAAAGTTTTCAACATGTCCAAAATGTTGACACGCGCTGACGTAACTCGACGTAACCTGACGTAAATCGACATAAATCGACGTAAATCGACGTCAGTCTAACGTAAGCATGACGTAATTCAACGTACCTCAACGTAATGACGAAACGTCACCTACGTCAGCATACGTTGGCTCATTACGTTGTAGTGTGACAGGGGTATTAGAACCTAATCTGTGTGTGCCCATATCCCTTAAGAGACTTAGATGTGCATGTGCCTTTTGTTATCACGCTGTTGCCTCCGGCTGCCAAAACCTTGAAATTTACTAAACCAAAACAGTGGCTGAATCAGTTGAGCCCAAGCTTCCCTTGCGGAAAGTTGGGAGTTTGATTCCTAGTCAAGTCAAGGCAATGACTTCCTAAATTTATACTTGTCGCTACCTAGCCTTGCACTTGTCATTAATATGATAGCATAAGGACCGGTTAGCTCAGTATCAGGATAATGTGACTTAGTGGGAAATTAGCTCAGTATCAGGTAATGTGACTGAGTGGGATATCGGGTCATGGTGCCAGGGGTTTTATTTCTCAGTGCAGCAGCACTATAAAGTCACCATGAGTGTGCACTATCATAGTTCCCAACCCCTTAGATGTTGCGAGGATGTAAAACTCCAACAAGCAACAATATATCCAGCTTCGATAATGCACAACTTATTGTGGAAGTATTGCTGCATGGAAGGAATGCTAAGTAAATCTGACACAGCCGAAACCTATGATGTCCAGCATTTCAATGTCCACACCAAAATTAGCTTAGCACCGTCATCATCATCATGCTGTCAGTCGCGATGCGACAAAGACTGCTGTCATTACTTGACTGCCGCTCTTGTGCGGTTGTACATTTCATGAAAGCTGCCTGCAAAAGTGTTGAAGTGCTGCTGGCTTTTGCAAGTTACCAGCGGCACTCTCTCGGGGAGCAAATAGAGGTTTCACACCGGCAAGACCATGTCAAGACAGGCGCAAAACTATTTGTCCCTGCAGTGGCTGGTCGGGAGATGTTGGGAGTTCCATACATCAACCGCCCTTAATGCTGCCACAGTGACATGGTTTTCTGTTTAGGGTTTGCTCCCTTAGCCTTCGGTTCTGTCAAGAACCTGTACCACAAGGCAGTGGTTTACCGACTTACTTCAAATATCTATTGCCAAATATAAACGCTTTAAAAAAAACTAAGATTCTTCAAATTAAAATAAGATAGAATATTAGGATCAACTTAATATATTGACCTAAAGAATATATCACAAACTTAAAACCTTCAGTTTCTGCAAATTTAGCTCAATGATCACTCTGTGTGATAAGATTTGTAATTTCTTTAAAGCTGGATAGTCCGATGAAAACATCAAATTTTAACAAGCATAACAAGTATCTAGATTTGATTCTAGATATCTAACTTAGATACTGGTGCACTTATTAAAGATCTGTTGTCACATATAAGGCAATACTGAGTCTATTTAAAAGAACCTGTTACTGCAGAAGCCTATGATGTTAGAGTGTTGGCAAGCTGGCCCAAATTAATTTAGCATGTTTGCGCTTCAAATATCTCAGAAGTTAGTGATTTAAAATAAAAGTTACTTCAAACTAAAGTAAGGTAGATTATACTGATCAACCTAATAGGTTTATCTCAGAATATGAGAGAAACTCAAAACCAGCGGACTATGCAACTTTAATATATTGATCAAAAGAATCTACCACAAACTCAAAATCGTCAGTTTCTGCAAATTTAGTTCAGTATTCACTCCGTGCGATAAAACTTTTAGATTCTTTAGATCAATATATTAAAGAAGCTACCACAAACTTAGGACGATCAGTTTCTGAAAATTTAGTTCACTGTTTCCTTTGTGTGATAAGATTTTAAATTTCTTTTGTTGTGATTTATGTTTGAATGGTATTGCTGTTTTCTTGAAGATTTATACTTCCTATCATGGATAAGTCTGAATAGACTTGTTTTCACCATAATGGGCCCCCCTCCCCTGCCACCACCCTTAACCATCATGAACAAACCATGAACACACCGAACATCCTACACAACCAGCAATCTGTTGAAACACATTGAACATTATATAAGACAGACAAAATGTCTTGTCAACTATAAACTTAGCTTGTTTTATAAGAGAAAAAATGTAACCCACAATGATTGTTTGAGTTGCCCCGAGTATACATTTTCTACTTGGTGCTGCTCCCCATTTTTGCATGAACTACAGTGGCTGGTGCTGTACATTGTTTAGCAGAAGCCACTCCCTTAATTCTACAGGATCGGTGCTGTAACTAATATGCCACTGATCAAACTTAGATTATTTAGACTGTCAATTCCAATAGTAAGATTGCCGAAAGACCAGTGCTCCGGCTCTGACAAATGTCATATTCAGATGAATAAATACTTTACCATAAAAAAAGGACAGTTTGTTGGTAGAAAGCCCAAGCCTACACTTTAACCAACCCAAGGGATTTTCTACCTCCCGCACCACATATACATGGTATGAGAGCAACTGGCCTTTGATGACGCTGTAAGTTATACACAGCAGTGCAAATCCAAATTGGCAGAGGTGGGGGCATACAGAATCGAACCACCAACCTTCAGATTAGGAGTCCGACCTAGAAAAAAGTCAGACGCTCTAACCACTCTGCCATAGAGAACTGTATTCTGTGTTCGCTTTCAGTATACATGCCGTCTGCCATCTACAGTAGAAACGCAGACCACCTGGCGGGCAGGCTGCTTGGTTGTGTGTTCCCAACGTCACCAGGTGCACAGGCTGTTGTTGTTGACTGAAGTCAATTGTATCACTATATTAGGTATGAAGTCAGTTGTATCACTATATCAGGTATGAAGTCAGTTGTATCACTCTATCAGGTATAAAGTCAGTTGTATTACTCTATCAGGTATGAAGTCAGTTGTATTACTCTATCAGGTATAAATTCAGTTATATTACTCTATCAGGTATAATGTCAGTTGTATCACTATATCAGGTATAAAGTCAGTTGTATTACTCTATCAGGTATAAAGTCAGTTGTATTACTCTATCAGGTATAAAGTCAGTTGGATTGTGTTACCAGACAGAAGTTAATGGTATCCTTTCTAAGATATTGATCGATTTGCTGTCAGTTTCACATCAAAAGTAACTCGTTTTACTGAGGTGAGCGTCGGAGTAATTACATTACCAAACTCTGCGCATGCGCCACCTCGCGGACAAAACCTTCACTGCGCATCAGTCCCGGGCTCCCTTACAAATCCCAGGGGTGGCTCTGAGGACATTCCCAGCGTCCTCCTCAAGTATATCAGCAGGTTTCTTGGAAAAATCTCTCAAGTTTGCAAACATCAGGTGGGATGAAAGATCTCCAACAGCTCTCGATGCTCCGTGATTAACTGTCACAAAATGTCATGAATGTATTTTTTATTTTGACTAAAATGTAGTTTATTCAGTGAATAATGCCCTTTGTCAGCGACCCTACCAGCCGTTCAGAACAATTTGTTGGTAAATAAATGAAACTATCAGTTGCAATATGATGGCATATGATTTTGGTTGGTTGTTGGAGTTTTACGTCCTGGCAACATCTAAGGTCATATCATGATGAGGACCGACTTGCGACAGTGCACACTCATGGCAACTTTATAGTGCTGCCCCACTGGGAGACCAATGCTGCCAGCACCATGACCCGATATCCCACTTCGCCCCAAGAACAAAGACAAACTATAACACAATATCCCACTCAGTGACAATATCCTGATCCTGAGCAAACTGTAGCAGTCTGCACTGACCTCTCAGGCAAGTAACCACAAAGACAGGTAGGCGTTGGTAGTGTGGTGATATCAGGGAGCCTAGGTGGGGTGATGGTTGGCACACTAGCCCGGAATGCAAAGAGATGTGGGTTCGAGTATCGCTCTAGGCGCAATATTTCCCATTTTCATCACCCCCCACGACAAAACCAGTCCTTTCCCTATCCTAGTAATGTCGAGCGCCAGGCTAGGTAGTGACTCGTGTTAATTTTGTAAGTCATTGGTTTGATTCCGTCAGAGTTCGAACCCATGACTTCCTACACAAAATGCTAATAGGTACTCTTACTCATTTTGAAAATCCATGAAGGAGTGGAAAAGATGCATTATGAATTTTCCTTCACTCGGTCACATGACATCTGTCCTTTGATAAGCTTTGAGAGTATATTATTTTTCAGCGACAGAAATGTGGCTGGCAGGACTTTGCGAATAACTGTCACATCTGAATTATGAGCATTGACAAACTGAAGGGAATGTAATAATAGACCCCCCGCCAATTAAGCTGGAAAGTACCCGACTAGAGTAGTTCCAGATTCTGCCGACAGATGTCACTAGCTTAACTTTAGGGGGTGTAATACATGAAGAGAGCGGCGGTGAAATTCCAGAAGAAAAATACAATATAATAGTCTTTTTTATTATAGATATATTACAAGGATAAGAGCTTGAATCCTGTTGCGATATGAATATCTGAATATAATCAGGCATTTTATTATTTTGCCAAGCATTATTTATGGAGATATAGCATATGAAATTATAGGCAGTCGGGGAATGTACCCGACTAGAGTAGTTCCAGATTCTGCCAACAGATGTCAGGAGCTTAACTGGCGGGTTCTATTCGAACTGGATTTGTTATTGGTAATTCATGCCGGAGGTACTGGAGTTACTGATAAACAGTTATTGTTACATTGTTTCATTCTGATGGCCTTGAAGAAACTGGCAGCATTTGAAATTGGTTCATGAATTGGATAATTGCAGAACTGTGTTCTCAGCATGAAAATTGTATTGTGGTATTTAGGGAGGTGACACATGTAGCTGGTTGTGTCTGTAGCTGGTTATCAGTGGTCAGGTAGTTGTAACGTAAGTGCAGCTAGTTTCTAGGTATGTCTTTAAGCTTTGAAAATGTGATGTTAGATATATCCAGAATTTTAATTTAGAAAATGTGATGTTAGATATATCCACGATCAAATATACAGGTATAGGTATGTGTTTAAGCTTTGGAAATGTGATGTTATATATATCCAGAATCAAATGTAGGTTGCCGTTTTGATTTACAACATTTGATGTTAGATATATCCAAGATATATCCAAGATCAAATATACAGGTATAGGTATGTGTTTAAGCTTTGGAAATGTGACGTTATATATATCCAGAATCAAATGTAGGTTGCCGTTTCCATTTGGAAAATGTGATGTTAGATATATCCAAGATCAAATCTGCGTATGTGTTTAGGTTTTGGAAATGTGATATTAGATACATCCAGGATCACATCTAGGTATGTGCTTAAGTTTTGAAACTGTAATCTTTGGTATCATCATCATCAATGGGTGCCGTCTTCTCGAAGAAGGTTGGCTGCAATGGACCTCCATCTCTTCCTGTCATTCGTTCCTCTCACGCATTCCACATAGCTCATTGCTGTCCACTCAGTGATGTTGTCCATCCATGTTGTTCTCCTTCTCCCTCTTGGTCTTTTCCCTTCTATCTTCCCTTCCAGTATTCTTCTCTGTGATTCCTGGTGTTGTATCATGTGGCCAAAGTATTTAATTTTTCTGTTTTTGATTGTTTGTATTATCTGTCTCTTTATTTTCATTCTTGTTAGGACCTCCACGTTGCTTATCATTGCTGTCCATGGAATTTTTAACATTCTTCTGTATTGCCACATTTCAAATGCCTCGAGCTTTGTTGTTATTGCTTTCTTCAAAGTCCATGTCTCGCAGCAATATAAAAGTGTAGACCACACATAGCATTTTAGCAGTCAGAGTCTTGTTTTTATATTTATGTCTCTAGATGTTAGTACTTTCTGCATCTTTAGAAATGTTGTTTTGGCAATGTATATTCTCCGTTTAATCTCTCTCTCACATGGTCCAATAGCCCATTATATACTTTCCATATTGTTGTTTCATTAGAACGCCAACTCCGTGAGCATGTTGTTCTCCTCCAGAGTAAATGAAAATGTGGTTGTCTTTCTCTATGTAACCGGAGTCCATCCATCTGGTTTCACATACTCCCATTATATCGATATCCATGGTGTTTGCCTCCTGAATAAGATTGTCAATCTTTCCCGGTTGGTATAGTGTTCTTACATTCCATGTGCCTATTCTAAGGCGTTTCCTTCTTGATTTCAGAGAGACATCATCAAATGGTGGCCTCCCCTTAGGGTTTGGGCCACCCTCATCATTAATATGGTCTTTCTTATTATCATTGAGAATCACCTCTTCCCTGTTAGTATTTACAGCAAGGTTCTTCGTCACAGGGGTCTCAACTTCACTTGCACCTCTTTTCTCCATATGTTGTACTTTCATGGTCCATTGCAAACTATGGGAAAATACGTGGTGAGGCCCCAGTCTCTTCCACGATGACTGGCCGTTTATCGTTTTTGCCTTGATACGCCCCATGTGTGTCATACACCTTGCTACATCGCCCCGTTGCCGTTGACCATTTCTTTGGCTCTTCCGCCGCCTTGTCGATGTAGTCTTCGTGCAATTAAAGAAGGAGACATCCCTCCCCACCAGAATACAATCCCAGCAGGTTCACTCATGTAGTTTAGCCAGTCAGTCGAGACCGTGTGCCAGGGGATGGCCGCTGCGTACACAACAGCTTCGTGGAGCCATACATGAGCTAGGCAAAGTAAGGGGAATCAGAGAGTCTGAGTCATCCGTGGATGGACCCATAGATGCGACTACCCATCCTCAAAGGTACTATCCCTCCTACAATGCCCTACCCCCCTGGTATATCCAAGTTCAAATGCAGGTATGTGTTTTGATTTAGAAAATGTTATGTTAGATATATCCAGGAACAAATGTAGGTTGGCGTTTTGATTTTGAAAATGTGATGTTAGATATATCCAAGATCAAATCTGCGTATGTGTTTAGGTTTTGAAAATGTGATGTTATATATATCCAGGTTCAAATATAGGTATGTGTTTAGGTTTTGAGAATGTGATGTTAGATATATCAAGGATCAAATGTATGTATGAGCTTAAGTTTTGACAATTTAATATTTGGTATACCCAGGGTTAAATGCAGGTAACTGTTTTGATTTTGAAAATGTGATGTTAGATATATCGAGGAACAAATCTAGGTATGTGTTTAAGGTTTTATAAATATGCAGCCTTCATCGGATTATGCAGCTCACTGGGCAGGCGTTGTGGGGGTGGCAGGGGGTGGTGGTCAGTGGGACGGGTATGAACCCGGCCAAGGTAATCGATAATCCGCCATGAGCTCCACCTGGCGGGGTTACTTAAAGCTGCATAGTCCGATGAAAACCTCAAATTGTCAAAACTCAAAGCAATTATCTAGATTTGATTTTCCATCTAAGCTGCAATCCAAAAATGGAGATAAACATCAGAATCAAACCTACAGAAAGTTTTTTTTAATATTCCTACTTTTTTGTTCATTGCTCTATAACCATAAGATGATATGAAATGTGGAATTAGTGAGAATTAAAATTATTTTCAGGTAAAAATCTGTTAGTTGAACGACATTTTTGGATGGACGTTTACGTGGTTTTGCACCTGAACCCGTCATATCTAATTTAAATATTGGTGCACTTATTAAACATTTGTCGCAACACAGTAGTGGACACTGAAGCAATTTAACAGAACCTGTTACTGCGGAAGTCTATGCTGTCATAGTTTTGGTGGGCTTGCAAAAAATAATTGTCCACATTTTCACGTGAAATATCTCAAAAGGTAGCCATTTAAAATAAAAGTTACTTCAAGCTAAAGTAAGGTTGATTATAATTTACGAAGGCGGAGTCATGATGTGAATAGTGGTTAATCTTTATTCAGAAGCAGAGAAGAGTCAGTACTTTGAGTCTAGGTGGTCATTTCAGGTAAGTTACCAATCAGTCATTATGTTCAAATCTACATGTAATCAGGTCACGTGTTATTCTCCTCATTCACAGGTCAACTGATGGTCTAGACCCGAACCCTCAACCCTATCCGGTATCTACTTTATCAGCGGTGTGGGTGGGTGGGTGAAATTAGATCACTGTTCCGTTGACTGCGGCAGGGACGGTTGTGATGGTTTGAACCAGGAGGAGGTTGAGCACGTGACCGTTTGGCGGGAAATTCAAAGTCCGGTCCGGTCAGGTCGTCGGGCCCTAGAGTTACTCGGGTTATTCCGCTAGATGGCGTGCGCGGCGGCCGCCAGGTCAGTTCGGGTTCTTAGGCTAGGTGGCGCCACCTGGGTCGTATTGTTTAGGCGATTCTCCGCCCCGTAAATTACCCATGTTACGAATAACATGCACAATGATGAACCAAATATTTGTATCTCAGTAAATGACAGAAACGCAAAACCATCAGACTATGCAGCTTTAAGTGTTGAGGCCGTCAGCTTCCAATGCAAGATCAATAGTATCCATTTCCCTGACTGTGCCTGATTAATTATTTACTTCCTGACATTGTAATCCCGCCATCTTGCACCCTCCCCCCCTCCCATCCCTCCATTCATTCATTCATCCATTCACACCCTTGATTCAGCCACAGTCATGCGAGTGTACGGTGGGGGCGGATGAGTGGAAAAGCACTTCAGTTACTTTAGGCACAGCGGAGTCGTGGTTAAATGTTCAGAATGGGGTGTGCTGCACACAATGCAGCACATTCCACTTCCCCATCACCATGTATAAACCAAAGGTGATCGCTTCAACGGCTAGAAGACCAGTGTCTCGGCGCTGACAAAATATCTATTCAGATGAATAAAATATTTACAAAAATAAAATAAAAGGGTCAGGGACATGACCAACACAACTTCACTTATCCAGACTTATCACGGTTCAATATATCTATTCATGGATTGGATATCTCATCCTCATCATCATCAATCCCTTAACTGTGAGGGTCATTGGGGCATCATGTATGACTTTGCAACCATTTTTCTCCATTTTTCTCCTGATATGGCCTTAGATGTTGCCAGGACGTAAAACTCCAACAACCAACCATATCTAATTTTCCCTGTTCTCCACTGCCCTCTGAGACTTGCCAAACTCCAGACATGTCCATTCCCAGATGTTGTCTTCCCGCCTCTTCCTTTGTCCGTCTTGTTTTCTTCCCCCTTTCACTGTGCCTTGCAAGATGGTTTTTAGCCCGATGAACATGAAATGTGGCCATACCACCACCTGACCACCGCGTGCATCTCTTTACGATCGTCAGGAGATCTTTGTGTGGTCCAATTGCCTGCTGGATGATGGCATGGTCTTCCACAGAGGTAACATGGTTTTTGTATGAGATGTGTGGCATCTTACAGGAGCACCTATTTGAAGGATTTGCTATCTAGAAAGAAACTATTCTCTGGGAATTATGTAGGGTCAAGTCAATACTGAGATCAGCCCCAATAACAGGTCATTAAGTGTCCTACTTTTTCCTAGTTTTCCCTATATTTTGGATGACGCCCTATTTAGCCCTATTTTCACTTTAGAAAGTCCTATTTTCTCCATATTAAAAAATATATATATTTTGACCCTTTGCATCTTTTTGTTTTCGAAACACCCTAATTCAGGACATGACACAGGACTACTTAGTATGGAATTTATTAATCTAGACAGGAGAATACATAGGCAAGAGTCAATAGGAGGTCAATTCAAAATAGGTAAAGGTCAGTCTCTGCAAGAACTGGGCACTCAACTAAATAAGGTGGAGAGTGCACGGGTCACGCCCGAGAAGGCAGAGGCCTCCACGTAGGTCTGGAGGGCGGTGGAGCGCCAGCCGCCAAGGTCCTTGACGTCCTGTAGGAGGGCGCTGGCCTGGGCGCAGGCCTGTGCCGCCCCCCTCCGGAGACTATGGAGCATATAGTCATCCGGTTGGTTGTAGCCTGAGGCCGCAAGGGCTGCTCGCAGTGCCCGGGTGAGGGTCCGGGCCATTAAGGGTTGTCCTTTCGGAGTCAGGAAGACGGGGCCGACCGTGGGGACGTCGGTATGCGTCCTATAGCTTCTCCAGGAGCATAGCGGGCAGCAGTCGGGTCCCGGCAGTCGGGCTACAGTTATGAGGAAGGCATCGGAGGTCATACTGGAGGTCTTTGTGGAGCGGACGATGACTGTTATGTGGGACCCACAGTCCCCGACGTCCGAAGCTCGTATGGTGTGGGCCGGGTCGTTGGCGCGTCCGGTGGTCAATAAGTTTTCTTGTTGTAGGAGGGTAAAGTACCCTAACAATAGGGCAGAGGTCAGCACCTCGGCGCAGGGGCCTGCATGCCAGAGGTATCGGATGACAGAGTGGAGTTGGTCGACTGTGAGGGGCGGAGCCCGGCGAACGAGATGTGTCGAGGTCTTGTATACCCCACGCTTGACCACAGACACTAGGTAGGTATCGAAACTCGAGACCTTGCCAGTGGTGAGGCTCACCCAGGTCGGGGCCGCGCTTAGGTAGTTCATCACGGTGCCCGGGGACCTCAAGGTGGCGGTGAGGTGAACAAGGAACGAGGCAATGTCGAACTGATTTGGCCTCGCAGGGTCGTATACTTTGGTACAGGCATGTTCGTGATATGTTGTTGTCTGGCTCTTCTTGTTTCTCCATGTCCCTCTGGCCAATCCCGCCCTGAAGAGGGCCTGCACATCGAGGTGGTGTCCGAGTAGTCCCAGGGAGAGAGAGGCCCAGGCTGTCCCCAGGCTAGACAGTGTTGGTATATACATGGCGAACCCTGATGTGCGTCAGTTCCATATCTTCGATGAAGCGGAACGCCTGGCGGCGGGCGGCGCCGTCCAAGTGGGCTCTGCTGAGGGCATCAGCAAACGTGAGGTCGGCTCCGGGCTTGTGGACGACCCGGACCTCACAACTGTTGAGGGCAGTAAACTTCCAGAGTGCCCTGGCACAGGCACACAAGACCGGGTCCCTGCCGGCACCGGAGTCAAGTACCACCCAGGATGCCTGGTTGTCGGTGTTTACGACTATTGCATAGTCCTGAGGGTTGGGTGGGGTAAGTGCCTGGAGGGCGACTATGAGGTTTATAGCCTCAAGCTGGTGGATGTGGTGCCCACTGTCGAGGAAGTCTTGTTGGTAGGCCTCTGTTATATACCCATATCTTGTTGGTAGGCCTCTGTTATATACCTCTGCCGAGGAGCGAGGAGTCGCACTCGATCACCCACTCGTGCCTGGGGGGTGGGCGAAGGAGGACGACTCTGTTTGTGGCCTCGGCGTACAGGGTGAACCATGCTATGTCTGCCAGCATCTCCTCGGTGACAGGGTGCTTCCCAGTGTGTGGTGCATCCCTGAGTAGGCCGAAGATCCCTGAGTAGGCGGGTCGAATGCACTTCACGATGTGTTGGAGGTGCCCGACGAGTTGCTGGAGGTCCTTCCTGGAGGCTCAGGGATCCAGGTGGCGCACTCTTGGACGACCTCAGCCAGCTTTGCCTGGGGGATCCTCACCGTCATATCGTCTGTGTCGACGGGGAACCCAAGCCACTCCATGTTCTTCGTCAGGGGAACGCACTTGGAGGGGGACAAGGCGGGGCCAAGGCCGTTGGCGAGCTCAACCTCATTCCTGCCCCCCCACCCCGGCGCCCATATACCACACAACCAGACAACGTATTGATCGAGTCCTACCTGCATTCGGAGCCCGAGGTCGAGTTGGCGGAAGGGACTGGGGAGAGCAGTCACAGGTGTGTGGGGGGGGCGGTGTGGGGGAGGTGTGGGGGGGCGGTGGTGGTGGTATAATAGTGTGGTAGTGATGTGGTGGTGGTGGTTTGGTGGTGTGGTAATGTGGTGGTGTGGTGGTGGTGTGGTGGTGTGGTGGTGTGATGGTGGTGGTGGTGGTGGTGGTGGTGCCGGTGGTGGTGGTGGTGGTGGTGATGGTGCTAGTGATGGTGGGGTGGATGGTGGTGGTGATGGTGATGGTGATGGTGGAGGTGGTGGTGGTGGAGGAGGTGGTGGTGATGGTGGAGTGGTGGTGGTGGTGATGGTGGTGGTGATGGTGATGGTGAGTGTGATCGTGGTGGTGGAGGTGGTGGCGGAGGCGGTGGTGGTGCTGGAGGTGATGGTGGAGGCGGTGGTGATGGTGGTAATGGTTGATGTGGTGGTGGAGACGATGGTGATCGTGGTGGTGGTGGGGGTGGTGGTGGAGGTAGTGATGGTGGTGGTGGACGTGATGGTGGTGGTAGTGGAGTTGATGGTGGAGGTGGTGGTTGGTAGTGCTGGAGGTAGTGGTGGTGGTGATGATGGAGGTGGTGGTGGTGGTGATGGTGGTGGTGGTGGTGGTGGTGGAGGTGGCTGTGGTGGTGGAGGTGGTGGTGGAGGTAGTGGTGGTGGTGGAGGTGGTTGCGGAGGTAGTGGTGGTGGTGGCGGTATTGGTGGTGGTGTGGTGGTTGTGGTGATGGTGGTGGTGATGGTAGTGGTGGAGGTGGTGGTGGTGGTGGTGGTAGTGGTGGTGGTGGAGGTGGTGGTGGAGGTGGAGCTGGTGATGGAGGTAGTGGCGGTGCTAGGACCAAGCTTATTATGTTCCGCTCCTGGATCTTCTGACTCCACACTGCACCGTCCAACCTGAACCTGACTGGATACAATCTGCAACATCAGGCGAAATTCAGGAGCAGTACCTCACCGCTCACGACCTCACCTTACATGTTGCTAGGACATCAAACCCAAACAAGCATACACACAGCCCTCTTGCTAACCCCTGTGTGTTTCTATGGTGACAGGCATGTCTCTTCGTGAGAACCTGTGATTTAATCACTGTGATTGGTGGTTAGGGAACATTTTGCTGAAAGCGGGACTTGAACCCATATTCATGCCATTCCTGGACGAGCGTCCTAACCATTAGGTTATTTAAGCTCCGTGATGCAGTCACCCTATCATCAACCGCTACCAGTCTATGTGGCTCCGGAAAATGTGGAATATCTGATCATGCTGCCGGCGGCCTGGTCTCCCATTGGGACAGCACTATAAAGTCTCCAAGAGTGCGCACTGTCACAAGTCGGTACCCATCCTGATATGACCTTATATGTCGCTACGACGTAAAAACAACAAACAAACAAAGACAAATATAGCAATTCCCATGACAAAAAAAGCGCGTAATTTGGAATAAACAAACCTAAATAAGCCGAAATACTAAATCACCCACACATATATACTGATTCAATTATAATGTCTATTCCTTGATATGGCGGAACCCGTGATGATATGACCTAAAATGTTGCTAGGCCCTAAAACATCAACAGTGCCCCAACCTTCGACAAAGCCGGGATGGGATGAAACCAGATCCAAATGCGACTCACCGGTGTCGGCCTAACGCCTGTACCACGTGATCAGAGGGCCAGCCAGCCAGGTCCGCTCAATAGATTAGCAATTAGCAGGAAGTGCACAGCCATCTGCCGGAACCGAAGCCTTGTGCATTCAGTCGAAGTAAGTGGTGGTAGCAGTTAATGAAGCGGGCAGTGATACCTTCTTAACAGGCCCATTGCACCTTAACAAGCAACTCCTCATTCTCTCTCTCCCTCTCTCTATCTCCTCTCTCTCCCTCTCTCTCTCCTCTCTCTCTGTCTCCTCTCTCTCTCTGCTCTCTCTCTCTGACCCGCCCCCATCTCCCCTTCCACCACTCCCTCGCTCCACTCCCTCCCTCCTTCCCCCCCCCACCGTCCTACCCCAAGACCCCTTCCTCCCCTGCCTGCAACCAGCCCTCCTCCCCACTCCCTCCTCTCCCTTTCCATCCCCTCCCCTTCCCTCATCTTCTCTCCGCTTCCCTCCCCTTCTCTCCTCTTCCATCTTTGTCTCTCCCCTTCCCTCATCTCCCCTCGCCTCCCTCCCCTCCCCTCCCATCCCCTTCTTTCATCTTCCCTCCCCCCCCTCGACTCCCCTTCCCTCTCCTTCCCTCTTCTCCCTTCTCTGCTCTGCCCCATCCATCCCCTCCTCTTCCCCCCCCCCCTTCCCTCCCGTCCCCTTCCCTCCGCCCTCTCCCGTCCCCTTCCCGCCCCTTCCCTCCACTCCGTCCCCTTCCGTCCCCTTCCCTCCCCTTCCCCCTCCCTTCCCCCTCCCCTTCCCTCTCCTTCTCTCCCCTTCCTTCCCCCTCCCCTTCCTCCCTTCCTTCCACTTTCATCCCGTTCCCCTCCCCTTCTCTCCCCTGTCCGAGCCTCCCCTCCCCTTCCCTCCCCTTCAATCCCCTTCCATCCCCTCCCCTTCCTTCCCCTTCTGCCCCATTCCCTCCCCTCCCCTTCTCTCCCCTCCCATCCCCTCCCCCTCCCCGCCCATCCCCGCCCCTCCCCTCCCCTCTCATCCCCTCCCATCCCCCCTTCCCTCCCTTCCCTCCGCTTCCCTTCCCTCCCCTCCCGTCCTCTCCCCTCCACTCCCCTTCCCCTCCATCCCCTCCTCTCCCTCCCCTCCCCTTCCCTCCCTTATCTTCGCCACGGGCAGTCACCGCTGTTCTTCGCCCACTGCATAAAGAAGGGTGGCTCCCTGATCAATGACAGCCAGTACAGTAGCATCTTCTTACACAATTCACATTCCATGAACACAGCTTCCCCACACCAAATCACAAAGCATTTTATCCTGTCAGCTGCACAGTACACACGATGTGAACAGCAAGGGATTGGAAATGTTAGCATTCACGACTGGCACTAGTGGCAGGCAGTTTTTAATAACAACGGGTTGTGAGAACAAGTAGGGTTTTGAACGCGCTTCCCAGTAAAACCACCTGGCATGATTCCCATGATAAAAGCCCTAGTTGATGTGTCACAGTCGGTGGTTTGTGTTCAATGGTAACTGAGTAATGTGCAGAAGCCCTTTAACGGGTTCACACTGCACTGAGACTGTTTAATGGGTTCACACTGTATTCGGACTGTCGCTTCACGCCCAGTGTTAGCCTAGCCTCTTTTAATACGGAATGAATGAACTGACTTCACAGATGATTAATATGGCCGCCTAAGCAGTGTGAGGCAGGTTGTGTGAGGCAGGCTTTGTGTGGCAGGTTGTGTGCAGCAGGATGTGTGAGGCAGGCGGTGTGAGGCAGGCTGTATGGGGCAGGTTGTGTGAGGGAGGCTGTGTGTAGCAGGCTGTATGAGATATGCTGTGTGTGACAGGTTGTGGGTGGCATGCTGTGTGTGACAGGTTGTGTGACAGGATGTGTGTGGCATGTTGTGTGTGGCATGTTGTGTGTGACAGGATGTGTGTGGCGGGATGTGTGTCACATGCTGTATTGTGGCAGGATGTGTGTGTGGCAGGCTATCATGCTATATGTGGCAGGATGTGTGTTGCAGGCTGTGTGAGACATACCGTGCCTGGCAGGCTGTTTGTGACATGCTGTGAAACAGGTTGTGTGCGGCAGGATGTGTGTGGCAGGCTGTGTGTAGCAGGATGTGTGTGGCAGGCTGTTTGAGGAAGGATGTGTGTGGCAGGCTGTGTGTGGCAGGTTGTATGTGGCATGCTGAGTGTGGCAGGCTGTGTGTGGCAGGCTGTGTGTGGCAGGCTGTGTGGGAGTGACACTGACTTACGCAGGTGACTACTATCTCAGGCCCTGCCAACCCGTCATTCTCACACAGCGGTCACGTGGTGCACACCCCTCATCCCACCCCCCGCCAACCCCAACCCTCGTCGCCACAAAGCGTCACCCCCTCCCACACACACACACACTCTCTGCGCTCCACAAGCACGTCTTCTTCCTGCTCCAGGTGGTCGGTTCCAAATTAAATCAATGCAGGACAGCCTGTGGAAGGTTTTTTTTTGGGGGGGGGGTGAGGAGGGGGTCAGAGAGGGCTGGAAATTGGAGAAAATGGGAGAGGTGTTGTATGCATGGCAGGGGGCGGGGGGGGGGGGTGGAGGGGGCGGGAGGGGGCTAGAAATGGGAGAGGTTTGTATGAATGGAAGCAGTTAGGCTGATGGATGTACGGGCAGACTGAATCTGGGGGTGTGGATTCAGAAATATTATGTGCGTTGATTGATTGATTGATTGATTGATTGATCAAAGGGTTGAGAAGAATGATGCCGGGGGTACACTGTTACATTAATTATAAATGTTAAGTTTGTTTTGTTTTTTGGGGTTTTGCATCCTAGCAACATCCATGGTCATATCAAAACAGTTATCGACTCGTTACTCGTTCCTGACACTGAGCTAACTAATGCCAAATTGGAAATATTGCGCCTCTAGCGGGATTCGAACCCACACCTTCTGCATTCTAGGATAGTGTGCTAGCCATTGCGCCATATAGGCTCCCTGATGCCATCACCCTACCAACGCCACCCTAGTTACCTTACCTGGGGGGGTTAGTTCACTTCAGACTACTGTACTCATCCCCCTGGAATTGTAAGTCTGTTAAGTGGTTTAGATCCATAAGTCGTTTTAGCGCTTACAATTTACCTACACATAGGATAGTTTCGGTATACCAGGATAGTGCGCTAGCCATTACATCACCTAGGCTCCCTGAAGTCATCACCATATCCACACACACCTGTCTATGCGGCTCCTTGCCTAAGAGGTCAGTGCGGACAACGACACTCGTCCCAGTAAGTCTTTTAATGCTTACAATTACATACATACAGGCAATGCACTTACATATACATACACAGGGTAGGTTCAACAACTATACAGCTCGTAGCTTGTACAGGATCTTGGTCACAGCAACCAGTTTCGTGGGGGTGATTCCGGGCCAGTGTGCTAACCAATACACCACCTAGGCTCCCTAATATCACCACACTAGCCATGCCTACCTGTCTATGCGGCTCCTTGTCTGAGAGGTCAGTGCGGACTACTACACTCATCCTATTTAAATTGTAAGTCTTTTAAACGGCTTACATCCATAAGTCATATAATGCTTACAATTACATACATACAGGTAATGCACTTACATACACAGGGTGCGTTCAACAACCATACAGTGCATAGCTTGTACAGGATCCTGGTCATGGAACCACTGTCATGGAGGGTGATGAAATTGGGAAATATTGCGCTTAGATCAGGATTAAAAGCGACAATCCTGATTTCCAGGATAGTGTCCTAGCCATTACACCACCGAGACTCTCTGATGTCATCACCCTATCCATGCCCATATGTCTGTGTGGCTCCTTGCCTGAGAGGTCAGTGTAGACTACTAGTACTACAATCTATACATGTCTATATACAAATATATATATGTGTGTTTGGGACTCGGTCCCTGGACTCTTGGCGACTCTAGAAGCACAACTAAGTTGTATACACCTACAAAGACCCTATAATACTAAGACGGCTCACTCAGCCTGTACTGTATAATCAAAATGATCAAACCCACCACTTGGTGCGTTGGCTGTTCTTTTGGTTAAACAGGTGCTATATTATATGTATAAATGTATATATGAATGTCAAAGATGTGTGATGATGTCGATAATGATGATGATGCTGATGATGATGTGTATTTGTTCATAACAATTTCATATTGATGTGTATTCCTACTTACCTATCTCATGTATAATATAATTGTATGTGTTTACATGTGAAACCCCAACCAGCAGCCGGGCTGATCAAACCCACCACAAGGTGGCACTGCGGAATTTACATTACCATGGGAGAGATAGGGAGTGAGCCGTCTTAGTATTATAGGGTCTTTGACATCTAGAATCGCTTGACATGGAAGTGTTTCATATACCAGTGGTCTCACTAAGAGCATAGGGGATGGCGGTCCCGCCATCTGTTGGCAGCATAAGTTGAATTATTAAGTAAGTCCGCCATCGATTGTACTGTCTATAAGTGGAACCAGCTGTAATGATTCCTACCATCCCTTTCCTACCAGCTCTACCGATTCCCACCATCCCTTTCCTGAATACTGGGGAGCCCACTGTACACATGTATATTCATATATGTGTGATTGAACTGAAAGTGCTTATATAATGATGCTTATATAGGTGCTGCATAAAGTATTATACGAGTATAAACACTGATAACTGATTTACAGGAAATACATCTTACCCCTTCCTCCTGCGCTGCCGTATTGGTGGAGTACCCCCCTCCTCCATGGGGTATTGTTTGTAACCAAGTGGCCCCCCCGCCTGCACCAATAAGCTAGGTTGGTTGGTTGTTGGAATTTAACGTCCTGGCAACATCTAAGGTCATATCAGGACTCAGCTACGAGGATTTTTTTCTTATATACATCACTGGTTTTCCAGCCGTGAGTTGTACAGTTATTATTCACACAAAGCGATACATGATTTCTAACATATTTTTTAACTCCTACATTCACATCAACAAGACAAGTCACGGTTTGGATGAGAAGTTCTCTCGCTGGCACTTACAAAAAGGCCCTTACCCATTTATTATAAAGTCAAAATTTGAATGACAAATAGTGAGCAGCAGCGCAAAACTCGTGTGTGCGTGTTGTAGTGCTCCCGAGGGCCGAATGGACGCGGCCAAGCGGTGGACCAGATGATGTTCTGTAATGCGCTACTCCACCAGACAGGGTGGTAGCGAGCAAGAGAAGACAGCAGAATATGAACAGATATGAAGGGAGTCCATTGAGCACAACGCTAGGTCAGTTGTTTGACCGACACAATTTGTGAAGACAGTTGCTGACAAGTAGATACATTTGCAATCCCAATCAGTTGTTAGCCTAAACAGTGGCTCTTAAGATATATATTGGGCATTATCCCAATTTAGATAATACCCACGTGTCCTAAAATAATACTCGCATACTTAATTATACAACACATAACTAAAATACACATTATATAATAAGCAAAAGATATGAAGTACAGTATTTTAGGATTACAACTCTTTAGCAATACTGCTAAGGTTTTGTTGTTTGTATCCTTGGATAAAGGATGCCATTCAGCTGGCAAAGTACTAAAGCCTTTAACTATGGAAGTGTAAGGCTTGCAATAGACGAGATCACCATTCTGACTGCACATGTGCCAAAAACGGCGTTGGCAGCAAGGCAAATGTGTACAGCCATTGAGTTAGCCGATACCCACAGGGAAAAACTTTGATTTTATTCAAAATTAATAGAAATACATAAGAATTTGGCATAAACATGTATGCACGCATGCAATATAATGATCTGATGAATATATCTAAGACAACATGAGCCATAGTTAAACATCTTGAGCTAAGAAATATACAATTACACACAAAGCAATCAGTCACTTTAAGGCTGGTATCCACACCACCATTATTAATTCTTGTTCTAAATATATAAATGCCAACTGTGTCAACAGACACTTGTTTCAGATAATTATATAACCAATATCTGATTAACCCTACTAATTTTCTAGTTCTACCTATGTCATTAACTATAGGATATAAATAAAAACATGAATGAAATAAGTAAAACTGACTGGCTATGGCTCTACCACTAGTCTGAGTGCCCAGATTTGGCTAAATCTAAATGCACATGGCATAAGATGTGCTGATTATATTGATGTAAATGCATTGCTGGATAAAACATTAATATCTTAATTTATTACATATATTTTTTAGTTGGTATTCTATGTTTGAAACAAGAGCTGAGATGAGCTGAAACTAGCACATTTCATAGCTGCATCCAGTGTATTAGCATTAGCCATGTGCTTCGCGAGGGTTTGTTTTTCTTCCATGCATTCCACAATGCACCGCACAGCTAGAATGGCGATGTAGTCTATAGGACAGGGTAAACCCGCTCCCCATTGACCACCACCACCACCACCCACACCCACACCCACACCCACACCACCACCCATACCCACACCACCACCACCACACACGCACTTAATACTGTACTTGCAGTACCAACTATTCACTGATCAATATCACCTATATCGTCGATATTTGAGTGAGAGAAAAAGTCATTCATTAGTGAAACTCTGGATAGGAACAAATTGGTCCCTACGTTGCTTATTATCAATTTGTATATATCTACTATATAATTTATTATGTGGATATAAATAACGGCAGCCCCTTAAATGTTTCTCTCTAACCACCTTAACTCCCATGTTATTCACTGCACAGCGGGCATTCTCTCCTCCCCCGCCTCCTATACGCTGTGAGCCAACTGTCACTCTGCTCACTTTCAAAACTATACTAGGCTTAAAGCTGCATAGTCCGATGAAATATCAAATTTTCAAAACCAAAACAATTATCTAGATTTGAATTTACATATCTAACTTAGATACTGATGCACTTATTAAGCATTTGTTTCTGCGTAGAAGGCAATGCTGAGTCAATTTAACAGAACCTGTTACTGCAGAAGTCTATGGTGTCCGACTTTTGGCAACCTTGCCAAAACTAATTTTCCATGTTTGCACTCAAAATATTTATCATTTAAAATTAAAGTAACTTTGAACTAATGTAAAGTAGATACTAGTGGTCAATCTATTATATTTATCTCAGAAAAAATAGAGAAATTCAAAACCATCGGACTATGCAACCTTAATATGAATAGGCTTAATATCAATAAGCAATGCTTAGGCCTGACCTCCCTCGTTGTCTCCGCGGAATTGATGTAAACTGGTCCCTGTTCCGCCAGTTGCCCAGCAACAGGGCAGCGTTTATTATGTTAGAACATGAACAAGTGGAGGGACACTAGGAAGGGAGTGGGGACCAGGAGATTTGTGTCTCTCGGTCGTTTTTGTCATTTTTCTTTTAAAAACGTTCTCGTTTTGGGCCTTAATGTTGCTTTAGATTCAAAATTAAGGCTTATTTAAATAATATTTATTTTTATATATTTCGCATTTTCATAGTGACGCACTTAGGTTTTGCATTTTTTTTAAACAAGTTAAAGTTGCCATATCCAGTTTGACACTTCAAGAACTCTGTATCATTAAAAAGAGGAGAAACTAATAACATACCCATTTAAAAGATTGTGTGTTAATTTAAATTCCAAATTAATATTTGTGTCCCGCTGGTCACCAGAGGACACAATCTATAAGCAGAGATTTGCCCAGAACGAGTTACAGCATTCGCGCAGAAACAGCTGGTTAGTTTCAGCAGTCGCGCAGAAACAGCTGTTTCCGGTTTCTGGATTCTGGTGAATTAATTTTCCCTTTCTATGACTACGGGTATTGTTTATGTATATGAGCCTGTCTCAAAAGGTGTTACCTCTTTGTTTTTTTGTCCATAGTGACGATTGACACAAAACAGCACAGAAACCGTGACACTGAAAACACAAGGACATTTGCTTCAAATCAATATGTATTCTATTGGGATTATGAAACACCATGTAAAAAAACAAATCAGTTTATCCTGAGCAAATGCATAACCAGATAGTATGTTGATTATTACAATGGACAAAGTTTTGTCCGATATTGCTTAGCACCTTTTCAGACAGTCTCATATATACACATATTAGCCGTTAGCCTCCCCGCTGGTTGAGTCGGTATTACAAGAATAAATATTGGCTATAATAATCATGAATATAAGCATAGGCATGGTGACATTTACATTTGAGTCAGTTGGTTGTTTCAATGTGGGTTAATTGTTAGTAAAACGGATTTGACAGGGCAGGGACGATAGCTACAGCTACAAGCTTTGCAATGTCTATATTACCTCAGCTTTAGCTAAGCACTGTGTTCTGTTTAGTTAAATTGATATTGCGTCTGTGGGTGATTCTCACGGTCTGGTCACATGCCACACGCCACACGCCACACGCCACACGCCATGGTCCTCGCAGTAACTCCTTTTTGTCAACTCTTTCTTGTCAACTCTTTTTTGTCAGCTCTTCTTTGTAAAGTCTTTTTGGGGGCTCTTTTTGGTGTACCCTTTTTTGTATACTCTCTTTTGTAAACCTTGGTAAAGAGTTGCAATCCTAAAATACCGTACCTTATTGAAAACAATTACTTACTGACACACAAAAAAAAGACCTGCCCCTGAGCGCAGTCACTGCTTGCTGTGCTCTGGCACAAAAAGGAAAATACAGGCCAGAGAAAGTGGTAGGCACCAAACAGAAAAAAAAGAAGGACAATTAGCACTCCTAAGTATAAAGGAAATCAGGAAAGCTATCACCACATGGTGCAGTATGTGTATGTGTAATGGCACAAACCAACACAGAAATGGACAGGCCACGGTCATGCAACCGATCCACCCTGAAATACAAAATGGCTAGGCAAACAACATAGCCATCCCACCTGGCTGTAGTCCTAAAGGGTCCGAGTGTGTTCTAGCACAGGGGTGCACTATCTAAGGACAGGATTTAGATGAAAGGATGATGTAACAAATAAAAAAGAATTAAAAATCTAAATGGTATGGGATCCTCTCCGGTAAGCCTGCATGTCACCCAAGTAGATGTACATAGTAGGCTAAGGTATCATTACTCAGAGTAGACAACAAACTGGAAAATTACAAAAAAAACTAACATAGGCTATTACTAACAACCAAAATTGCAGAAGGCTGACCTGAGCAGACACAGGTAAACACTCCTGGGCAAAGGAACAGATCAAGACAACACCACAGCTGTCCAGCATTGAAAACAAGCACCCTCACGGGAGCTTATATGTTATGGGCAGAGTAAATACCATGTCAATAAAAAATTAAAAAATTAAAAGTCATTGAAAATGGAAAATCATGACCTTATTTTTATGAAGGCTATTTTTCGCCAACGTTCCCAAATTTCAATCAGTGATGTTTTGTATTTAACGCAATTTTTGTGGGTTTGTTATCCTGCCTCTTGATCATATGTATAATATCATTATTTATCATGCTTATTCACAATTCACATCTTACCCAGTGAATCGAATATGAACACAGCTGTGTTTCGGGACACTTTAATTTAATAAATATCTTAAAAACAACCTGGAATTTTGCACTGAAAGGTCCTGGGAAGTCCTGGAATTTGAAATGTCAGAATGGGTATGGACTCTGTAGGATCACGGTACTGGCAATGGCGAAGCAGGTTAAGGAGGAGGCGGGTGAGCCAGGGATGAAGATACTAGAGACTGCTTTGGAGGTAAGGCAACAGAGAGTGCTGACACTGGTCTCAGAATGGCAAAACATGAGGGTTTGAATCCTGCTGAAGGCGCAATGTTCTCTCTGTTTGCATCACCTGCACGACAAAATAGTACAGTCAGCTGTGGTTAATCTGACACATTCTGTCACACGCCAAATAATGGCGGATAGCAATTGTAGGATTAGCTCATTTCGTGGTCGTTTGTGTTATTTTTATAAGCCACTATAGGCCTATGTGTGACTAATTCACAGTCGGGTGTTGAGGAGGTGCAGTGGGGTGGGGAGAGTGTAGTGGGGTGGGGAGAGTGTAGTGGGGTGGGGAGAGTGTAGGGGTGGGGAGAGTGTAGGGGTGGGGAGAGTGTAGTGGGGTGGGGAGAGTGTAGTGGGGTGGGGAGAGTGTAGTGGGGTGGGGAGAGTGTAGTGGGGTGGTGTGGGGAGAGTCGAGTAGGGTGGGGAGAGTGTAGTGGGGTGGGGAGAGGGTAGTGGGGTGGTGTGGGGAGAGTGTAGTGGGGTGGGGAGAGTGTAGTGGGGTGGGGAGAGTAGTGTAGTGGTGTGGGGAGAGTGTAGTGGGGTGGGGAGAGTGTAGTGTAGTGGTGTGGGGAGAGTGTAGTGGGGAGGGGAGAGTAGTGTAGTGGTGTGGGGAGAGTGTAGTGTAGTGGTGTGGGGAGAGGTAGTGGGGAGGGGAGAGTAGTGTAGTGGTGTGGGGAGAGTGTAGTGTAGTGGTGTGGGGAGAGTGTAGTGGGGAGGGGAGAGTAGTGTAGTGGGGTGGGGAGAGTGTAGTGTAGTGGTGTGGGGAGAGTGTAGTGGGGTGGGGAGAGTAGTGTAGTGGTGTGGGGAGAGTGTACTGTAGTGGTGTGGGGAGAGTGTAGTGGGGAGGGGAGAGTAGTGTAGTGGTGTGGGGAGAGTGTAGTGGGGTGGGGAGAGTGTACTGTAGTGGTGTGGGGAGAGTGTAGTGGGGTGGGGACAGTGTACTGTAGTGGTGTGGGGAGAGTGTAGTGGGGTGGGGAGAGTGTAGTGTAGTGGTATGGGGAGAGTGTAGTGGGGAGGGGAGAGTAGTGTAGTGGTGTGGGGAGAGTGTACTGTAGTGGTGTGGGTAGAGTGTAGTGGGGTGGGGAGAGTAGTGTAGTGGTGTGGGGAGAGTGTAGTGTAGTGGTGTGGGGAGAGTGTAGTGGTGTGGGAGAGAGTGTAGTGGTGTGGGGAGAGTGTAGTGTAGTGGTGTGGGCAGAGTGTAGTGGGGAGGGGAGAGTAGTGTAGGGGTGTGGGAGAGTGTAGTGTAGTGGTGTGGGGAGAGTGTAGTGGGGAGGGGAGAGTGTAGTGTAGTGGTGTGGGGAGAGTGTAGTGGGGAGGGGAGAGTGTAGTGTGTGGGAGTGTGTGGTGGAGAGGGAGAGTGTAGTGGGGAGGGTGAGGAGTGGTAGTGTAGTGGTGTGGGGAGAGTCTAGTGGGGTGGGGGGAGAGTAGTGTAGTGGTGTGGGGAGAGTGTACTGTAGTGGTGTGGGGAGAGTGTAGTGGTGTGGGGAGAGTGTAGTGGGATGGGGAGAGTAGTGTAGTGGTGGTGGGGAGAGTAGTGTAGTGGTGTGGGGAGAGTGTAGTGGGGAGGGGAGAGTAGTGTAGTGGTGTGGGGAGAGTGTAGAGTGTAGTGGTGTGGGGGAGAGTGTAGTGGGGAGGGGAGAGTGTAGTGTTGTGGTGTGGGGAGAGTCTAGTGGTGTGGGGAGAGTAGTGTAGTGGTGTGGGGAGAGTGTAGTGGGGTGGGGAGAGTAGTGTAGTGGTGTGGGGAGAGTGTGAGTGTAGTGGTGTGGGGAGAGTGTAGTGGGGAGGGGGAGAATAGTGTAGTGGTGTGGGGAGAGTGTAGTGGGGAGGGGGGAGAGTAGTGTAGTGGTGTGGGGAGAGTGTAGTGTAGTGGTGTGGGGGAGAGTGTAGTGGGGAGGGGAGAGTGTAGATGTAGTGGTGTGGTGAGAGTCTAGTGGGGTGGGGAGAGTAGTGTAGTGGTGTGGGGAGAGTGTACTGTAGTGGTGTGGGGAGAGTGTAGTGGGGTGGGGAGAGTTTAGTGTAGTGGTGTGGGGAGAGTAGTGGGGTGGGGAGAGTAGTGTAGTGGTGTGGGGGGAGAGTGTAGTGTAGTGGTGTGGGGAGAGTGTAGTGGGGTGGGGAGAGTGTAGTGTAGTGGTGTGGGGAGAGTCTAGTGGGGTGGGGAGAGTGTAGTGGGGTGGGGAGAGAGTGTAGTGGTGTGGGGAGAGTGTAGTGGGGAGGGGAGAGTGTAGTGGTGTGGGGAGAGTGTACTGTAGTGGTGTGGGGAGAGTGTAGTGGGGTGGGGAGAGTGTAGTGTTGTGGTGTGGGGAGAGTGTAGTGGTGTGGGGAAAGTGTAGTGGGGTGGGGAGAGTGTAGTGTAGTGGTGTGGGGAGAGTGTAGTGGGTTGGGGAGAGTGTAGTGTAGTGGTGTGGGGAGAGTGTAGTGGGGAGGGGAGAGTAGTGTAGTGGTGTGGGGAGAGTGTAGTGTAGTGGTGTGGGGAGAGTCTAGTTGGGTGGGAGAGTGTAGTGGGGTGGGGAGAGTGTGGTGGGGAGTTGATGAGGTGTACTGGGGTGGTGATTCATGCTTGATGGATTTCAAGTGTCGGATTAACCAGAGCTATAGGCATGCTATAGGTATGTTTGTTTAAAAAAAGCAGTGTCAGTGTCGGGAACCGAGTGTCAGATTAACCAGAGTAATTAGCATTGATTAACATTGGGAAAATCCATTACACCTGAAATTGTGTCGGTAAGCAAAATTGTCAGATTAACCAGTGCCGGATTAACCAGAGCTGACTGTATAGGTAATTCGCTGTTTCTCAAAGTGTCATGATCCGATGGTTTTCAGTTTGTGTCATTTTCCTGAGATAAATATAATAAATTGATTGTTATAATCTACCTTAGTTAATTTGAAGTATTTTTATTTTAGATGTTTAACTTTGGAGATATTTGAAGTGTAAACATGCCAAATTAGTTTTGGCAAGCACACTAAAACTCTGACACCATAGACTTCTACAGTAACAGGTTCTATTAAATTGACTCAGTATTCCCTTTTATGTGGCAACAAATGCTGAATAAGTGCATCAGTATCTAAATTAGATATGTAGAATCAAATATAGCTGAGTGTGTTGGTTTTAAAGAGTTGATGCTTCATCAGGTTATGCAGCATTAACTGAGGAAGTCAATATACTAATTACTACAAACACAGCCCTGCCGGGCCACAAAGGAACTAAATATTCGATTGTTCAATGACAACAAACCAATGCCACATAATTGACATAAACAGAGGAAGAGAGAGAAAAAACCATAGCAACATACAATTGTAAATGATATCACAGAAACCAATCATTATACACCAATTGGATTCCCACCGTAGTGTATAACTTACACCAGTTACAGCGTCATCAAAGGCCAGTTGCTCTCATACCATGTCTATGTGGTGTGGGAGGTTAAAGATCCCTTGGGTCGGTAAAATGGTAGGCTCGGGCTTTCTATCAACAAACTGTCTAATGGTGATAACAAGACTATTCAGACTTATCCATGATAGGCGGTATAAATTTTCAAGAAAGAAAACTCACTCACCCATTAGCACCATCGTCAGGTTCTAGAAAATGACAACTTTAACTGAAACAACGTTAAGTGAAACCTATTAAATAATATCCGTTGAATGTTGAAATAACCCGCTGATCCATTGGTTGGATCAGCCAGGTTTCCTCTCCTCAATGATGTTATAACAAAGCGACGTTGAATGAAACAACGTTAATGGCGGAGTTGCCGTGCTGTGTCTGTTGACCCATTTAACTAAATGCATTCTCTTGTCTGGATATAAATGCAGCTTTTAGGATATTAAAGGTAAATATGTATTTGTCACCCGTCTCTGCCACAAACAACAAAGGTCATCACTTAATGGCGATCGATATATCCCATCATAATAATTGTTGCATCAAAGGGGCGTTTTCACTCTGGACTAATTGCTGATTGATTAATTGATTCATTCCATTATGAGAATATGGTCACTGATTGTATGCGTTGATGGCGTTCTGTTTGGAATCGGGTGAAACAACAGGCCCCTCTTTTATCTGGAATGTTCTAGTTCAGTGTCAGAGTTGAGAGGGCTCAGCTGCTGAAACTGATGCAAATAAAAAAGAAGAATTGGTGATCGTCCCTGCCCCTGCCTGAATAATCGCCCGCCTGTGATTTTCTTGTTTAACTGTTAAAAATGTGTCGGGCTAGCAGCAATTCAACTTTTGTATCAATTTTTAAGTCATTGGTTTGACTCGGCTAGGGTTCAAACCCATGAGTTCGAATCCCACGACCTACCAGAATGGGAGGCGGATGCTCAACTCATTTGGCCATCAGGTCCGGTTACGTCTATTACATTATATTCCAGGAAAGTAACAAATACAAATAAAAACTGATTTGTGTGATAAAAAGGATGATCACCAATTTTTTATTTTGTACTTGGCCTTGTATATTCATACACAAGGAAGGTTCAACAACCACACAGCACATAGCTTGTTCAGGATCCAGGTCACGGCGCCAGTGTTGTGGGGGTGATGAAAATAGGAATGCACGCATTCCATGCTAGTGTGCTAACCATTACACCACCTAGTATCCCTGATGTCATCACCCTATCGACGTATACCTGTCTATGTGGCTCCTTGCCTGAGAGTTCAGCGCAGACTACTACACTTGTCCTCCTGCAATTGTAAGTGGTTTACATCCATCAGTCGTTTAATGCTTACAGCTAAGTTCATACAGGCAATGCACTAACATATACATACAAAGGATAGGTTCAAGAACCATGCAGCGCGTAGTTTGTGCAGGATCCTGGTCATGGCCCCAATGTTGTGGGGGTGATGAAAATGGAACTATTGCACCTAGAGCAGGATTCGCGCACACACCTCTTTGCATTTCGGTATAGTGTGCTAACCATTACACCACCTAGTCCCCCTGATGGCATCACCCTACCCACGCCCACCTCTCTAGTCTATGTCGAGTATCATAAACATGTGGAGGTCAGGTTTTATGTGTTCCATAAATGTGCGAAATATATCAAAAAGATATCAAGCATGTAATCAAAATGAACCTAGGTATTGGCTGTCTATCCAACATTGGCACACATAGGAGGGGAATACTCCATTATTGGCTTCTAGCGAGAGACTGTAGTGTTAAATTAACCCACAGGTGGCGCTCGGGGTAATTGGATTAGTCTATTTCAGTGTCAGGTAACAATAGCGTAGCTTATAGGTCTTCGTCATCTTGTTTACGCATGTGAGCGAACAAAAACATGCATAGTAAGTTAAGCTGCACAGTCCCACGAAAACATCACATTTTCAAACCCAAAGCGCTTACATAGATTCGATCCTACTTGTCTCACTTAGCTATTGGTGCACTAATTAAGATTTTATTGCTGCATAGCAGTGAATACTGAGTCAATTTAATAGAACCTATCACTGATTTTGTTTGGTCGAGTCAAACCAATGACTTACACATTGATACTTTTCACTTCCTAGCCAGGCACTCGACATTATTAGGATAGGGCAAGGACTGGTTGGCTCATTGTCAGGATAATGTGACTGAGTGGGATATCAGGTCATGGTGCTGGCGGCCTGGTCTCCCAGTGGGGCAGCACTATAAAGTCGCCATGAGTGCGCACTGTGACACGTCGGTACCCGTCCCATGATATGGCCTTAGATGTTGCTAGGATGTAAAACAAGAACAAACAAATAAACCTGGTGAGGTGAGTACACCTCCGTACAGTTGTCTGGTTTGCATACCCGGATGTTGTGGCTATAGAGCTATAGTCGAACACTCACTGACACCTCAGACGAAAGGAGCCTCCCCAATGGCCACCCCCAACCACATAGATCTGTGTTCTAGGTCGATTATTTGTACTGCAATCCATTCGGGTAATCTTTCCTTGATATGTATCCTTGTCCGTCTCTCTGTTATATATGATACATATATTACATGTGTTCATAAGTTATATATACGTTGTGTATATTTTATATACATTATATATATGTTATATGTATTTCATATATATGTTGCATATTTGCTATGCATGCTCTATATGTCATATATGTTACATATGTGATACATTATATATAGTTTGTGCTCATGGTGCTAAGGGCGCAGTTGGCTCTCAAGTACCAGAAAACTCCGGTGGTGGCGCCACCGTAGCCCTAAAGTCCCACAGCTTATGAGTAGGCATGTCTAGCAGGTAACACATAATAGTTCATAATTAAATACAATAATCGAGTAGAAAAATGGTTCAATAAATAATACCTCCTCCCGAAGATGTATAGCTAATTTATATTATGCTAACTATATGTGTTGTATATTATGTTATATATATTATATGTTATGCACTTGATATATTCTATATAATTTATGTGATGTATGTTATATATATATTATATGTGATATATGGTATGTGTGTACCATTTGGTACTTATGCTATATATAGTATGTATAGTATATGAATGTTATATATATGGTATATATGTTATATATTGTTCATGTTATATATGTTATATATATTTTCCATGTCATATATGTTATATATATTGTATATGTTAGGTATGTTATGTATGTTATATAAATGTTATGTATACTATATATGTTATTTATTTTATATATAGTGTGCATGCATTATATATGTTGTATATGTTTTATGTTATATATCTGTTATATTTGATATGTTTACATTATAAGTATGTTATATTTATGATTTATATATAATAGATCTGCGTTATATTTGTTACAGGCATACTATATATATATATGGTGTATATGGGATACTATATATATATATGGTGTATATGGTATATACATAACAGTGTAAGGAATACTAAAACACATAATGCTAAAAGATGGGTTTTGGATTATTTGCAATATACGAACAGTTACAAGCCATAAACAAGAAATCCAACATTATTACTGAGATAAAATTCAAAGGAATTGAATCAAATTTGACTAGTGCTGCCCAGCAGTGGAAACAAGTGAATAGCTCTTTTCCAAAACCCGATAAGCGCAGATAAAAAAATGAGCTTGCAATGCCAATACCAAGCTCGTAGCTCGTGCTTTGGAAAAGAGCTCTTCAAATATATAAAGAGATGTTCATATATATATATTTAACTGTTAGGCTATTCCACCTCCGCTTAAGGCGAGCCTAGGTGTTAATATATAATTGTTTCCATGTGAATTTCCGGGCCTGCCGCCGGGCCGCTGTCGCCTCTCGTCCCGCCCCCGGTTGACCGCCTTCATGCTAACTTGACCCAGGCTAGTAAGGTGGCTACTATATCCCCGGAGGTGGGAAGTTTGACTCCATACAGTCTGTGGGGCGGAAGGCCCTTAATTAAATACATTTATAGAATAATCGAATACCAATATCAAGTTGACCATAGCGGTTAATAATATAAGACTGGAGAATAGTAAAGAATGCAAGGAATGTTCCAATTACTTCTTAAGAGCTCATGGCTTTATTCTTACCCTAACTAACAATGTAAGAGTTCTTTCATAGTTCAATTTCACTGAATAACGACTAAGTACAATAAGTGTATCCCCTCCCGAATTTGTTAAGTTAAATCAGTTTGGAATTTCAACAATAAAAGCCTAAATCTCGTCTAAAACATCAGAGCATGCAGAAACACGTCTGATTGGTCTGAGCCCGAGCGCTCGACCTCCCATCGTTGCTAGGAAAGTCACAATTGATGTATCCTAGCAACGCATTACAGCAGGGAACCCGGCCCCGCAAATGGTGGCAAATGCGAGCCTGGTGAGTAGCCCACATTTCAAAATGCGAGCTAATCAGCCCAGCCCGCATTTCCATCGGTCGAGTAGTCTCGCCCACTTCACATATATAAGAGCTCCTCTCCAAACACGAACCGGGCACAGGTGTTGCAAACTCATTTTTTTTGGACCGGTGCTTATCGCGTTTTGGAAAAGAGCTCTTCAAGTGTTAACACATTAATCCGCTATGGGCAGGGTAAATACATTCATCAAAACAAAAATAAAGACAAAACAAATGAACAAATACAATCTGGCGCAAGTCTAAGGCAATATCAATTTATACAAACTGCATATGATCTTTACAAGAGAATCCCATACAGAAAACACGGGGTGTCGGTTGTCAATGGGCGTCGTCTGAACTGGACCGCGAGGTGTCGGGGCTTAGTGTGTGGGACGCTGGGGACAATGGGGTGTAGGTGTGGGGGGCGGGGGGGGGGGGGGGGGGAGAGGGCTGAGTGGGCGTTGCCGGTGATGTAGTATACTCGAGGTACTAGATGTGATATATGCATAATAGACGTATAGGTGTGTGGCTAATATATGTTAACGAGATGCAGAGTTTGAGACAAAGGAATATATGCTAATGAAATGACATCATGGAAAGTTTAGCCGGCGGGTGAAGCGAGCCCTAGGCCGTGAATAAACCATTCAGTATCCAGAAGTCAAAGTGTTCAGACGTCGTACTTTCACACTAGAGGAGGCACCAGGGTACCGAGGGAGGAAGCTGTCAAAGCGGTGGTGTATGCTGGGTGGGTGGGGTGGGGTGGGGTGGGGTGGGGTGGGGTTGTGGATAGGTGGGGTGGGGTTGGTAGGGTGTGAACAGGTGAAATGGATGCATTCTTCAACTGCTTTAACAGAGTTGTGCATTTTTCATATTCTGATTTTATTGCACAGCACCTGAGAATGGAGAATGAAGAAAGGTGTATGATATGAAGGAAGATCTAATTCAAATTGCACTATGGGTATTGTTATATTATTATTATTGATATTATTATTATTATTTCACCGCTCTGCAAACCAATATGAACACACACATTGTAGACTCGTGTATGTGGCTGTGTATTTTATAAAAGCATTCTATGCAATTAATATGTTTTTTTTAATTCAATATTACCAATATGGGCACACATATTGTAGATTCATTTATATGGCTGTGCATCTTAGAAATTCATGATCAATTATATGCAAATAATGTTTTTTTCTTAATCTCAATAATATTGAAAGTGTAATAATGTCCACAAAGTGCTGGGTCCAGGAGTGGAATGCTTGAACAGTCGAAATGGCAGATTCTTTGAAAGCTGTCGCAGACCTTTAGCGTCTAAGCTGCTCAAGCAGCATCTCTCAAACCCCACACCGTATCTGTGGAAGAATACTTTGCATGTATTGATAAATAATATTCTTGATACATTATATATATATTTTTTTGTAAATACATTCTTTGTGCCAAACTTGACAATTAAAAAAACAAACTAATATAGAAACTACTAACACCCAAAACCGCAAAGGTTGGCCTGAGCAAGATCAGGTAAAGACTTCTGAGTGCGGGACCAGACCAATCCAGTACCACAGCTGTCCAGCGTTGAAAACAAACACCCTCACGGGAGCTTATACGTTATGGGAAGAGAAAAAAACTTGTTACAAAAAAAAAAAATACATATATATATAATATGTATGTGGCATTTCACCAGACCGGGTGGCCGAATCGGTGGAGCGCAGGCTTCCGGTGGGGAAGGTCGGGAGTTTGAATCCCATCCGAGTCAAACCAATGACTTATAAAATTGATACTTTTTGCTACCTAGCCTGGCACTTGGCATTAATAGGATAGGACAAGGACTGGTTAGCTCAGCATCCAAACAACGGGACTGTGTGGGATATCGGGTCATCGTGCTGGTGGCCTGATTTCCTGATGGGACAGTCGCCATGAGTGTGCACTGCCACAAGTCGGTAATAATCCTGATATGACCTTAGATTTGTTTGTTTGTTGTTGTTTTAGGCCCTAGAAACATCTAAGACCATATCAGGATGGGTACCGACTTGTCACAGTCCGAACTCAATGTGGCTTTATAGTGCTGCCCCACTGGAAGATCAGGCCATCAGCACCATGACCTCATATCCCACTCAGTCACATTATCCTGACCCTGAGCCAACCAGTCCTTGTCCTATCCTAATAATGCTGAGCGCCAGACTAGGAAGCGACAAGTATCAATTTGTAAGTCATTGGTTTGACTCGACCAGGGTGAGAACCCTCGACCCCACGATCTACCAACACGAGAGACGGACGCTCTAACTCATTTGGCCATCCCGTCTGGTCTATGACCTTAGATGCTGCTAGAACATAAAACAAGAGGAAATAATTATAGTCTTACATATTTTATGCAGTGGGCTGAGTGGTTGTTGTTACCAGCTGTAGTAACCATGGTAACAATGGGTGGGGTGGGTGTGCTGCTGTGATGTAGCTTGTGTGCATTGAATTACCTCCTGTTGTGATGAGGAGGGAGGGGGGAGGGGGGGGGGTGAATTCAGCAATGGTTCTAACGAGAGCTTCCACCAAACTCCCTTCTCAATTTCCATGGAAATCCTTTTGTAACTGTGATATTCACAACACGCACATGGCGTCTGTGCTAGGAGAGTTGAGGCGCCTAGTTCCAATTACTAAGATAATCACCTCACAGCATCGCGAATGAGTATCAATAAGAAATAATCTCAGATTAGATAGCAGATATCACATCAATTAACCAAATAAATAGTAATAATAATGTGTTAAAGTTGCATAGTACGATGGTTTTGAGTTTCTGTCATTTTCTGAGATAAATATATTAGCTTGGTCGTTATAATCTACCCTACTTTACTTTGAAGTAACTTTGATTTTAAATGGCTAAATGTTGAGATATTTGAAGTGCAACCATACACAATTAATTTTGGGAAGGACTACAAAACTATGCCCCCATAGCCTTCTGCAGTAACAGGTTATATTAAATTGACCACGGTTCCCTTCTATGTGGCTATAAATGTTTGACAAGTGCATTGGTGTCTAACTATCTAAGTTAGAATCAAATCTAGATAATTGTTCTAGTTTTGAAAATTTGATGTTTTCATGGGATTATTCAACTTTCATAGAGTGCACTTACCAGCCTGAGCCATTCTAAGGCACTGTACATTCAAACCATAATATGACACATTTACAATCTGAAAAGTCAAAGGATGCAAAAACATTGTTTACCAGAAAAGGCGACCTGCAACAGGTGAGTGTTCAGGACGGGTTATAATGTTTCAAGAGACGCTGTTTTTCTTTACCTCCCCCGGCAACCTATTCTGTAAAGTGGGACGTTCCACGCAGAAGGCACAATCGTGGAGGCAACCTTCAGCAGAAACCCACTGTCCTTTTCACAACAGTTCTTGTGTTTTTATTCATGTGACCGGACGGGTGGTCGACTCAGAAAGAGCACGTGCTTCCCATGCGGAATATCAGGAGTTTGAATTCCGGTCCAGTCAATCCAATGGCTTACCAAATTTATACTTGTCACTTCCTAGAATCGCGCTTGGCATTACTACAATTGCACAAGGACTGGTTAGCACAGTATCAGGATAATGTGACTAATTGGCATGTTGGGTTATGGTGCCGGTGGCCTGATTTCCTAGTGGCACCGCACTATAAAGCCACCATGAGTGTGCACTGCCACAAGTCGGTAATAATCCTGATATGACCTTAGATTTGTTTGTTTGTTGTTGTTTTAGACCCTAGAAACATCTAAGACCATATCAGGATGGGTACCGACTTGTCACAGTACGAACTCAATGTGGCTTTATAGTGCTGCCCCACTGGAAGATCAGGCCATCAGCACCATGACCTCATATCCCACTCAGTCACATTATCCTGACCCTGAGCCAACCAGTCCTTGTCCTATCCTAATAATGCTGAGCGCCAGACTAGGAAGCGACAAGTATCAATTTGTAAGTCATTGGTTTGACTCGACCAGGGTGAGAACCCTCAACCCCATGATCTACCAACACGGGAGACGGACGCTCTAACTCATTCGGCCATCCCGTCTGGTCTATGACCTTAGATGCTGCTATAACATAAAACAAGAGGAAATAATTATAGTCTTACATATTTTATGCAGTGGGCTGAGTGGTTGTTGTTACCAGGTGTAGCAACCATGGTATCAATGGGTGGGGTGGGTGTGCTGCTGTGATGTAGCTTGTGTGCATTGAATTACCTCCTGTTGTGATGAGGAGGGAGGGGGGAGGGGGGGGGTGAATTCAGCAATGGTTCTAACGAGAGCTTCCACCAAACTCCCTTCTCAATTTCCATGGAAAGCCTTTTGTAACTGTGATATTCACAACACGCGCATGGCGTCTGTGCTAGGAGAGTTGAGGCGCCTAGTTCCAATTACTAAGATAATCACCTCACAGCATCGCGAATGAGTATCAATAAGAAATAATCTCAGATTAGATAGCAGATATCACATCAATTAACCAAATAAATAGTAATAATAATGTGTTTAAAGTTGCATAGTACGATGGTTTTGAGTTTCTGTCATTTTCTGAGATAATTATATTAGCTTGGTCGTTATAATCTACCCTACTTTATTTTGAAGTAACTTTGATTTTAAATGGCTAATTATTGAGATATTTGAAGTGCAACCATACAAAATTAATTTTGGGAAGGACTACAAAACTATGCCACCATAGCCTTCTGCAGTAACAGGTTCTATTCAATTGACCAGGGTTCCCTTCTATGTGGCTATAAATGTTTGACAAGCGCATTGGTGTCTAACTATCTAAGTTAGAATCAAATCTAGATAATTGTTCTGGTTTTGAAAATTTGATGTTTTCATGGGATTATTCGACTTTCATCGAGTGCACTTACCAGCCAGAGCCATTCTAAGGCACTGTACATTCAAACCATAATATGACACATTTACAATCTGAAAAGTCAAAGGATCCAAAAACATTGTTTACCAGAAAAGGCGACCTGCAACAGGTGAGTGAGTGTTCAGGACGGGTTATAATGTTTCAAGAGACGCTGTTTTTCTTTACCTCCCCCGGCAACCTATTCTGTCAAGTGGGACGTTCCACGCAGAAGGCACAATCGTGGAGGCAACCTTCAGCAGAAACCCACTGTGTTTTTCACAACAGTTCTTGTGTTTTTATTCATGTGACCGGACGGGTGGTCGACTCAGTAAGAGCACGTGCTTCCCATGCGGAATATCAGGAGTTTGAATTCCGGTCAAGTCAATCCAATGGCTTACCAAATTTATACTTGTCACTTCCTAGAATCGAGCTCCGCATTACTACAATGGGGCAAGGACTGGTTAGCACAGTATCAGGATAATGTGACTAATTGGGATGTTGGGTTATGGTGCCGGTGGCCTGATTTCCCACTGGCACTGCACTATAAAGCCACCATCAGTGTGCACTGTCACAAGTCGGTACCTGTCCTGGTATGACTATAGATGTTGCTATGACCTCAAACCCCAGCAAGCACGTGGCTGTGATGATCTCGATGAATTGTTTGTAACACACGTGCCTGGGTTCGAAAGACATGCACGCAATCTGCATGCGTGCCACGCACGTGCACCGCCGCGCCGTGCAACTAAGACTTCGTCAATCAGATCCGCCAAGAGCTGCATGATGGCAAGGGAAGTTCGTTTATTGGTTGTTGTTGTTTTACGTCCTGGCAACATCCCAGGTCATATCAGGATGGGTACTGACTTGTCACAGTGCGCACTCATGGTGACGTTATAGTGCTGCCGCACTGGGAGACCAGGCCACCAGCACCATGACCCTAGTAATGTCCACGGCTCGAATCTGTGGTTGTGTAGGCAGGCTATAGTGAAATCAATACAGGCAAAGAGAAAGGAAGAGTATAAAGAGTGAAAGAAGAGAGAGAGTCAAGCCCTCTGGTTTATTATTTATATGGTACATGGATCCAGTATAGTGTATCACCCCACCCTATTCTCCCAATGAGAAACAAGCATTTCTAGCTCCATCAATGAGAAACAAGCATTCCCGATCCCCATGGTTACAGTGATCTGCCCACCACCAGCAAGCTGTGTGGCTCCCCTGGCCACCACCTGCCTTGAGCATGTGTGTGGTGATCCTGACTAGCAGAGGGGGAGGGGGTAGTGGGTAGGGCTCTGAGTGCCCCTTACACACTATCTTACTAGCGCCACAAGGTCTATTTACCAATCAATCAAGTACCACCACCAACTACATAAACACATCTATGCACCTGGCCATGTATACCTGTTTCACAAATAGAACATTTGCATTCCCCCACGAATGCATCATTATCGGAATATTTTACACCTATATCCCACTCAGTCACATTATCCTGACTCTGAGCCAACCAGTCATTGTCATATCCTATAAAATGATATGCACAGCGGTGGAAATCAAAATTGGCAGAGCTGGGGGCACGGGGAATCGAACCGCCGACCCTCAGATTAGGAGTCTGACCTAGAAAAAACTCAGACACTCTAACCACACCGCCACAGAGAACGCCACAGAGACTTTGGTAGAGAATTGCTGTTGGCATACCTTGCAGGGTATGACTGAGTATGAAGCAGGTTTATATTGGTGTTTACAATTATTTTTGATACATGAAATATATTTGCATGAATGTTATTTGTCAGTGCCGCAGCACTGGTCTTCCGCGCATGAGTGGAATCGAATAGTTATTTACACAAAGTTATACAGGATTTTGTAGCGAATATTTCAATATTAAAATATGCATGATATATATAAGTAAAAGGATATGGGGTGTGGTATTTTATGATAGCAACTCTTTAGTAAGGTTGTAAAGTATTTTAAAGTCGTTGTCATAGTTCAGTGTAACTGTTCTGATATGACCTTTGATGTTGCTATGACGTACAACTCCAACAACTAACCAATCAGCATAACCAGATACAACGTTTGATATAAGATATATTGATGAATGTAGCAAGTAAAATGATATGAGTGTCAGCTTTTGAATTTTTGAGTCAATAAATGCATCCCCTCCTTTTTTCTTACCGGATGCGATGGCCGAATCGGTAGAACGCAAGCCTCGCGTGCGGAAGGTCGGGAGTTCGGTTCCCAATCGAGTCAAACCAATGACTTTAAGATTGATACTTGTCTCTTCCTAGCCTGGCGCTCTGCATTAATAGGATAGGGCCATGACTGGTTGGTTCACTATCAGGATAATGTGACTGAGTGGGATATCGGGTCATGGTGCTGGTGGCCTGATTTCCCAGTGGGGCAGCACTATAAAATCACCATGAGTGTCCACCGTCACAAGTCGGTACTCGTGCTGATATGACCTTAGATGTTGCCAGGACGTAAAACTCCAACAACCAATCATCTTATGGCTTGGTGCCTGTGCGTTGGGGGTGAGGCCTTATTGATGTTTAGAGGGGTATTTTCCAGTCAATGCACAGACTGCTTATGTGTCACGTGACACAGGAGGTCACATGGTCTACAGACAGGCAGCGTCTGTGCACGCACGATGACGTCATAGCGAGATGGTTAGGGGTCGTCCGAAGTTTTCAACTTTTTCACAGTAGGAAAAAGAGGATAGTAAAGCCTCTCTAACCGACTACCTTCCACAGATCTACCACTTTCTTATATCGGTCGCTTTATTTTGGTCCCACACGATCGTCCATTCAATACTGTTGTAATTATTTTTACAAACTCCCTAAGCCGACCACCTACCTAAATGGACCATTTAAAGTCGGTCCCATGGTCGGTCGATTTAGAGAGGTTTTACTGTCCAGTAAAACCTCTCTAAAGGCCCTGTCACATTAGGGTTTTTTGCGGGAGCGTATGGCGGCGTAGGCGCGTTACGTCATATACGTCGGCATACGCCGTATACGCTACTCATATGCTACGCATACGCTACTCATACGCTACTCATATGCTGCCAGATGCCGCCAGATGCCGGCTTATGTGAAGCGTATGAGGCATACGCCGCCATATGCTTTCATTAATCCGTCCGTCCAAATTTTGTTGTGCATGCTCAAAAAAACTCGACCTATGAGGGCGTATGGCCCATACTGTCAAAAAATGTCACAGCACGCTCCCATACGCTCCTCATACGCTCCTCGTACGTTCCACATACGCTCAAAACCACCCGAAAGTTCACCGAAGGTCATCATAGGCCGGCACCAGCACGGCGTACATAGGTTTTCAATACGCTCCCGCCATACGCCGTAATGTGACAGGGCCTTTACCAACCACCTCCACAGATCGACCACTCCCCTATATCGATCACTTTATTTGTGTCCCAACCGATCACCCATACATGTAGTTATGTATATATGCATATATATACATATATATGTAATGTATAATTCACGAAGGCGGAGGCGAGTCACATATACAGTGGTTTTATTTTTCTTCTTCAGGTACATGGGTCATAACAGACCAATGGTAATCCCACCCCCCCTTTTCCCAGCACTCAAGAGTTTTTTTGGCACCGGGATCGAACCCTCAACCCTACCCATTGTCCGTTCTCTTCGGTGTGGGTGGGTGGGTGAAGAAAGGTGGGGTAGGTCCTTACTGGATGTTGGCGGGAGGAGAACTGGGCCGGGTAACGTGGTTGGGTAAAGCCGGTAGGTGGCTCCACTGGTGGTATTCAGGCTTAGTTCGGGGCGATGCGGGAGGTGGCGCCAGCGGGCCGGTTAAGTCAGGGCAGTGGGTTTTCACGCCTCCGCCCGGAATTACCCATGTTACGAATAACATGCACAATGTGTTATGTGAGTATAAAGGGGTGGAAGGGAATTGTTACTATGCACTGTATATTGCTACCTCCTATGTTCATGACTGGTGGCGCCGCCACTGGCATTCCACCTCCCTACTGGGCGCTCCAAACCGCTACTCACACTAGAGGATGTTTTTATGTTTGCATATATATATTATATATACCTGTATATGTATACACACATGTATATATTGGCACAGCTGGCATCTATCCACCACTGGTTTTCCATGCCTGATTTGATATGTGATACAATATTCTGACACTATCCCAACTGCTCAATTTCCGGGTGTGTAAGCACGCTGGGTCCCAGCTCCAGTCCTTTCTATGAGTGCAGAGGGCAGTAACTGAGTAAGTTACCCGGGAAGATGCATTTTGGCTGGAACCTATAGGCCCACGGGTCAGGAGTTCGCGTCGTGTGAGACAGCCTTTGCGGACACATCAAATGGGCGGGAACCTTTTGTAAGATGAGCCGGGCATGGTGGAGCTGAGAGTTTATAGATACATAAACAGCAATCTTTGTATGACATGTGAGATGTATCATGAAGATGCAACATGCGAAACTGACATTGCGGATGGGCCTAAAGGCCCTGTCACACTACAACCTTTCCCCCGGCGCACCACCAACGCGAAAGATATTTGCTAGGGCTTGAGACACGTCCAACTTTTCGGCGTTGTTGGAGAAAGTTTGACGAGTTGCAGCATGCTAGTGGTGTGTTGGTGGCTCATCCGTAATGCCCCCTCCAACCCGTCGGCACGCCAAAAGTTTTGTGCAAGCACAAAACGATCGGCGCGACCCGACGCATGCCGACGTGTGCCGACGAGCACCGATGCGCGCTGACGTCTCCATTCACATGTTGCTATCACTCAACATGTACCAACGTGTACCGACGCACCATTAACGCGCCGGTAACGCGCCAGTAACACGCCGGTAACGTGTCCCGACGTGTCCCGACTTTTCGACCAAAAAGGCAACACGTCGACGCGCGTTGGGGAGAAACGTCGTAGTTTGACAGGGCCTTTACATGGTGACATGGTGACATATTTGAGGTGTTCTGGCTGTAGGTGACATGTATTTAATGGATATACCCGGTGTCAAACCATTTGAAAAGTTGTATACAGTAAAACACCTCTAAATCGAGCGACTTTGGGACCGACTTTATGTGGTCCATTTAGGGAAATGGTCGGCTTAGCGATCGATATAGTGGAGCGGTCTATCTGTGGAGGTGGTCGGTTAGAGAGGCTTTACTGTAAATCGATAACATCAATCACCTTTTCGAAAACATAACATTAATCTAGATTTAAAGTTACATTTGCGAATTAGTACTGGTTCACTTATTAAGTATTTATTGCCACGTACAAGGACATGCTTTAATTCAATTTAATAGAACATGTCACGGCTGAAGCTCATGGGATCAGAGTATTGCCAAGCATTGCAAGATTAATGTTGCCTGTTTTTGTTTTGTTTTTTTGTTTTGGTCCATTAGTTGTTTAAGAAGGGGAAATGTCAGTCATAGACGACTGGTCTTCCTCATTCCACTGCTGGTCGATAGAAACCCAAGCCTACACTTTTACCGACCCAAGGGATTTTTAACCTCCCACACCACATAGACATGGTATGAGAGCAACTAGCCTTTGATGACGCTGTAAGTTATACACAGCGATGGAAATCCAAATTGGCAGAGCTGGGAGCATGGGGAATCGAACCGCCGACCCTCAGATTAGGAGTCCGGCCTAGAAAAAAGTCAGACACTCTAACCACTCCGCCTAAGAGAATGCCCACATAGATAGCACTTCAGATATGTCCAATGTTAGTGATTTTAAATTGTTGTTACTTCAAACTAAAGTGCAGTAGTTTATAACAGTCAACCTACTGTATTTATCTCAGAAAATTGACAGGAACTCAAAACCATCGGACTTTGTATGATGCAGCTTTAAAAGGGCCTGTCGTTTAACTCTACTGAAGGTGAATATGTTATCTAGTTCAATGGACGCTTAAAGCTACACAATCACTTTAAAAAGAATAATGTTTGTTTTATTGTATGACACCTCTAGAGCACATTGATTTATATCGATCGCTATTGGACGTCAAACATATGGTCATTTTGACTTATTTCTTTGGAGGAAACCCTCTGCCACCACCTAGGCTTCTCTTTCCGATAAGCAGCAGGGGGTCTTTTATATGCACTTATCCACAGATGGGACAACACATACCACAGCCTTTGATGAACCAGTTGCGGACGACTGGTTGGAAAGGAAAATAACCCAAACTGCAAATATAGTCCTTTTCATAGCAAGAACACTGACCTAGATTTGACCCTACTTCTCAGCCTTAGATACTGGTGGACTTATTAAGCATTTCTTTCTGCATCGGAGAATATATTAAGGAAATCTAATAGAATATCTTACTGCTGATAAAGCCAATGGGTGCTAGAATTGCTTGCGCGCCCATTAACAATTTATAGGTGGTCAGGATCAAATATATATTATATAGCTCATATCTACCATGTCCGGTCATTAGAAAATATGTAGTTTTATATTCAAGCTTAAAGTATAAAGCTAGGATTCCCTATATGTGGTATGCAAATGAGAATGCGAATGTGTATGAGGTATGCAGCCACATTTCGCTGTTTGTTTCGGAAATGGCACACTCGGTTCGCATCTGCACTGGATCACTACATTTAGCGATTGGCATGAATGCGAAGTGAGTGTGCCGTCGCCAATACAAACAGCTCAAAGTTGTCGCATACCTCATATGAATTTGTATGCCACATACCGCATATATGGAATCCTACCTTAAGGATTGGTCGTAATGCTTGCATTGCGTTTGATTCGGAGTGAAGGAGGAGTGCCCCCCCCCCGGCCCTTTTCCTGCCTGCCGCTCTCCTCTGCCTTATAAGCGGCTCCCTTCCCTCCTCCAGCCACTATGCCTCCACTCCCAGCCAGACGCACTCCCTGGTTATTTTCTCCACCCACCCACCCTTACTTTCTGCTCCTACCTTATAGGGTGGAGAGGTCTTCGGGCCCCTCCCCTAACATGACACTGACATTTTATCCTCATTTTATCATTCACTTTATTATATCATTACCCTCTTGTGCATTGCTTATATCCTGATACCTTCATTGTACATTGCCCCCCACTTTATATATAATAAAGTGCTTTTTATTTCCACTTCCTGCCTTGACTTCCTCCTTCGCTGCGCATCTATAGCAAAGGATAGGTCCTGGAGGAGTAGTAACCCCCCAACTTCTGTAAGCATGTAAAGACTCGTAAATCTAACTTGTGTGGTCGCTAAGCCATTAACACACAGCAACCAGTTGACGTTGATAAAACATTGTGGCAGTGAACATACATCAAATTAGGCGGGGCGAATCGATAGGCAGGCTCATAGTTAATCAACGTGTAGGTTGTAAATCAGTAAACTCCCAATACTCGAGTGAGAAGGGTAGGCTGCCCCTATCATTGTGAGGGTAATTGGACGCCGGAGCAAATGGAGCAAGTCAGACTAATCAATCAAGTAATTACATATTTCAAGTTGCATGGTCCGATAGTTGTTGTTTTTATAGTTTCTGCCATTTTCTGAGATAAATATATTAGATTGATCGTTATTCTTTACGTTACTTCATTTTGAAGTGGCTTTTATTTTAAATGGCTAACTTTGGATAAATTTAAAGTGAAAATATGTCAAAATTATTGTTGGCAAGAATTTAAAATTTGGACACTACAGACATCAGCAGTAGCAGCCATCTTGTGTGGTCCTGACCTTCCGCACGGTAAGCCTGCGCTCTACCGATCCGGCCACCACGTGAGGTTGTCGGCCATCTTGTGTCATGTCTGAGAGTGGTTGGACGCCAACAGTCCTTGGTGGCACTCTGAGGAATATTTCAAATTCGACACAGAAAACGGAAACAAAGCCGACGTCGCCATTACCGACTTGTCACTAATGGTGGGGTGGGGTATTTGGAATTGTCCCTAATGCGAGACACCACATTCATGTCGCCCCCGCGTTATAACTTATAGTGGAAATGAGCCTTGTAGCTTGTGTTCTCATAGAAGTAGGAATAGGCATTACATATTTACACCAGTATATATGTTTCTGTATTCATATTTATGCATTGAAGTATTGGTGTATTGGTGCACTGATGTATTGATGTAGTGGTACACTGATGCGTCGTGTATTGGTGCACTGATGTATGGAAAGTATTGGTGCACTCAAGTATTGATGTATTGGTAGACTGATGTATTGATGTATTGGCACCCTGATGTATTGATGTATTGGTGCACTGATGCAATGGTACACTGATGTATTGATGTATCGGCGCCCTGATGTATTGATGTATTGGTGCACTGATGCATTGATGTATTGGTGCACTGATGTATGGATGTATTAGCACACTGATGCATTGACGTATTGGTACACTGATGCATTAATGTATTGATGCACAGTTGTATTGATGTATGGGCACACTGATGCATTGATGTATTGGTGCACTGATGTGTTGGTGTATTGGTACACTGATGTATTGGTGTATTGGCACACTGATGCATTGATGTATTGGCACACTGATGCATTGATGTATTGGTGCACTGATGTATTGATGTGTTGATGTATTGATGTATTGGTACACTGATGCATTGATGTAATGGTGCACTGATGTATTGAAATATTGGCGCACTGATGTATTGATGTAATGGTAGACTGATGCATTGATGTATTGGTGCACTGATGTATTGATGTATTGGCACAACGATGCATTGATGTATTGGTGCACTGATGTATTGATGTGTTGGTGTACTGATGTATTGATGTATTGGTATACTGATGCATTGATGTATTGGTGTACTGAGGTATTGATGTATTGGCGCACTGATGTATTGATGTACTGGTAGACTGATGCATTGATGTATTGGTGCACTGATGTATTGATGTATTGGCACAACGATGCATTGATGTATTGGTGCACTGATGTATTGATGTGTTGGTGTACTGATGTATTGATGTATTGGTATACTGATGCATTGATGTATTGGTGTACTGATGTATTGATGTATTGGTACACTGATGCAGTGATGTATTGGTGTACTGAGGTATTGATGTATTGGCGCACTGATGTACTGATGTACTGGTAGACTGATGCATTGATGTATTGGTGCACTGATGTATTGATGTATTGGCACAACGATGCATTGATGTATTGGTGCACTGATGTATTGATGTATTGGTGTACTGATGTATTGATGTATTGGTACACTGATGCATTGATGTATTGGTGTACTGAGGTATTGATGTATTGGCGCACTGATATATTGATGTACTGGTAGACTGATGCATTGATGTATTGGTGCACTGATGTACTGATGTATTGTTGCACTTGAAGAATTACTGCTGGTCATCTTAATACTCACTACTATCAGGCGGATCCTGGCAACTGTCTCCCAGTCTCCCCCCACTAAATACCAAAACAACTCATAAGTAAGAAAGGGAGACAAGTCATGCAAATTGACAGTGAGAAGGTTGAGCTTTATTGCTACAACTCTTGTTCAGCTACTAGTGACCTGCCACCCTGACTCAATTACAACCTGCCACACAGACCCACATGGTTCCTGCTTGTTCAGTCTAATCAGTGCCTACCGCCCCATGGGTGTTACACACCGCTCAGTGGTGAACTGCTTCTTTTGGTATGTCTAGAGTGAGTGTGTCTGCATAGTAAGTGCAAGGAGTACAAGGGTGACTCGGCTCACACAGCCATCCAATCAGACATCTCTGCAGCCTGGGAGGGGTGACGCCCAAGAGGGGCACCTGTCACTCAAGCCCCATAATATATGCAGAATGGCTGGGTGTGCTTACCCAGCAGTCCTGTGGTAACAAGTAGTTACCATACAGTTACAATAAACATTAATATATGCTCCTTCTCCAGTTGCACTCTTCCTGGTGCATGGAGGGAACATTTCTATAATTAATAACCGTGTCTTAATATCCGGATGTCATAGTGCAATCCCGCTCACTACGTGACATAACATTTCCACACAGTTATTTATATATCACACAGCCAGTGGGCACACATTGTGTCGCTATTACATAATAATGGTCTCCAACTCCATCGCCCGAGATATTGATATGATTCCAAGCTTGTCTATCATGACCGATAGACTGTATATTTTTACACACTGATGTATTAGCGTATTGGCACACTGATGTATTGATGTATTGGTACACTGATGTATTTATGTATTGGTACAGTGATGTATTGGTGTAATGGCACACTGATGCATCGATGTGTTGATACACTGATGTATTGGTACACTGATGCATTGGTGCACTGATGTATTGATGTATTGGTGCATTATTGTAGTGCTGCATTGATGCAGTGGTGCATTGATGTAGTGGTGCAATGATGAATTAATGTATTGGCACACCGATACATTTATATATTGGTACACTGATGTATTGATGTAGTGGGGTACTGATGTTTTGATGTAGTGGTGTACTGATGCATCGATGTGTTGGTGTACTGATGTATTGGCACACTGATGCATTGATGTATTGGTGCATTAATGTATTGGTGTATTGATGTATTGATGTATTGTTGAAATGATGTATTGGTGTATTGAGGTATTGGTGAAATGATGTATTGATGTATTGGTGCGCTGATGTATTGATGTATGGATGCACTGATGTATTGGTGTATTGGCACACTTATCTATTGATGTATTGATGTAGTTGTGCACTGATGTATTGATGTATTGGTGTATTGATGTGTGGATGCACTGCTGTATTGATGTATTGGTGTACTGATGTATTGATGTAGTGGTGCACTGATGCATTGCTGTATGGATGCACTGATGTATTGATGTATCGATGCATTGATATATGAATGTATTGATGTATTGATGTATTGGTGCTACATTGCGTGTAGCGCACCCCATTCTGAACATTAAAAGTCGGGGAGCATCGATGTTTATTCCAGAATATGGCTATGATGCTGCATTCATATGGTCCTGGTGAATATGGTGAACTTCCCACTAACTGCCGGTGAACAGGACCATGTAAACTAAGAGCGTTCATTTGACAATTTGCGGTAAACAAAGACAATATGGACTCCAGAAGGTCTTTAGCTTTTTTACTACGGTTCTTACTAGGTGTATGTGGCATTGTGGGATCACATGAATGGGCCATTGCTTATAGTATATGGTTGGTTCGACAAAAGAGAAAGAACAGGTAATCATAGGTTGTAGGTCTGGGTCTAGAACAAAAGACTGACAGAATACCCAAATTGTTGTCAATTTGTTATGGAACTTGGAACTTTTCTCCATTCACCACCATTTTTTCACAAGTGGTGAATAACGAGCTGCTTAAAAAATCTCCAGATCACACGTGGTATTCACCAGTTGTGAAGTCAATTGAATGCAATTCACCGGTTGTGAAGTGGGAAACACCATATTCACCAGTTCATATGAACGCCACAGAAATCATGCACGTCTACTACTTCAATCCAAAGATCCCAAAAGCGGTAGAGCTAGTGATTGACAGGTCAGTCACCACAGCAACTGTTCAGTCAGTGTTTATAAACAGCCGCCACATGGTGCCACTCAGTAAGCATCCTGATTGGTGGGCACAACGGGCGGCTATAAATATCAACACTCGAGACAGCACCATCCGCTATCTGGACCACACCTCTCTCTATCTCCTCTCCGCTGGCCATGCTCATCCTTGATTATGTCTGAAAAGAGTTCCAGGTGGGGGAGCCTGCCAGCATTTCACTTTCTACTCTTTCTCTGTCCGTGTCTTTGGCTTGCTGGCTGGTCACCATAGAACAAATAGACACGGTCCTTTGACTCAACTCTCCCCATTTGTCTTTCCTATACTCTACCCTTTTTGTTTTCTCCCAGGCTTACTTCTCCCCCGGATCAAGGGACTTGTTTGCTTGAGTGGGGCCTTGTACCTTATCGTTTCTCTCGCTTTGTTCTCGTTGCTGGAACCGATGTACCCCCCTTTGCCGGTCCCTTCCTCCTAAACCCTTGCTGCTGTCAACTGGATATGAGTGCTCTGCTACCACCTGACTGAAGAGATTTGGGGGCCGCCCCAACGCTTCGCCGTTTTGAATATTGTAAAGACATCCCCAGCTTCTACAACTGTCCCTACTGAAGATTAACCTTCAACCAAAGATTGGACCGATTTATCGGAGCCTTTCTGTATTGCTGCAGTTCTGCAGCCGGTAACCGTTGTAAGGTTACAAACAACCCCACAAGCAAGCAGCACCATGTGACCTCCTGAAATAGGACACCCGCCCCGTATAAGGGCGGCTGACTGGCAGAGTCTTAATTGGCAATCGATGGTTCATCCTTCCACTGAGAGAGTCTCACCTTTAAGAAGAAACTCGTCATATCTTATTTTCTCGAGATGATCTTATAGAAAAAAGGCTCATATTTAAAGACCTGGTCTTTTGTTTTTAATATCTGTCCTTTAAATGAATATTTGTATATATGTTAACATAATATTCAAATTCTAGTAACATTAACCGTACTTTAAAGGTATTAAAACCAACGATGGGACACTTGGTTGTAAGGTCCTTGAGAGGTCAATTCCCTAGTTCCTGGGTTGGAGCTTAAAATAGCCCATTTTGTGACGTTACCCAGGGAAGGAATAGGTGGAATTATACAGATTATAAGGCATCGTTAAAGGATTTCAAATTCACTTTACCTTGACCCCGAATGACCCCGAATGACCCTGAATGACCCTGGCTTTCATATGTAAGTAGGGTCATGAGGACTGAATGACCCTGAATGACCTTGAATAACCTTAAATGACCCCGAATGACCCTGAATGTCACCTTGAACACTGAGACCCTCACCCTGATTAGGGCCTAGATAACTCCCAAGATCCACACCCTATTCGCACACAATATCGCTAGTCATATTAGATCAACATAATTATGAACAAGTAAAGTTGCATTTGTCCCGTTAGGTCTCCTTTAATGAACTTATATATCAGTGGGAATAAGAGATAACAAGATGTACATGAGAACATAAAGGAGGAGTTATAAAAGGCAGAGACAGCTTTTAGCAGCCTGTGTGTGGGAAGTGTCTGGTATAAGGAACCACAAGGGGGTGCCACCGGCGTAATGGCCAGGCACCTCCCGCAGTATTAAGTAATAAATAACGCAGCCTGTACGAGGCGGGACAGACATGGCACCCCAACCCCCGCCAGCGACCCCTCTCCCCCTCTCCCCCTCTCCCCCTCTCCCCCTCTACCCCTCTCCCCTCTCCCCCTCTCCCCCTCTCCCCCTCTCCCCCTCTCCCCCTCTCCCCCTCTCCCCCTCTCCCCTCTCCCCCTCTCCCCTCTCCCCCTCTCCCCCCCTCTCCCCTCTCCCCTCTCCCCTCTCCCCTCTCCCCCTCTCCCCCTCTTCCCCCCCTCCCCTCTCCCCCTCTCCCCCTCCCCTCTCCCCCTTCCCCCCCCCTCCCCCTTCCCCCCTTCCCCCCCCTTCCCCCCACAACAGTGCTCACTCACACACATGCAGTACACTAAAGGCCCGGTCACATACACGTTAGTGGACGTAGTTGAACGTAGTGGAGGCTAATGTAGTTGAACGTAGTTGAACGTAGTTGAACGTAGTTGGATGTAGTTGGACGTAGTTGGACGTAGTTGGACGTAGTTGGACATAATTGAATGTACCAGCATCCGTACATCTCTGGTACATTCAACTACGTTCAACTACGTTCAACTACGTTCAACTACATTCAACTACGTTCAACTACGTTCAACTACGTTCAACTACGTTCAACTACGTTCAACTACTTTCAACTACGTTCAACTATGTTCAACTATGTTCAACTACGTTCAACTATGTTCAACTATGTTCAACTACATTAGCCTCCACTACGTTCAACTATGTCCACTAATGTGTATGTGACTACGGGCCTAAAGTGTCGATTACTAAGGTTGATCCTTCTAGGAAGGCCGACCGGACGCTGTGGCCGAATCGGTAGAGCGCAGGCTTCCTGTGCAGAAGGTCGGGTTATTTAATACTGGACAGACCCACTGGAGGAGGTTGGTCCTCATCCTCATCCAATACCCGGCCCCAAGCTGCAGTAGCCAGTGCAAGGCCATTCTGCCTTTTAGGTTTTCGTAGAACAGGGCAAGGCCAGGGGCGCTGTATATTGGAATTTTGGCCTGAGTCAAAACAATGATTTATAAGATTGATAATTGTCGCTACCTAGCCTGGTGCTCAGCGTTAATAGGATATGACAATGACTAGTTAACGAGGTATCAGGATAATGTGACTGTGTGGGATATTAGGTCAGGTGGCAGTGGCCTGGTCTCCCAGTGGGGCAGCACTGTTTAGATATATACATATATATCTATAGCACACTCTCACAAGTCGGTAGCCGTTCTGATATGACCTTAGATGTTGGTATGATGTAAAACAACAAGCAAACAAACAGATAAATATCCAGGAAGGTTTCGTGGAACGAGACGGCGACATCGGCTCGAGCTGTCAAGTGGGGCGATCACTTCCGATGGCTGGCACGATAATATGGTAACTAGACGGCAGTGTACCGGCAAAGGGTTTGTTTGTTATTGTTTTACGTCCTAGTAACATATAAGGTCATATCATGACAGTTACCGACTTGGGACAGTGCACACTAATGGTGTCTTTATAGTGCTGCTCCACTGGGAGACCAGGCTGTCAGCACCATGACCTGCTATCCCACTCAGTCACATTATCCTGACACTGAGCCGATCAGGTCCTTGACCTATCCTAATAATGCCGAGCACCAGGCTAGGAAGTGACATGTATTAACTTTTAAGTCATTGGTTTGACTTGACCAGGGTTCGAACCCACAAACTCATGGGTTCGGATCCCCCAATCTCCCAAAACAGGAGACGGACGCTCAACTCATTTGGCCATTCCGTCTGGTCCCGGGCAAAGGGAACCAATGCAGTCAAGTAGATTGCATCCACAGATATGCGATTTGTGTAGATTTCTCACTGACATACTTCGAGAGATAAGGTAGATGTACAGATTGCACGATAACATGGCTACTAGACGGCAGAATTCCTGGAGAAATGGAACACATGCAGTGAAGTAGATGGCAATCACAGATAGGCGATATGGATAGATTGCTCAATGACCTACTTGAAGAGATAAGCTACATGCACAGATTGCACAGTGGTACACTACAAGACATAGGCGATATGTACAGATTGTTCAATGACCTACTTGAAGAGATAAACTACATGCACAGATTGCACAGTGGTACACTTCAGGAGATACGCGATCTGCACAGATTGTTCAATGACCTACATGAAGAGATAAGCTACATGCACAGATTGCGCAGAGATATGCGATATGGATAAATTGCTCAATGACCTACTTCCACAGGTAGGTGATATTCTCAGAGTGCTCAATGACCTAACATTCTCAGCAGCCTACTTCCAGTACTGGGCGCGGTGGCTGAATCACTAGATTGCAGGCCTCCTGTGCAGAATGTCGGGAGTTCAATTCTCGGTTGAGTCAAACCTACCATATACGATTCGCGCACTAAAACTCGCGACCCGACCCGACCCGCTTAAAACTGAAAACGGGCCGATTCATTTTTCGAATCGCGAATCGCAATCGTAAGGAAGCAGTTTTAGCCCTAAAAATGAGTTTTAAGTCGTGAATCGCAATCGGTAGGTGTGCTAGGGAAGTGCACACCTCACGACTTTTGGGCAGTTTTAGATCGTATACAGTAGGTGGGTGCGGAAAAACGGTAGGTGTGTACCTAGCATTACAAATTTAGCTGGAAAGCACAACACATTCTATTTGATAGAAAACAACTCAAATGGATTTGTCGATTTGTGTACCTGAACTATGCACATATATATATATATATAATTATATATATATATACGCAGTAAAACCTCTCTAGCCGACAACCTCCACAGATGAACCACTCCACTATATCGAGCGCTTTATTTGTGTCCTAACGATACCATTATAACTATATTCTAACTCCCTAAACCAACCACCTCCCTAAATGGACCAATTAAAGTCGGTCCCTATATCGGTCTATTTAGAGAGGTGTTATTGTATATATGTACTATTTAATTTATAATGTGGATATTAATAACGGTAGTCCATTAATGTTTCTCTCTAACCCTCTTAACATCCATGATATTTGCTGCAGAGCGGGCATTCTCTCCACCCCACCTCCTCCGCGCTGTGAGCCTACTGTCACTCTGCTCACTTTCAAACTGATATATATATATGTATGTATAGAAAAAATCCTCCGCTGTGACTGACACTGGTCTACATCCAGTGGAGGCGAGGAGGCCGAAGGTGGAGCCACCGGTACAATGTTGGTCTTACGGAGTATAACAATAATGATAATAATTCCCTGACGTATCTTTATACTTGCATAATTCATTGTGCATCACATATATATGTGTGTGTACTATATAATTTATTAAGTGGATATAAATAATGGCAGCCCCTTAATGTTTCTCTCTAACCACCTTAACCTCCATGATATTCACTGCGGAGCGGGCATTCTCCTTCTCGCCTCTTCCACACCGGGAGCCAACGCTCATTCTGTTCACCTTCAAACTAATATATTTACATGTACAATAAAACTTCTCTAAATCGGCCGACCACGGGACCGACTTTAACTGGTCCATTTAGGGAGTTGGTCGGTTTAGACAGTTAGAATATCCTTACAATGGTATTTTTGGGACCCAAATAAAGCGATCGATATAGGGGAGTGGTCGATCTGTTGAGGGGTCGGTATAGAGAGGTTTTACTGTATATATATATGTGGATGGTAAATATATGGATCATCCTGAAATTGAAATCAAGTTAAGCATCTCGTGCCTGTGGCGCCCCCTGCCGGGTGGGCGGGCTGACTGCTGATGCCCTACAATTATGAGCTGCTCGCTATATGAGGCAGTGACAGGTTTAGAGCCCCTCTGATGAGATATGCCCTCCTCTGGGACCCCAGCTACTCAACACCCATAACACGCCCCCCACGCCCACACCCACACCTACACCTACACCTACACACACACCGCTACTCAATATCCAAAACACGCCCCCCACGCCCACACCCACACCTACACCTACATTCACACACACCGCCACTCAATATACAAAACATGCCGTCCCACCCCCACACCACACACACACCTACACCTACACCCACACACACCGCCACTCAATATCCAAAACATGCCGTCCCACCCCCATTCCCACACACACACTACACCTGCACACACAGCTACTGAATACCCATAACACGCCCCCCACACCCACACCCACACCTTCACTCACATCCACAGCTACACCTACACCTACGCACACCGCTACTCAATATCCAAAACATGCCGTCCCACACCCACACCCACACCTACACTCACACCCACAGCTACACCTACACCTACACACACAGCTACTCAATATCCAAAACATGCCGTCCCACCCCCACACCACACACACACTACACCTAGATACAGCTACTCAATACCCATAACACGCCCCCCACGCCCACACCCACAGCTACACTCACACCCACAGCTACGCCTACACTCACACCCACACCTACACCTACACCTACACACACCGCTACTCAATATCCAAAACATGCCGTCCCACCCCCACACCACACACACACTACACCTAGATACAGCTACTCAATACCCAGAACACGCCCCCCACCCACACACCCACACCCACACCCACACCCACACCCACACCCACACACCCACACCCATGCCCACACCCACACCCACACCCACACCCACACCCTGCTATTGAATACCCCTAACCCGTCACCCCACCCCCCACCTCCTGCCCCTTATGGCCCTGTCACACTACGACGTAACGACGTCGACGTAGGGAGAACGTGAAGAACGTTGAACTTCTCGGCGTAGTATGCAAATTTGGGCACAAGTTGAACGTGGATGCAGCGTAGTGGACGAGAGCGTAACGTCGGTAAAGCGTAGTGATACCGTCATTCAACGAGAGAGGTCAACGTAATGACGATCACGGAACGTTATGAACGTTATTCCATCGCCAGAAGAACGTTACGTGACGTTAGCTATGTCATGAGACGTTGAACGTACGTTGAATGCACGTTCTCCTGACGTTCTCCTGACTTTCCCATTACGCCGCATGGACGTTTCCACCAGCTTTAATGTGGGTCAACGAGTGGAACGTAGTGGAACGTAGTGGAACGTAGTGGAACGTAGTGGAACGTAGTGGAACGTAGTGGAAGTAGTGAGGAACGTTTGCCTAACGTCCGTTTAACGTCATTGACGTTCGCTGAACGTGAACAGAACGTACGGCGAACGTAAACCCTTACGTTCGAGCTACGTCAAAACTTTTGAACATGTCCAAAACCTCGATGTAACTCGACGTAACACGACGTAATGTGACGTAGAACGACGTCAGTCTAACGTCATTATGACGTCTTCATAATGTAATCCAACGTACATCACCGTAATGACGAAATATCACCACGTTAGGCTCACGTTCGCTCATTACGTTGTAGTGTGACAGGGGTATTATTATGACGAGGCGTGTAGAAGGCCACTGATATTGTTGGTGAAATCTGATCTCAGTAACATCCGATACAATGTCTGTCAGTTTATATACACCAGTATATAGCCTGTCTGTACTGTAAGCTGGTGAGTAGTGTACACGAACGCTGCATGTTGGTGATGACGTCAGCTTTGCCGGATCTGTCAATAAATCATCGACAGCTAGCTGGCGAATTTTTAGTGATGCGCGAAAAGGAAGAAAGCAAGGCGGGGGTGGAAGTAAGGTGAAAAACGGGTAGATAGCTGGAAGGCAGCAGGAGGGCGAGTGCCTGAGGGAGGCCGGCGGGCGACCTTATAAGGGGAAGGGATGGGGGACAGCGGGTGAGGTGTGAATGCTGCCGGCCCGGGGGAGGGCGAGAGGTGGCGAGCAGCGGGCGTCGGGTGAGGCGCGAATGCTGCGCGGCAGGGGGGCGGAGGGAGGAGGCGCGCGGCGGCGTCGGCCGAGGTGCGAAGGCAGCGCGACAGCGCGGGGCGCAGGAGGGTCTCTTCCTCTCCTCGCATCAAACATAATGCTACGCATTACGACCAAAGCGCTACTAAATGACATGGTATGCATAGCTTTCGTGTACAAGTCGGTACAAGATACGACTGAGCGCTCACATATACTGTATAAGATACGACTGAGCACTCACATATACCGTTTCTCGAACGGGCCGATTCATTTTTCGAATCTCATAAGCTTCCAGTCTTAAGGCCTAAAACTGAATTTTAAGTCATGAATCAGAAGACTCAGGTATGTTAAGGGGTCACACACCTAAAGATTGAAACCGACAAAAACCCGAACTTTATTCGCGAAATGGGCATTTTTAGGTTTTATGCGGGAGGTGTGTACCAGGCTTTATATGAATAAATAACAGCCAAGTGCAATCACTACATTTTCACTTGATGGAGATTCATGTGCACAGAATAACAGTGCCATGAATAAGATAAATCAACGATTACCAAGGATAGTGTTACCGTTACCTAGAGGAGGGTCCGTTAATGTTAGTAAGGACGGCATTTTTACTGTCAAGAGCCACGCATGGTTACTGTCATGGATCTTTTTCCTGTCATGCTTTGTGTGCATGTGTGCGTGGGTATGTGTGCGTGTGTGAATGTGTCCGTGAGTGTGTGGGTATGTGTGCGTGTGTGTGTGGGTATGTGTGTGGGTGTGTGTGCGTGTGGGTGGGTGGGTATGGGTGTGTGTGTGGGTATGTGTGTGGGTATGAGTGAGTGTGTGTGTGGGTATGTGTGTGAGTATGTTTATGTGGGTATGTGTGGGTATATGTGTATATGTGCGTGTGTATGGGTATGTGTGTGTGGGTAGCTATGCATGTGTATGGGTATGTGTGCAGGTGTGTTGGTATATATGAGTGTGAGGGTATGTATGTGGGTATGTGTGCATGTGTGGGTATGTGTGCATGTGTGGGTATGTGTGTGGGTATGTGTGCATGTGTGTGGGTATGTGTGTGTATGTGTGCATATATGTGCATGTGTGCGCGTGTGTGTGGGTATGTGTGTATGTGTGAGTGTGTGTATGGATATGTGTGCGTGTGAGTGTGCGTATGTGTGCGTGTGGGTGTGGGTATGCGTGTGTATGGGTATGTGTGCATGTGTGTGGGTATATGGGTGTGTGGGTATGTGTGTGTGGGTATGTGTGCATGTGTGGGTATGTTTCTGTGGGTATGTGTACGTGCGTGTTGGTATGTGCGTGTGTGTGGATATGTATGTGTGTATGGGTATGTGTGCGTGTGTATGGGTATGTGTGCGTCGGTATGTGTGCATGTGTGTGTGGGTCTGTTTGCATGTGTGTGGGTATGTGTGTGTGGGTATGTGTGTGGGTACGTGTGCATGTCTGGGTATGTGTGTATGTGTGGTTATATGTGCATGTGTGTGGGTATGTGTGCATATGTGTGGGTATGTGTGTGGGTATGTTTGCATGTGTGTGTATGTGTGTGTGGGTATGTATGTGAGTGTGTATGTGTGTGGGCATGTGCGTGTGTGTGGGGTATGTGTGACCATGTGTGTGGGTATGTGCGCATGTGTGTTTGGGTATGTGTGTGTTTGGGTATGTGTGCATGTGTGTGGGGGTATGTGTGTGTGTGTGTTTGGGTATGTGTGTGTTTGGGTATGTGTGCATGTGTGTGTGGGTATGTGCGCGTGTGTGTTTGGGTATGTGTCTGTTTGGGTATGTGTGTGTTTGGGTATGTGTGCGTGTGTGTGTGGGTATGTGCGCGTGTGTGTTTGGGTATGTGGGTGTGTTTGGGTATGTGTGCGTGTGTGTGTGGGTATGTGTGCATGTGTGTGTGCGTATGTGCGCGTGTGTGTTTGGGTATGTGTGTGTTTGGGTATGTGTGCATGTGTGTGTGGGTATGTGCGCGTGTGTGTTTGGGTATGTGTCTGTTTGGGTATGTATGTGGTTGGGTATGTGTGCGTGTGTGTGTGGGTATGTGCGCGTGTGTGTGCGTGGGTATGTGTACGTGTGTGGGTATGTGTGCGTGTGTGTCGGTGTGCGTCTGTGTGTGTGTGTGTTTGGGTATGTGTGTGTGTTTGGGTAGGTGTGCGTGTGTGTGTGGGTATGTGTGCATGTGTGTGAGTGGGTATGTGTACGTGTGTGGGTATGTGTGTCTGTGTGTCGGTGTGCGTCTGTGTGTGTGTGTTTGGGTATGTGTGTGTGTTTGGGTATGTGTGCGTGTGTGTGTGGGTATGTGTGCATGTGTGTGCATGGGTATGTGTACGTGTGTGGGTATGTGTGCGTGTGTGTGTGGGTATGTGTGTGTGTGTGCGTGGGTATGTGTGCGTGTGTGTGCGTGGGTATGTGTACGTGTGTGGGTATGTGTGCGTGTGTGTGTGTGGGTATGTGTGCATGTGTGTGTGTGGGCATGTGTGTGTGTGGGTATGTGTGTGTGTGTGGGTATGTGTGCATGTGTGTGAGTGGGTATGTGTACGTGTGTGGGTATGTGTGCGTGTGTGTCGGTGTGCGTCTGTGTGTGTGTGTGGAGTGGTGTAGCTGAGCAAAGTGAGTTGTGAGTGTCATATATTAAAGCACCAATCATCAAAGTGAGTTGTGAGTGTCATATATTAAAGCACCAATCATCAAAGTGAGTTGTGAGTGTCATATATTAAAGCACCAATCATCAAAGTGAGTTGTGAGTGTCATATATTAAAGCACCAATCATCAAAGTGAGTTGTGAGTGTCATATATTAAAGCACCAATCATCAAAGTGAGTTTGTGAGTGTCATATATTAAAGCACCAATCATCAAAGTGAGTTGTGAGTGTCATATATTAAAGCACCAATCATCAAAGTGAGTTGTGAGTGTCATATATTAAAGCACCAATCATCAAAGTGAGTTGTGAGTGTCATATATTAAAGCACCAATCATCAAAGTGAGTTGTGAGTGTCATATATTAAAGCACCAATCATCAAAGTGAGTTGTGAGTGTCATATATTAAAGCACCAATCATCAAAGTGAGTTGTGAGTGTCATATATTAAAGCACCAATCATCAATCCTTTAACTGTGAGGTCAGTGCGGCACCACGGCTGACTTTATAACCAGTTTTCTCCATTTTCCGTTGTTCTCCACTGCCCTCTGGGATTTGCCGAACTCCACGCCTGTTCCTTCGCTGATGTTGTCTTTCTACCTCTTCCTTTGCCCGCCTCGTTTTCGTCCCCAAAGCTGCAACGTCCAATGAAACTGAAAGCATCAAATACCCCCAAAGGTTGTGATTCTGTGAAATAACTATGCTGGCATACTTTGCTATGTCCATTCATTGCACAGGTAGTTGGTCTAGTCTATGACGTCATAAAAGATCCATGAGCACATTGCATGAGATAAAAGACGTCTCTTGTTACCTTACTGGGAAGACAAAATGAGGAGCAGTCCGAGGAGTGTTGTGCTTAGAGTTATGGGATACAGTTGGTATATTCAATGGTGAGAATCGTGTATAGTGTATAGTGTATCGTAGAGGTTGATTAAAGTTGCATGGTCCGATGAAATATAATTTTGTCAAAATTAAAACAACTACTTACATTTGATGCTATATATCCAACTTAGATATTGGTGTATTAGCTAATGATTTGGGACAGTATATACAGAAGAACCAGTGAGTTTATAACCTCACCCCTTTGAAGACTCAGTTTGAAACACCCATTATGCAGGAAGGCCATTAACCAATTAGGCCAATCTCGTGACCCCATTAGCCCCCCCAACCAAGTAGGCCTGCTGTGCAGGGTCATAGAGGGGAAGGGGATATGAGGTGGATGTGTGTATGTGTCTGTGTGTTTCCTGACCTGACTTTACAGAGACAGAGAGACAGACATACACACACAGACATACACACACAAGACATACACACACAGACATACACACACAGACAGACACCCATAGATAGGCACACACAGACAGACATGCACAGACAGCACACACATACACAGAAACACACACACATGCACACACCCGACATACACAGACACACATACACCCAACCTGACTTTGCAGAGAGAGAGCCACACACACACAGACACCCCCAGACAGACACACACAGACAGACATGCAGAGACATACACACATAGACAGACACACATACATATACATAGACACACACTAACATACACACATGCATACACACATACATTACCACCCATATATATACACACAGACAGACACACACAGACAGACATGCATAGACAGCACACACAGACACACAAACACACATACATGCACACACCCGACATACACAGAGACACATACACCCGACATGACTTTGCAGAGATAGACACACACACAGACACATAGACAGCCACACACAGACAGAGGCAGACACACACATACACGCACACACATACATACACACAGACACACACACATACAGACATACACACCCATACACACACATACATACACAGACACACATACACCCGACCTGACTTTGCAGAGAGAGACACACACAGACACACACAGACAGAGGCAGCCACACACATACATACCCACAGATATACACACAGATGCACATACACACACAGACATTACCACACATACATATACACACACATATACACACACACAGACACACATAGATAGACACACACAGACAGACATGCATATACAGCACACACAGACACAGAAACACACAGACATGCACACACCTGACATACACAGACACACATACACCCGACCTGACTTTGCAGAGAGAGACACACACACAGAGACACATAGACAGACACACACAGATAGAGGCAGACACACACATACATACACATACATACATACACACATACATACATACATACATACATACCCACACATACAGAGAAACACAGAAATACACACACACAGATACATACAGACATACATAGACAGACACAAGCAGACAACAGACACACATTATATTTTGTTAAAAACCCTAGTGCCATGGGCCTATGGCACTAATCCAGTCCCAGAAGGGCAACCCAACCAGGAATACCTACCTACAGTCCTGTAAGGTTCCAGGTCATCTCACATCACGTGGTCACCGCGAGATGACCATCTGGGTCATAGCCACAGGACTTTTGACAAGCTTGTCGAAATTATTTTTGGTTCTTTCAGCTCATATTACTTCAAAACTAATCATCTTTAATCAAAATCACTCCGGACTAATGATTAGTAGCTTGTAACGATCAATTTGATATATTTATCTCAAAAATAAGACAAAAATTCAAGTGCCATCGGACCATGCAACTTTAATCATCGTTATATTCACATGCACATTGAAGGCTTTACTTCCTATCAAGACCTTATACTTTGTTGATTGTTGGAGTTCCGATATGTTAGGTCAAGAGTTCAAATCAAATCAATGACTTACATAATTGATACTCATCTCTACCGAGGCCAGACATCCAGCATTACCAGGATACGGCAGGGACCGGTTAACTCGGTATCAGGATAATGTGATGGAGTGGGATATCAGGTCATGGTGCTGGCAGGGGTGATCTCCTAGTGGGTGCATCACTGATAAATAAAGTCGCCATGAGTGTGCACTGTCACAAGTCGGTACCCGTCCTGATATGACCATAGATGTTGCTAGGATGTAAAACCCCAACAAACAAACACGCAAATTGATTACTGGCCTACCTTCCAGAAAACCTGGCATGGTGGCCGAATCGGTGGAACCTGGGCCTCGTGTCTGTGAGATTGGGAGTTTGGTTCCCGGTCGAGTCAAACCAATAGCTTATAAAAGTGATGCTTGTCACTTCCTAGCCTGGTCATCATCATCATGCTGTCGCTCGCGATGCGACAAAAACTGCTTTCATTACTTGACTGTCACTCTCCATTTAGCTCTCTGCTGTGAGAGTGATGTCCAATAGTCGGTCTTAATGTCTCTCAGCTTCAGGTTTCTCTTGATGGTATCCTTGAACTGGAGACGAGGGTGCCCTCTCTTTCTGTAACCAGAAGACAGTTGAGAATAGAGGATCTGCTCTCGTAGCCTGACTGATGACATCCTCATGAGGTGTCCAGTCCACCGGAGATTATTGTGGCCATCATTCCCGTATGTAGAGCCTCGATCATAGTTGTGAACTTCTCTGGGAATCCATACTTCCTCAGTAGCTGCCATAGCCCTGACTGTATCGAACGCCTTAGTGAAATCGACAAATACCATGTACAGTGGTCGGTCCTGCTCAATGCACTTTTCTTGTAGCTGTCGGAGACAAAATATCATATCCACAGTGCTCCGGTTAACTCTTAATTCACACTGTGATCCGGAACTACATCAGATGTTATGTGAATAGATAGTCTGTTGAGGAGGATCCTGGCGACGATCTTGCCTGCAATGGAAAGAAGAGAGATTCCTCTATAGTTTCCACAGTCTTTTCGATCACCTTTCTTGTAGATGGTTACGATGCTGGCATCCTTCCATTCTTGGGGTACAGAACTCCTCCCTAGCCTGGTGCTTGGCATTAATATGATAGGGCAAGGACTGGTTAGCTCAGTATCAGGATAATGTGACTGAGTGGGATATCAGGTGATGGTGCTGGGAGCCTGGTCTCCATAAATAAAGATTCCATGAGTGTGCACCGTTGCAAGTCGGGACTTGACCATAGATGTTCCATAGATATGATAATAGATGTTCCTAGGACGTAAAACCCCAGCAACCAAACGCGCAATTGATCACTCACCTACCGTCCAGAAAACCGAGAGTATGCTTGTCAGTCTGCGTGCTTTGGCAATGCTGCTTTAAACATGGGCTTGCGTCTTGATATGACCTTAAATGTTGCCAGAACGCACAACTCCAACAACCAACCGACTAACATGGCATTGCTGCACATGCGCGCAAAGGTTGTTCCTGATTGGGGTCGCCCCCCCCCCCCTCCATAGTCATCAGCAGTGACGTCACAGGCGGTAGCAGCCGATCATCGGCTTCCTGCTGGTTAGGTCGACAGGCCCCCAACGGGCCCCACTCGGGGCGTCTCCATGGACACGCCCTTCTCCCACAATGCACTGCGTTATTACGTCATGACTGATGAGGCTGGTCGGACGCAGGACGTATATAGGGCAGATAGTGCGGGTCGGTGGGGAGGGTGTGGGGGAGGGTGGGTGTGAGGGGTGGGGGTAGGGTGTCTTAGTGACTTTCAAGGTCAAGGTCATATCGGGCAGCGAGTACACGTACATATACACGTGAACATACACATACGTATTCACATGCACACATACATGTACATGTATATGTACATGTGTACACATGTGAAACATACACATACCATAAACTTACAGGTGAACATACACACATGTGCATACACATGCACATTCACATACACATATGTATTCACATACAGATACAAATGTACATACACATGTACTAAAACATGCACACATATATATATATGCATATACATATACATGTACATGTACATGTATATACACATATACATGTACATGTACATGTATATATGTATATATACGTGCATATATATACATACACATGCACATACACATGCACATACACATACACATATGCACATATACACATATACATATACATACACATGCACATACACATACATATGAACATGCACATGTACATACACATGCACATGAACATGCACATACATATGCACATATACACATATACATAGACATACACATGCATATATATACATATGCACATAGTCATGCACATGCACATACATGTACACATAGATACATAAACATGCACATACAATTGCACATACACATGCACATACATATGCACATACAATTGCACATATACTTGCATATATACATGCATGTAAGCAAAAGGAGGCAACATATGTAATGAATAAGGGCGATATCAGTTTATTTCAATTGCACCAAGCACAATGACAACATGATAATCAAATAGGATTGTAGTATGCGATATCACGTATGCGATATGATGCGATATCAGCGATGAACAATAAGCATCGGTTAATTTGTCTCACAATAATAATAATAATAATAATATTACAATCAATAATCAACGTGAGAATGAGAGCCTTGTAAAAACTTCGGCAGTGGATATTAATATTTTCCTTGTTTGTATTTAATTGCTGAAATCGAAACATACATTGTCCGTAAACACGTGCCCACGCATACACACATGCCCACACGAACATAATTTGTAAACCAATGACTTTAGTCGTCCTGGTTTCGAACCCACTACCTACCGCATGAGAAGTCAGCCAGCCATCTTATCGAGTCGGCCTCCATGCGAATTGAAGGTGCACTGTGTGAGCATGTGTTCCACTCATTTCAAAATACAATTGGAATCGAAGCACACACAAAAAAACAGCTGTACTTAGGACAAAGAAATTGTCGTGGCCTTCACTCTGAAAACGCTGGCTTTTTGAATAGCTTACTCAATGCGACTACAACTTACTTTATGCTTTAACCAGCTAAGAGCGGTAGGAAAATCAGCATCTTTTGAAAAAAGACTTGAATCTGCTCTCCCAATACGCAGCTTTTTCTGGCAGATAAAATGTGTTCTTTTTTTTTAATTGTTTAAAAAAAAAAACATTCTGAAACTGTCATACTGTGGTTTTATTGCGCATTGCTTTTGAATCGTTCCTCTTTATGAGTGAGTATATGCACCAGGCGCGCCGGCCTCACGTGTGGAAGGTCGGGAGTTTGGTTCCCGGTCGAGTCAAACCAATGACTTATAAAATTGATACTTGTAGCTTCCTAGCCTGGCGCTCGGCATTAATAGGGTAGGGCAAGGACTGGTTGGTTCAGTGTACTGTGACTAAGTGGGATAACGGGTCATGGTGCTCTGGCCTGATTACCCAGTGCGGCGGAACTATGAAGGTCGGCATTATTGCACACTGTCACAAGTCGGTACCGGTCCTGATAATACCTTAGATGTTGCCAGGACTAAAACTCCAACAATCAACCAACCAAGCTTATGAGTTTACTCTATTGAAGCGGCCTTCAAACCAACACAAACACACAAATAGCAGACCCTTGTCTATGGTTGTACTAATAACACCGCTGTAAATTTACTAACATTTTGGATATAGATTTGTTTGTTTGTTGTTGTTTTACGTCCTAGCAACATCTAAGGTCATATCAGGACGGGTACTGACTTGTGACATGCGCACTCATGGCGACTTTATAGTGCTGTCCCACTGGGAAACCAGGCCGCTGGAACCATGACCTGGTATCCCACTCAGTCACATTATCCTGACACTGAGCACACCAGTCCTTGCCCTATCCTAATAATGCCGAGTGCCTGGCTAGGAAGCGACAAGTATCAATTTTAAAGTCACTGGTTTGACTCGACCGGGACTCGAACCCACGATCTACCAGCACGGGAGACAGACGCTCTAACTCATTCGGCCATTCCGTCTGGTTTTCTATATAGAACAATTAGCTAAAAACTGAAGGGGGTCTCACTTAAGCCCCAGTCACACCTACCCGGACGAGCCCCGGATTTTGGGCCGGACCACCCCCGGACCAGTCGCCCGGACCGCCCCGGACCGCCCCGGATAAAATCGCTGTTTTCGTCATTTTTTTGCCTCACAGTCACCTTCCCGGATGAGCCCCCGGACGAGCCCCGGACCAGAGGCCAGATCACCCCGGACCACCCCGGACCACCCCCGGACTCCCCAGTGTAGTGACGGACTAGTCCCGGATGAGTGATACGGGGTAAACCTGGCAGTCCAGGGCCATCCGTGGCTGATCCGGGCTGATCCGATGCGTCCACCCCCGGACAGCCCGGACAGGCACCGGTTCAACCCCCGGTCCACCCCGGGACTACCCGGACCACCCCCGGATCATGCCGGATCGAGCCCGGATCGCAAAATGCCCTGGACCGCTCCTGATGTTTTAGACATTTTAAAACATCCGGGGCGGACCCCGGACCAGCCACGGATCTAATTAGCAGGTAACGGCACTGGTGGGCCGGTATTATCACGATAATGTGACTGAATAGGATATACTCGGAACATAGTGCCAACGGTTTAATTTCCCAATGGGGAAGCATTATAAATTCGGCGTGAGTGCGCGCTATCACGAGTCGGTGGCCATCCTGATATGACCTTTGATGTCATCAGGATGTAAAACCCCAAACAACCGAACCGATCAGTGAGTGGTGCCTCCCGTGTTGGTAGACCATGGGATCGTGGGTTCGAACCCTGGTTGAGTCAAACCGATGACTTAAAAATTGATACTTGTCGCTTCCTAGCCTGGCGCTCAGCATTATTAGGATAGGGCAAGGACTGGTTGGCTCAGTGTCAGGATAATGTGACTGAGTGGGATATCAGGTCATGGTGGTGGCGGCCTGGTATCCCAGTGAGGCAGCACTATAAAGTCGCCATGAGTGCGCACTGTCACAAGTCGGTACCCGTCCTGATATGACAGGACCCAGAACTCCACATTTGATCGATTGACCTGATTAATCGATCCTTCAGTTACACCCACTTCTCGTGTGGCAGGTCGGGCGGTTCCAGCCATGGCCGAGTCAAATAAATGATTCACCAAATTGATACTTGTCGCTAGTTAGGTTGACGTTCGGGATTACTGGAATAAGGCAAGGATTGGTGGAATGAGGAAGGCCAATTGTCTGTGATTGAAATGTTTGCAGACTTAAGGAATCAATGTAAAAATGAGGTTGAAATAACAAGAATCTGCCACAGTGCCAGTAGGCCATTCACAGATTAGGTGTACGGGTTGATGAGAGGTTGGTGGGGTTGATGGAGGTAGGGAGGATAAGGGGTGGTGTTGTGGGAGGTTGATAGGAGGTTGGTGCAGGGTTAGTGAAGAGGGTTGGTGCAGGCTGAGGGGTGGGGGTTGATGGGTGGTTGGAGGGGGGATTGGTGTGGAGGTTGGTGGGGGTTGGGCGGGAATTATTGGGGGTTGTTGGGGAGTTGGCGGTGGAGAGGGGGGGGGGGGGTGCCGATTAGTGGGGGGTGGTAGGATGGGGGTTGGGCGGGGATTATTGGGGGTTGTGGGGGAGTTGGTGGGGGGGGGTGGTTAGTGGGGGTTGGTGGTGGTTGACTGCGGGGTTTAGGTGGGTTGTGGGGGCAGGGAGGAGGACTGAAGCAGCTAGCCGATCACTGCTGACCTTGGCTGGAATTGAAGGTCACGTGATGTGCACTCATGGCCCACACCCAACGCCAAGTAAAGTCAATCCCTATTAATCCACAGTGCTGTGTCCCAGGCGCCGTGTCCAATTCACGAGCTCGTCCAATAGGCAATCCATTAAGTGTCGTTGAATAGCGCAATTCTGTTTTCCCACGGGTCTTTTTTTTCCCAGCAGAAATGGGAGAGGGGGATCTCGGGATTAAACCGGGTCGTACAGCTGATGCCGGCTGACCCTTGACCCGGAAGTACTCTTGCGGCTGGTTTCCGGTGGGATTCGATGAATTGGCACAGATATTTATGGTGGAATAAACCATAAACGGGCATTCTTTTGGGGTTTTTTTGGTAACAATTTTATTCATCTGAACACATATTTTGTCAGTGCCAAGGCACATGTCTTCCAGCCACTGAAGCGATAACATTTGGGTTTGTGCACGGTGATGGGGAAGTGGAATGTGCTGTATTGTGTGCAGCACAGTGCACTGTGATACAATCAAAGTCCGGAGCAGCTCATGCCGTATAGTACACAGCATGGGTACTCTTCTCCATTAGAAACCGACTGAGGGATTTTTGGGGATGCATACTATAAATCCTGCAGTGCGACTGACACTGGTCAACATCCGGGGGAGGTGAGGTGGGCGAGATGGCGCCACCGGTACAGTGTTGTATCTTACAGAGGATAACAATAATAATAAGTAATATTCCCTTACGTATCTTTATACTCGCATAATACGTTATACATCACATAAATGTATAAGATATATGCTGCAGCAAGGTTTTCAACCCAGTCCTGATATGACCTTAGATGTTGCTAGGACGTAAAGCTCCAACAACCAACCAAGGTTTGCAAATAGACCTTCTGCTCATGTAACTAAGGGATTGGAATAATAAATATAAACTTTAATGAGTCAACAATGTATTGGAGTAAACAGTAAATTTGGTCATGGCCGATACGAGGCACGAGGCACGAGGCACGAGGCACGAGGCACGAGGCACGAGGCACGAGGCACGAGGCACGAGGCACGAGGCACGAGGCACGAGGCACGAGGCACGAGGCACGAGGCACAGCAGAGGGCACGAGGCACGAGGCACAGGAGGCACGCACGAGGCACGAGGCACGAGGCACGAGGCACGAGGCACGAGGCACGAGGCACGAGGCACGAGGCACGAGGCACGAGGCACGAACCATTGTCGTCTTTAGCACCATTTAAGGCTCATCTTGCGAACACACGGACAAAGAAATGCACAAACACATTCACGTTTATAGAAAGCACCGAAACGCAAAAGTAAGGAAAACAGAAGCTGCCCAGACCCGGGATCGAACCGGGGACCTTTAGATCTTCAGTCTAACGCTCTCCCAACTGAGCTATCGAGGCCGCTTGTTAGTTATAATTGCAGTTACTGCGCAACCTTGATAGAAGTCTGCTTTTAGTTCTAGCTGTGTCTGTTTTGGTTTTACCGGGTACCGACTGGTGAAAGTGCACCCTCATGGCGACTGTTATAGCACTTCGCACACACACATTTCATACACACATTTTACATACACACACTTCACGTGAAACTTCTAAGTTGAGCCACAATCCACGCGAGTCTGATAATGAATGGCCTGCGGACAAACTGGACTGTTGCCGGAGCTGTCCACCACCCAACCAGAGATTTGTTGCTGAGACAGCTCAGCAAACGGACTGTACGTAAACACGGCCGGCCTGCGGGCAGAGGGAAAAACGCGCATGGCGGGCTTCGTGTGAAGTTTACCTTACCTTACCGAGAGTCTCTCCCTCCCTCTCTCTCCCTCTTTCACTCCCTCTCTCTCTCTCTCTCTCTCATGTCTGTCCTCTCTCCTTACCTCCCTCTCTCCCTCCCTCCATCCCTCTCTCCCTCTCTCTGTCCCTCCCTCCCTCTCTCTCCCTCCTTCCCCATCTCTCCCCCTCTCCCTCTCCCTCTCCCTCCTTCACTCCCCCCATTTCTCTCCCCCCCCCCTCCCTCCCTCTCCCTCCCTCTTGCCCCGGTCACATACACGTTAGTGCACGTAGTTGAACGTAGGTGAACATAGTGCAGGCTAAAGGCCGTGTCTACAACGCATCTTGCAAGTGCGCAGCCAACGTGTAAGATCACTTTTTGATGCGCGGGGGGCAAAGTTGGATGTATATATACCGTATACACAGCGTATGATCAACGTATGACAAACGTATGGCTAGTGTGCCTCCCGCCAAAAAACACTTGAAGTACGCTCATGGTACTTTCGCAGAACGCTGGTGAATGTTATATACATTATTCGATCGCCAGAACTACGCCTCATATGTTATCCATACATTGTCAGTACGCGGACTGTACATTCCAACTGCCTTTAACATAGGTCAACGTAGTGCAACATAGTGCAACGTGGTGAACAACGTTTGTCTAACATACATCTAAGGTACATCGACACATATGCCTAATGTATACATAGCGTACGGCCGACGTAAAATCCACACATTGTCGAACGTTGTCGTACATCGAAAGTTTTGTGCATAAAACTTTGCCAACCCCCTAATGCGCGACGCCGTATCTCGACGAACGTCGATGTACATTGACGTATACCGACGAGCAACTAACACACGCATAACGCATAATGACGTATCCTGACGTAGTGGCCAAAAATCGCATACGTCGGCATACGTTGGCGTGATCCATCGTAATGTGACAGCCCTTTTACGTGGGTCAAACGTGGTGTAACTACGTTAAACTACGTTGAAATACGTTAAGGTATGGCAGGTTTTTGTACGGATGAATACGTTCCGGTACGGATAAATATGTTATGGTATGGATAAATATGTTATGGCACGGATGCCGGTACGTTCAACTACGTTCGACTACGTTCGACTACGTTCGACTACGTTCGACTACGTTTGACTACGTTCGGATGTGTTCAGCTACGTTCAACTACGTCCAACTACGTTCAACTACGTTCAACTACGTTCCCCTCTCTGTCTCTCTCTCTTTCCCCCTCCCTCTCTCTCTCCCTCCACATTTCTCACTCTCTCCTTCCCTCTCTCCTTCCCGCCCTTCCTCTCTTCCTCCTTCATCCCCCGATGCCTGCTTCTTTGCTTCCCGGCACCATGACCCGATTTCCCGCTCAGTCACATTATCATAACACTGACCTAACCAGTCCTTGTCCTACCCTACTAATGCCCATTGCCAGGCTACAAGTACCAATTTTGTAAGTCATTGAATTGACTCAACTGGAATTTAACTTCCTGATTTTCTAAGATACTGATTCGGCCACCATTTCCAATCACACAAATAAAAGCATAAGAACAGTTTCGATAAACACGGCGACTTTCTGCTGAAGGATGCCCGACTATTGTACATTCGGCGTGGCATGTCCCACTTGACAGAATATGTTGCAAGTGGGAATCTAACTCTTTCCACATTACCGTCTTTACCGACTCGGCCACGCCGGCCAGTCTAGACTGTTATTTAATGCCTGTGTTGGGTATTTATTCACATTACCCCAACTGGATTGTCACTCACTGCATTATTAATGGCATTGTGCTCACACTGATTCCCTGACTCTCCCTCCCTCCGCGCCTCCACACCACTAAACTTGCCACTCACTGTTCTCTGTGGCGGAGTGGTTAGAGTGTCTGACTTTTTTCTAGGTCGGACTCCTAATCTGAAGGTTGGTGGTTCGATTCCCCGTTCCCCCATCTCTGCCAATTTGGATTTCCACCGCTGTGTATAACTTACAGCGTCATCAAAGGCCAGTTGCTCTCATACCATGTCTATGTGGTGTGGGAGGTTAAAAATCCCTTGGGTCGGTAAAAGTGTAGGCTCGGGCTTTCTATCGACAAACTGTCTAATGGTGAAAACAAGCCTATTCAGGCTTATCCATGATAGGCAGTATAAATCTTCAACAACAACATTATCGTCACACGCCTGGCGCAGTTTTGATTGGACAATCAGCTGGTGCCAAAGTCACAGATTATATAATCTGTCGGTCCCAGCGCGCATTCACCACTCAGACTAGAAGAACACCAAATCGGGGAATGTCTTATAGTGCTTTAAAAACAGAAAATGTTCACTATTTATAATGGCCATGCAATAATCATTGTGTACAAGATTAGTAAATTCTTCTGATGTTGCACCGCAGAAAAGGTCTATTTTCAGTAACCCTTCTTGCCTAGCCGGCTTTAGGCAAAGCAAATTATTCACTTCCGGTGCACTTGTTCGCGCATGCTAGGTCAATGGAAAAGCCGTCTTTGTAAACGCTTCTGATGTCCCACAGCAGCCCAAGTTCCAGCTCACTGCGCATGCATTGTGGAAAAGGTCTATTTTCTGTGTTGTTCTCGCCGAGCCGGCTTTAGGCAAAGCATACGCGGGTTAAGGCACCAATTACTCACTTCCGGTGCACTCATTTGCGCATGTGCCGCGCGGGGAAGAGCCACCTTTGAATAAATTACTGACTGTGAGAAGTGGACCCGTGGCACTCCTCTCTCGCCTTGGATCTGTGTCTAGTGCTTCCTGCAGGATGAAGTGGGTTGGGGGCTGGTTATTATAGGTTCTGGGCTAATCATGCATGATTACCGGAAGGCGTCCACTTCCGGAAGTGAACGACTTCCGGTCGGATATTAGCCCTCCTCGGAGTAAGAGTATATTTCCAGTGTTGTAATCTGGGGTCGTTCACATTTCCGTTTCATTCTCATATAACCTCCGATACAACCACACACACACACACACAAACACACAAACACGTATTTAACACAAACAACAAACATGCACAAAGATCACATGCAAACACAGACAAAGACAACGCAAGCAACACAAGCAACACAAGCAACACAAGCAACACAAGCAACACAAGCAACACAAGCAAAGGTAGCAACACAAGCAACACAAGCAATACAACCAATGCAAGCAACACAAACAATGCAAACAACACAAATGATGCAAGCAATGCAAGCAATGCAAGCAATGCAGGCGAAACAAGCAACGCAAGCAATGTAAGAAATGCAAGAAATGCAATCAACGCAAGTAATGCAAGCAACACAAGCAATGCAATCAACAGAAATAACACAAGTGAAACAAGCAACATAAGCAACATAAGCAACACAAACAACGCAAGCAACATATGCAATACAAGCAACACAAGCAATGCAAGAAATGCAAGCAATGCAAACAACACAAATAACACAAGTGAAACAAGCAACACAAACATTGCAGGCAACGCAAACTATACAAACAGTATAAACAGTGCAAACAGTATAAACAGTATAAACAATACAAGCATTACAAACAGTACAGACAGCACGAACAGTACAGACAGTATAAACAGTACAAACAGTATAAACAATACAAACAGTACAGATAGCACGAACAGTACAGACAGCAGGAACAACGCATAACTAGCCAATGAGATTGTGATGACTGATGACAAATAGCACTTACATAGCTACTTTTTGATTGATGATGATGCAGATAAAGGGGAAGGAGGAGGAGGGCGAAGGTCCCGTAGTAGGAACGATGGAGGGTGGGTGGGTGGAAAAACAATGTGTGCTGATGTTTCTACTGGAGAATGGTAGAGCGTCAAGCGTTGTTTGTTTCTGATATTTCTTCCTAGAGTGGGCGAGATATATTATACAATCTACTGTGATAATATATGCAGCATAGAAGTACTGATGTCTGCTGAAGGCAGGGAATATATGAACGAGGTCAGCTGAAGGTCAAACCTGGCACCATCCATTAGAACACTATCTGCCCCTTTTATGTGCTTCTCACTTGCCTCAATACGAAGAGGTTAATAAAACAAAAACAGCGAGACAGTAGGATCGCAATGCTATACTGATACAGTGCAACCTCGTTATGACGCAATCGTTGGGGTCCATGAAAATGTTTTGTTGGGGGAGCGGGGGGGGGGGGGGAGCAGGGTCACGCTAAATCTGGGTTCAGTTCGCTGAATTACCCTGGAATTAAAGAATTCCGGGTTCAGTGAATCTTCACGTTACATCCAAATTTGTGTAAAATCAGGGCACATAAAATCGGTGTTTCACTGTATTGGCATTGTGTAATGTCGAAAGTCTACCAGAAATACCCATAGAATATTGCAGAATGTATTGATATATTAATATATTCATATGTTGGTTTATATACTCATATAATGAAGCTCCATAGTATAGATTATAGATTAACCTATTCATAATCATCTACGTAGTTATATGATCGCACATATTCAACTTAAATACCATTGAACGTGGTGGCCTAATCGGTAGAGCGCAGGATTCCTGTGAGGAAGGTCTGGACTTTGAATCTCGTCAAAGCAAGATCTTACCAAGTTGATACTTGTCGCTACCTAACCTGGCACTTTGATTTACTAGGATCAATCAAGGACTGGTTACCTCAGTATCAGGATAATGTGAGTGTGTGGGAAATTAGGTCAAGGTGCTGGCGGCCTGGTCTCCCAGTGGGGCAGCACTATAAAGTTGCCATGACTGGGAACTGTCACAAGCGGGTACCCATCCTGATATGGCATTAGATGTTGCCATGATGTAAAACCCCCCAAAAAATATATATATATATATATATCATATAATGTGTATTATAATGTATTATAATAATATAAAGAACGAAGCTGAATCCAAGGTTAATTATTATTATTATTCTAATTGTCCTTTCGATATCTAGTATTAAGAGTCGCGCACCTACCTTTTTATGCGCGCGAGTATGGGGCGCAACCTGTGTCGCGCGGAAATATCACTGAAACGGACTCACTTCGACTACTTTTTTCCTGCGAGTATAAAAATACGGGAGGGAATTGTTCTAATTATTGATATTAATTGATATTACTGATATTATTGATATTACCGATTTTTATACTCTGTAAGACTCCACACTTGACAGGTGGCGCCACCTGCGGCCCAGCTCACCTCCAATGGGTGTCGGCAAGTGTCAGTCGCACTGGAGTATTTGTGTACAGTTGTCGCATATGGACTTATATATTAACAACTGTGTCACTGTGGTGGTACATTTAGTAGGACCGAAGACAATGTACGACAAGACGTGGTGTGGGGAACCCGACTCTACATATATATCACACGCGTTACTCACCGCTTTCACATGAAATCCAGCATATGTATAATATAAAGTCAAACCTCTCTAAATCGACCGACCATGGGACCGACTTTAAGTGGTCCATTTAGGGAGGTGGTCGGTTTAGGGAGTTAGAATATCCTTACAAGGGTATTGTTTGGACCCAAATAAAGCGATGGATATAGGAGAGTGGTCGATCTGTGGAGGTGGTTGGGTAGAGAGGTTAAGCTGTAATATATTTATCTCAGAATATGACAGAAACTCTCAACCATCGGCCTACACAAATTTAAGTGACTATGCATATATATCCGACTTTAGTTAAATACTGTTTGTGGCGAACAGTTAACGTAGAAGCTGTGTGTGTGGCTATACATAGAGCAGTGAATACACCTCCAGATAAACACAGGGTGTTTGCGGTCCTGTCAGTGGGAAAGTGCATATACAACTTAAAAGACCTCTTGGTGCTTATCGGAAAGAGTAGCCTGTGTGGCGGCAGAAGGTTTCCTCAAAGAAATATGTCGGAATGACCATATGTTTGACGTCCAATAGCCGATGATAAAAATTTGCTGGAGAGTGATGGCTAACCAAATATGAATACAGAGGAGGGTGGAGATGATATGTCATCTGTAGTTTTGTATACAGACTTAGATATTAGAAAAGAGAAATAGGATAAACCGTAACAGGGACCAGACGCAGCTGCCACCCACAGGTGGCTCCATAGTGGCAGAAGCAGGAACTAACTCCTATGGCAGTTAGATAGTAGGTAATAACTAATATATAGAAGAGAACTGATAAGTGGTAGTGTCCTCGTTTATATTCCCATAATAGATTATAGAGCATATATATATCTAATTCCAGTGCGCGAGTCACAGTATTCACGGCACTGGTAGCGGTGGGGGGTGGTGGCGCCACCTGTCCCACCGTGAAGAGGGGGTCAGCCATAAAGTAGTACACACAATTTGGGTGGCCAATATAGGGAATCTTCTCTTACGCACCTTTATACTCACATAACTTTTATACATCACATATATATGGAGATGGCAATTGTGCCTGAAAGGCAATGGGCATTGTGTACTAGCTTTAAGACCATCACAACCACTGTTCAGTAAACCACAGTAATGTGACTGAGTGTGATATTGAGCCATGGTGCCCAGTGGGGCAGTACTAAAAAGCTGACTGCTAGTCCTCTATATCCCAAGTCGGTATCCGCCCCGATATGGACCCTAGATTTTGCAAGGACTAAAAGACACAGAATTCTAAATTAATCCGAAGCTGTAAAAAAAGAAGTTTGCGTTATTTTACGACACCTCTAGAGCACATCGATTTTTATCATCAGCTACTGGACATCAAACATTTGGTCATTCTGACATATTTCTTTGGAGGAAACCTGTTGCCGCCACATAGGCTACTCTTTCCGAATAGCAGAAAGGGGTATTTTATATACAATTTTCCACAGACAGGAAAGCACATACCACAGCCTTTGATGAACCAGTTGCAGACCACTGGTTGGAACGAAAAATATCCCAAACTGCAAATGGATCCACTGAACAGGATCGATCGCATAATATCGGAAGGTGTTCACTGCCTGAAATCACCACCAGGGGGCCCTCAATCAGCGAACAGCTGCAACCCCCCTGTCGAACCGGCTCTGTGGACCAGTGGACCGGTGGACCTGTGTACAGTTGCCGCATATAGCTCCCTCCAGTGTGCATGTATAATGCAGAAGGCTGCCGCAGAATGCGGACACCAGAGGGCGCCAGTGAGTGCTTGGATCAGCCCGGTAGGGTGGGTGGGTGGCTGGGTGGGAGGGTGGGTTTTGGGTGGGCGGGCGCGGTGCTATACTTCTTGGTTGGTTGTTGGAATTTTAGTCCTGGCAACATCTAAGGTCATATCAGGACAGGTACCGACTTGTGACAGTGCATACTCGTGGTGACATTACAATGCTACCCCAGTGGGAGACCAGGCCGCCAGCACCATGACCTTATATTCCACTCAGTCATATTATCCTGACACTGAGCTAACCAATCGAACTCCCGAACTCTCACACGGGAGGCCTGCGCTCTACCGATTCGACCCAGTATGTTATGCTTGTTTATTGGGGCTTACATCCTACCAACATTGGGGCTTTATATCCTAGTAACACCCAAGGTCTTGTGAGGATGGTACCGACTTGTGGCACTGCACATTCTTGACGACTTTGATAATGATGCCCCATGGGGAGACTAGGCGGCTGCCACTATGACCCGATATCCCACAGTTGCGTTTTGCTAATACTGGGCAACCTTGTCAGTGTGATATCCTATTAACAGCACTGATTAATGCCGAGTGCCAGGCTAGGTAGCGACATGCATCAAATTAGTAAAGGCCCTGTCACATTATGACGCATCTTGCAAGCGCGGGACCAATTTGTAAAATCACTTTTTTACGTCGAGAATCGTCAAACTTTTCAGTACGGGGGGCAAAGTTGGACGTATATATACTGTATACATAGTGTGTGGCCAATGTATGACCAACGTATGGCTAACGTGCTTCCAGAGAAATAATGCTCGAATTACACCCATGGTCCATTCACAGAATGCCAGTGAACATTATATACGTTATTCAATCATCAGAACTATGCCTCATACATTACACATGCTGGAGAAACAATAAACCTACGTTAGGCGTATGTTAGACTATGTTATCCATACATTGTCAGTATGCGGACTGTACATTCCCACTGCCTTTAATGTAGGTCAACATAGGTCAACATAGTGCAAAGTAGTGAACAACATTTGTCTAATGTACGTCTAACATACATTGACATACGCCTAACGTATACATAATGTACGGGTGATGTAAAATCCACACATTGTCGAACGTTGTCGTACGTCGAAAGTTTAGTGCATGCACAAAACTTTGCCGACCGACCCCCTGACGCACGACGCCGTATCTCAACAAACGTCAACGTACATTGACGTACACCAATGAGGCCTAATGCATGTGTAATGCATAACAACATATTCGGACATAGCAGCCAAAAATCACATACGTCGGCGTACATTGGCGTGATGCATCGTAATGTGACAGCCCCTTTAGTCCTTGGTTTGACTCGGTCGGGTTCTTTTCTTTTTTTTATTTTTATTGAGGCTGTATTTATTCTGTCCATAGCATGTAAGCCTGGGTACCCAGGCTTGTTTTCAATGCTGGCCAGCTGTAGTGTTGGTGTTGTCCTACCAAACAGTAGCTGCTGATAAGTTATTTGATTGTCTGCATTTCAGTAGCCGATAGATAGTCTGTTGGTACGTTTAGTAGCCTATGTTAGTTTGTTGGGCCCTCTTGGCATTGTATTTTTGTTCTATTGTTATTACTATGTTAGTTGTTTTCTTAAGGTTCTATGTTAGTGTTTTGGGGTTTTCTTGGGAAGAGTTTTCCGCTTTTTTCTACTTAATTCTATACTAGCCTATTTTATTTACATGTCCATAGGCTTGTATGTAATAGGTGGTTGAGTTATGTTTGTTTGAAATTGATTTGATTATATTTTGACACCACGCCCTCCTACATGGGAAGCCAGCTAGCGCTCTTACCGCTTCAGCCATCACGTCCAGTCTGCACACTGAGATGGTGAGATAACGGCAACTCTATAACTGCAGTAGTGCATAAACCACATGGGGTTATATGTCCTAGCAACACACGTGTCCCAGGGCCGAGCAGTCCTCGCCCCTGTCTTAGTATTATCAAGCGACATGCAATGAAATAACATGGCTCAATTTCGCAAGGCTTTGGTTTGACCCTGTCAGGGATTGATCCTGGGACATGTGGTCCGATCCCACTATGTCTTCTGTATGTACCTTCTATGTACCTTCTGTATGATTCAGTAGTTTATTATTGCTGCAGGCCAGAAATATAACAATCCTCGACACTTAGTGAACTCTCCCCCCATCCTCACTTAAAGTCTCATTGCTTTACACTTACACTTATCCTCTTCTGTTTAAGAAATTAGGCATCAATGCCTGTTAGCAGGTTTGGCCTGTCTACGTGGGACGTAGTGAAATTATAGTTTTTGTGCGGCGAGCACTGACTGTAGCGGTAATTTACCCAGTCCTTATCGAGGCATCCTTTGAAAGAGTTTAAGCTTGGGGCATTCACTACATCAGCTGGTAATCTATTCCAAGTGTTCCTGGCTCTTTCAGTGAGGAAGTTTTGACGAACTCGCTTGTTAGTCCTGGGTTTGACAATCTTCTTATTATGCCCTCTGGTTATCAGACCATGTGTTGGGTCGAGTATGATATACCGGTTTTTGACTGTATATGTTCTGCTGAGGTGTTTGTAGATCTCAATGAGGTCTCCGCGGGCCCCTCTGTAGTATAGGCTTGGCAGGTTTAGTGCTCATAGTCAGTCTTCATAAGAGAATTTCCCCAGGGTTGGTACTAGGCGGTTTGCGCACCTCTGTACTCTCTTGAGAAGTTCACAGTCCTTCCTGTACATTGGTGCCCATATTCTAGTTTGCATCTCACCAGGGATGTGTATAGCTTGGTCAGACTGACTTCACTCAGGTATGTGTAAGTACGTCTTATGAGGCCGACTGTTCTATTTGCTTTCCCAGCCTGTGTCTCACAATGAATAGAGAAGGTCAGGCTCGGGTCTATCCAGACCCCCAAGTCTTTTTCGAGATCCATGCTCTGCAACTCTATCTGTTCCCCTGCAGCTGGAGACATTTTATAATTTGCCCTCTGATTGCTTCGTCCGAGGTGGAGCACTTTGCATTTGTCGGGGTTAAATCTTAACTGCCATGCATCAGCCCATACTTGTAGGTTATTCAGATCGTCTAGCTACATCAGACTCATAAAGTCTTGAATGTCTTCCTTTTCTGGTTATTTTTTCTTCTTAGATAAAGAGAATAGCTTAATTTGTATCGTCTACCTTTTTTCAGTTTGAAGTAGTTAAACAAAATTATTAATAGTTTTCACATTTGTTTTAGTTTGCAGTAATTAAAAATCCTCCGATGAGATTGACACTTGTCAACATCCAGTTCTCCCTAGCCCTGCTCTGATTGGATGACCCTCCCCCCTTCTTCACCCACCCTCCCACGCTACAGCACATACGGTGTCGGTCGTGAGTGCAGGTGGCGCCACCTACAGATTCAATATAAAAGCTTCATTGACTTCCTCTTGACGAATAACTAGTGGCCTTAAGCAAAGCACTACTGTCCAAACAACAATTGGCCTGAAACCAGTCAAACTAGTAACTTAATAATGGCTACTTTTCATCCTCACCTGGCTGTGGAAAGTATTAGGATAGGGCAAGGACTGGCGGAATCAGTGTCAGTATAATATTGATTCAGTTCCATTCAATTCAATTCAATAATGTGATTGAGTGGGATGTCGTTTCATGGCACTGGCGGAATGATATCCCAGTGAGGCAGAACTATAAAGCCACATTGCATGCACGCTGTCACCAGTCAGTGCATATCATTAGGATGCAAAAACTACATAACACAAGCACAGAACACACACTGCCCCCTGCCGAGTATTGTAGGCCTCCCAACAACTGAACACAAAGTCATGTCATTCTGCGGACACTGGTACATAAAACCTCCCCTAAGCAGCTGGTAGGGTGGAGACAGCAATTGTTGCAAATCTTCAGCCTTCAGTTGGAGACCCTCGCATGCCGTGAACTCAATTCAAATTCAAATTCAAATTAAATACACGATTTCCGCGACTAGTACGACACCTGGCGATAGGCAATGACACGCGTGTTGTGGGTCGACAGCGTGTCACTGTGTTGTTTTCTAGTGGATCAAGGTTTGCGATGGTGCGAGAGTTGGAGGGTTGGCACTTCTACATATCAAACTACTATTCTTTCTTAGTGCCAACCTGACTCTTATAATAAACTGCTAAATCTATTTATATTACTACTTAAAGTAAGCGCTTCGGGCAGTTCATAAATGACAGCTGGGGTATGTGATAGGTCACAGCCCACCAGCGGGACGCCCAATGGAAGGTAACCATGCCAAAAGTAGCCAGATAACACACCACACAGCTACATACAAGCCTATGATATGTAAATCGGAGTAGGCTACTCTAGTCATAAGCGTAGACAAAAATAAAATACATATATGCCAAGAAAATTTTAAAAAACTAACATGGGCTACTAACCATACCAACCAATTATCTATCTGCTACTGAAATGCAGGCAATCAAATACCTTATCAGCAGCTACTGTGTGGTAAGATAACACCAACACTACAACTGGCCAGCATTGAAAACAAGCCTGGGTACCCGGGCTTATATGCTATGGACAGTATAAATACAGCCTCAATACAAAAAGAATTGCAAACAGCGTGTGTGTCGACTCCTGCCTTATAGCAGTTGAGGATACACAGGGTGCCTCTGGTGACAGATGCTGTGACCCACAAGTCCAGTCTGGATTATGCTCTGCGCCTGCGTCGTGGAAATCGTGTATTCCTCGTGTTTTGATGAACTAATTGGTCGTAATGCGAAGCATTACGTTTGATGCGAGGAAAGGAAGAGTCCCTCCCCCCCCCCTCCTCTCCCGCGCTGTCGCGCAGCATTCGCGCCTCGCGCGACGTCCGCTGCTCACCCTCGCCCTCCCCCGGCCCTGAGCGTTCACGCCTTCCCTGCCACTGCTCACTTTCTCCCGTATAAGGCCGCCCGCCCGCCTCCTTCAGCCATTCGCCTCCAGTCTCCACCACGCCGCCCTTCTTCTACTTTGGCACTCCAGCCCGGATCTACTCCACCTCGGACCGCTACTCCTCGGCCGATCCTACACCATGCCCGGGCGCGGAAAAGGAAAGAGCCGGAAGGGCGCCAAGACGTCCGTCATGGCCACGCCCGGACCCTCCTCGGGCTCCCCGGGAGGCTCCGTCCCGTCTACGGCCCCGGCGTTGCCCGCAGCACCCTCGGATGGCCCCACCAGCCAGACGGCCCTCCTCATCGAGGCCATCACCCGTCTCACCAGCCGCATGGACACCCTCGAGACGGGGCAAGCCCGAGGGGCCCCGGGGAGCCCCCCGCCCACGCCGAGGCGGGAGCCCGCCTACAGCCTGCCGCACGTCCCGGCGCCTCGGGCATGCGCCGCAGCCGGGAGCCGGCTGCCGCCTCCACCTCAAGCGACTCAGCCCGGAGGCCTACACCCGCAGTACGAGGGGTACACCCGCGCCCACGCCAGCTCGGCGCCGCCGCCCACCTACCGCCAGGACCCCGTGGAGCACACTCCAGCATCCGCAGCCGACGCGGTGCGCGAGATACTGGCATCCGCCGAGGCACAGCACACCGTGCGCCGCCGAGGTATTCCCCCATATTACGTGTTTCCCTGTGACCTCGTGGAGAGGGGGGCGGGGCGCAAGGCGGTGAAGCTCGGAGAGGCCACTAAGGACGAGTATAACCTCGCCCTCCTCTCCATGGTCAACCACCCCTCCTTCCCGGACCACTCCCTCCAGGGCCTACACCACCACCACTTCACCGTCATGAGAGACATCCTCATCCACCCCTGGCCAACCGTCCGCCGATACTCGGAAATGATTTTCTCTTGGATCGCGGACGGTAGGCTCCCCCAGGGGTGGCACGACCCTGTGGCCCTCAACATGCTCAGGGTCGACTCCCTCACCACCCCCGCCCAGCAGCCCTCCACAGCCCCCCCCGCTCGCCCAACAGACCCAGCCAGAGCCCGCCAACAGCCCCGCTCCCAGCCCAGCCCGGATCACCTACAGCAGGGACCTCCACGGGGCCCCCTGCAACGCTTGGAACCGGGACCCTGCATCCTGCACCCAAGCCGGCCCCAGGGAGGCCCACGGCCAAGGGGGCGCCAGGCAGCGGCACACGTGCGCTTACTGCGCCAATGTGCGCAAAATGTTAACTGCGCACAGTGAGGATGTGTGCAACTCCAAGCGCAACCGTGGGCGCGCGATGCCCGCCACCTCGGCGGATTTTTAGTCCGCCGGTGCCCCCCGGCCGGCCCGGAGGCCTTTAACCGGCCCACTACTGCTCAGATCAGCCCCGACGACATCCACAAGCTAGCCAGCCCCCATGTCACCACCCCCGGCATCGGACCGCCGCTCCTCCTCGGACCGATCCGACCGGCCAAACACCGGGCCGCCCCGGGCACCACCAGCGTCCCCGAGGCCCAGCCCGCCCACCTCACCGGAGCCACTCCAGCCAGCACCGCCTCCACCGACCGGGATCCCCTCCCCGCCCACAAGGCCCTCGCCGCCTCCCTACACCGGCTGTCTACCAGCACCGTCGACCCAGACTTCCACCTCACCCTAGGCGACACCGCCTTCCTCAGCCCCCCCGACCCCGAACCCGACCCCCCCCCCGCCCCTCCCCGCTACCCCTCCTCCCCCCACCCAGCACGACTTCGCTGCCCCCCTCGCCCGCCCCCACCGCACCTCCTCGCCCGACCGCCACCCAGCCCCCGCCCCCGCCCCAACACTCGACGAGCCCACCGTCGACGTGATCAACCCCCACCTGCAGGACACCCTCCCAGCCGCCCCCTCCTGCGGCCCCACCCCCTCCCAGTACCGGTCCACCCTCCTCTCCTCCTGGCCCCACACCTCCGGCGAGGCTGGGATATCATTCAACCATGCCTACACCACCCTCCGGAAAGCGGGCCTTCCTAATTTTTTGTCCGCCCGCATTCCCCTCCCCTCGGGCCTCCACATCCCCGCCTGCCACACCCACCTCCGCCACTACACCGACCCCGCCGTCCTCGACTTTCTCGAGTTCGGCTTTCCCGCTAACTACTCCGCCTCTACCCTTCCCCGCCCCTCCTTCTCCAACCACCGAGAGCCCCCCGAGTACCTCTCCCACATCCGAGACTTCGTCAACACGGAGCTGGCCCTCGGCGCCCTTATCGGCGCCTTCACCGTCCCCCCCTTTACCCCTTGGACCCAGGTCTCCCCTATGATGACCCGCCCCAAGGCCGACTCGGGAAAGAGGCGGGTCATCGTCGACCTCTCCTACCCCCTGGGGGCGAGCGTGAACTCGGGCATCCCCCGGCACGAGTTCCTCGGGGAATCCCACACCTACACCCTCCCCTCCGTCGCCGACGTAGGCCGCCGCCTCATCGACCAGGGCCACGGGGCCTACGTATGGACTGCCGACATCTCCCGGGCCTACCGCCAGCTCCGTGCCGACCCTCTCTCCTGCCCCCTGTTCGGCATCTGCCTCGACGGCAACACCTATATAGACCTTGCCCTCCCCTTCGGGTGCCGCACCTCGGGCGCTGCCTGCGTTCGCGTCACCGCTGCAGTGGCCTGGATCATCCGGCGCGAGGGTTTCCACGCCCTCGTCTACGTCGACGACTTCATAGGCTGCGAGGGCTCCTACCTGAGGGCGTGCCAGGCCTTCGACGCCTTCCTCGCCCTCACCGCTGCCCTCGGCCTCGACGTAGCACCCGGAAAGTGCCATCCTCCCGCTGTCCGCCTCCTCTGGCTAGGGTTCGCCCTCGACAGCGAGACGATGACCATCCGGGTCGCCCCCGCCAAGATCCAGGCCCTCATCGACGACTGCGACGCTCGCATCGCCCAGCCCACCCTCGGGAAACAACAGCTGCAAAGTCTCCTGGGCCGCCTCAACCACGTGAGCGGCTGTGTGCTCCCCGGCCGGAAGTTCATGGCTCGGCTCCTCGGGGCGCTCCGCAGCTGCTTCGGCGCCGCCTCCATCACCCTCGCCGAGGACGCCCTCCGGGATCTGAGGTGGTTCGCCGCTTATGGACGGATCTCCAATGGTATCCTCCTCCGAGCCCCGGAGGGTCGCCGCTGGGTGATCGAGTGCGACTCCTGTCTCACCGGGGGCGGCGCCCACTCCCCCACGCACTACTACGCCCGAGGGTACTCCTCTGGGGTTCCGGGCGCGCTTCCCCTCCATCCACGAACTCGAGGCGGTCAACCTCGTCGTCGCCCTCCACTCTCTCCTCACGGAAGACATCGCGGGGGCGACGGTGGTGGTCTACACCGATAACATGGCCTCGGCCACCGCCCTCGAGTCGGGACGCGCCCGAGACCCCACCCTCGGGACCTGCGCACAGGAGCTCTGGTTGCTGGCGGCCTCCGGCTCCTTTCACCTTCACATCACCCACAAGCCCGGGGCGGTCCTCCTCCTCGCCGACGCCCTAAGCCGCGCCCACCTCGCCGGCCCCTGGGCCGAAACGGAGCGAGGTGGCCTGCCTCGGGCTCGCCCCCACTACCGCCTCACATGACGCTTTTCCTTTCCATCCTGGCTTGTAGGCTTCCTGCCCGCCGAGATCGATGACGTCGCCCGCCCCCGCCTCGCAGCCCTCGCCCCGGCGACCTGGAAGAACCGCCGTCGCCAGGCCGAGGACTTCGTCAGCTTCACTGTTGCCCGAGGTGTGGACCCCCTCGCCCCATCGGCCTTCGACGTCGCCGCCTTCACCGCCTCCCTCTACGCCCGCGCCCTCGCTGCGGCCTCCGTCAAGAACGCCGTCTCGGGAGCGCGGACCTGGGTGGAGGGGGCGGGGGGCCTCACCTCGGGTTTGACGCCCGCCTCGCCAAGGACGTCTGCCGGGGGGGCGAGCGCTCCTCCGCCCACGTCCCGCGTCAAGCGACGCCCCTCACGCCGCACCAGCTGACGCTCGCCATCAACCACCTCGCCTGCGCAGGGCCTACCTCACTCGTGCCTCGGGCCGCCCTCCTCCTCGGGTACTTCGGCATGCTACGCCAATCTAACCTCCTGGCTCCGAGCCCCGAGGGGTGGGGGGGGCCCCCACACCCTGACCCGCGCTGACGTCCGCCCCGCACCCGGGGGCCTCCGGCTCCTGACAAGGAGCTCCAAGACCATCTCCGGGCCCTCGGGCGCGGTGGCCCTCTTCATCCCTGCCATCCCCGGATCGCCTCTATGCCCGGTATCGGCTTGGCAGCTCGCCCTCGCCCAGTCTCCCGCGCCCCAAGACGCACCGGCCTTCTTGATGCCCTCCGGCCGGCCTCTCGACCCGCGCTCCCTCACCGAACTCCTGAGGGGCGCCCTTAAGGCCCAAGGCATTCCGGCGCCCGAGGCCTTCACCCTCCACAGCCTCCGCCGGGGCGCCGCCCAGGCCTGCCAGCGCACCGGGGTGCCCCTCCCCGACATCATGGCCCAGGGGACCTGGACCTCCGAGGCGGTGCACTCCTATGTACCCCGCCTCGTCCCCTCGGGTGCGCCTCGAGCCCTCTCCTCCGTTTTGGTGGAGGGCTCTTCGGCGCACCCCCGGTCATAGACCCTCAGGACTCCCTCCTCGGGCCGTTCCCTCGGACACTCATTTCAGCCTATAGCCTACCCTCGATTTCTCTTAATTTGATATGTACTTCAGAGTGATACCTACCCTGTATATCTTTTCTATATGTTTTGATATTTGTTGCTGTATATTGCTTTGTTCATATTATTGCCCGAGGCGTCTCAATAAACGCCTCAGCTTCCCAGCTCCGAGTTCTGTCTTCCTTTTCGCGCATCAAGGCTACATAGTCCGATGAAGACATCACATTTTCAAAACCAAAGCTGTTATGTAGATTTGATTCTACATCTCTAACTGAGATGATGGTGGACTTATTAAGCATTTGTCGCTTTGTAGAAATAAAAGGGAATACTGGAGTAATTTAATCAAACCTATTACTGCAGTGGCCTATTGACACTATTCACGCCGCAGCCATGTTGAAACCAGAACGAGGCCACGTACGCGTCTGTGAGGTGCTGCTGTATGAAAAGTCATGCGAATACTTTTTTGTCGACCAAAACCTCTCGAAATTACTCAAATTCAAAGGTTTTCATTCTTTAAACTATGATATTCATCTTTGCATACCTGTTTTCTATCTATTGGCCAGTTTTCACAAAGATCGGGAAACCCTTGCATGGTTATTTTCCCATTCTTTAACTACAATGTGACCGTCAACTTCAAGTCTACATTGTTATGGTGGTATCATGTACCATGCAGCACTGCCAACTAGTCTTAGTAATTACAAATTAATAAAAGCTTTAAAAGGGGTCAAATATATTTTTTTAATATATCTATATTAAGAAAGTTATGCAATTTTGAATGTATGAAAAGATTGGCAGCCAACGTGAGTGACTTTGTTGACATTGCCTACTGAGATGCATCTGATGATCACTCAATCTTCATGAAAATTGACAAATAAATAGAAAAAATGTATGCAAAAATGAATATATAGTTTCAAAAGTGAATATCTTCAAATTTTAGTCCTGTAATTTCTGTTGTAGTTCATACATATCGGCACCCAGCAGTGTCTTATGACCATTTCCAATACCGACGCGTACTCAGCCTCGTTCTGATGCCTTATTAGGTCACGTGTGAATAGTGTGAATGGTGTCAGCATTTTGGTGTGATTGCCAAAACTAATTTGCACTTCAAATATCTCAAACGTAAGCCATTTAAAGTATAAGTTATTTCAAACTAAAGTAAGGTAGATTATAGCAATCAATTGACCATAATGTATCTCAAAAAGAGGCGGAAACTCGAAACCAGCCGAATATTACTTCCTACACCAGGGAGGGTGTGTAGTTCTGCTATTTGACACCAGAGGGCAGCACCAATGGTAGCTGCATCCATGACGTCCACTTGTAGTGTTTTAGCGAAACGCCCGAAAGTTTGCAGTCACACTGGTTGGTTGGTTGTTGGAGTTTTACGTCCTGGCAACATGTAAAGTCATATCAGGACGAATACCGACTTGTGACAGTGCGCACTCATGGCGACTTTATAGTGCTGCAACCCTGAGAAATCAGGCCAAAGATACCATCATCCGATATCCCATTCAGTCACGTTATCCTGACACTGAGCTAACCAGTCCTGGCCTTATCCTATCAATGGAGAGCGCCAGGCGAGGTCATTGGTTTGACTCGACAGGGAACCAAACTCCCGATCTCCCGCACGCGAGGCCCGCGCTCTGCCGATTCGACCACCGCGCCCAGTCTGCAGTCAGATTGAATCAAACTCCAGGATGCAGGTTGCACACTATGGGTCTAGTTGACACTTTGATGGCGCATTCCTATTGAGATAACACAGATAAGCTATAAAACTATATTAAGCGCCACAGGCGGTTACCATGGTTACTTCCACCGCTATTCACTGTAGTGGTAAACTCGATACAGTATACCCCCGTTAAACCAAACTTGAAGGGACCCTAGAAATTTGTTTGGATTAACCGATTATTTGTTTAACCGAGCTTTGGCTTTGACTTTGACTTGGCTTTGGCAAAAACGCGGGTGCATTATGAATGTAATATAAAATGTATGTGGACACTTTGATTATTGCCATTTATGTATATACAGTATAACCCTGTTAAACCAAGCTCAGTTAAACCAAACAATCGTTAATCCAAACTTTTTTCGACGGCCTGGAAAAATACTACCATTTATCACATAAAAATGTCAGTGGGGTCTCAAATGACCTTATAACCACATGAAAGTTTGGTTTAGCTGTACCGGAAGTGGTCTGGGGTCCGACAATATTGTTTGGATTAACCGATAATTTGGATTAACCGGCTTTGGTTCAACTGATTTTTATATATGATAAATGGTAGTATTTTGCCGGGCTGCCGAAAACAGTTTGGATTAACCGATCGTCTGGTCTAACCGAGCTTGGTTTAACAGGGTGGATGGAGAGATGATGTTGTCCATCCAGTGGAAGATACGTCCAGGGTGCATCAGGTATTAGAGAGAGGAGGCGCGTCATCTCTGGAAAATCAAGCGTAATGTGAACATCGTGACCACTCTGATGATTTTATGTTTCTTCCTTTTTTCCATTGAAAAAACAGGGTAGGTGTAATAGGGTGTCGATACAATCAACATTACTTTAGTTTGAAACAACTTTTATTTTAATTGGTTGATTTTGTGAAGATGTTTGAACTGACATGGCAGAATAAATGCCACAAACCTTGCCGAATTGCAGTGTATGTCGTAAAATTAATGTATCAAGCATTCACTTCAAATATCTCCCAAATTAACCCCATTTTTGATTTTAAAAAAGGTACTTCAAACTAAAGTAAAGTAGATTATGGTGATCAATCAATAATATTTATGTAGCAAAACTCAACGCCATCGGAGTTGCCAGGTATTGGTTTATTGGGGTCTGACCCCCCACCACCACACCACAACACCACCACCACACCACCACACCACCATACAACCGCACCACCCCACCACCACACCACCACCCCACCCCACCACCGCATCACCGCACCACCACACCACTACCCCATTATCCCACCACCCAACCACCCCACCACCGCATCATCCCACTACCACACCACCACACCACCACACCACCACACCACCACACCACCACACCACCACACCACCACACCACCACACCACCACCCCACCACCCCACCACCCATCATACCACCACTCCAGCACACCAGCACACCATCCCACCACCACACCACCACACCACTACCCCATTATCCCACCACCCCACCACCCCACCACCGCATCATCCCACCACCACACCACCACACCACCACACCACCACACCACCACACCACCACACCACCACACCACTACCCCATTATCCCACCACCCCACCACCCCATCATCCTACCACCACACCATCACCGCACCACCCATCATCCCACCCTCCCACCATCCCACCACCCCACCACCCCACCACACCACCACCCCACCACCCCACCACCCCACGACCACTCCACCACCCCACCACACCACCACACCACCACACCACCACCCCACAACCCCACAACCCCACCACCACTCCACCACCCCACCACCCCACCACCCCACCACCACTCCACCACTCCACCACCCCACCACCCCACCACCACTCCACAACCCACCACCCACCACCCACCACCCACCACCCCACACCCCACCACCCACCACCCAACCACCGTCCACCACACCACCACCCCACCACACCACCACACCACCACACCACCACACCACCACCCCACCACACCACCACACCACCACCACACCACCACCCCACCCACACCACCATCCCACCACTCCACCACCCCACCACCCCACCACACCGCCACCCCACCACCCAACCACCACTCCACCACCCCACCACCACTCCACCACCCCACCACACTACCACCCCACCACACCACCACTCCACCATCCCACCACACCACCCCACCACCACACCACCACGACTCCACCACCCCACCACCCCACCACCCCACCACACCACCACACCACCACCCCACCACCCCACGACTCCATCATCCCACCACCCCACCACCACACCACCACCCCACCATCCCACCACCCCACCATCACACCACCCCATCACCCCACCACCCACCACCACACCACCACACCACCACACCACCACACCACCATCCCACCATCCCATCATGACACCACCACACCACCACCACCACACCACCATACCACGACATCACCACACCATCACATCACCACCCCATCATCCTACCACACCACCACCACACCATCACTGCACCACCCCATCACCCCATCATCCCACCATCCCACCACCCTACCACCCCATCATCCCACCCCCACACCACCACACCACCCCACAACCACACCACCACATTACCACCCCACCACCCCACCACTCCACCACCCCATCACTCCACCACCCCATCATTCCACCACTCCAGCACACCACCACACCATCCCACCATCCCACCATCCCACACCCCACCACCCCACCACCACACCACCACATCATCCCACCACATCATCCCACCACATCATCCCACCACTCCAGCACACCACCACACCACCACAGCACCCCTCCACCACACCACCACACCACCACACCACTACACCACCACACCACCACGTCCTGGTTCCCGGACATCTGTACACATGGTGTGTGCACATTACGCAGTCTCTTAAACTGTACACCTGAATGTGGTTTGTCACGTGACCTCTATGCTCTCCCGCCACGTGCTACTTGGCATGTGGTACAGTTCTACACCGTATTTCTTCTACTAGACATCACACCCCCTTATTGAGTCCCCGACTTGTCCTCTCTCCACCCCAACCGGACGTGCTGACCGAGTCGGTAGTAAAGTAAAGTTTGTTTTCTGTAACGACGCCCCTAGAGCGCGTTGATTTTTGTATTGCATCATCGGCTATTAGACCTTAAACATATGGTCATTCTGACATATTTGTTTGGAGGGAACCGATTGCCGCCACATAGGCGACTCTTTCTGATAAGCAGCTGGATAGGTAGAGCGCAGTCTTCCCATGTGGAAGGTCGAGAGTTTGAATGCTGGCCAAGTCAAACCGATGACTTACTAAATTGATAATATTCACTACCTGGGCTGGAACTGGGCATTACTAAGATACGATACGGATTGGCTAACTCAATATCAGGATAATGTGACTGAGTGGCATATCAGGTCATGGTGCCAGCGGCCTGGTCTCCGAGTGGGCCAGCACTATAAACCCCACCTGTAATGTTATCTAAAACTATAAACATGGCGACCATTATCTGATAGCGGCGCTCCTACATGTGGAGGCACTAGTCGAGCAAAGTTGGTGTTTACAGATATATGTATATCTATCATTGTATGCTAAATACGAATAGACATCTGTGTTACTGTTAGCGATATCTAGTTGTGTGTATATATACAACTAGTCTAGTTGTGTAGTTGTGTATATACACACAACTAGACAACTAGATTATCGCACTATCACAAGTCGGTATCCGCCCTGATACGTGCCTTAGATGTTGCTAGGACGTAAAATAAGAAGAACAACCAACAAATATAGTGTATACAATACATATAGTATATATACATGCACATAAATACATGTATATATAAATACATATGGATAACCGTATACAAATATTTATATTTCTTTATGTATATATCTGCAGTAAAATAATTGATATGTAACACATATACGCAGATATACATATGTATATCAATATATATCAATATATATCAATATATATCAATGTATATCAAAATATATCAATATATTTCAATATATTGATATATATCAATATATATATCGATATATATATCGTATCAATATGTATCAATATATATGCTGCATAAGCCATTATACGAGTATAATCAGAATATCCCATCTGTTCCACAGCCTCCTCAGTCAGCAGCTGGTTGAGTTTTTAGATTGGTTGTAATGCTTGCATTGCATTTGATTCGCGGCGGAGGAGGACTCACCCCCCCCCCACCCCCCACCCCTCTCTATCCCCTCACATCATCCCTCCCATAATGCCCCCCCCCCTCCCATGGCCTCCCCTTTTAACCCAGCCTGCCACTGCCTCCAGCCACTCCGCCTCCTGCCTCCCCCATGCTGCACTCCGCCTCCTGCCTCCCACTGCTGCACTTTGGCCTACTCCTCCAAGACCTACCATGCCATCAATTGCCCAAGGGCGAGGCCACGCCACCAGCAGAGTGCCAGACACCACCATCCTGGACTCCACCTCTGTGACATCCTCCTCCTCACGTTGCCCCTCCGAGGCCACTTAGTGGATCACCACCGCCGAGGTGACAATGGACGCGAATGCACGCACCATGGAGCACCATGGATCGTGGAGGCGATGGCCGTCACCCACGCCTCTTCCCAACTGCCTCCTGCTGCCATACAGCCTCCCCCATCCACCGCCCCACTGGTCTCCGTGGCCTACACCAATCTGCCGGTGCTGCCTTACCGGCCCGCTGCTCCGGCCACCCTTCACCTGCAGTACCAGCCCCTCGCCCGACACTAGAAGCCAGCTGCCCCTCCCGCTGCCACCGCCCCCAGGATGGCCGCACCCTACAACCCGGTCGCCTACACACCGACGTCCGCTGCCGAGACCATCCGCGAGATCCTGGAGTCCACCGAGGCTTAACACAGCGGCAAGCGAAAAGGTATAGCTGCTGTCTATGTTTTCCCCCATGACTTGGTGGAGAGGGGGGCAGAGGGGAAGGCAGTGAAGAAGGGGGAGGCTTCCAGGGAGGAGTACAGCCTCGCCCTCCAGATGCTCGAGTACCACCCTTCTTTACCTTCCGACTCCATCCCCGCTCTCACCCAACACACCATCACGATTCTCCGCGACAACCTAACGATTCCCTGGCCTACCGTCTGCTGTTACTCCGACTCTGTATTTACGTGGATAGCGGATGGCAGGCTCCCTGACGGATGGCATGACCCAGTCGCCATCGACACCATCCGCCTCGAGGCTCTCACCATCGCCATGACGACCACGTCGGGCATGACCTCCACTTCCCGGGCCGCCGAGTGCGCCTGCAGCAATAGCCAACCCCTTAGCTCGCAGGCGGACGCGTGCACCCCATACACCAGAGAGGCCTACAGCACTCCCTGGTGTGGAACTGCAACCCCACCTCCTGTGACAGCATGGTTGCCAGGCAGCGCCATGCCTGTGCCTACTGTGCCACCATCAGGTGAATCCTCATAACCCACAGCGAAGCCGTCTGCTACACAAAGAAGAACAGTGAGTGCTCAACTACCCAGTCCTGCTGCCTCAACATGGCACCCCAGCGCCTTGCGCACCCCAATGGTGCCACCCCTGTGGCGCTCTGCGACCGCAGACTCTCCGCCAACCCTGTCACTGATATGGTTAGCCGTTGCCACCGATGCCCCACCACCAGCCCCTGGGGCGCTATCATCCACAGCGCCAACCGCCCTGCCTCCCGGGACCCCATTGCTGCTTCCCCGGGCTACCTCGGGGCGCCCCCGCCACCCGATGCTGCCCTTGACGCTGGCCCCAATGACCGAGCACTCGCTTATGTCATCCTCAGCACCCCCGTTTCCTCAGATATCGCCGCACCTCTCAGTTGCGTCACCCCAGATGTTGCCGCACTGCCAGAAGTTGCTGCAGCCGGTCATCCAACCCACCCTACCCCGGCTCCTGCCGCGGCCCGCAATTCAGATGTCGCTGCAGTGGCCCCTTCACCTCTCGCCGCTGGCTCACCTCCCCTGTCCCGGGGAGGGAGGGGGGGGGGAGGCCTGCCACGCTGCTGAAGCTGGTCTCCGAGCCCCGCCACCGCCGCACCAACTAAATCGGCCACCACCCCGACCTGCACACCTCTGCCGAGTCCGAGCCAGACTTTGAGCTTGCCTCCCTCCGTGCCCCCCACTGGACCTACTCCCCTACCCCAGGCCGCAACGCCCCCCTCCCCAGCGACCTTGGAGAGCCGGTCGCAGATGTGGTCGACCCTACCGTCCAGGACACCCTCCCTGATGACCCCTCATGTGGGCCCAGCCCTCACGAGTACCACCCCACCCTCCTTTCCATCTGGCCCCACACCTCCAGCAAGGCCTGGGGCACTACCCAGACTTCACCAGGACCTACGCAGCTCTCCGCGATGCGGGCCTGCCTAATTTTTTGGCTGCCCTCATCCCCCTTCACTCAGGCCTCAACATTCCAGCCTGGCGAGGCCGCCTCCATGACTACCATGACCTTGACGTGGTCGACTTGGTGGAGTTTTGCTTTCCCGCCAACTACTCTGCCGACGCCCCTCCACGCCCCACTTACACTAACCACCAGGCCAGCAGGCACGAGACCGACCTCCGACTCTTTGTCGCCACCAAGCTGGCCCACGGTACCCTCGATGGCCCCTTCCACGTGCCCCCCTTCGCCCCCTGGGCGCAGGTCTACCCCATGATGACCTGGCCCCAGTCAGACCTGGGGAAGAGGAGGGTCATAGTTGACATCTCCTACCCTCTTGGAGGCAGTGTCAATGCCGGCATCCCCCTGACGGGAGTACCTCGGGAGAGCCGGCACGTATAAGCTTCCCTGTGTCATATGGGGCGCCGCCTCCTCCACGAGGGTGCCGGCGCATACATATTGACCGCTCACATCTCCAGGGCCTACTGTCAGCTACCGACCCCCTGGCTTGTCCACTGTATGGCATCACCCTCGATGTCGCCACCTACATGGGTCTCGCCCTTCCCTTCAGCTGCCAGTCCCTGGGGGTGGCCTCTGTCCGGGTCACCACAGCCCTGACCTGGGTCCTCCAGCGCGAGGGCTTTTATACCCTGGTGTATGCCGATGACTACATAGGCTGCAAGAGGACCTACATGAGGGGCTGCCAGGCCTTCGACTCCTTCATCGACCTGGCAGCCGCCCTCGGTCTGGACGTCGCCCCGAGAAAGTGCCACCCTCCGGCAGTCTGCCTCACTTAGCTCGGTTTTGCCCTCGATAGCGAGGCCATGATGATCCAGATTGCCCCCTGAGCATCATCAGCCGCCTCAACCACGTAGGTAGCTGCATCCTCCCCACAAGGAAGTTCATGGGCAGCCTCCTCGCCACCCTCCGCAGACTCTATGGGGCCGCCTCCCTCACCCTCAGGGAGGAGGCCTGCCATGACCTGTGCTGGTTCGCCCTGTACGGCGGCGCCTCCAACTGCCTTCACCTCCTCCACGAACCCGAGGTGAGGAGCCCCGTGATCGAGTGCAACTCATGCCTCATGAGGGGCGGGGCCTTCTCACCCACCACCTGCTACTCCCAGCAGTACTCCCAGGCTTTTCGCACCTGCTTCCCCAGCATCCACGAATTGGAGGCTGTCAACTTGGTGCTTGCCCTCCGGCCCACCTCCCCGAGGACGTCGCGGGCACCATGGTCGTCGGGAATACCGATAACATGGCCTCCACCCCCGCCCTCGAGTCCAGCCATGCCCATGACACCACCTTTGGGACCTGCGCTCAGGGGCTCTGGCTCCTCGCCGCGGCGGGCTCCTTCACCATCTCCATCACCCATAAAGCTGGCGCCTCACTCATCCTGGCCGATGCCCTCAGTCGTCCCCACCTCCTCGGGCCGTGGCAGAGGTGCCCCAAGCTGAGGTTCCTTGCCTCGGGTTGTCATATGTGACCCCTCGCCACGATGACTTCCCCTACAACCCTGGCCTCTGATTCCAGGTTTCACTGACCACGGTTGACGGCCACCGGATCGCCTCCCTCGTGCCCTCCACCTGCAAGAACAGACACCGGCAAGCCATGGCCTTTGTCACCTATATGAATGCCCATGGCCTCAACCCGCTCCACCCCTCCGACTTCGAGGTGGCGGCTACAATGCCTCCATCTACGCCCTCCCCCTGGGATTGCATGCAGTGATGTCATGCCAGCCCCAGGCGGCCTCCACCTGACCCTCCAGAGCACCAAGACCCTCGCAGGGCCCTCGGCCGCTGTCCGCCTCTTCATCCCGGCCTCTCCAGGCTCTGCCCCATTGTGGCCTGGTACACGGCCATCGCCCTCATCCCAGCCACCCCCCATGACCCGGCGTTCATCATGCCCTCGGGCCGGCCACTTGACCCTCAGGCTCTCACATCGATCCTCTGCACAGCCCTCCGCGCCCTCCCGGACTCCTTCACCCTGCACAGCCTCTGCCGTGGTGCCACCCAGGTGTGCCAACATGCTGGAGTCCCCCTTGAGGACACCATGGCCCAGGGGACCTGGACCTCCGATGCGGTGTATGCCTACCTCCCTCGCCTCGCTCCCCCTGGCGCCCCTCAAACCCTCTCCTCCCATTCACACACTTATTCACACACACTCACACACAGAGTGGTGCCCTCACTGGTGGAGTGGTTAGCGTGTGTGACTTTTGCATGAATATAAGGCGGACTCCTAACCTGAAGGTTTGTGGTTCGATTCCCCATGCCAACAACCCCACCCTGGAAAGTGGGGCCAACAACCCCACCCCGGAAAAAAGAACAATGTTACAGAATCACAAACAAGAAACTCAAGGCCCAGGACCAGGAAAACTGGATTTTGAACATTTTATTAAATATTTTTTTCTTCTTTTTTTTGGGATGGGATGTTTATGCTGTCCATAGCATATAAGCTCAGATGATCGAGCTTGTTTTTAATGCTGGGCAGTTATCGGTCTGTGTTTCTTAAGATTATGGTTTGTGGTTAGTGATCTATGTTAGTTTTTTTGGATTTTCTTGCAAAGAGTCTTCCTCTTCTTATTTGTTCCTGCACTTCTTTATAAGTTATATGCATTTATATAAATTCCTCCTACGCGAGTGAGGTCGGCGTGTCCGTTAGAGACGGCAAGCGCCGGTGGCGGAGCCACCAGTCATGGGGGCACAGGAGGCAGTACATAGAATTAGGATAATATTAATATATATAATGAAATAATTCACTTCCGTGCTGTTTTACAGAACACACTGATTTTTGATGGTGGGTTACTGGCATATCAGCAGTAAGAGAATTCATGGTGAAAAGCTAGTGGCATCCATTGTCAGTCTTGTTAATCGTATTCACATGCCAACATTGAAATTTACATGAAATTCCAAAATGGCCAGATTTGTGTAAATTGTCCATGTTGATACGCAACATGGGCAATTGAGTGCGCGGACCAGCATTCGTTCCTATGGATGCTACTGCTGGTGCCCCCTACAAATATACAATCTAACTAACCAAATGGCCGCCGCTGGACACGCCACCTAGAGTGAAAAGCAAAATAATTTGTGACGTAAAAGATGTCAGAATTCAATTTGACCAGAGCGTTTCAATCGATCGGACCTGTGTACTTCTCTATCTCTAATTTCACCATCCCACCCACCCAACTTCTAAGAACTGGACTCATTAGGGTTAAGGGCCTGGAAACCTCAAACTCTGACAATCAAACGAATATGACTCACTACTGTAACCGTATGAAAGAAAATAAAACTGCCACTATATATTGATCTGGTCTTGTGTCGCTCAATTAGCAAAACTGATATCTGATGTAATTATGAAGCAATTGGACTTGTGTCAATTGAAAGCGAAATCCAACTCACAAAAAAATAGCAAGAATAGCAAAAATTCCAGGGCCCGAAATAGCTCACTTACTTTCATGAAGATGACCCTTTGTTTTGTGTTTACATTGGTAAAGAGGACTTGCATCCTATTTACATTTTAACAGTGTTGACGCAAGGCCATGAAATCTACACACTCGAGCAGAATGTGTCTGAGTGTCCGCGGGTACTGACACTCAATGCACTGAGGGGGCGGTTCTCCCTTAAGTAAAATGCATGAGTCAGTCAAGGGTGGCCAATGCAGCATCGCCTGAGGACTACTTGGTCCTGCCGACACCCAGCACGATGCTGTGGATGTTGCTCAATGCATGCGGTGATGTTATGCAACTTGTTCTTTGGACACTCGCCCCATTCATGTTGTCATTTTGATTTGATATATTTGAGAATAAGTGGTCTCAGATCAGAGTGAGGGATCCGATATAATGTGTTAAGCATTGTGGGGCAGATACATATCTATTCTGGAGCAAAGCAAGATACGTATCTCTCTCGATACACATATGTATCTTCTTATCTAGAACAGCTGCATCTGTATAATAATTGAGAACTACGAATGAACAAATGACAACAAACACGGTTATTTGTCTGAGGAAACTTGATCCATGGCAAGGAAAGAGGGCTTGCCCCCTATAACTGACAAAACTTAGCCTAGTGCAGATGCATATATGTATATGTACACGTATCTGATATAGAACAGATATATATATATATATATATATATATATATATATATATATATATATGCATTCGATTTAATTTACGATATAAAACATGTTTAAAAGAAGTGGAAATACCTGTTTACATGTAACACTTATACTCGATTTAATTTACTCTGTAAATCATGTAAAAGTAAAAGGAATTGTGTAAATACATATATACATGTATAAATATACGGTATACAAATAACATAAGGAGAGAGAATGAGTTGGGTGTGGTTTAATCACTGGCTCATGGATTAATAGCCCCAGTGTGTATGGTACGAGGGGGGTACCACCCACCAATTACCCCGACAGCTGGGGGTGGGGTGGGGGTCCACGCTGAGGCTGGTTTCAGTGTGTGTAGACACCTAGATAAAAGAGTCACCCTGTACTTGTAGTACGCGGGTGAATGACAACGTAGTGTAAATATGGGCGAAAATAGCTTTAGTGTGGAACAGGAAGTAGAAACTGTGGCTCCAGTATCAAATGGCTACCCATATAGGCAGAGTGTTGGGGAAATGGGCGAGAATGCAAAAAGACAAGATGGTGGCTCTAGAACGCCGTCGATTTCACTTTTAAAATGTTTTATTCGATTTTTCAACTCAAACATAGCAGGTAAATATGAAGATATATATCAAGAATATATTTTGCTTCTTAAATTAAGAATTTATTCGCTCAGTTAATTTCCCCAGCATGTCAAAATTCTTCGCCAATTTTTCTAATGGGTTGATTTTCACCTCTGTACTGTAATTACGGGTGAATCTTTTATCTAGTAGACACTGTGTGTTCAGTGTAGGCTGACGTTGTGTGTTCGATGTATGCTAACACTGTGTGGTCAATGTATGCTAGAGCTGTGTATTCAATGTATGCTCACCCTCTATTTAATATGGGCTGGTAGTGTGTGGTCAGTGTATGCTGACAGTCTGTGTTCAGTGTATGCTGATACTATGTTTAGTGTATGCTAGCACTCTGTGTTCAGTGTAAGCTGGCACTCTGTGTTCAGTGTATGCTGGACTCTGTGTTCAGTGTATACTAACACCATGTGTTCAGTGTATGCTGGCACTGTGTGTTCAGTGTATGCTAACACCACGTGTTCAGTGTAAGCTGGCACTGTGTGTTCAGTGTATGCTAACACCACGTGTTCAGTGTATGCTGGCACTGTGTGTTCAGTGTATGCTAACACCACGTGTTCAGTGTATGCTGCCATTCTGTGTTCAGTGTATGCTAACCCCACGTGTTCAGTGTAAGCTGGCAGTCTGTGTTCAGTGTATGCTGGCACTCTGTGTTCAGTGTATGCTAAAACCACGTGCTCAGTGTATGCTGGTACTGTGTGTTCAGTGTATGCTGGCACGCTGTGTTCAGTGTATGCTAACACCATGGGTTCAGCGTATGGTGGTACTGTGTGTTCAGTGTATGCTGACACTCTGTGTTCAGTTTATGCTAACACCACGTGTTCAGTGCATGCTGGTACTGTGTGTTCAGTGTGTGCTGGCACTCTGTGTTCAGTGTATGGTAACACCACTTGTTCAGTTATGCTGGTACTGCGTGTTCAGTGTATGCTGGCACTCTGTGTTCAGTGTATGCTAACACCACGTGTTCAGCGTATGCCATTACTGTGTGTTCAGTGTATGCTGACACTCTGTGTTCAGTGTATGATGACAACAGAGTGTGTTGCCAAATCTCTGATAATCACTGAAACACCATTCGCAAGTAGAGTGGGTGGGTGGGCAATAGTGTGTGTGTCTACACGTTCACAGTCTAATAACGTTCAGCTTGTATATATACTATTATTTATGTCCAGCCGCCATCTCGGCTGGCGGGCAGGTAACCAGCTAATGAAGCATAAATCAACTCCACCTGTCAGCCCTGTTTGTTGGGCTTTTACATCCTGGCAACATCCAAGGTCATATGAGGATAGGTACTGCCTTATGACAGTGTGCACCCATGGCGATTTTACAGTGCTGCCTGGCTGGCTCAGTGACAGGATAATGTGACTGAGTGGGATATCCATGGTCCTGACGGCCTGGTCTTCCGGTGGGGCAGGCAGTAAAACTAGTAAAAGGTCACCATGTGTGTGCACTGTCACAAGTTGGTACCCGTTCTGATATTACTGCAGAAGAGACCAGACGGGATGGCCGAATGAGTTGGAGCGTCCGTCTCCCGTGCTGGTAGATCGTGGGATCGTGGGTTCGAACCTTGGTCGAGTCAAACCAATGACTTGAAAATTGGTGCTTGTCGCTTCCTGGCCAGGCGTTCGGCATTATTGGGATAGGGCAAGGGCTGGTGTGCTCAGTGTCAGGATAATGTGACTGAGTGGGACACCAGGTCATGGTGCCGGTGGCCTGGTTTCCCAATGGGACAGCACTATAAAGTCGCCATGAGTGCGCACTGTCACAAGTCGGTACCCATCCTGATATGACCTTAGATGTTCCTAGGATGTAAAACAACAACAAACATGACTGCCGATGTTGCCAGGAGGTAAAACTCCAACAATCGACCAACCAACCATTACAAGATGACGCGAGTGTGCTATCAGCTGAGCATTACACAGCACACACTGAGTCGACACGCTCAGGGAATGTGTCTGATGCACCGCCACTTCAACATCCCTGTGAAGTGCGCTGGACTTGTGACCCCCGTGGCATATTACGAATAAGATAACAGCGGTACCTGTCTTTCAGCGACCCCTGTGATCAGCGAGCCCTTTACCATGGGCAGACATTAGCGTTCGATGTGCAAACTGTGGTTTGTCTCATTTGACTGTTCCGCCATCGACAACGTGAGACACCTACTCTGCCAGGACACCACCGTTGGTCTGGATGCTTGCATTGTTCATTGAAGACGGGTGCTGCGGTACTGATCTGTTGAGAGTGTGGATTGTGTTTAACTGGGTCATTCACATACTGCGAGTTGACATGTGATGGCGGGCGAGGAGCCCTGATTGCCCAACTACAGAGAGTGGGGTCGGGGCATGGTGCTGTGATGGGAAGGGAGACCAGTGAATGCATCGCTGACTGAGTGAATCAGGAGGGAGAGCCTGTATCTAGATCAAGTAGCATCAATTGCCACGCATCTTTTTTGAAAGGCCAGTGAACAGGTCATCATCATCAACATCAACATTATCATCGGCATCATCATCGCTTCTGACTGGACGTGCTGGCCCTATCGGTGTTCAAATCTCGGCCGAGTGAAACCAATAACTTATTAAATTAATATTTGTTGCTATCTAGCCTGGCGCTCGGCATTATTGGGATAGGGCAAGGACTGGTTAGATCTGTATCAGGGTTAATGTGGCTGAGTGGGATATCGGAGTATGGCGCCAGTGGGCTGATCTCCCATTATGCAGCACTATGAAGTCGTCATTAGTCACAAGTCGATAGTCCATTCTGATATGGCCATAGTTGTTGCTAGGACGTAAAGCCCCAGCGAACAAACAAGTCATCATCGCGTGGAATACTGCCAGTGCATTGTTACAAGTCGGTGCCCATCCTGACATGACCATAGATGTTGCTAAGATGTAAAATCCCAGTGAACAACAAGTCTTTATCGCCTGAGCTGTGGAATACGCTGCCAGTGCTGCGCGGTTACTGCCTGTACAAACTGTACATGCTATTATTATCTCTTGCCGATGGCCATTTGTAGCGACACCTGCTTGATTGGATACCGGACACCAGCTCAAAAGGAAAGTTTGTTTTATTTAACAACGCCTCTAGAGCACATTGATTTTCATCATTGGCTATTGGACGTCAAGCATATGGTCATTCTGACATATTTCTTTGGAGGAACCCGCTGCCGTCACATAGGCTACTCTTTCCAATAAGCAGCAAGGGGGTCTTTTAAGTTTGTTATGCACTTTCGCTGAGACAGGACAGCACATACCACAGCCTTTGATGAACCAGTTGTGGACCACTGGTTGGAACGGAAAATAGCCCAAACTATATATAAATATATATGCTGCATAAGCGTTTTACGAGTATAAGTAATCAGAAGTTTTCGACCTCAGCTCATCCTTTCTCCATTCTCAGTCATCTCCTGCAGGGTTCTTAATGTTGTTGGTCATCGTCCACTATGCTCTGACAATCTTAGGCTGCTTGTGGCACCACCTGTCTGAACACGCGTTAACCTGTAGTCTTACGTGTACACTCTGACCACGGAATATACAGCACCATCGCAGTTCCCTTTCTATGTGTACTTTATTACATACTATCCACTACTACAGGAGTTAGTTCCTGCTTCTGGCACACCGGCGCCACCTGCGAGTGACTCCTGGCCATCCTGATATTAGCTGCGTCTGGTCACATCAGCCAGACCAGCGCTGGCGGTCAGATTTTAAATATTCATATATATATCTGTGTATATGTGTATATGCTTATATATCTATGCTGTATGAGAACTATACGAGTATAATGACCCAGAATATCCCTCCTATCCGCAGCACTCACTCAGTCATGGACTGCTGGAGTCTGGACTAGTCATCTATTGCTTCAGCCTTCCCAACCTCAGCTCCGATGGTGGCCCAACCACCCGCTTCACAGAGTAACCGCCACTCAAGGTACCGCCGAAAATTTTAAATATGGTCAGTATAGATTGACTAGGCCTGCCACCTGGTGGTAACTGTGGAACTACAAGCTGCATTGCATGTGTTACTGAGATGCGCGGGGTGGATGCGCGTCAGTCCATCAAATACATAGACTGAGTCGTGTGAGCAGAGACAGGGCAACGACTACACAGCCATGGACGCCAAAAAGAAGACGATTGTGTACGAGGAGGGCTGCGGGCTGCCCGTTTTTAAACAGATGGAGCCGGAGGAGATGTCCCGAGGTAGGCCCGCTTGTTTGTCTCGGGGGGAGTAGGACGTAGCTCAGGCGGTAGAGTGTCTACGTGTGAAGGTGTCGGTCATCGGATCGATCCTTTTCAGTGGATCCATTTGCAGTTTGCGCTATTTTCCGTTCCAACCAGTGGTCCACAATTGGTTCATCAAAGGATGTGGTATGTGCTGTCCTGTCTGTGGGAAAGTGCATATAAAAGACCCCTTGATGTTTATCGGAAGGAGTGGCCTATGTGGCAGCGGCGGGTTTCCTCCAAAGAAATATGTAAAAATGACCATATGTTTGACGTCCAATAGCCGATGATACGAAAATCAATGTGCTCTAGAGGCATCATTAAATGAAACACACTTTCCTTTCTTGTTGGTGTTGGGTGGTGGGAGGCGTGGCAGGCCTAAGCTCTGTCCTAATCCACCAATAAACAAAGTTAGTGTTTTTCCTGCTCTAGGTTTGGTTAGTTGGTTGTTGGAGTTTTACATCCTGACAACATCTAAGGTCATATCAGGATGGGTACCGACTTGTGACAGTGTGAACTCGTGGTGACTTTATAGTGCTGCCCCACTAGAAGACCAGGCTATGGGCACCATGACCTGATATCCCACTCAGTCACATTATCCTGACACTGAGCCAAACAGTCCTTGCCCTACCCTATTAATGACAAGCACCTGGCTAGGAAGTGACAAGTATTAATTTTTAAGTCATTGGTTTGATTCGACCAGGGTTCGAACACGTGGGTTCGAATCCCATGATCTACCAAATTCTAGGTTTAGAGCTGTATAGCATGATGAAAGCCCAGAATTGATCTAACTTGGATATTTAGCGCCCTTGTTAATTATTTATCACTGTATAGATATAGATGAAAGATATCGTCGATTTCGCGGATTTCCGCGATTTATGATATTTACTGATTACCGCTAAACAAAATGCCAAGCAATCAGGATGTATGTGTCAACAGCTGGTTAGTTTGTATCCCATTCTTCTCTGACCTTAGATGTTTCTAGAACATAAAACCCAAACAAGAAATAGTTACGTATGGGTGATAATATAACCACAACAAGGATAATTGAAACCTGACTTCCGGTGTTTTCCGCGATTCCCTGACAGCGCTAATCCTATGGAGGGAAATCCGCGTTTTCGCGGAAATTGGGTCGAGAGGCCATCAGGAATTCATTGTGGCACCTTTAACTGGAGCCTTAATTGCTGGTTGTTGTGTTAGAGATGAGGTCAGTGTAATACGCCGACGGATGGCCTAGTCGGTAACAGCGCCGGCTGACTGGCTGGATTCCTATGGGGAAGATCATGGGTTTGAACCCCGGCCGAGTCAGACTGATCATTTAAAGAATGTAGAGGTTGTACTACCTAATCTGACATTAATAGGAGAGGACAAGGTTTGTTTGTTGGGGTTTTATTGCCTCACAACATCTGCGGTGAATTCAGAACAGGGACCAACTTGTTACAGTGCGCATTAATGGGGACTTTATAGTGCTGCTTCACTGGGAGACTGAGCCACAAGAACCAGGATATGATATCGCACTCAGTCTCATTATCCTGATACTGAACAAACCAGTAGTTTCTCTATTCTAGTGATGCAAAGCACCAGCCTGGGTAGCGAGCAGTTTGTATTTTCATTGGTTTGACTCCCCCGGAGTTCGAACCCACAACGTTCAACACAGGAAGTCAGCCGGCGCCTTCCCCGCTTTGACTATTCCGTTTGGTCGGATTAAATAAAGACTGGATTTTATAGCTCAGTACCAGTATAATGAGTGTGATATCAGGTCATGGTGCGGGTGGCCTAGTCTGCCAGTTGGACAGCACTACATAGTCCCCATGAGTGTGTACTGTCACAAGTCGGCATCTATCCTGATATGACCTTAGATGTTGCTAGGATGCAGAGCAACAACAAACACGCATTTACTCTGATAAGGCTGAGGGGGTGGATTTGGTTGTTGCCAGTAGTTGTTGATTCAATCAGTAAAAAGATATCTTTTAAGTGTTAACTGTCAACTGTCAACTACTGAGATGCCTGGTACAGTATAACCCCGTTAAACCAAACTTGAAGGGACCCTCGAAATTTGTTTGGATTAACCGATCATTGGTTTAACCAAGCTTTGACCTTGACTTGGCTTTGTGTTCTCTGTGGCGGAGTGGTTAGAGTGTCTGACTTTTTTCTAGGTCAGACTCCTAATCTGAAGGTCGGTGGTTTGATTCCCCATGCCCCCCACCTCTGCCAATTTGAATTTCCACCGCTGTGTAGAACTTACAGCGTCATCAAAGGCCAGTTGCTCTCATACTATGTCTATGTGGTGTGGGAGGTTAAAAATCCCTTGGGTCGGTAAAAGTGTAGTCTCAGGCTTTCTATCAACCGACTGTCTAATGGTGAAAACAAGTCTATTCAGACTTATCCATGATATGCAGTATAAATCTTCAATTATGAATGTACAATGTATGTTGACACTATGATTATTGTTTGTTATCTATATACAGTTTAACCCCATTAAACTAACCTCGGTTAAATCAAACGATCGGTTAATCCAAACTTTATTCGGCGACCTGGCAAAATACTACCATTTATCGTATAAAAAAAGTCTCAGATGACCTTAAAACCACATGAAAGTTTGGTTTAACTGTACCGGAAGTGGCCTGGGGGCCGACAATTTTGTTTGGATTAATCGATACTTTGGATTAACCAACTTTGGTTTAACCAACTTTTGTATATGATAAATGGTAGTATTTTGCCGGGACGCCGAAAACAGTTTGGATTAACCGAACGTTTGGTTTAACCGAGGTTGGTTTAACGGGGTTGTACTGTATGTGACACTGATAAGCTTGAGATGGTACTACACTGATAGCATGATAGTACACGTATCTGCTGCTTCACCAGTCTTATCATAATTATATCTTTCCATTTGACATATTTCTTATACAAGGACATAGAAATATCCTATTTATTAAACTTTTTTTAATTTTTAAAACTTCTATTATCAGTTGATGTCAAGTCGGTATGTCGGCGACCCGCTTACTGGTAATCCGCAAGAATCAGAGCGCACGTAGGTGCTGGCTAAGTGGGGTGCACCTGGTGTCAACTGTATATGGTTGAAGAGTATGTGCTCCGCTGCAAGATCTGCGGTTGTAAACTTGGGCATGTGATACCTACAGAGTATTGTAGTAGTGGGCATTGACCTCACGCAAGCAGTCACCTAGGCACATAGACAGGTAGGGTGATTGTATCAGGGAGCCTAGGTAATGTAATGGTCATGGCGCCAGCTCCCTATGACACTGGTGCTGTGACCAGGATCCCGTACAAGCTACATTATCTATGATTGGTGAGCCTACCCTAGAAAAATGGCTAGAAACAACATCTCCAACTATATGCAGACGACACAGTCATATATGCAGAGGGAAACACAGAGGAAGAGGTAACAACTACGCTGAACACACTCCTACTAAAGCTGGACGACGTGTGTGAGTCCAATAAAATAACCATCAATGCAAATATATCCCAAACAGTGCTCTTCTCACATAAATCAATGCCAGAAAGAAATCTACACAGCAAGCTAGGAAACCAAATATTGGAAAATATAAATCACTACAAATACGTAGGCCGAGCGCTGGACAGCCAGCTAAACAACAACCTATGTATAACAAAAATCTTCCAAAAAACAAACCACAAACTGTGGCTATTTGCAAAAATAAGAAACTATATGACGCAAGAAATGTCTATAAAAATCTTCAAAGGTTTGGTGCTGCCCTACTTCGACTATGGGGATGTAATTTACATCGGGGTTAAAAAAGAATTACTAAAAAAACTGCAAATACTGCAAAATAGAGCCCTAAAGACCTGCCTCAAAGTAGACAAACTGCACCCCACCTATGACATACACAAAAGAACTAAAGTAATGTTATTAGAAAACAGAAGAATAATCCACCTAAAAACCCTAGCGTATGGATATAGTCGAGACAATAAACATCTAATCCAACCACTAAGGAACACCAGAGCAAACAATGCATGACTACTAAGTCAAAACCAGAAGCCAAATCAAAGCTCACAAAAGAAGCCCACTGGAAATGGCTGCCAAAGCATGGAACGCACAAACGGTAAAGGGACAACAAATTGCTGAGCTAAAAACATACCAAAAATATCTATGCAAAGTAAAACCAGGAAACCCCCTCTAAGCTGTTCCACAAGGGAGCATGTTCTATCTCACGGCCCAACAGCTGGACAGCCCATGAGAGGTAAACCCCTGCCAGAAAACAGCCAGATAACATCAAATCCAAACATAAACCAACTACCTATTACGTACAAGCCTATAATATGTAACTAGAGTAGTGTAGTCTAGAATTAAGTGTAGGATAAAATAAAAAGAGGAAGACTCTTACCAAGAAAATCCAAAAAAGCTAACATAGCTCACTAACCACAAACCATACTCTTAAGAAACACAGACCTATAACTGCCCCGCATTGAAAACAAGCGCGATCATCCGAGCTATGGACAGCATAAACATCCCATCAAAAAAATATATATATATAAATATATATAAGTGCATTGCTGGTATATGTGTAATTGCAAGCTTTTTTTTGTTGTTTTACGTCCTAGCAACATTGAATGGCTTATGGACGTAAACCATTTAAAAGACGTACAATTCCAGGGGCACGAATGTAGTAGCCTACACTGACCTTTTAGGCAAGGAGCCAAATAGGCAGGTTGGTGTGGGTAAGGTGATTGCATCAGGGAGCATAGATAGCCTAACATGTGGGGTAATAGCCTCTGAATGGCCAAATGTAGCCCCACTGGGAAATCAGGCCACTGACATCATGACCCGATATCCCACTCAGTCACATTATCCTGGCACTGAGCCAACCAGTCCTTGCCCTATCCTATTAATGCAGAGCGCCAGGCTAGGAAGTGACAAGTATCAATTGTATGAGTCATTGGTTGGACTCGACCGGGAACTAAACTCTCGACCTTCCGCACGCCAGGCCGCACTCTGCCGACTCGGCCACCGTGCTCGGTGCATTGTTCACGTTGTGCGGAATAATATTGTGTCGTTCAATTACTGTCAGTATATTTCAAAGCCGGGTAATGGGAAATGACGAAAGCAGAGCATTTCTAAGCCAGAACATTTAATCTAGATGTGATCTGACGTGCACCTAACTTAGATACTACTCGTGCATGCAATAAACATTATTAGCTGCATATATAAGGGCTACTAAGTGAATTCAATGGAACCTGTCACTGTGGAGGTCATGCACTGTGAACAGAGCCACACAAGTGCCAGTGTAGTTCTTCTAGTGTGGTGCTCCGGCACTATCCCCCCGTGTTTAATACAGTTATGACATACAGAGTGTTGTGGGTGCCAGTGTAGTTCTTCTAGTGTGGTGCTCCGGCACTATCCCCCCGTGTTTAATACAGTTATGACTTACAGAGTGTTCTGGGTGCCAGTGTAGTTCTTCTAGTTTGGTGCTCCGGCACTATCCCCCCGTGTTTAATACAGTTATGACATACAGAGTGTTGTGGGTGCCAGTGTAGTTCTTCTAGTGTGGTGCTCCGGCACTATCCCCCCATGTTTAATACAGTTATGACATACAGAGTGTTCTGGGTGCCAGTGTAGTTCTTCTAGTGTGGTGCTCCGGCACTATCCCCCCATGTTTAATACAGTTATGACATACAGAGTGTTCTGGGTGCCAGTGTAGTTCTTCTAGTGTGGTGCTCCGGCACTATCCCCCCATCTTTAACACAGTTATGACATACAGAGTGTTGTGGGTGCCAGTGTAGTTCTTCTAGTTTGGTGCTCTGGCACTATCCCCCCATGTTTAATACAGTTATGACATACAGAGTGTTGTGGGTGCCAGTGTAGTTCTTCTAGTGTGGTGCTCCGGCACTATCCCCCCGTGTTTAATACAGTTATGACATACAGAGTGTTCTGGGTGCCAGTGTAGTTCTTCTAGTGTGGTGCTCCGGCACTATCCCCCCATGTTTAATACAGTTATGACATACAGAGTGTTGTGGGTGCCAGTGTAGTTCTTCTAGTGTGGTGCTCCGGCACTATCCCCCCATGTTTAATACAGTTATGACATACAGAGTGTTCTGGGTGCCAGTGTAGTTCTTCTAGTGTGGTGCTCTAGCACTATCCCCCCATGTTTAATACAGTTATGACATACAGAGTGTTCTGGGTGCCAGTGTAGTTCTTCTAGTGTGGTGCTCCGGCACTATCCCCCCGTGTTTAATACAGTTATGACATACAGAGTGTTCTGGGTGCCAGTGTAGTTCTTCTAGTGTGGTGCTCCGGCACTATCCCCCCGTGTTTAATACAGTTATGACATACAGAGTGTTGTGGGTGCCAGTGTAGTTCTTCTAGTGTGGTGCTCCGGCACTATCCCCCCATGTTTAATACAGTTATGACATACAGAGTGTTCTGGGTGCCAGTGTAGTTCTTCTAGTGTGGTGCTCCGGCACTATCCCCCCGTGTTTAATACAGTTATGACATACAGAGTGTTCTGGGTGCCAGTGTAGTTCTTCTAGTGTGGTGCTCCGGCACTATCCCCCCATGTTTAACACAGTTATGACATACAGAGTGTTGTGGGTGCCAGTGTAGTTCTTCTAGTGTGGTGCTCCGGCACTATCCCCCCATGTTTAATACAGTTATGACATACAGAGTGTTGTGGGTGCCAGTGTAGTTCTTCTAGTGTGGTGCTCCGGCACTATCCCCCCGTGTTTAATACAGTTATGACATACAGAGTGTTGTGGGTGCCAGTGTAGTTCTTCTAGTGTGGTGCTCCGGCACTATCCCCCCATGTTTAATACAGTTATGACATACAGAGTGTTCTGGGTGCCAGTGTAGTTCTTCTAGTGTGGTGCTCCGGCACTATCCCCCCATGTTTAATACAGTTATGACATACAGAGTGTTCTGGGTGCCAGTGTAGTTCTTCTAGTGTGGTGCTCTAGCACTATCCCCCCATGTTTAATACAGTTATGACATACAGAGTGTTCTGGGTGCCAGTGTAGTTCTTCTAGTGTGGTGCTCCGGCACTATCCCCCCATGTTTAATACAGTTATGACATACAGAGTGTTCTGGGTGCCAGTGTAGTTCTTCTAGTGTGGTGCTCCGGCACTATCCCCCCATGTTTAATACAGTTATGACATACAGAGTGTTGTGGGTGCCAGTGTAGTTCTTCTAGTGTGGTGCTCCGGCACTATCCCCCCATGTTTAACACAGTTATGACATACAGAGTGTTGTGGGTGCCAGTGTAGTTCTTCTAGTGTGGTGCTCCGGCACTATCCCCCCATGTTTAATACAGTTATGACATACAGAGTGTTCTGGGTGCCAGTGTAGTTCTTCTAGTGTGGTGCTCCGGCACTATCCCCCCATGTTTAATACAGTTATGACATACAGAGTGTTCTGGGTGCCAGTGTAGTTCTTCTAGTGTGGTGCTCCGGCACTATCCCCCCATGTTTAATACAGTTATGACATACAGAGTGTTCTGGGTGCCAGTGTAGTTCTTCTAGTGTGGTGCTCCGGCACTATCCCCCCATGTTTAATACAGTTATGACATACAGAGTGTTGTGGGTGCCAGTGTAGTTCTTCTAGTGTGGTGCTCCGGCACTATCCCCCCATGTTTAATACAGTTATGACATACAGAGTGTTCTGGGTGCCAGTGTAGTTCTTCTAGTGTGGTGCTCCGGCACTATCCCCCCATGTTTAATACAGTTATGACATACAGAGTGTTGTGGGTGCCAGTGTAGTTCTTCTAGTGTGGTGCTCCGGCACTATCCCCCCATCTTTAACACAGTTATGACATACAGAGTGTTGTGGGTGCCAGTGTAGTTCTTCTAGTGTGGTGCTCCGGCACTATCCCCCCATGTTTAATACAGTTATGACATACAGAGTGTTCTGGGTGCCAGTGTAGTTCTTCTAGTGTGGTGCTCCGGCACTATCCCCCCATGTTTAACACAGTTATGACATACAGAGTGTTGTGGGTGCCAGTGTAGTTCTTCTAGTGTGGTGCTCCGGCACTATCCCCCCATGTTTAATACAGTTATGACATACAGAGTGTTCTGGGTGCCAGTGTAGTTCTTCTAGTGTGGTGCTCCGGCACTATCCCCCCATGTTTAATACAGTTATGACATACAGAGTGTTCTGGGTGCCAGTGTAGTTCTTCTAGTGTGGTGCTCCGGCACTATCCCCCCATGTTTAATACAGTTATGACATACAGAGTGTTCTGGGTGCCAGTGTAGTTCTTCTAGTGTGGTGCTCCGGCACTATCCCCCCATGTTTAATACAGTTATGACATACAGAGTGTTGTGGGTGCCAGTGTAGTTCTTCTAGTGTGGTGCTCCGGCACTATCCCCCCATGTTTAATACAGTTATGACATACAGAGTGTTGTGGGTGCCAGTGTAGTTCTTCTAGTTTGGTGCTCCGGCACTATCCCCCCATGTTTAATACAGTTATGACATACAGAGTGTTCTGGGTGCCAGTGTAGTTCTTCTAGTGTGGTGCTCCGGCACTATCCCCCCATGTTTAATACAGTTATGACATACAGAGTGTTGTGGGTGCCAGTGTAGTTCTTCTAGTGTGGTGCTCCGGCACTATCCCCCCGTGTTTAATACAGTTATGACATACAGAGTGTTCTGGGTGCCAGTGTAGTTCTTCTAGTTTGGTGCTCCGGCACTATGCCCCCGTGTTTAATACAGTTATGACATACAGAGTGTTCTGGGTGCCAGTGTAGTTCTTCTAGTTTGGTGCTCTGGCACTATCCCCCCATCTTTAACACAGTTATGACATACAGAGTGTTGTGGGTGCCAGTGTAGTTCTTCTAGTGTGGTGCTCCGGCACTATCCCCCCATGTTTAATACAGTTATGACATACAGAGTGTTCTGGGTGCCAGTGTAGTTCTTCTAGTTTGGTGCTCTAGCACTATCCCCCCATGTTTAATACAGTTATGACATACAGAGTGTTGTGGGTGCCAGTGTAGTTCTTCTAGTTTGGTGCTCTGGCACTATCCCCCCATGTTTAATACAGTTATGACATACAGAGTGTTCTGGGTGCCAGTGTAGTTCTTCTAGTGTGGTGCTCCGGCACTATCCCCCCATGTTTAATACAGTTATGACATACAGAGTGTTCTGGGTGCCAGTGTAGTTCTTCTAGTTTGGTGCTCCGGCACTATCCCCCCATGTTTAATACAGTTATGACATACAGAGTGTTCTGGGTGCCAGTGTAGTTCTTCTAGTTTGGTGCTCTGGCACTATCCCCCCATGTTTAATACAGTTATGACATACAGAGTGTTGTGGGTGCCAGTGTAGTTCTTCTAGTGTGGTGCTCCGGCACTATCCCCCCATGTTTAATACAGTTATGACATACAGAGTGTTCTGGGTGCCAGTGTAGTTCTTCTAGTTTGGTGCTCTGGCACTATCCCCCCATGTTTAATACAGTTATGACATACAGAGTGTTGTGGGTGCCAGTGTAGTTCTTCTAGTTTGGTGCTCCGGCACTATCCCCCCATGTTTAATACAGTTATGACATACAGAGTGTTCGGGGTGCCAGTGTAGTTCGTCTAGTTTGGTGCTCTAGCACTATCCCCCCATGGGGGATAGTGCTAGATACAGAGTGTTGTGGGTGCCAGTGTAGTTCTTCTAGTTTGGTGCTCCGGCACTATCCCCCCCATCTTTAATACAGTTATGACAGTTGTATACAGTGTGTTGTTGGTGCCTATATAGTTCTGGAAGTTTGGTGCTCAGGGGGTATACAGGTATATGTGCAGTGCACGCTAGGCCTCTCCCACCCTACTGAGTTAGGGGGTAACAAACATATATTAGATATCGGCGGCCATTTTGGGCGCCATCTTGGATGTTCTGGTGTTCTGATTGTTCAAATGTGGTTTGACTGTTTCTGTGAGCTGTTCGACCACTAAAACGTGGGTGTAGACACGCTAATTACCATTCTAAGGTGAATAGTAAGGAAGTTATAGCTATTTCAAGGTATTGGTTACCATTGTGGACGCCATCTTGGATTTGAGAACTTACCAATAGTCTGCGGTTGGTAGAATCTTAGTGTGGTACTTTCCACATCCAATATTATCAGAAACAATTGAAAAAAAGCATTTTAGCAATTCTTGTTGGGTATGGTCATTATTGTTTGTATACAACAAGTGGCCCACAACTGGTTCATCAAAGGGTGTGGCATGTGCTCTCCTGTCTGTGGGAAAGCGCATATAAAGGACCCTTTGCTGCTTATCGGAAAGAGTACCCTATGTGGTGCCAGCAGGTTTCCTCCAAAGAAATATGTCAGAATGACCATATGTTTGACGTCCAATAGCCGATGATAAAAATCAATGTGCTCTAGAGGCATCGTTAAATAAAACAAACTTTGTTATTGTTCGTATATAGCAGTGTTAGCATTACAGGCATAACAGATTTATCACTATTCATCCGTATACTTGTAATATATATAATATATTTCTCGTCCTGATATAACCTTAGCTGTTGTCAGGACGGAAAACTCCAACAACCAACAATAGAAGATATTAGATTATATATATGGTTGTATTTCAGCTTGCACAACAAATTATCTACGGTAGCCTCATGAAATCACAAGACATCCCCCACCCCCACTAACACACACACACACCTCCCAGTATACAGGCCCCGTAACCTTAAAGTATCAACCGTGATGATGCCGTGACGTCACAACCTACTTTATTTCTTAAATCCACTCATGTGAATCCTTGTGGATGTGATTGCTTAGAGTTGCATAGTCCGATGGTTTTGAGTTTCTGTTGGTTGGTTGGGTGTTGGAGTTTTAGCTCTTGGCAACATCCTTGGCCCGATATCCTACTCACTCACATTATCCTGACACTGAGCCAACCAGTCTTTCCCCTATCCTATTAATGCCGAGCTCCAGGCTCGGTGGCGACAACTATCAATTTTGTAATTCATTGTATTGACTCCAGATCTTCTACGCGGGAGGCCTGCGCTCTACCAATCCGGTCACCGCGTCCGTTTTTTCTTCTTGAAGATTTACACTGCCTATTGACTTGTTTTCACCATTAGACAATTTGTCGATAGAAAGCCCGAGCCTACACTTTTATCGACCCAAGGGATTTTTAACCTCCCACACCACATAGACATGGTATGAGAGCAACCGGCCTTTGTTGACGCTGTAAGTTTTACATAGCGGTGGACATCCAAATTGGCAGAGGTGGGGGGGCCGGGGGGGGGCGGAGCGGGGCGGGAGAATCGAACCACCTACCTTCAGATTAGGAGTTTGACCTAGTAAAAAGTCAGACACTCTTAACCACTCTGCCACAGAGAACACCACATTTTTGAGTTTCTACCATAATATATATATATAAGTCCTGCTACAAAAATGATAACAAGCAACTACAAGTTGGTGTGAGGTATCTTTATATAACACTCTCTGGCAAGAAATGCCTTGCCTAATATCAAACACACAACAATTTGAAATCGGTGGAGAAGTGGCGCAAACTGGCACACATTGCTGGTGGTGGCGCCAGTGGCGCCAGCAGGCCAGCAGCAAAGGCGCAGATGCGTAACTATCATCCAAACCCATATACACTTGAATCGACTTCTCCGCTACTTATATATATATAATACATTATATAATGTATATATATATACACATAGGGTTCATCATTATCTACCTCGCTTTAGTTTGTGGTAGATATAATTGAAGTTATATATTCGATCAAGCAATTATGTGATAAAAGCGATAATGCAAAGCACATATCTCGATTTGAATTGACATATATATATATCCAACTTAAACACTGGTTCACTTATTAGGATAGGACAAGGACTGGTTACCAGAGTATCAGGATAATGTGACTGTATGGGATACTGAGTCATGGTGCCAGTGGCCTGATCTCCAAGTAGGGCAGCCCTATAAAGTCGCCATGAGTGTGCACTGTCACAAGTCGCTACCCATCATGATATGACCTCAGATGTTGCTAGGACATAAAACAACAAACACACAAAGAGGTGGGTGGCTATATATATATATATATTTTACCTCGGTAAACAGCCTCAGGCTAGCCTCAGGCTAGGGAGAGGTAAGCACGTCCGGTACCAGCAATTAGCATATACAACTCACGACTGGATAACGTGTCGTTGGGTTGCTCCGGCAAAATTAGTCTACATACAAGCAAATACGCAGTAAGTATAATAAAAACTGTGGTTAGCTTAATTATGATGCATTAGAGCATCAATATGGAAAGTTTAGACTTTCGTTGGTCCAATTTGGACGAGTTATTTGGTTATAAACAACCAAGGATAGAACACTCGAGTGGGTTTCTCGAAGGAACCAAACCGGTCATTAGCGGTTATGTCAACACCCGGGTCACCGTGTGACTATGGGTAGAGATGTGGGTTTCGCCCTATCTCATGTGGAAATTCTCTCGTACTCTAATAGAGAGTAATGTTGGAGATGCTCCTGGGTTTCTTTTATAGACTCCCCTAGACAAAACTTTTTCAGGCGTTTCTCCGAGTTTCGTAGCATTTTCTCCAACTTGTTGACGTAGTAGTCACAGGTGGGAGAAGTGTGCGGAACAGAGGGATGGGCGGGCCGATACACTCGTCCCGACCCCGCGTAAGGTTTGGGCTTGACCCACAACCCACGCACAAATTTAGCTTATTACGCCTGTGTTATAACGGTATAAACACGTTCTTTAACACCAATAGATGTCCAAATGAGTTTGAAACAACCATATTGTGACATATATATATACCGGGACTGACCAAAAATGTTTGTTTCAGTTCCCGATGGCCACGAAGCGGAGTAAGCGCGGTGCAGCAGCAGCCGAGGGGCGTGTTCCGAGTGGAGTGGACGAGGAGTACGACTCCTCACCCGTGTTGTCGGCAGGGCCGTCGACACAGCCCCGGGCGCATATCCTCTCCGACCCGGACGAGGACGCAGTGCCTGATGTGCCTGCGCCTCCAGATTGGGAGGCTCGCTTTGCAAGATTGGAAAGCCACATCTTGACTGCCAAATCGCCTGTGTCTCGGAAGCGGCGTAGGCCGAGTGTCCAAGAGGATTCATTTGAGGATTTCTTGGACACAGACTCGGCGGTGGAGCTTAAGGCTCCTCCTCCTCCTTCTCCTAAACGGAGGAAGAAGAAGAAACAGGTGATTTCTTCGGGTGATGAATTCACCAAGGAGCGGGCAGAGTCTGGTTTGCGCAAAAAGCGGAAGACTAAGTCCAAAAAGAAGAAGAGGAAGAGGAAATATTCTTCTTCTGAGTCGTCCACTGAGTCTACTTCTACGGAATCAGACTCAGACACCGTATATGAAGGGGTCTATGCGGACATTGGCACTAAAGTGGCTAAGAAGGTGGAGAAGCCAAAGGCTAAGCGGGTTAAAACCACTACGCTTATGCGCGAGACCGTGAATGGTCATTTTCGCACGTTCAAACCGGCGGAGGTTATCTCCAAGTTAGGAGATGAGTTAACAGGCATAAAGGGTGTTCCTAACTCCATCATTAAAGAAATGGATCGGGATGTCAATATGACGGATGACCGTAAGAAGTTTGAGGATGTGTTGCACACAGTGCATAAGGCAGTGTTGGCTACTCTAACAGCTATTGTTCCTGTGGCTAATAGGATGCAGAGTGAAAATAAGTTCTCGTCTTTGGCTAAGACAATGTCTTCAAGTCAGTTTGCACAGATGCTGGCAAAGAAGTGGCTCGCTCTAAGAAGGTTACCGATAATGAGGGGAAGGAGTTTACGCTCTATCTTGCTCCAGAGCCGATTAAAGGGAAACCTTTAGATAATACCAAGATGTTTGGCGGTCAACTACAATACCTCTATAAAGAGGTAGAGACTGCAGCCAAGAGTGGCAAAAACATGGATGGCAAGAAGAAACAGGAAGTTCCTCGTTTCAAAAAGTCACGAGGGGATTTTCGTCCACGACGGTTCACCAGAGGAACCAGACCGAGTTCAAACTTCGGTCAAGGGTTTCGGGGCCGGGGCGCTCGCCCAGGCTGGACCGACAACACCGCACGGCCAATAGGTCGAGGGTTCAACTCGTCGAGACCTTTCCCCAGGGGCGGGTCCAAGTAGAGGTCCAAACACAAACTTTACAAGTCCCTGCAGCCTCTAAAAACACACAAACTGTAAGCAACTTTGTGGCTGGTAATATTAGTAATCATATTTCTGAGTGGCACAAAATTACTAGTGACCAAGAAATTATAGAAATAGTTAGGGGTGTTCAAATTCCCTTTACACAAATTCCTGTACAAAGTATAATACCTTTTCCATATAACATTCAACCAGTTGAACGAGACGCACTAACTAAACAGGTACATAAATTCTTTGAGAAAGGAATTATACAAAAAGTGACACACTGTTCAGGACAGTTTATTTCAAACATTTTCTCGAGACCGAAGCCTAATGGTGATGTTCGAATGATCCTGGATTTAACAATCCTTAATAAAAGGGTGGAATATCGACATTTTAAAATGTTCTCTCTAGATACGGCACGAGATCTGATTACACCAGATGCGTGGATGGCTAGTGTTGATTTACAGGATGCATATTATACGCTTCCCATAATGGAACAATACCGAAAATTTCTTCGATTTATTTGGGATAACCAACTCTATGAGTTTACCTGTATGCCGAATGGCTTAGCTTGTGCGCCACGTTTATTTACTAAATTGCTTAAACCTGTTTTCTCGGTAATGGCGAGGAAGGGTCATATAATGTTTCCATACATAGATGATTCTTTTATTATAGCATCAACACAAATTGGTTGTGTGAATGCAGTTTTGGATTTATGTGCATTACTCACTAAATTGGGGTTTTATGTACATCAACAAAAGTCAGTGTTTAAACCAACAAAACAACTCAAATGTTTAGGGTTTATTCTGGATACACAGTCCCTTACAGTGTCGATAACAGAACAAAAACTAATTAAGTTTATGACTACAGCGACTCAGCTTATTAAGTTATCAAAGCCAAAAATTAGACAGGTTGCTGTTCTTATTGGCATAATGACCTCATATGCACCTGCTGTGTTATATGGGAAGGCCCATATTAAGTCGCTAGAAATAGATAAAAATTTAGCGTTAACATGAACTAAAGGCAATTTTGAGCGAAAGATGTTTATTTCGCAAGAAGGGTTACAGGATATTGGATGGTGGATGCAACATATAGCAGGTTCACCAAATCCAATCCGCATGGCGGAACCTAATACAGTAATTACTACTGATGCTTCGTTAGAAGGTTGGGGAGCTCATCGGGATGGGGTCACAACAGGAGGTAGATGGCTTGATGATGAAAAATCAGACTATATTAATGCACTAGAATTGCGTGCTATTTATCTGGGCTTACGTAGTTTAGTAAAGATAAATAAATCACAGGTTAGAATACTAACTGATAATACTACTGCCATGGCATATATTCGTAACATGGGTGGAACCAAATCAAAGTCTTGCAATCAGTTATCTAAACTGATTTGGAACTGGGCACAGGCTCAACAAGTCTGGCTGACTGTAGCGCATATTCCAGGGTCACAAAATACACTTGCAGATTATAAAAGTAGAAATTTCCATGACCATTTAGAGTGGTCTCTCTCTACACATTTGTTTAACTTCGTTTGTGAAAAATGGGGTACACCTGAAGTTGACTTATTTGCATCACGAAATAATAACAAGTTACCCTGTTATGTTTCTTGGCATCCTGAACCGGATGCTTGGAAAGTAGATGCGTTTGCTATTACTTGGGAAAATAATTATTTTTATATTTTCCCACCATTTAGTATTATCAGCCGAGTAGTGAGAAAAATTGGCTTGGAAGGGACACACGCGATACTGGTGGTGCCCGATTGGGACACGCAACCTTGGCTGCCAGCAGTTTCACAACTGGCAAAAGATCGTATACGATTCCCAAGAAAACTCGGGAATCTGACGCACCACGGACCGCTAGTGGTTCACGGCGACGTGTCAACGACGCCCCTATTGGCATTCCTTTTCTAAGGAAGCAGCTACAGCAATTTGGATTGGACAGAATTACTGAGGATAGGATAGTATCGGATGCCTGGAGGCCAGGAACTGTCAAAATGTATACAACCTATTTAAAGAAATGGGGTGTACATTGTTTGTTAATGAAAGTTAAGCCAACAAATCCAAAGATTTCACAAGTAGCTCGGTTTCTTCGTTCTCTAGAGGATGAAGGACTTTCCTTTGGATCGATTAATGCGGCGAGGTGTGCGTTATCAATTATATTACCTAGAATTGATGGCGAAACAGTTGGAAAACATTATGTTATTTGTTATTTACTTCGTTCAATTTATCAAAGGAATCCTCCAAAACCAAAGTATAGTCGGTTTTGGGATGTTTCTATAGTATTTAAGTTGTTTCAGGCTTGGCCTCACAACTCGTGGTTAGATATAAAACAGTTAGGTTTTAAGGTCGCGGTCCTGTTATTGTTAGTAACCGGACACAGAGGACAGACGATTGTTGCTTTATCCTTAACTGGATTAGAAATAGACAAGCAACAAGCTACGTTTGATTTAGAAAAATTGCTTAAATCGAACACGTTAGGTGACCCTTTATCAACGGTTCACTTAGACTGTTTTACGAATGATCGGAAATTATGTGTTGTGTCGGCCATACGGGCTTATATATACAAGACAAAGGATTTACGTGCATCACAACAACTATTAGTGAGCTTTATAAAGCCACATAAGGCGATTTCACGAGACACACTTGCCAGATGGACAATTACGGTGTTGAAATTGGCTGGAGTGGATACGAGTAAATACTCTTCCCACTCAACTAGAGGAGCCATGGTCTCCAAGGCACGGGTGCTTGGTATTTCTGTGAAAAGAATACTAGCGCATGCAGGCTGGAAGACGGCTAAGTCGTTTGCAAAACATTATAATAAACGACTAGAAAAGCCTACCGGCGTTGCAAAGCGTCTTCTCGCCAACTAACAAGAATAGGTGAGAACAAAAATTTAGAATGTTATAATAATAAGAAAGAATGATATTAAGGATAAAAATGAATTATGTAAAGGTCTCCCTAGCCTGAGGCTAGCCTGAGGCTGTTTACCGAGGTAAAATAGTATAGTTATACGAGTCTTACCTTGGTACAGATGATGGATAACTGTTGTTTTACCGAGGTATAAGCCTCGGATAGATGTGGGCTAGGGCCCTCCCGCCACACCCTGCCACATCTATTCCGTTGGTGTACCTTTTCGGTAAAGTAATAGTATCCATTGTTTGAAAGTCATTTTTATCCTCAATAAGTAGGTTAAGATTGCTGGTACCGGACGTGCTTACCTCTCCCTAGCCCACATCTATCCGAGGCTTATACCTCGGTAAAACAACAGTTATCCATCATCTGTACCAAGGTAAGACTTGTATAACTATACTATATATATATATATATATATATATATATATATATATATACAATTACAGCCTTAATAAACAGTGCCATGCCGTTCTGTGCCCGCCTTGCTTTGTGCGTGCAGTGAGTGCTGCCACCTGGTGTCACATCAAAGAGCATACAAAGTCAATTTAAAGGCCCTATCACACTACGATGTAACGACGTCAGCATAGGGAGAACGTGAAAAACGTCGAACTTCTCGCCGTAGTATGCAAATTTGGGCACAAGTTGAATGTGGATGCAGCATAGTTGACGAGAGCGTAACGTCGGTAAAGTGTAGTGATAGCGTCCTTCAACAAGAGAGGACAACGTAATGACGCTCACGGAACGTTATGAACATTATTCCATCGCCAGAACTATGTTGCTTTATGTTACCTTACGTTACTTATGTCATTAAATGTTGGCGAAATGCTGAACGTACGTTGGACGTACGTTCGGCGTACGTTCTCCTGACGTTCTCCTGACGTCCCATTACACTGCATGGATGTTTCCACCGGCTTTAATGTGGGTCAACATAGTGGAACATAGTGAGCAGCGTTTGACTAACGTCCGTTTAACGTCATTGACGTTCGCCGAATGTGTAGAGAACGTACGGCGAATGTAAACCCTTACGTTTGAGTTACGTCGAAAGTTTTGAACAGGTTCAAAACCTTGACGCACGACGACGTAACACGACGTAACATGACATAGCTCGACGTCAGTCTTACGTCATTTTGACGTCATCATAATGTAACGCAACGTATGTCAACGTAATGACGAAAAGTGACCACATCAGGCTTACGTTGGCTAGTTACGTCATAGTGTGACAGGGTTATAATAGACCATGTTACGCCTGAAGCTTATGAAGTTAGACTTCTGATAAGAATACCAAAATTGAGTCTGTATGTTTAGACTTCAAATATCTCTTATGCTAGTGATGTTAAATCAAAGTTACTTCCCACTAAGATAAGGTAGATTGTGATAACCAATCTAATATATTTATCTCGGCTATCGGACTCTGTGCAACTTTACAAATCACTAACTTTTGAAATATCTGAAGTGAATTCCTGCAAAATGAATTTGGCATACACACCGACGTACTGAAGGTCATAAGTCTGTAATACTAATTGTGACAGGTTCTCATAAATTATTAATATTTCTTCTATTCAGCAACCGGTAGAGCTTGGGCCTCGCGTGTGGAAGGTCAGGAGTTTGGTTCCCGGTCGAGTCAAACCAATGACTTTAAAATTGGTACTTGTCGCTTCCTAACCTGGTGCTCGGCATTAATAGGATAGGGCAAGGACTGGTTAGCTCAGTGTCAGTATAATGGGACTGAGTGGGACATCAGGTCATGGTTCCAGCGGCCTGATTTCCCAGTGGGGCAGCACTATAAAGTCGCCATGAGTGTGCACTGTCACAAGTCGGTACCAGTCCTGATATGACCTTAGATGTTGCTAGGACGTAAAACAACAAACAAACAAACAATCTATTCAGCAATACATGCTTAATTTGTGCAGCAATATCTAGGTTCGATTTGTAGGATGGAATGTAAGCAAGTGCTTGGATTGTGTTAAAGCTGTTCACACCTGGTTATGGTTCCATCGGATTATACAAGTTTAACAAATTCATGTTAATTTGCATTCGTGTTTTTTTATTATTATATTAACGATTAAATCAGTCGGAATATATTATTTGAATTACGCGATTATTCCGTGTATATGGACTTTTAGAAATTAGATATAAATATGAGATTAGAATCGTATATAGTCCTTATTTCGGCGTTCGATTAAGAGTTTTAAAGCCGCCCAGTCCAAGGAAAGCGTAATTTTGTTTACAGCACCATTGACCTCAAAATTGCCAAAAAGTCTTGAGGTGTGCACTCCCCTAGCACACCTACCGATTGCGATTCGCGACTTAAAACTCAATTTTAGGGCTAATAGTGCTTCCTTACGATTGCGATTCACGATTCGAAAAATAAATCGGCCCGTTTTCAGTTTTAAGCGGGTCGGGTCGGGTCGCGAGTTTTAGTGCGCGAGTCGTAAACGGTAGGTGTGTACCTAGCATTAGCAACTTTAAGCCTACTTTAAGCCCCACCACAATAACACAGTAATCTCACCACGTAATTGTCTCCCCGCCTCCACATGTGCAGCGAAGCATGACCCCCATCCCTCCTCCCATCTCCCTGTGCCCCCTAGCCCCCCCCCCCCCCCCCCCCTCCACTACACCAGGCGCGGTGGCCTAATCGGTAAAGCCTGGGCCTTGCGTGCGGGAGATCGGGATTTTGGTTACCAGTCGAGTCAAACCAATGACATGAAAATTGATACATGTCGCTTCCTATCCTGGTGCTTGGCATTAATAGGATAGGGCAACAACTGGTTAGCTCTGTGTCAGGATAATGTGACTGAGTGGGATATCGGGTCATGGTCCTGGCCACCTGATTTCTCAGTGGGACACCACTATTGAGTCGCCATGAGTGCGCACTGTCACAAGTCAGTACCCATCCTGAGATGACCTTAGATGTTGCCAGGATGTAAAACTCAAACAACCAACAACCCCCCTCCCCCCCCCCCTCCGCACTGAATGTCAACAGGATGACAGATGGGTGCAAAGACGCCGTTGTATAAATGTCGTCTGCCGTGATTAATTCTCGTCTGCTGCGGTGAAACCCCATAAATGACGGAATGTGATAAGTCGAACTCCTCGTCCCAACTGTCCTGATATGACATTAGATGTTGCCAAGACGTAAAGCTCCAACAACCATCCAACCTCGTCCCAGCTTTAATGAAACACTCCTGGTATGACCTTAGATGTTGCAACGACGTAAAAGTCCAACAACCAACCAACCATCAGTGAAATACCATTTTAGTTCGGCCGTCTCTCACCAGGTGGCAGCACTCACTGTTCGCATAAAGCAAGGCAGGGAGAGAACGGCGTGGCACTGTTTATTAAGACTGTACTTGTATATATTTATATATATATATATAGCCACCCACCTCTTTGTTTGTCTGTTTGTTGTGTTATGTCTTAGCAACATCTGAGGTCATATCATGATGGGTATCGTATCGACTTGTGACAGTGCATACTAATGGCGACTTTATAGGGCTGCCCTACTTGGAGATCAGGCCACCGGCACCATGACTCAGTATCCCATACAGTCACATTATCCTGATACTGCACTAACCAGTCCTTGTCCTATCCTATTAATGTCGACTGCCAGGCTAGGTAGCGACAAGTATCAATTTTATAAGACGTCAGTTTGACTCAGATGAGGTTCTACCGAATCGGTTACCGCGTCTGGCCATGCTGGGGTGAGGGGGTGTGGGGGTGGGGGTGGGGGTGGGGGTGGAGGGGTAGTGGGGTGAGGGTGGGGTGTCCCTTCTGCTACACCTACATACAGGAAGTGGGCTGAGCGTCCGCCTCCCGTTTTGGTACATTGTGGGTTTCAAAACCAGACCGAGTCAAAACAATAATTTAAAATTTATACTTGTCACTACCTAGCCTGGCGTTCAGCTTTACTAGGATACGGCGAGGAAGAAGTGGAATGAGGAAGACCAATCATCTGCCATGACATGTCCCGCTGTTTAAAAAAGGAATGTACAAAAAAACACACTTAAGTTAAAGCTGCATAGTCCGATGAAGCATCAAATTTTCAAAACCAAAATAATTACATAGATTTGACTCTACATATGTAACTTACATATTGATGCACATATTAAGCATTTATTGTCACATAGAAGGGAACGCTGAGACAATTTAATAGAACCTTTTACTGTTGAAGGCTATGGTGTCAGAGTTTAGGTGTGCTTGCCAAAACTAAGTTTACATGTTTGAATTTCAAATATCTCAAAACTTATCCATTTAAAATCAAAGTTACTTTAACCTGAAATAAGGTAGATTATAACGATCAATTTAATATATTTATCTCAGAAAAATGTCCAAAACGCAAAACCATCGGACTATGCAACTTTAATAAAGAAGGAACCAAACTACTCATGACCAGACAGCATTACTAGGATAGGTCAAGGAATGGTTGGCTCAGTGTCAGGATAATGTGACTGAGTGGGATATCTGGTCATGGTGCTGGTGGCCTGATTTCCCAGTGGACCAGAACTATAAAGTCATCATGAGTGTGCACTGTCACAAGTCGGTACCCGTCCAGACATGAACCTAGATGTTGCCAGGATGTCAAACTCCAACAACTAAGCAACCAGCTACTCATATTTACATTGGGGGAGAAAGAACCGGGCAGCTTTTACGTTTTACTCTTACCCGCCATCTAAGTCTTCTAAAGTTGTCGCAAGGGGGCGCCACACGGACAAAGTAAACGCCCAGTCTTTGACGTACAAGTAGAATAGAGATTAAGACGGGAACAGGGCGTGACTTGGAATTCCGGCCGTCTGTTAGTGAGACAGGCGTGTGTACGCCGTGTTAAACTCTCTTGATTAAGACGGCGTAACCGTGAGTGTGAATACCGGCGGGTGTGGGGATGAGGTAGGGGTGGGGGTGAGGTGGGGTGAGGTGGGGGTCAGGTGACCGTGAGATGGGGTGAGGTGGGGGTGAGGTGGGGAGTGAAGGATTACCGGAAGCAAGGTTTCTCTGTTAGTTTTATTATTTTGCTTGTTTTAGCAGTGTTTAGTGGGGATTTCTTTCTTTAAAGTAAATTCCCTTGCTGACCCTCAGATGTGTGCAACAACGCTTTGTTCAATGCAATCAATACCCCAGCATAACACCGTTGACCTCATAGTGACGTCAATAATTAATTACTTGGACTAGTTGTATTGTACTGGATTTGGTGACCAAATTGCTAAGTGCGGAAGGTCTGGGGTTCGAAACTAGGATATGGTAAGGACTAGTTAGCTAGTTAGCTCACTGTCGGGATAATGTGACTGAGTGGGATATCCGGTCAAGGTACTGGCGGTACAAGGTTCCAGTTAGGCAGCACTATAAACTAAAAGTCGCATTCTGTGTTTACTGTTACAGATCAATGCTTCGTATTTATATGACCTTAGATGTTGCTAGGACGTAAGACCCCACAGGCATTGATCAGCATACCACCGAGTCATGCTGGGCCCCTACTGTGTATCGGATACCCGATCACTCCTACACTAACCAGATGGGGTGGTCAAATGAGTAGAGTGTCCGTCTCCTGTTTTTGGAGATCAGTAGATCCGAACCCATGAGTTTGTGGGATCGAATACTGATCGAGTCAAACCAATGACTTAAAATTGTATACTTGTCGCTTCCTAGCCAGGCGCTTGGCATTATTGGGATAGGGCAAGGACTCATTGCTTCAATGTCAGGATAATGTGACTAGTGTGATATCAGGTCATCGTGCTGGTGGCCTGGTTTCCCAGTGGGGCAGCACTATAAAGTTGACATGAGTGTGCACTGTCACAAGTCAGTACCCGTCCTGATATGACCTCAGATGTTGTTAGTACATAAAACGGCAACAAACAAAGCAAAAACAAACACTCCTACACTAATCACCAGTATCCAGTCGCTACAGCGCCCCTAGCAATCACCATGGCAATCACCGGCATTCAATAACCGCCTGTGTCACCATCTGGTGGGGAAAACCGGAACACCTAAGTCTCAACACGTGGAGTCCATTAGATCTATTGGCCTTATATTATTATTAAGAGTCATCCAAAGTTGTTTGGGGAAAAAGTAAAGCTTGTTTTATTTAATGACTCCCCTAGAGCGCATTGATTTTCGTATTATTGGCTATTGGATGTCAAACAATGATATGGTCATTCTGTCATATTTCTTTGGAGGAAACCCGCTGCTGCCACATTGGCTACTCTTTCTGATAAGCAGCAAGGGTTCTTTTATATGCACTTTCCCACAGACAGGACAGCACATACCACAGCCTTTGATGAACCAATTGTGGATCAGCTGTTCCAAAGTTGTTTGGATTTTTTTTTTACATTCATTGATTCAGCAGGGTAAATTTCAATCACAGACAATGCTTACCTCATTCCACTGCTCCTTGTCCCATCCTAGTAATTCTGAGCACCAAACTAGTTAGCGACAAGTATAAATTTAAAAACCAGTCGGGTTTACTCAGCAAATGTTGTTAGGACATAAAACAACAACAAACAAACAAAACTAAAACAAACACTCCAACACTAATCACCAGTAGTCTGTCGCTACAGCGCCCCCTAGCAATCACCATTGCAATCACCGGCATTCAATTAGCCGCCTGTGTCGCCATCTGGTGGGGAAAACAGGAACACCTATGTCTCAACACGCGGAGTCCATTGAGTTAGTGGTGTTGTTTTGATCCACCAGGTGATAGCACATCACCATGAGAAGTCCCTGACAGACGCTTGTAGCCACACATCATATCCAACTTGAAAAGTCGGTATGTCTTGTTGTTTGACGCCCTAGCAACATATAAGGTCATATCAAGACGGCATTTGTAAAGGAAACAATGTCTTAATCATAGACCGGTAACAAGAGTATGTAAAAATTGTAATAATAGATTAATGAGCCTTTGGATTAAAATGACGAGCGGGACGTAGATCAAACAGTAGAGTGTCCACTTGTGAAGATGTGGGTCATCTGATCGATCCTGCCCAGTGGATCCATTTGCAGTTTGGGTTATTTTCTCTTCCAACCAGTGGTCTACAACTGACTCATCAAATGCTGTGGTATCTGCTGTCCTGTCTGTGGGAAAGTGCATATGAATTGCAGATTAGCGGAAAGAGTAGCCAATCTGGAAGCCGCAGGGTTCCTAAAAAAAAATATGTCAGAATGACCATATGTTTGACATCCAATAGCCGATGATAGAAATCAATGTGCTCTAGAGGCGTCGTTAAATAAAACAAACTTTACTTTGGGTGAAAATGATTAATGGATGCTTGTATCAATTCCAAAATCTGTGCCACTTCTACACACCATACGGGATGACTGCATGTGTTGAGCGACTGCTTCCCATGTGACGACAGGTCGTGGGGTTTGAACCCATGTCAAGTCAAACCAAGTGCCATCGCTGTGGGGAAGAACCGCCACGAGGTGGCAGCACTTAACCAGCCCGGCCAATCTCCAGCACAACACCTCCATAGGCCCGGTTTCCCGCCACTGCCCCATTACCCGGATGTACACCCTGAAGCCGTGCCCAGCGCTCAGACATAGCGGCGGCCAAGTTGTGAACTAGCCACATGTGCTTAAAGCTGCATAGTCAAATGAAATATCAAATTTTCAAAACGAAACCAATTATCTGGATTTGATCTTAGATATCTAACTAATATATCGATGCACCTATTAAACATTTGTTTCTGCGTAGAAGGCAATACTGAGTCAATTTAACAGAACCTGTTACTGCAGATGTCTATGGTGTCAGAGTGTTGGCAGCTTGCCAAAACTAATTGTCCATGTTTGCACCCACAATATCTCAAAATTTACCATTTAAGATAAAGGTAAGCACTGTGTGACCGTGGGCGGGGGGCAGGTTGAGGGGGGTTGGGTTGGTTGGTTGTTGGAGTTTTACGTCCTGTCAACATTTAAGGTCATACCAGGATGGGTAGCAACTTGTGACAGTGCACACACATGGCCACATTGATAGTGTTGCCCCACTGGGAAATGAGACTGCCAGCACCATGACCTAATATCTCACAGAGTACATTATCCTGACACTGAGCTAACCAGTCCTTGCCCTATCCTATTAATGCTGAACGCCAAGCTAGGAAGTGACAAGTATCAATTTTGTAAGTCATTGGTTTGACTCGACCGGGAATTGAACTCCCCCATGGGAGGCCTGCGCTCTACCGATTTGCCCACCGTGCCCGATAAAGATTGATGGTTGAGGTGGGAGTGGCCGAAGTATGGTGGAAGTGGTGGGTTAAGTCGGGTCGTGGAGGAGGACGGGGTTATGTGGGGGCTCTGGGGGTGGTGGTAGGGAGGGAGGGTGTGTGTGGTAGGGGTGGTGTTTGGAAGAGCCGGGTTGATGACATGTAAAATATGATGGTGGGTCATTGGTGTCGTGTGGGGTGGTACTATGTTGGGTGGGGTGGTACTATGTGGGTGTGGTGGTACTATGTTGTGTGGGGTGGTACTCTGTTGGGTGGGGTAGTACTATGTTGGGGTGGGCGGTACTATGTGGGTGGGGTGGTACTATGTTATGTGGGGTGGTACTCTGTTGGGTGAGACGGTACTATGTTGGGTGGGATGGAACTATGTTGGGTTGGGTGGTACTATGGTGGGTGTGGCGGTACTATGTTGGGTGGGGTGGTACTGTGTTGGGTGGGGCGGGACCACGTCAACTGGGGTGGTACCATGTCAAGTTGGGTGGTACTATGTCAAGTGGATCGGTACTATGTCCACTGGGTCGGTACAATATCCAGTGGGGCGGTAGAATGTCCAGTGGGTCGGTAGAATGTCCAGTGGGTCGGTAGAATGTCCAGTGGGGCGGTACAATGTCAAGCGGGGTGGTACTATATCAAGTGGGTAGGTACCATTTCAAGTGGGTTGGTACCATGTCATGTGGGTCGGTACAATGGCAAGTTGGTCGGTAAAATATCAAGCTGGGTGGTACTATATCAAGTGGGGTGGTACCATGTCAAGTTGGGTGGTACTATGTCATGTGGAGTGGTACCATGTCGGGTGGGCGGTACCATGTCACATGACTGGCTGTTGTCAGGTGGGGTGGTTCAGTTGTGGTGATGACTAGTTCGTGTGAAAGTGAGTCTGATTGAAACCTATGAGAAATAGAAACAACACTAGACGCACGGTCGTGAAGAGTGTACCGGAAGTTGTTCGGCCAAGAGCCCGACAGCAGGGTGAGGTCAACCAACAGAAGGACACCAAACACAGGGCACAACACACAACAGGCCCTGAGTGAGGCACGGGTGTCGGCCGTGGTGTACCTGCTCTGTCAGGACTGGAGGAGTGGTCGCGTCGCAGAAGGTCGTGGATTCAAAGCCAGAGACAAGTCAAAGCAAGCACTTACCAAATTGATACTTGTCGCTGCTTCACCTGGCGCTTGGCATTACTAGAATATAGGACAAGGACCGGGTCGCTTATTGCCAGGAAAATATGGGCGGGCTGGGATATTGGGTCATGGTGTCGGGTGGTAGGCTCTCCCAATGGGGGCAGCACTATATAGCCGCAAAGAATCTGCATGGTGACAAGTTCGGTATTGGTCCTGATGTGATCTGAGATGTTTGTTTAATGGGGTTTTATGCCCTAGCAACAAGTTATTATCCGCCTCACCCGCTTCCTCCCCCTCCCCTATTCGCAACCCAATGTTCCACCAGTTACTCGTCACGTGATCCCAGGAACCAAACGCTATGCACTGGCGTCACACTGGAGGCACGGCAAAGCCCCCCCCCCCCGGCTACCATTAGGCCAACAACAACAAATATCAATATGTTTGTTTCTGAGGCATCGGCGCATCAACGTTCAGTCCCGTACACTCTTATTCCATAATATCAAATTTTAAGAAAAGATAATAAAAGAACAAAAGATTTAAAAGAAATTAAACTAATAGAAATATGGCACCACGTTGAGTTTCAAGGGTGGCTCTGTCTGTTTGGGTTTTGCATCTTATCAATATTTAAGCTCAGTTTTACCAACTAATGTATTTGATCCATACCGGGCGTGGTGGCCTAATCAGTAGAGCGCGGGACTCTCGTGCGGAAGGTCGCGAGTTCAACTCCAACAACCAACCAACCTTTGAGTAAATGAAAGTAAAAAGTAAAAATACCACTGCTTAAAATTTCGGGAACCTCCCAAGAAACAATATCTTTTTCTTAAAGGGTCTGCAAATCCGCCCTTAATTCTCATAAAATGTGCCTGGGAAAGAAATAGTTTGTTGTTTGTATTTGGCCTTAGTCCCAGTTAGCCATGTGTCAAGTTTCTAACGGAATCCATGCTCTCTCCTGTTCCTCCTGTTCCTCCTGTTCCTCCTCTACCTCCTCTTCCTCCTCTTCCTCCTCTTCCTCCGCTTCCTCCTCTTCCTCCTCTTCCTCCTCTTCCTCCTCGTCCTCCTCTTCCTCCTCTTCCTCCTCTTCCTCCTCTTCTTCCTCTTCCTCCTCTTCCTCCTCTTCCTCCTCTTCCTCCACTGGGCGCGGTGGCGGAATCGGTAGAGCACGGACCTCGCGTGCGGAAGATCGGGAGTTCGGTTCCTGGTCGAGTCAAACCAATGACTTCTAAAATTGATACTTGTGGCTTCCTAGCCTGGCGCTCGCCATTAATATAATAGGATAGGGCAAGGACTGGTTAGCTCAGTACCACAAAAACGTGACTGAGTGGGATATCGGATCATGGTGCTGGCCACCTGATTTTCCAGTGGGACAACACTATAAAATGACCATCACTGCGCACTGTCACAAGTCAGTACCCATCCTGATATGACCTTAGATGTTGCCAAGATGTAAAACTCCAAGAACCAAGCAACCTGTTCTCCAGTAAGTGACAACAACCCTGAAAGGCAATCTCCGCCGACTCGTCTGTCTGTCACATGTTGGGCGCCTCCAGCAGCCACCACGCGCCGGGCCTGGTGGTGGAGACGGAACCCCGGAGGATTCAGGAGGGGAGGAGGGAGGAGGGGAGGCAAGCGGAGCGCGGGCTCGGGCACCAGTGGTCGTGCATGTGCTGGAGGAGGTGGAAGCCGCACGCCCGGAGGGAAAGCATCGACCGTGGACGCAGCGTGGTAGTAGGTGTTACTGGAGGAAGGAGTTAGTGAAGGAAGGACTTAATGAAAGAGGTGCTGGATGAAGGAGTCACTGGAGGAAGGAGTTAGTGAAGAAAGGAGGTTTTGGAAGGAGGAGGTACGGGAGGAAGGAGTTACTGGAGGAAGGTGTTACTGGAGGAAGGTTGGCTGGTTGTTGCGAGTTTGACATCCTGGCAACATCTAAGATCATATCAGGATGCGTATCGATTTGTGACATTGCGCACCTATGGCAACTTTATAGTTTTGCCCCACTGAGAGATCAGGCTGCTGGTACCATGACCTGATATCCCACTCAGTCACATTATCCTCATACTGAGCCAAACCAGTCCCTGCCCTATCCTACTAATGCCGAGCGCCTGGCTTGGAAGCGACAAGTATCAATTTGATAAGTCATTGGTTTGACCCGACCGGGAAGCAAACTCCCAATCTCCCACACGCGAGGCCCGGGCTCTACCGATTGGGCTACCGCCCCTTGTGGGTTAGTAGGAGTTAGTGGAGTAGTTATTGGAAGAAGGAGATAGTGGAGGGAGGAGTCACTGGAGGAAGGTAAAAAGGAAGGCTTGATTTATTTAACCATGCCTCGAGGGCACATTGATTTTCATCTCATCGCCTGTTCGACATCAAACATATGGTCATATTGACATATTTCTTTGGAGGAAACCCGCTGCCGCGACATATGCTACTCTTTCCGATAAGCAGCAAGGGGTCTTTTATATGCACTTTCCCACAGACAGGACAGCACATACCACAGCCTTTGATGAACCAGTTGTGGACCACTGGTTGGAACGGAAAATAACCCAAACTGCAAATGGGTCCACTCAGCAGGATCGATCGGATGACCAACACCGTCACAGGTGGACACTCTACCACCTGAGCTATGTCCTGCTACACCCTGGAAGAAGGATTTAGTGGAGGAAAGAGTCAGTGTGGGAGGAACCGGTATTGATGCAACAGGAATCTGGGTCAGTGGGTGCGACACCCTACGTGCATTCTTTATATACCAACCCTGGAGCAATGACAGGGGATGTACATCAGTGAGTGGCATGCTAATACCCAATGGAGTATACCTCCTGGATGACTAACACGTGCCTTCCTCCATCTGAACATGCCACCAGTAGGATGACACAGGGATGGCAGCTGTCCTGTTTAGGCATGCCCGTGTTTGGCCTCCTGTTGAACCTGATGTGCAGTTCTAGTTCTAGATTACCTGTTGGTGTTGCTGGTGGTGTGTAGCAAGCACTGGGAATAAGCTGCCAATACACACTGTTCAAAACACAGCCTACCTTCTCTCCACAGAGATCAAGGTTTCTCTAACTAGATACACACGCGAATACCAATGTTGTAGGGCAGGGTATTGTTACCGATAGGGGCACCAGGTGGAGCCTGGTACAAACCAAGAGAGCTTTGTTTGCTTCTTTGTTGGGGTTTCACATGCTAGCGATGTTTAAGGTCACATCAGGATTGGGGTACTGACTTGTACAGAGTGTGCATTCATGGCGATTTTTATAGTGCTGCCCCACTGGGAGACTGGGATGCTGGGAATGTGATGCGGTATCCCAATTGTCGCATTAATTATCCTGAGCTTGAGCAGACCAGTCCTTAGCCCTTATCCCATTAATGCCGAGCGCCAGGCGCGGTAGCAACAAGTGTCAATTTGGTAAGTCATTTTGACTCGGTGAAGGTTTAGCGCTCTTACCGATTCTGCCCATCAAGAAGGTTAGTGCTGGGTTTGATGGATTATGATTCCGGACACCTGACACCGGAAGTGGAATTATAGCTGGATCCACACACGGAGGAGAGCACCAGGAGGAGGAGGAGGAGGAGGAGGAGGCAGCTGGCCGCCTCCCTGCCGCCTGTTGGATCTCCCGGGCAGTGGAGATCAGGGATCCATTTGGATCATTAAGCAATCGATCCCTGTACGCCAGCCAGGGATCCAAATCTATGCACACGTGTAGCACCGGGTCAGGTGCGGGTGGGTGTGGGTGTGGGGTAGGGGACTGTGTGTCAGTGTGGGTGTAGGGCGGGTGGGTGTGTAGGTGTGGGGTGTAAGGATTGTGCGTAGGTGGGGGTAGGTGTGAGGAGTGTGTGTAGGCGTGGGTGTAGGGTGTGTAGGTGTGCGTGGGTGTAGGTGTGGGTCTGGGAGAGTGTGTAGGTGTGGGGGGTGTAGGGGAGTGTCTGTAAGAGTGCGTGTGGGGGAGTGTGTGGGTGTAGTGTGGGTGTAGGTGTGGATGTATAGGGATTTTGTGTAGGTGTGGGTTTAGGGGATTGTGTGGGTGTGTGGGTGTGTGTGTGGGTGTGGGGGAGTGTGTGGGTGTATGGTGGGTGTAGGTTTGAATGTGGGGGAGTGTGTAGGAGTGGTGTGGGTGTTGCGGAGTGTGTGTGAGTGTGTAAGCGGTGGGGGAATGGTAGGTGCGTGAGTGTGAGGGTGGCTGGGAGTGGGTCAGGGGGTCCCATGTGGGCCTCTATGGGACATCTCATCGCTCTGCATGCAGTCCATAAAACCCATTGAATAGTGTATTTGGAAGCTCTGTGAGGGTCAGTGAAATGTCGCCGCTGCCGAACAATCAAATGTGTTTGGGTTGACCAATGTGTGGCCCCGTGTGTGGGTGTGATGCAGTTTGCGGGGCGAACTGCTGCTCTGTAGTGTTCAAGATAAAAAGACCTCCGCCATTTCGCGGATTTCCGGGATTGTTTATATTCACCAATTAACATTCACAAAATGTCAATATATATGACAGCAATTGGTTAGTCCGAATCTCATTCTTATATGACCTTAGATGTTGCTAGAACATAAAACTTAAACAAGAAAGAGTTTGGCATGGGTGATAATACAGTCATAATAAGGACAGTTGAAACCTAACTTCCTGCATTTTTTTTCTGATTCCCTAACAATGTCAATCTTATATCTGCGTTTTCATGGAAATTCACAATTGGTGAAATAATTAAGGCTTAGTTCTGCCGGAACCTGGTAGGTGACGCCACGGTCTCGGCCTAATTTCGGATTTTTTTTCTGGCAGAAATCAGCAGCAATCCGGACCACGTGACCGCTGTTTTTGTTTTATTGGGGTTTTACATTCTGGGAGCATCTAGGATCATATCAGGATGGTCACTGACTTGTGACAGTGTGCACTCAACGCGACTTTATTTTTAAATGCTGCCCCCACTGCGAAACCAGGCCAGTGGCACCATGAGCTGGTTGTCCCACCACTCAGTCGTATTATGCTGATACTGAACTAACCAGTGCTTGTGATATCCTATTAATGCTCAGCGCCAGGCTAGGTAGCGACAAGTATAAAGTTGTGTAAGTCATTGCTTTGACTCGGCCGAGATTCCAACACCCGCTCTTCCACACGGGAAGCATATGTTCTTACAGATTCAGCCCACCGCGTCTGGTTGGATTTGAAGTATAAGCGCGTTGTGACCATGTGGTGACTAGCCTGGAGGCTTCCTCACCTCGAACCTGCTGTGTGTTAGTTGTGACCTTGAGCCTTGTGACCTTGAGCTGGACTTTAAAGGATCTGAAACATCCCCAAACCGACTTCACTTATTCACTGTTATTATGATCGAGGGTGACTAGTCATCATTTGTGTATCATGGAACTACTTACTATATATGTTCTGTAGGAGTTATTCAGAACCTAATCATGGTCTAAGAAGAGTCTTTGTGGTCAAGCTATGGCTATTAGTGTCATTCTCACCTAATTATTATTTTTCGTGACGTAGGCTGAGGTATATTACAGACTTGGAAAGTAGTGCAAGGTCTACTATCATGTCAATTTGAGCATTCTTAGGTATGTCTTATAACTGTCACTCAGAGGGGCCTTCCTTTCACAGCGAGTGATAAACATGTGGAATGAGCTACCGGAAGAAGCGGTGGAAGAAGCTACCATAAATCAATTCAAGAATGCGCTGGACAGGGCCTGGGCCAGAGAAACATTCCTGTACGATTTTGAGGCTGCATACCACTAGAGCTGAGAGTTACGAGCTTTGTATAGGCTACCACAAGCCTGCATCAAAGAAGAGGATAATAATAAAATAATAGCATATTTAAGTCCACCATTCTCGTCCCCGTGTGACGTCACAGTATACAGTCCTACTAATGCTAATCACGTGGGTACTCAAAGTCGCATGGTGCTAACCAGACCAATGCCGACCTATTATAGTACTAGATTTCAGCTCAAATAGCTCATTCCATGTGTGATCTTTAATTAATGTACATTAAACATTCATGTGAGGAATACATAGTAACACTAACATACTAACATCACATGACCAGACCTTTAATGTCTGTGCTTAAAACGAGCACTCATTACCACCACCACCACCGCCACATCCACCACCACCACCAACAACAAGGACACCGCCACCACATCCACCACCACATCCACCTCCATCACCACCACCACCACCACCACCATCTTCATTGTTAACATTGTTGCTACGATACTGATACCACCCAAAGTGCAGCTGAGGGAGTGTGGCAATGAACTCTCCCCATGAGGATGGTGGGGATGTGCACAGGTAGTGTGTGTGAGGGGGGAGGAGGGTAGTGTGTACTGATTAATGTGGATCGGTTTGCTTCCTCCTCCAGTGCCCACCTTGACCTGCACTGATCCTTCCCAGGGGACCTCCATCCCTCTCACAGACAAACCCACACAGACACCCACACGTCCGCACACACCCTCACACCCGCCCCACACCCCACACCCACACCCACACCCACCCACAGCCACACACACACCTACACCCGCCACATACCCCCCCCCCCCAAACACACACATTCTGGGGTGGCACCTGTGTACCCACTGGAGGCGCTCAGTAGATGGGTGTGGGTAGCAGGTGGAGGGGTTAGCTCGGGACACGCGGTTTACTCCAGGGTCAGCTGGAGTTGATTGCAAAGTGCGTGCTTCATTCATTTGCTAACTACCCCCACCACACCTGCCACTCTCCCCACTCTGTACCCTCTCACTCTCTCACACACACCCTCCCCTACTCTCCCCACTCGGTGCCCTCCCACTGTCCCCCACACACCCGTCCCCTGCTCTCCCCACTCTCCTCCACACCCCCATATCTTCCCACGCTCTGCCCCCCACTCTCCCCACTCTCCACTCTCTCTGCTCCACCCCCTCCCCAACTACCCGCTTCGTCTGCCCCAAACTCTCCCCTCCCCCATTCTCCCCTTTTTCTCTGCCCCCCACTCTCCCCCACTCTCCGCCACTCTCTCCCACTTTCCCCATCTCTTCCCCACTCTCCCCCACTCTCCGCCACTCTCCCCATCTCTTCCCATCTCTTCCCATCTCTTCCCCACTCTCCCCCACTCTTCCCATCGCTCCCCTCTCTGCTCCTCCTCCCCCCCCCCCCCGCCTTCCTTTCCACACCACCCACCCCAACAATGAACACTTCGGAAATGTAAGCTTTGTTTGTTTTGGGGTTTTGCGTCCTGGCAACATACTATCAGGACAGGGTCAGACTTGTGATGGCGTGCACTCATGACGACTTCATAGTGCTGCCCAACTGGCAAACCAGGCTATCGACAACATGACCCAATTTACCACTCAGTCACATTATCCTGATACTAAGCTAACCAGTCCTTGCCCTATCCCATAAATGCTGAGCGCCAGGCTAGGTAGTGACAAGTATCAATTTAGTAAATCATTACATTGACTTGACCTGGATTTGAATTCCCAACCTTCCGCACGGGAAGCCTGCGTTCTTACCCATTCGGCCACATCGTCTGGGAAAATGTAAAGTATTAACATTTAGAGGCATTTTGGTTTTCCACAAAAAGGCCGATGTCATCCTATAGACTACACAGATGCATCCAGAGAAACTCAAAGTAAAGAAGGACTAATGATGTCTGTAGCGAATGGCGGTCAGGTTTTCTGGATCCCGCCGAACTAAATTGACTGTGAGGGATAAAGGGGGAGGGGATTGGAGCAGATTTGAGTGATGTGGTTTCAAAATGGAACTATGCGTTTGGTGCATTAGTCCAAAACAGGATCTCAATGGCTCAAGCGTCAGATATGAAATAAAATATGGATGAGTCCAAAGTGTATGCCATCGAACCAGCACCAGTAATCCTAAACGGAGATTTATAATAGCATCTATGGCACAGCTGTAGTCTTCCCATAATTTCCCAGTACTGGATAATATTATGTGATGTATAACGAATTTTACGAGTATGAATACACGGAGGGGAATACATGTTTGTTATATCTGTTATATATCCTCTAAACCTCTACCACTAACTGGAGGAGTGCCCCCCCCCCCCCATCCCCGCCCCCACCCAGCGCGCGGTGGTAACCGGTGCCGCCCCCTTGGGGTCTATATTATATCATTGTGTATCAAGCAATACCTGGCTGTTATCTATACATGAGACAACACGCGGGTCAATGGTCACGCTCAGGTCATGACTGATGCATGCTGGGATAAGGATTCTAAATAAACAATTACAATGCACAGGATAGGAGCTTTTATATTACGTGTGCAAAAAGCGCCTGATACCTGATCCTAATCCACACATATTTAACAATACGGGAACAGGAGGTTCTACATTATATAACTTTGTGTGCAAGGAGCGCCTGATAGTTGACCCTAATCCACACATATTTACCTATACAAGAACAGGATGTTCTACATTATATAACTGTGTGTGCAAAAACGCCTGATAGTTTACCGTAATCCACGCATATTTAACTATACAAGAAAAGGAGGTTCTACATTATATAACTGTGTGTGCAAAAAGCGTCTGATCGTTGGCCCTAATCTACGCATATTTAACTATACAAGAACAGGATGTTCTACATTATATAATGGTGTGTGGAAAAAGCGCCTGATAGTTTACCCTAATCCACACATATTTAACTATACAAGAAAGGATGTTCTACATTATGTAACTGTGTGTGCAAGGAGTGCCTGCTAGTTGGCCCTAATCCACACATATTTAACTATACAAGAACAGGATGTTCTACATTATATAACTGTGTGTGCAAGGAGCGACTGATAGTTCCCCCCAATCCACCCACCTCCTGGTCCAATCACGTGGAGAGCAACATCCAGTCTGCTGAGCTACTCATGTAGAGCAAACACCGCTTACGTCATTATCGAACTGCTCACGGCGACTCAGTCATGCATGGATGACACTTGTTGTGAGAAGCAAGCAGCCATGAATGTAGCTCCGGATGGATCCTTAGAACAATTCGCTGCCAACCTTGGAAATATGCTGCTGGGTGTCTTCCCTTACGGAATAACACGTGCCTAGGTGTGCGTGTGCGTTGGTGTGCGCGTGCGTTTGTGTGTGCACGATAGCAGTAACAAGCGGCATTTGTCAGATGGGGTGAGGTGGGAGTGCAGTCATGGCATAGCCTCCTCCACCGGCTGTATTTAACAGAGCGTTGCGACCATGACGAGCAGATGGAGCCGGTTCAAGCCGCAGGGAGGCGGGGCCGGGGCCGGGGCCGGAGCCGGGGCGAACAGCTCGGGCCAGGCCGCAGTCGCCGGGCCGGCCGCCTGTAGGACGCCGCCCCCGGTCGGCGGCAGGACGCGGTCGGCGGCCAAGTCGCCGCGGCTACCAAAGCCCCTGGGCGTCTTGGCGAGCAGGTCCCAACCGGCCACGGCAGGCGGGAGGGGGAAGGGGGCGGGGTCAGCCGGGGCCGGGGCCGGGGCCGGGGCCGCAGCGACGCATCCCACCGCACCAAAGTCCAAGTGGGCGCGGTTTAAACCCGGAGCGGAGGCGCGGGCGGAGGCGGGGGCGGGGGCGGACACCCGACCGACCCGGGAGGAGGCTGCCCCGGTGAGGGCTGCCTCCACCGCCCCGACGTCCCGCTGGGCGCGCTTCAAACCCGCCTCGCAGGAGCCGCCCGTTCCTCCAGGGTCGCCGCGGGCCGCAGCCCCCCCTGGCGGACAATTCGGCGCCGCGGCCACCGCGCATGCGCAACAACAACAACAACAACAGAGGCCAGCTTCCAAGTGGGCCCGATTCAAACCACAACAAGCCACCTGCACCTCTCCCCCGTCCGCCCGCCTTCCTCCTTCCCCCGCCCCGGCCTCCACCCCTCGACCCGGCCCTTACGGGCAGGTCCTCCGGGGCCCGGGAGGGAACCCCGGGGGTGCCGGCGGACGAGGCCGAGGCCGGACGTTGGCGGCCCACTCGGCCGACGGAGCCGCCCCGAAGATAAGCTTCCACAGGCTCGTCAAGAACGTCACGAAGACACCGGAAGTAATCAAACTGGAAGGCCACAGCTCCTCCTGCTCGTCCCTCGACTCCCCCTCCCCCTCCCCCTGCCGTTCCCCTTTCCCGTCCCCCTCCTCCTCCTCCGCGCCGTCCATCCTCAAATCGCCGTCGCGGGGCCGCCGTCCCCCCGCCCCCCTGAGGCTGCTCCCTAACGGTACTCGCCCCCAGACGGCCCCCTTCACCCCGACCCGCCTCGCCCCCGTCCCCAGTCACGTGACCCGGTGCCCGTGTGACGTCACGGCGGGAGACAAAGTAGACGCTGACAATTACGTGTCCATGTTACAGGTGGACGAGGACATGAAGCGCAAATTACGTCACGAGATGGACGTCTCCATGGTTACCCTGCTGCAGCCAACGGAAAGTATGTAAACCCCTCTTCGGTTTGTTTTACCCGCTCTCACTCACTGTTCGATTGGTTCATTTCGCGCTGATTTCCCTGATTGATTGATTGATTGATTGATTCCGTTGTAGAGTCTGGGTTTGTTGTGTATGGGTGTTATTTGATCGTACACAATGTCCAGGGACGTTGCCTCTGGTTCATGTATTTATTCATGTACTCATTTATTCACTCATGTAGTCATTCATTCATTCATTTACTCATGTATACATTCATGTAGTCATTCATTTATTCATTTACTCATTTATTCACTCATGTAGTCATTCATTTATTCATTGACTCATGTATTCACTCATGTAGTCATTCCTATATTCATTTATTCATTCATGTAGTCATTCATTTACTCATTTAATCATTTAATCATTCATGAAGTTATTCATTTACTCATTTATTCACTCATGTAGTCATTCATTTACTCATGTATACATTCATGTAGTCATTCATTTATTCATTTACTCATTTATTCACTCTTGTAGTCATTCATTTATTCATTTATTCATTTACTCATTTATGCACTCATGTCGTCATTCATGTATTCATTGACTCATGTATTCACTCATGTAGTCATTCATTTATTCATTTATTCATTCATGTAGTCATTCATTTATTCATTGACCATTTACTCATTTGCTCATTTATTCAATTATTCATTTATTCATCTATTCATCTATTAATTTATTCATCTATTCATTTATTCATCTATTCATGTATCCATATATTTATCCATTCATCCATTCATCTATGCATCTATTCATTTATTCATTCATTCATTTATTTATTCATTAATTTATTCATTCATGTCTTCATTCATGTCTTCATTCATTCATGCATTCATGTATTCATGGACTGGAACCACGTGATTAACTAACCACTCCGTCAGTTATGTAACCATGGTACCGATGTATTTAGTTTAGAATGGTATCGATGGAATGTCTACGGCGGGCTGGGGAGACATGTGTGTTTAGGAGTAACCGTTCCCATGGAAACGTCCAATTATATTTAATCGACTGTGAATCACAGCAACCTCGTAAAGGGGCAGTAACATTACAGACACAATTTTATTATTCCACACTTATAATGATCGTATATCGCTATTCATGGTTTATGACGATTGCAACGAGTTATTCCCCTCAATGTATGTCGGGCCTCATCAATATTTAGTGAAATTGGGGTCATGCTGGGTTTATTTGAGTCATTCAGATTGAATGACCCTCCTCAACTGTGAAAGGCTGACTTAGGCCAGGAAGAGGCACAATTGGATATGCTTTCTCTGTAAACTGAAAGTGAATTGTTTAAATTCACAAGTCGCAAATTATAAATAACAACAATTAATTAATATATTAAATTTAACAGAGCACCTACTTTAGCACGAACGATTCTCAGTCATTGTACAGTAAAACCATGAAAGGAGATATGACACTGTCTCAAAAGGTGGTAAGCAATATGGGACAAAACTTTGTCCATTGTAATGATCAACATACTATCTGCTTATGCATTTGCTCTGGATAAACTGATTTGTTTTTTACATGGTGTTTCATAATCCCAATAGAATACATATTGATTTGAATGAAATGTCCTTGTGTTTTCAGTGTAACCGTCTCTGTGCTGTTTTGTGTCAATCGTTACAATGGACAAAAAAAAGTGATCACCTTTTGAGACAGGATCATATATATTATTCATTGCAGACAGATACAAATATGGATTGCACAATTTCTCTGGCTGGTCTCACCAATCCTCGATCCTTTATTGTTGAAACAAAAATCGTTTGCAGCGAGTGATCCACAGCCGCACGCTCTCTGCTTATAAACCAAGACTGTAATACTAGTCTCACCTGCAGGCATGGACAACTGATGTCCAAGCTGCTCAAGCTGCTCCAAATACCAGAAACCGGGCAATTATACCCTACTACCGAGGATATCCAGCACTTAGTTCCATTCTTATAATATTCATATTATTATAGACTCCGTAAGAGACAACATAACATGTATGTTGGTTGAGATCGATACCTCTGGCTGGCCAATAATTTTGGCCTGCCGTTTTATTCATGGTCAAAATTTCCGACGAGAGTGAGGGTGATGGTAGTGCTCACGCCTGCTTGGCGGCAGATCGTTGTGGGTTTGCCTACCTGAGTGAAACCTGAGTCGCCCAGGCCGCTGCATTGGCCAGCGGGTAGGACGATTGAGCATTTCAGGGCGAAAGCTATCAGCCCTCCATTCAATAATATTTATATAATGTCTTTATATACGACATAACGTTCATTTATATATCACATAATTTGATTATGGTAGTTGAAGTATAGAGATATTTAATTTGCCATCCAAAGTTATATTGACTAGATGGGTCACGAGGAGAAATATTAATTGATTTCCGCTTTTTATTCTTATATCCTCTGGAAATGTATTCCATAAAGTGGGGTTCTGCCTCACAGACGGTACACAGTCACCATCTGATTTAAGTGTAGACGCAGGGACGTGAAATAATACCTGACCGGGTAATCTGAGAGTTCGCGATGACTGTTTTAGCGACAGAAGATTGCGCAGATATAGTGGTGCTTTACTATTGATTGCTTTTGGGCGGTTAGTAAAATATTGAGCACACTAAAGCTAATTATAGAGAGGATACAAAGGAGCAAAGAAGGAGGTGGAGTGGTTCTGGGGCCCACATGGGGGAGGTTCCACAAACAGCACACTCACTCACTCAATGGTTCACTCATTCATTCACACACTCACTCACATACTCACTCACACACTCACTCACACACTCATTCACGCACTTACTCATTCATGATTCAGTCACTCGCTCACCCACTCACTCACCTTCATTATTGGGGCAGTTCCATTGACAATTAAGCCACACTCTCCCTCATCCACTCACTCAGTCACTCACTCAGTCACTCACTCATTCACTCGTTCACTTGCACTGACTCTTTTGCTCGCTCGATCACCCACCCAACCTACCCACACACTCACTCATCCACTCACTCACTCGCCCACCCGCCGCACTCACCCACTCAGTCATCCACTCACTCACCCGATCAATCACTTATCCACTCACCCACTCACTCTCCCACTTACCCACTCAATCACTCTCTCACCCACTCACCCACCCACACACCCACACACACACTCACCCATTCCCTACACACTCACCCACCCACATACTCACTCAAACACCCACCCACTCATTTATTGAACGTTGATGCTGCTCCGCTAACAATTCACCGGAATAACAAATTGGCTAATTTAGTCGGTGAACTAGTAGCGCGTGGGGCCTTCCTCCAGTCGCTAATGGTTCGTGTACAAAGTGTTCACGGTGTGTCCTAATTGACACAGGCAGAGCCCCACACCAACACCCACACCCACACTCCACCCCCACCCCACCCCCACTCCCACCTCTACCCCCACCCCCATCCCCACTCCCACCTCTACCCCCACCCCCACCCCCATAGTCACCCACACACCCACCCGCCACCCCATCTCACCCCACCCACACCCCACCCACACCCACACCCATACTCCACCCCCACCCCTACCCCCACCCCCACTCCCACCTCCACCCCAACCCAAACCCACATAGCCACCCACACAACCACACCCACACCCACATTCCTACCCACACCCACACCCACACCGACTCCCCATCCAACATCCGCACCTACACCCCCACACCTACCCCTCACCCCCACACCCCACCTACACCCCCCTCTGGTGGCAGAGAAATCCCGCCCCAGCCAAGTCTCCTCATAAAAGAAAGACTGCAGAGAATCCATGACATCATTACCAGCACACAGATGTAAGAGGCATCGCTATTTTTGGTGCAACTAAATTGCTAATTATAATCTGTCTGTGAAATGAGGCAAATAACACTTTGCATTTAAGAACAATGTCTGGTTTAATTTAAATCTTGAAGGATCATTATTAATTTGTTTGTTGGGATTTTACATTCTGGCAACATCTAAGGTCACCACAGGATGGGTACTTATTTGCATCAGCATACACTCATGGGGGCTTTATAGTGCTGCCCTACTGGGAGAGCAGGCCAGCAGCACCATGACCTGATATCCTACTCGATCACAGTGTCCTGATACTGAACCAACCAGTCCTTGCCATATCCCAGTAATGGCAAGCATCAGGCTAGGTAGCGACAGATATAATGTTGGTAAGTCGTTGGTTTTGCTCAGTCGTAGTTCAAACCTACGATTTTACCGCATATGAAACGAGCCAGCGCTCTTATCGATTCAGCCTCGCTGTCTGGTCTTTGCCGTTAGTAGTGTAGTGGTTGCAGAGGGCTGGCTCTGAAGTCGCTGGTCATTATTTGATTAGCGCCCTTAATAATCCCTGTTGCCCTCCACCCCCATATTCGAATGGGCTCGCCCAACACTGCTATCACCTACATTTGGAGAGATTACCATTCCTCACACTCAGATATATATATATAGCTAAATGCGATGTAACACCCGTATATATATATATATATATATATATATATATATATATATATATATATATATATATGAAAAAATTCTCCGATGCGACTGACACTTGTCAACATCCGGTGGAGGCGAGGAGGCCATAGGTGGCGCTCCCGCTACAGTGATAGGTCTTATGGAGTATAACAATATTAGTTATAATTCCCTTACATATCTTTATACTTGCATAATGTGTTATACATCGCTTAAAAGCCGGCTCCAGTACAGCATGGACAAATACGACAAGTGGGTTGAGATGATATCATCTCTGGCATAGAGAATATGATACCATAGCTTTTTTAAAGAAAATAATTCTCAAGCGCGACTGACAGTACGGCGCATCAGTTGTGGATGATTCGGATTGGTGGAGGTGTCATTGGTCACGTGATGGGAGGCGGGAAGCCAGCCCACAGAGTAACATGTACAGTGATAATAATGGACAATAGTAATAATAGTTCCCATTTGGACCTGTATAATTGCATAATTATTATACATCATATACATAAGGATATATATATAGTAACAATAGTTCCCATTCGCACCTTTATAATTGAATAATTATTATACATCATATACATAAAGATATATATATATAGTAACAATAGTTCCCATTCGCACATTTATACTTGCATAATTCTTATACATCATAAACATAAAGATATATATATAGTAACAATAGTTCCAATTCGCACCTTTATATTTCCATAATTTGTATACATCATATACATAAAGATATATATATAGTAACAATAGTTCCCATTCGCCCCTTTATACTTGCATAATTCTTATACATCATATACATAGAAATGTATATATCGTAACAATAGTTCCCATTCACACCTTTATACTTGCATAATTCTTATACATCATAAACATAAAGATATATATATAGTAACAATAGTTCCCATTCGCACCTTTATACTTGCATAATTCTTATACATCATATACATAGAGATGTATATATAGTAACAATAGTTCCCATTCGCCCCTTTATACTTGCATAATTCAGACACAGGACACGAAAGTGGTATAAAGTGGTAGTTTATTGATCTTTTTTCTTATGATGGAATTCTTAGGTTTCGAGTAGTTACAGTTCGGTATAGTTAGTTTTGTCCCACGTGCGCTCAGCCAAAAGTAGTGGAGAGTGCGGTGGGGCATGCGCGGATGGCGTCGCGCGGGACGTAGAGGTGGACGGCGGTCGATGTCCACATCCCAAAGTTCTGGATGTCGTCCAGTGTCGAGCCGAGGGCGGCGCAGGCTTGCGCGCCGCCTCGATGCAGACTGTGTAGGGTGACTGCGCGGGGGGCCGGGTGGCCCGTGGCCGCCAGTGCGAGCCGCAGGGTGGCGAGAAGGGCGGAAGGGCGAAGGGGCGTGCCCGATGTGGTGATGAGCGCGGGGCCGTTGAGCGGCGGCGGGGTACGAGTCGCGTACCCGCGCCAGGCGGCGACCGGGCAGTATGGTGACCCGGGTATCGCCGGGACGGCTATGTCGAGGTGATGCCCCACCCTCCAGCGGGTCTTGGTGGAGGACACGTGGACATTCATGCCTGTCGCCGTGATGGAGATGTCCTTGGCGCGTATGGTGTGCCCGCGGGTCGTGGGGTCGGTCGATTGGAGTAGGTTGGACTGTCGTAGTATGGTGAAGTAGGCGAGGAGCAGAGCCGCCGTGAGGACCTTGCCGTTGGGGCCCGCGGTCTCGAAGAACCTGACGACTTTCTTTATGTCGTCAGGAGTGAGGGCTGGGGCTTGGGTCGTCTCGTGTGTGGATGCGCGCTGTATGCCCCTTTTTAGCAGGGCAACGGGGTAGGTGTCGAACGTGGCGGTATTCCCCCCAATCGCCCTTATCCAGGTGCGTGCGCCGCTGAAGTAGTTGAGAGCGGCCCCGGGGGAGGCGAGGTCATCCGCGAGCTGTAGTAAGTATGATAGTATCACGTAGTGTGTGGGGGTCGCCGGGTCGGACCCGTGTTGCCGCATGTAGGTGACGTACCTGGCCGCCTGTCTGTTCTTGTTCCTCCAGGTTCCCGGGGCCAGCCCGGCGGCTATCATGTCGATCAAGCGTTGGTGGTGTCGCGGCGTGAAACCTGCGGATGAAGGCAAAAATTAGGTGCATTCGCAGGTTATAATCTTGGGGTGAGCACATTGATCAGGTCGACGTGGACTTGTACGAGGCCGCGCTGTGCGACCAGGGCCTCAGCCGTGCGTCGAGCTTGGGTGTCGTCGTGCCGCCTGCTGAGGGCGTCGGCCAGGACGAGGTCCTTGCCGGCCTTATGTTGTATCTGGATTTCCGTGCTCAAGTTGGCCGCTATGAGCCAGATCTCCCTCACGCAGGCGGTTAGGATGGGATCCCGGCCGCATCCCGTCGAAAGGACCTGCTGGGAAGCGGAGTTGTCGGTGTTGACCCGGATGGTGTGTAGGTGGGGGTGCTTGGGGAGGAGAGCCCTGACAGCCGCTACGAGGTTTATGGCCTCTAGCTGGGCTATTGTCATGTCCTTCCCGCGGACCTCGTCGGGGTAGCGCTCTGCGTAGAAGTGGGTAGGTGAATGCGCGCCCGCCCGGGTTAGTGAAGAGTCACACTCGATGGTCCAGCCGATCCTGGGTGCCGACTGCAGGAGGACGTACCCGTTAAATGACTCGGCAAACCTGTCGAACCAACGGATGTCGTCGACGAGGTCCTCCGGTATGGTGTGCTTCCCGTGCAGCGGGGCATTCCTGAGGGCGGCAAGTATTCTGGACATGAATCGGCGGGCCGGGCGTATGCACTTCGCCACGTGTTGGAGCCTGCCGACGAGCCTCTGTATGTCGCGTCGTGAGGCCTTCCTCCCGACGACCCAGAGGCCGCACTCTGTGAGGACGTCGGCCAGCCTGTCGCGGGGGATCTCGAGCCTCATGGTGGCCGACGAGATCTCGAAGCCCAGCCAGTGTATCTTCTTCGCCGGGGGGACGCACTTGGAGGGGGCAAGGTCCAAGCCGAGGTCACGGGCGAGTCGCAGGAAGTCGGTGTACGCCTCCTCGGCCTTCTGGTGGGTGGCGGCCGCGCCCACAAAGTCATCGAGGTAGCACAACGCGAAGTGCCCTCTCTTCCGCATGAGGTACACCACCGCGTTTGTGGTTCTGGCGCAGGCCATCGAGGACGTTCTGCACCCGAACGGTGGCGCGGCGTCGATGTAGTACCGACCCCCGTATGTGATCCCGAGTAGCGGGGTCGAAAGCGGACAGGTGCGTAGTTGGCGGTATGCTCTTGCGAGGTCGGCGCTCCAGATGTACGAGCCGGTGCCGAGTCGGGCAACCTCGTCGGCCAGGTCGATCATGCTAGGTAAGGTGTAGGTTGCGGGGACACCCTGGTATTGCGCTCGGCGTATCCCCGCGTTCACGCTCGCCTTTCCTGGGTATGAGAGGTCGACGATGACGCGCCGGTCGGAGGAGACCCTCTTCGGCCACGTCATCATCGGGCTGATCTGAGTCCAGGGTTTGAATGGGGGTTGTTCGAAGGGGCCCAGCAGTGCCCCGAGTTCCACCTCCTTGAACACGAACTTCTGGATGTGAACGTCGTGAGCGGGGTCCTCCGAGTGGTTCGCGGTGGCCGGCACAGGCGGGAGGGCGCCCGTGTAGTCGGCCGGCCAACCAAACTCAAGAAATTCGACCACCTGTTTGTCGTGATAGTCACGTAGCATGTGCCTCCAAGCCGGTATATTCAAGCCAGAGGGGACCGGTATTCTTGCGCCCATGTAGTTGGGGAGGGCGCATTGTCGTACCCGGTCGTATAACTTCATGTATGTCGCGTTGTTCTTCCAGAGTCTGGGTATCGTGCGGGGCCATATGGAGTGTAGTGTCGTCCTATACTCGGTGGGGGTGAGCGGTGGGTTGTAGGGCGAGGCGGCCGCCGCACCGTAGTCGTCAAGAACGGTGTCTATGTCGTTAGGCTGCCTGTGGCGCAACTGCTCGTCGGTGTCGAGGTCGTATTGGTCACCGTCGAGCTCCTCGAGTGGCGCCGTGGGCGGCCCAGGGCCTGTGTGTTGGCGGGGATGTGCGTCCGCTGCGGGGATGTGGTCGTGGCGGTGGTTGTGAGCGACCGTCGGTGTGCGGGCGGGGTGGGCGTGGCCGTGTGGGCGGTGGGAGTGCCCTGCTGGTAGCGGTGAGATGTCGGGTTGTGGTGTGTGTCGGTGGTGGCGGGGGTGAGGGGGGGTGGTGGGGGCGGGGCCGCTACATGTGTCAGGGGTGTCTGTTATGGTGGGCGTGGCCTGGGTGTTGTTGTTGTGGCGGGGTGAACTGTCATGGCCGCCATCAGTGCTGCCACCTGCCAACAGTGCAGAGCGGCAAGAAGGCGGCCGGCCGCCTGTGCGTGGGACGTGGGTGGCGCCACCTTGTGTGTGGTGGGCGCATGCGGCGCCGGGGCTGGCTTCGTTATGTAGGTCACGTACAACAACAATGGCTTCACGGTAAGGGTGGGGGGCGGGCTGTGGTCAGGGGGGTGTGGTTGGCGGCGTGCTGACGGCGGGCGAGAGGCCGCCAGGCCGGCTGGTCACGGCAGTGCATGCGATCCACTCGCCGTCGAGCGGGCCGTCAACTGGTGGGGCGGCGGTATCCGTTCCATAAACCGTGTCGTATGGGCGGCCGCTTAGCGAAAATCCGCTTTTTGGTCGGATTTCTCTCCACCGTTCTTCCTCTCGTTAAAGCGACGCTTGTTCTGGCAGTCTTTCTCAGGGTGTGGGTTCGCCTTTGCATACTTAGCTGCACACCAGGCGCACAGGTGGCATTTACGGTCGGGGTGCATTCCGTGCGAGGTTGTGAACCCGCATTCATTGCCCCAGTTCCATTTAGAGCACGGCTTTCCGTCGGTGTCTTTGCTATAGACTGGGCGGACATAGTCGGTTCTGTCATTACGTGGGGCAGCGCTCTCCGCTTTCCTCGTCGGTGTTTCATCTACGATCGTACGGCCGGATTTTTTGCCGTCCAGTCTGGTGCCTTCGACGCAGGCATCGCGCTGGATATCCTTAATTGTGTATTGGTCAGCCCACCCGTGCTGCAAGCGTCCGTCGCTTATCATGATGAATACGTTCTCAGACCAGCGTCTGCACGTTTGCCAGTCGTACAGCGTGGCCATTGTGGCGAGTTGTTGCATGTGATGCAGTAACGGCTCGGCCCAGCTCGTCGGCATGGCTTTGTCGTGTATCATACGGCACAGCGCGGCAAAGTATTCCGCCCATGTCGCCTGATCAAGACCAACTTTAGTGCTACGGTGGCCCCGAATGACATATCTATGCAGTGCAATGATGCTATTACCTCTTTTGTCGCCGAGGGCCGTGCCGGCCGCGGCGAGCAACTCGTTAACCACATCTGCGCGATCCGTTTCCTCGTGGTCAGTGTTCGAGATTAGCTCGCAGAAGGGTGTGCGGGATGTGACACGGTCGCGTGCCAGGGCAGCGGGGGTACGGAAAGGGTTGTCAAAAGGAACGAACTCACGGTTTTTGTGTCCGTCCATCTGCGAGGCGTAGTAGTACTGATCAGGGCGCGTCGTATTGGCGCCAGTGTCACGTTGGCGGTCAATGCTACGGCTGCGGTGCCGCGGGGGGCCACGCCGCCCATGCCAGTGCGGTGCTCCTTGCTCCGGCTCCGGCGAGGCGAGCGTGCCCGTGTGGGGGAGCGGCCATCTTGGTTCCCGCGTGGTGAGCCGGTTCGGCGGCGTTTCTCTGCCGTGCGCTCAAACTCGTCCATCCGTTCAGTCATACTGCGTGCTATACGGTCCAGCCTCTCGTCCATTTTTGATTGGAAGCCATTGAGTGCAATGATCAAGGCGCCGCTACCGTGCTCAGAGCTACGACGGCTAGTGCTGTGTGTCGGTGTGTCGGCAGTGGTGGTGCTCTCGCGTCGCTCCTCGGTGCGACTTGAACGAGTGCGTGTTTTCTTTGTCACATCCTCGTGTGAGACGACGGATTTCGGCCTACCACGAGGTTTCCGTGCGGGCGTGGGTTCGACCGCGGTTGGCGAGTCGGGAGTTGGATCCCTGGTGCGCTTAGTGCGGGTGGCAGGCATGATGAATGCCTAGAAAAGACAGCAAAGCTTCAGTGGCCACGCGGCAGGTTCGGGCGCACTGGTCGGTGTGAGCTGCTCCGGCTGCTCCGGTGGCGAGTCTGTGAAGGATCCGCCAGGTAGCGCATCGGTTCGATAGTGTGTCTCGTTGAGTATAGGTGGCGCCACGGTTGTCCATAGAGTTTAAGGTTGAAGGGCTTTCGGTCCCGCGTCCCAAATTACCCATGTTGCCGCCGCAACATGCACAATTCTAATACATCATATACATAGAGATGTATATATATATAGTAACAATAGTTCCCATTCACACCGTTATACTTGCATAATTCTTATACATCATAAACATAAAGATATATATATAGTAACAATAGTTCCCATTCGCACCTTTATACTTGCATAATTCTTATACATCATATACATAGAGATGTATATATAGTAACAATAGTTCCCATTCACCCCTTTATACTTGCATAATTCTAATACATCATATACATAGAGATGTATATATATATATAGTAACAATAGTTCCCATTCGCCCCTTTATACTTGCATAATTCTAATACATCATATATATAGAGATGTATATATATATAGTAACAATAGTTCCCATTCACACCTTTATATTTGCATAATTCTTATACATCATATACATAAAGATATATATATATATATAGTAACAATAGTTCCCATTCGCACCTTTAAACCCGCATCATTCTTATACATCATATACATAAATATATATATTTATATATATATAGTAGCAATAGTTCCCATTCGCAGCTTTATATTTGCATGATTTGTATACATCATATTCATAAAGATAGATCTATATATATATATACGGTAACAATAGTTCCCATTTGCGCCTTATATGATAATACATCATATATATAAAGATGTATGTACTACACAATTTATTATGTGGATATAAATAAAGGCAGCCCCTTAATGTTTCTCTCTCTAATCACCTTAACCTTCATGTAATTCACTGCGGAGCGGGCATTCTCTCCTCCCCACCTCCTCCACAATGCGAGCCAACTGTCACTCTGCTCACTTTCAAATTATACAGCAACATGTTATTTAGTGCTGCAGTTATCTTCATACAAAATGCAACGCTAAAGGATTCAGCAATATGTATACAATAGTGAGTAGATAAATCAGCCTCAATGGTCGACTGCGTTATAGTTCGACGGCCCCACGCGTGTATGTGGGTGATAGCAGCAGCAAGAACCCAGGTTCGATTCCCCTATATCGAATAGGTGTCAATTAGCTGCTCTGATTCCCACGTATCGACGGTAGACAGAGATCGTTGCCGTTTTCTTATTGTCTGCTTCGTTGTTGTTTGTTGTTGTTTTACGTCCTAGCAACATCTGAGGTCATATCAGTAGGGGGACTTCTTGTTTGGGAAGGTGAATAAAAGAGCGCTATGGTTAATTAATGTTACACAGGGCTTAGAGCTATAACTATAAGCAATGCATGCCTATTTATATATATATATATATGTATATGTATATATATATATATATATATATATATATATATATATATATATAGGCATGCATTGCTTACAGCTACCCTGTTTATATATCAAAGAAGTTCCGGGCACAAGTAATAATGATGGCGCCGGAAGTATGGTTGGGCGGTGGTGGAGCCACCAGTCCCCGTATGAGTAAGGAGCAAATACATGCAGAGAGCCTATTGGCTGATAATATAATATCGGAATAATATAATAAACATATAGAAAATCCCTTACGCGGCTTTATACTCGCATAATGCTTATACATCATATATATATATATATATATAGATAACCTGTCAGGATCTGGGACCTAACTTCACCCAACAAAAGCCAATGATGCAACGTACTATATTTATCTCAGAAAATGATGGAAGCCCAAAATGAACTTTAACCAAATGAGTTGAGTGTCCGTCTCCCATTTTGGTAGATCATGGGATTGTTTGTTCGAACCCTGATCGAGTCAAACCAATGACTTAAAAATGTACACGTGTCGCTTCCTAGCCAGGCACTCGTCATTATTACGATAGGGCAAAGACTGGTTGGCTCAGTATCCGGATAATGTAACTGAGTGGGATAACAGGTCATGGTACTGGTGGCCTCGGCTCCCAGTGGGGCAGCACTATCAAGTCACCATGAGTGTGCACTGTCACATGTCAGTATCCTTTCTGATATGACCTTAGATGTTGCCAGGACGTAAAGCTAAAAAAAACAACCAACCAACTTTCACCACAGCCACAGCCTGGTTCGCTGGTTGCTGGCGTCGGTTCAGGCTCCGCTGGTTCCCTTCAAGCTGAAGCCAAAATGGCTACAGCGAGTAGGCACAAGCGCAGGGGAAAAAAACCAACAAGGAAACACAATAAGATATTCTGAGAGTCTGTCTAATAGAGGTTGAAGGGTGTGTGTGTGTGGGATGGGGGTGCGTGCGTGCGCTGGAAACAAACAAATAAAACAAATTAATAAAAACAGAACAAAATGTAAACAGAAAGCCCCGCGCCATGCCATTGATGAGGGTTCATAATTAATTCAAGACTCTCTAGTGTTGCCGCTAGGGGGTGCTGGGTAGCTGCGCATGTTCCCACGGTACGTGAGTCAGCGAATTTGAAAACTGGATATTGTATATCAGAGACCTTAAATGTAAAATAATAACAAACAAGCAAACATGTATATCAGATGTCAACAGATGTTTATTCCCCAAAAAAATATTTAGCACCGTTTACTGAAGTTCTGCAATAGATTGGGTTGGTTGGTTGTTGGAGTTTTACGTCCTGGCAATATCTGAGGTAATATCAGGACAGGTACTGACTCATGACAGTGCATGCTCATGGTAACTTCCTAGTGTTGCCCCACTGTGAAACCAGGCCATGAGTATCATGTCCTGATATCCCAATCAGACACATTATCCTGACACTGAGCCAACCAGTCCTTGTCCTATCCTATTAATGCTGAGCGCCTGGCTAGGAAGTGACAGGTATCAATTTTATAAGTCATTGGTTTGACTCGCCCGGAAACCAAACTCCTGACCTTCCGCACGCGAGGGCCCGCCCTCTCCCGCCACCGCGCCCTGTACCCCACGCTACATGAGTCAGCAAATTTGAAAACTTGGATATTCTATATCAGAGTCCTTAGATGTTGCTAGGATGTAAAACAATGGCAAACATGTATGTCAGATGTCAACAGATGTTTATTCCACCAGAAAAAGATTAGCGCCCTTTACTGAAGTGTCGCAATAGATGATTTCCAGCACTAACATGCTGTCATTTGACGGCAGTGGAAGGAACTAATATAATGACTACACTTTACGCTTGAATAGTTGGTTGGTTGTTGGAGTTTTAGGTCCTGGCAGGATAGGATAGGGCAGGGACTGGTTAACACAGAATCAGGATAATGTGACTGTGTGGGATATCGAGTCATGGCGCTGGTTGCCTGGTTTCACAGTAGGGCAGCACTATAAAGGTTACCATGAGTGTGGATTGTCACAAGTGGGTACCGGTCCTGATATGACCTTAGATGTTTCTAGGACATAAACCAACAACAAGCAAAACAAACAATATAATGGCGACCTAAATTAGTAGTCAGATTTGATGCGGGCATGTTTCTAGGCATGAAAGGGAGCACCTGTTAAGTTGTTGATCATCTGAGCGATCCTTCTCAATGGACCCATTTGCAGTTTGGGCCATTTTCCATTCCAACCAGTGTTCCACAACTGGTTCATCAAAGGCTATGGTAAGTGTTGTCTTGTCTGTGGGAAAGTGCATATAAAAGACCCCTTGCTGCTTATTGGAAAGAGTAACCTATGTGGCAGCAGCGGGTTTACTCCAAAGAAATATGTCAGAATGACCATATGTTTGACGTCCAATAGCTGATGATGAAAATTAATGCGCTCTAGAGGCGTCGTTAAATAAAACAAGCTTCACTTTACTTTGTGTTTCTAGTCGTGAGTAGTATGTGGAAAGTAAGCTATGAGAAAGGCTTCACCAATCACATCCATGTTAAAACGCGTGGTTAAAGTAGGAGGGAGAATCTTAGTTAAAGGGGACCAGATGGGGTGGCCGAATGAGTTGAATGTCCGTCTCCCGTTTTGGTTGATCGTGGCATTCAAACCCCCGGGTTCGAACCCTGATTGAGTCAAACCAATGACATACAAATTTATACTTGTCCCTTTCTAGGCATGCACTTGGCATTATTAGGATAGGGCAAGGACTGGTTGGCTCAGTGTGAGGATAATGTGACTGAGTGTGATATCAGGGCATGGTGCTGGCAGCCTGGTCTCCCACTGGGGCAGTACTATAATGTCACCATGAGTGTGCTCTGTCACATGTCGGTACCCACTTTGATATGACATCAGATGTTGCAAGGACGTAAAACTCAAACAACCAATCACATCTTTGACAAAGCTCTTGGTTCAATTAGGAGTGGAGAATCTTATTTAAAGGGTCAGTAACTACACCAACACAACTTTATTTAATCAGAATTATTATAATCGAATCCCTGGTTGGTCATCATCATCATCATGCAGTCGGTCGCAATGCGACGAAGACTGCTTTCATTACTTGACTGCCGCTCTCCATTTAGCTCTCTGCTGTGAGAGTTGCGTCCATGAGTCGGTCTTAATGTCTCTCAGCTTCAGATTTCTCTTGATGGTATCCTTGAATCGGAGACGAGGGCGCCCTCTCTTTCTGTAACCAGAAGACAGTTGAGAATAGAGGATCTGCTTTGGTAGCCTGTCTGATGACATCCTCATGAGGTGTCCAGTCCACCGGAGATTCTTTTTGATCAGAAGATCTTCCATAGAGGGCAGGCCCGTCCGTTCGAGTATTTCCTTATTTGTCACTTTGCCCTTCCAGGTTAGCCTCATGATTGAACATAGATGTCGCATCATGAAGGCATGCAGCTTTTTCACCTGTCGTCTGTACACTGTCCAGGCCTCGGCTCCGTATAGTAGGGTGGATAGCACGATTGCACGGTAGATCTTGCCTTTGACCCGAATGGACACATGGTGGTTGTTCCAGAGTCTCTGGCGTAGTTGGCCGAAAGATGCGCTAGCCTTGGCCATCCTCCTCTGTATTTCAGCATCAATGCATCCATCACTTGATATAGTGCTTCCGAGGTAGGTGTACCTGGTTGGTACATGTCGAAATAATCTATTATACTCGAGTTATTTAGTATCCAATCAAGGCTGTGGGACACCGTAGTTAAAGTTGCATCATCCGATGCTTTTGAGCTTCTGTCATGTGCTGATTAAATAAAGTTGTGTTGGTCTAGTTACTGACCCCTTAACTAAGATTATCCCCTCCTAATTGAACCAAGTGTTGCTATTGACAGCTGACAAAGATAGAGTCACTGCAACGCAGCTTCACATCATATATCAAAGACACCAAGAGCCTGGTTACTGGGACAGACAAAAATTCCTCAAAATCTACTCCATTGAACGTCGATGTGAGAGATATCAAATTATATACACCTGGAAAATGATTGGAGGCAAAGTACTGAACTATGGCATAACAATGTATCATTCAAAAAGATATGGTAGACTTGGTAAGGTACCAGCAATAAATACCAAAGCCTCACAGTCAACAAGAACACTGCGGGAAGGAAGTCTTTCTGTCTGAGGAGTACAGCTCTTCAATACAATGTCAGCTTACATTAGAAATCAATCAAACTGCAGTGTACAATCATTCAAAAGGCAGCTTGACAAGGTATTAACAATAATACCAGAAGAACCACAGATTCCAGGATACACCCAGTGAATGCCATCAGATTCAAACTCATTACTGCACATGACAAAACTGAACAGAGCATCCTCACCACAACAACATCACACAGACAAAATCTCCTTATAAAAACACGGGTCTCTGCCGCTGTGAGAACCCTATGTGATTACAATACTCTCCCCCTTCATTCAACCTGTGATGCAATTTAGCCTGATCCATTTAACCATGTCTATAAAGAGGAAGGAAAACTAGTCACAATGATGAACAGTGAATAAGTTGTGCTTTATTGGCAGCAACTCCTGTCATCCCCCATTCATGTGACCTAGCACCTGTACTCCTCCTATACTGCCCACACTATGTCTCATAGTCTTTTAGCCTGTATGTTGAACCAGTGCCTACAACCCATGGGACAGGAGTCCTATGGCTGTGGATACACTCAATTAGAATAGCTGAATTTTGATAGCATCAGACAGAGTGTCTGGGGTCCTGCTCAGAAGTTGGTCTGTCTCACTCAAGAGCCAGGATGAGAGTGATTTTCCTTCAGTGTGTCTGAAGCAAACTCATGAATAATCAATTAGCTGAGACTAGTGTGTGGGTCAGGATAGGCCAAGAGAGTCAGGTGACCAGACCTTCCCCAACCAGCCAATGAGACACCTCCCCACAGACTGGGTGGGTGACCACCCCATTAGGGGCTGTCACTCAAGCCATCTGCAGGTGGTGCACTCTATACATATGCTAATGAGGCTGGTGGGTCAGTCGGTGGTCTTGGGTGGACAGGATGTTGCAACAGTTACAGATTTATATATAGTAAAATCTTTCTTTTCCTCTTTTGTATTCTTTATGAACACCAAGAGAACATTTCAACCATCATGTACTGTTTCTTACAAAGGAACTCTTTTCATTAACTCCAAACATCATATATAACAGATAGTTTACTCTATTCAGCATCATGTACATTTCCATCAACTCCACTCTTAGTAGATAACATATAGTTTACCTCACTCAGTATCATGTACAATGGGAGTGGACTTTTGTTGACTTTAGTTTACTTTTAGTTTACATACTATCAGTCCCACTCCAGCATCCAAGAATAATAATGCTCTCTGCCAATATATAATTCTTAACCGAAAATCCGTATATTTTTACATCCTGATGGTGGAGACTCTGACGTGGCCTGAGCATACAGCTCAAACACTCTAATCTAATCTAATCTAATAGATGTGATTGGTGAAGCCTTTCTCATAGCTTACTTTCCCCATACTACTGACGCCTAGAAACATGCCCACGTCGAATCTGACTAGCAATTTATGAAGAAATAAAAGTCTTGCTGATTTGAACGCATACATGTACGCAGGATTGGTTTACAATGTTGGGTAAACAAATCTGACAGGAAGCACATCCTACAACCATGCAGAAGATGGTGTTCTTCATCCCAACACTGCATGATAGTTGGTAGAAGCAGAACTCAGTATGTGTGATAAAAGGGACATCGTGATGGTGTGCACCAGGGCATTGTATGTCACTACAGTGTGACAGCTTGTAGGATTAGACAGGGGAGGGCTTCTGTAGTCCTCTGGGGCTGTGGACAGGGTGGGGGTGGGGGGAGTACGAGGTGGGAGGGAGAAGTGTGAACCAATAAGAACTGATGGATGGATGTTTGCAGTTGTATGTCCTGGCAACATCTAAGGTCATATCAGGACGAGTGCCGACTTGTGACAGTGCACACTCATGGCGACTCTACAGTGCTGCCCCACTGGGAGACCCAGGCCACCATCACCATGACCTGATATCCCATTCAATCCCATTATCCTGACACTGAGCCAACCAGTCCTTGCCCTATCCTAGTAATGCCAAGCGCCTGGCTAGGAAATGGCAAGTATCAATTTTAAGCCATCGGTTTGACTCGACCAGGAATCGAACCCATCCCATGATCTACCAAAATAAGGGGACGGCGTGGTGGTGTGGAACAGGGTCCTTTATGTCATTATAGTGGGATATCTGGTAGCATTAGAAGGTGATAGTGTGTCATCTTATTAACGTTTTCATTCAAGTTGCTTAGTCCGATGGTTTTAAGTTTTTGTCATTTTCTGAGATAAATACATTAGGTTAATCGTTATAATCTACTTTACTTTAGTTTGATGTAACTTTTATTTTAAATGGCTAACTGTTCAGATATTTGGGGTGCAAGCATGCAAAATTAATTTAGGCAAATACACCAAAGTAACAAGGACAGTGAATGAATATAAATTAATGCAATGGCCATACACTTAAGATATTTTTGTGTGTATTGTACTATCCATAGCAAAGGATATTACCAGTAACAGCATCATATTAAAGCACTCTATTATTGACAAGGGATTAACAATAATACCAGAATTCATTGGATATGTTTCTACACTATAGACACAGACAATAACTGCACTTTAATTTGTTAGTATTTTTCTATTAAATGATGGTTTATTTACTCTGTCCATAACATGTAAGTTCATGATAGAACTTGTTTTCAATACTGAACAGATTCAGTTATTAGTTTGTGGTTTATTGTGATGTATTAATCCCGACTTATTAATTAATATCACACCATATCTATAACATGATATATACATGTACATATATATACCTACTATATGTAGAATATAATCTATTATATATACATAAATAGGCGGAGTTTCCCCCACTCTTTTATAATTGTTATTTAATTATTTATTATTGCATGTTCTCTTATTTATTCTCCGCTGTAATATTCACTATGGGCCACCTCTTTTGCCCTGCTATTACTGCGCTGCACTGCTTGGCTCATTCGCGCTGAACTTCACTCGCTGCACCACTGGATTTTAGCTTTGTTTAGGTAGGGCTATTATTTTGCCCAGCCAAGGGCCTTCACGGCAAAAATTACAGAAGGTTCCCCACCACTACTCCGTCGTCTCTCTACCCCTTCTTTACCTAGCCAGTTTTATACATATAGATATATATAGATATATATTCATGTATATAGACATGAATATATACATACCTACTCTATGTATATAGATATATATTTAGATATATATAGATATATGTATACATAGAGGACGCCCTCAAACGCAATGGTTTGACAATGTAAGGCAGCTCACTTGCATAACAAAGATGTCCATTCTAATTCAACGGACGGAGGACTGCTGGCAATGAACAAAATTCTTCTTGAAGATTTATACTGCCTATTATGGATAAGTCTGAATAGACTTGTTTTCACCATTAGACAGTTTGTCGATAGAAATCCTGAGCCTACACTTTTACCGACCCAAGGGATTTTTAACCTCCCACACCAGATATACATGGTATGAGAGCAACCGGCCTTTGATGACACTCTAAGTTATACACAGCGGTGGAAACGCAAATAAGCAGAGGAGAGGGCACATACATATTCCCAATAGGAAAAACATATCCTGACTGACCAACCACATGTATAGATGCATATATATCTGTAATATATACATATATATTTGTGATATATATCTAGATATACATGTAGTGGATTTTGGAAATGAATGTGAATGAAACATTGTTATATGCCTATACACCCTTTCCTAAAAGTTGTTTTAATTGGTTGGCAAACAAGTTTGTGACCTTTTTAATTTGTACAAATACCTTTTGTTGTTGATTATAAACCATGTGGCTAATACCACATTCATACACCATCTGTTGAAGGGCTTACTTTCCATAGGTAGGAAGACGATGTATAATTGATATTTAAACAGAACCTGACGACTGTGAGTCTATGGCGGCCATTGAATACTACCACATTCATACACAGTGCACAATGTACGTCAAATCAAATTGATACGCATTTACCAACAACAAAAAGCTTGTTTTATTTAGCGACGCCTCTAGAGCGCATTGATTTTTGTATCATCAGCTTTTGTATGTCAAACATATGGCCATTCTGACATATTTCTTTGGAGGAAACCCGCTTTTGCCACATAGGCTACTCTTTCCGATAAGCAGCAAGAGGTCTTTTATATGCACTTTCCCACAGACAGGGCGGCACATACTACAGCCTTTGATGACCCAGTTCTGGACCACTGGTTGGAACGGAAAATAGCCCAAACTGCAAATGTGTCCACTGAGCAGGATCTATAATATGACCGACACCTTCACAGGTGGACACTCTACCGACTGAGCTACATCCTCCTACCTTGGTACGCTTTTACGCTTTTTCCGTCAGAAATGTGTTTAAATAGCACTAGCTGGTCTGGTGTGAAGGCAGGAATTTCCCGCCAAATATATATCCCATATAACACGTGATATAAAGCAGCTATGGGAATGTTGTATTTGGATATATGATATCTGTATCGCTTGCCATATATCATGCACTTTCTTTTATGTCTATCTAACGCAAGTGTCGTGAGGGGGGTGATGGAAATGGATAATATTGCACCTAGACCGGGAATCGAACCCACATCTTTTGCATTCCGAGCCAGTGTGCTAACCATTACACCAATTGCACTCCCTCACGTCACCACCCTATCCACGCCCACCCGTCTATGTGGATCCTTGCCTGACTGATAGGTAAGTGCAGACTACTAGGCTCATGCCTATTGAATAATCTTTTTTAAATGGTCATTTAATGCTTACAATTACATACATACAGGCAATGCACTTACACATCCACACACAGGGTTGGTTCAACAACCGTACAACCCATAGCTTATACAGGATCCTGGTCACGGCGACCAGTGTTATGGGGGGTGGTTGATGAAAATGGGAAATATTGCATCTAGAGCAGGAATCGAACCCACATCTTTTGAATTCCGGCCCAGTGTGCTAACAATTACACCACCTACGCTCCCTGATGTCACCATACTACCCACGCCTACCTGTCTATGCGGTTCCTTGCCTGAGAGGTCAATGCAGATCTACTACACTAGCTTAGTCTTTTGTATGGATCTGGGTCAGAGTTTTGTTTGTTGTTGTTTTACGTCCTAGCAGGATGGGTACCGAATTGTGACAATGCACACTCATGGCGACTTTATATTGCTGCCCCACTGGGATACTAGGCTGCGAGCACCATGACCTGATATTCCACTCAGTCACATTATCCTGACACTGAGCCAACCAGTCCTTGCCCTATCCTAATAATGCCGAGTGCCTGGCTAGGAAGCGACAAGTATCAATTGTTAAGTCATCGGTTTGACTCGACCAGGGTTCGAACCCACAAACCCATGGGTTCGGATCTCCAAAAACAGGAGACGGACGCTCATCTCATTCGGCCATTCCGTCTGGTCTCTGGGTCAGAGCACTTAGGCAGCGATCTACAAATCGTCAGAAAGTCTTCAAGACTTGGTTTTGTACCAGCAAACACGGAGTGACCTCAGATCTGCTCAAAGCCAGTATTCCCCAGGGCAGATGGCTGAGAAGTAATACCCGCGCAGCATCCATCTTAGATAATGGTAACTATGGTTACCACGCCGTCTGCTTCTGTTGTCACCATAACTCTCCATCGTGCTCCAGTGGCTCCTAATCCTCAGCTTATCAGATGTTGTTGCCTTAGTTACCCAGTTCCTTACCAACAGCAACAAATATAGAAATGTTTAATCTATATAAACACACATATATATGTGGTCTATAATATATTATAGGAATATAAACAAGGACACTACCACACTCCAGTTCCCTTCTCTATATGTTTTTTTTTTTTCTCACTTTCAAACTATATATGCGTATAACAATAATAATGATAAGTAATATTCCCTTCGGAACTTAATATTCGCATAAAACGTTATACATCACATAGAAATGTTATGGGGGTGATGAGTATGGGAAATATTGCACCTAGAAGAGGATTCGAACCCACACCTCTTGCATTCACGGCCAGTGTGCTAAGCATTACACCACCTAAGTTCCCTGTTGTCATCACCCTATCCATACTGGCCGAGACCAGATCGGTGGCCGAATCAGTAAGAGCGCTAGCCAACCTACCATGTGGAAGTTCGTTGATTCGAACACAACCCGAGTCAAACCAATCACTTACCAAATTTATACTTGTCGCTACCTAGCCTGGTGCTCGGCATAAATAGGATAGGACAAGGATTGGTTAGCTTAGTATCAGGATAATGTGACTGAGTGTGATATCGCATCATGGTGCGGTGGTAGCCTCGTCTATGAGGGGAGCAGGAGTATAAAGTCTCCATGAGTGCACACTGTATGTGACATATCGGTGCCCATTCTGATATGACCTTAGGTGTGTCTAGGGTGTTAAACACAAACAAAGATAAACACAAATGAAAATGAGCGAGAGTGGAGGGTAAAGACGAGACAGACTGAGGCAGACTACGCAGAGTTACCGACGTCTATGACTTGTTGGTTTCGTATCTGTGATGAATTATTTAGGGAGTGTACATGTCGGTGGTTTCGTTATTTATAGCCACATAATCAAATATTTGGTAGGCCTACACAGACATTATATATGTGTGTCTGTGTTTGTGTGAGCAGTTTGAAAGTGGGCAAGTGTGGTGGTTGTAGGCAAGGAATCACGCGAGAGAGACTTCAGGATAGGCACTGGTTTGTTTGTTAGTTGTTGTTGTATATCCTAGCAACATCTGAGGTCATATCAGGATGGGTACTGTCTTGTGACAGTGCACACTCATGGTGATTTTATAGTGCTGCCCCACTGGGAGATCAGCCCACCAGCAACATGACCTGATATCCCACACAGTCACATTATCCTGATACTGAGCCAACCAGTCCTTGCCCTATCCTATTAATGTCAAGCGCCTGGCTAGGAAGCGACATGTATATATTGCTAAGTCATTGGTTTGACTCAACCAAGGTTCATACCCAGAAACCCATGGGTTTGGATTCAGCGATCTCCCAAAACAGGAGACGGACCCTCATCTCATTTGGCTATCACTTCTGGTCGGATCCGCGCTGAGGCATATCAATTGTTGGTTTGATATCGGCAGTGAATTGTTATGGAAATATACATGTTGGTCGTTGTATTATTCATATACACATTCTAAATCAATTAGTATTAGTAGAGACACATATATATATATATATCTATGTATACATATATACATATCTAAAATATGTGTGATGTATAAAGGATTATGCGAGTATAAAGGCGATGAAGGAAACTACTCTATTATTATATTATACCCTTGCTTCTACTCAGCCCTCACACATACACCCCCAACACACCCCTCAAACACCCCCCACCAACACACCCTTCACACATACCCCACCAACACACCCCTCACACACCTCACCCACACACCCCTCACACACACCCCACCAGCACACACTTCACACACACCCCACCAACACACCCATCACACACACCCCACCAACACCCCCCTCACACACACACCACCAACACACCCTTCACACACCACCAACACACCCTTCACACACACCCCAGCAACACATCCCTCACACACATCCCACCAGTACACTCATCACACACACCCCACCAACACCCCCCTCACACACACACCACCAGCACACCCCTCACCCACCACCAACACACCCTTCACACACACCCCAGCAACACATCCCTCACACACATCCCACCAATACACTCATCACACACACCCCACCAACACACCCCTCACAAACTCCCCACCAACACACCCATCACACACACACACACATCCACTCTACCCCACTCTCACCATACCCTACATCCCCCACCACTCCACTCCCACCCCACATGCCCCTTTGTACCGCTCACAAAAATCCCCCATCCCCCCTCACACCCCCCCCCCTCCCCGCCCCGCCCATCCATTCACACACCCCGCCCCGCCACGCCTCTCACACACCCCGCCCTGCCCCGCCCAGCCCAGCCCCGCCCCGCCCAGCCCCGCCCAGCCCCGCCCAGCCCCGCCCAGCCCCGCCCCGCCCACCCCCGCGCCGCCCCGCCCCACCCCGCCCAGCCCCGCCCCGCCCCGCCCACCCCGCCCCGCCCCACCCCGCCCCTCCCCGCCCCTCCCCGCTCCGCCCCGCCCCGCCTCGCCCCGCCCCGACCCGCCCCGAACCGCCCCGACCCGCTCCGACCCGCTCCGCCCTGATTGGTGCCGGTCCGCTTGCATTGGTCGTAATGCTCGCATTGCGGTTGATGCGAGGCGAGGGAGGACGCGCCCCCCCCCCTCTCTCTCCCCCCCCCTCCTCTGTCCTCCAGCCCCCTCTCTTACATAACCCCCCCCCCCCTCTCCTTCCCTTATAACCGCCTCCAGCCTCTCCTCCGGCCACTCGCCCTCCTGCCTCCACACACTCCGCTCCTCACACCTCTTTTTTCTTTGGCCTCCTCTCTCTACACGCCGCACCATGCCTAACGGACGAGGCCGGGGGAGGCGCGCCGCCCGCAGGGAGGCACAGCGCATCTCCGAGGCGGGATCGACCGGATCGACACACTCATCCGCGCCCTCCTCTCCCCCTCAGGCCGCCCCTCTCCCGAGGACCGCCCCCGGCGACCCCCCATCGGAATGGGGACGCACCATGCAGGCGACTATACTCGACACAGTCGCGGCCATGGAACGCATGACGGCGAGGCTCGACATAATCGACGCCCGGGACCAGCGCGGAGCCGCGCCCCACCACGCCCCCGCCGCGGCCGCCGCGCCCCCGCCGGCGCCGCCTCAGCACATCGACGCCCCCCGCACGCCCCGCCACACCGTGGGGGGGGCCCACCCGCCTCCGCCGCCCCTGCCGGCGGCCCGGGGGCCATTCATCCCGACTACATCCGCTTCACCAGGGGAGGGGCATCCGCCTCTCAGACCTCGGAGGCCCCGCCCCCTCTCCACTACCGCGACGCCCACGCCCACTCGGCCACCTCCGCTGCAGACGCTGTACGGGAAATACTCGACTCAGCCGACACACACAACGCCGGTCGACGGAAAGGTATTTCCCCCCATTACATCTTCCCCTGTGACCTCATAGAGCGGGGGCGGAGAGGAAGGCGGTGAAGCGAGGGGAGGCCACCAAGGACGAGGATACCCTCGCCCTCCGCATGCTCGAGGCCCACCCCGCCTTCCCCGCCCACTCCCTTCCCGGACTCAGCCACCACGCCCTCACCATTCACCGAGACAATCTCGTCCACCCCTGGGCTACCGTCCGCCGTTATTCCGAGACGGTATTCACATGGATCGCGGACGGTAGGCTCCCACACGGCTGGCATGACCCCGCCGCCATCAACATGCTCAGGATGGAGGCCCTCACCACACCCACAGCCGCCCTCCCCATCCCCGCCCGCTCCTCCGACCCGCCCCGCCCCGCCCCCAGACCCCTCCTCCCCCGCCCCCAGACCGACACCAGGATTCCCTACCTCCGGGAATCCCACGGCGCCCCCATGCCCCTCCTGGAACCGCGACCCCGCCTCCATGCGACCGGGCAGGCGCCGGCGAGACACATGGGGAGGGGGCGTCGAGGTATCGACACGCTTGCGCATACTGTGCCAATGTTAGAAAGTTCCTCACCATGCATTCCGAGGCCGTATGCAATAGCAAAAGAACCCGGGAGCGGGGGGGCCCTGCCCCCTCGGCGGATTTTTAGTCCGCCGCCCCCTCCAGCCCGGCCCGGAGGGACCCAGCCGGCCCCACCCACCCCCCCACGCCGACCCACGCACACCCACAACCGACCACCCTCACATCTCACCGCCCTTGACTTCCCGCCCTCTCACATCTCGCCGCCCCCTCACATCTCGCCGCCCCCTCACATCCCGCCGCCCGCCCGGCCCGCCTGCGCCCTGACCGCAGAGCACCCAACCGCTCACACCACACCAGGCTTCAAAGCCCCCCCCCTGGCCGCCACCCGCCGCGGCCCAACAGACCCTCCCTCACACCGCCACCCTGCACCCAACCGCCACTGCTCTCTCATCTCCGCCGACCACCCGGCCTCTCCCCCGCCCCGGCCTCACCACAGGCCCCGCCGTCTCTCTCTCATCTCTACCGACCAGCCGGCCGCCGCCCGCCTCGGTCCCTCCCCAACCCTCCCCCCCGCCCTCCCACACCCTCCCCCGCCGACACAGCCTACCTCACCCTCCTCCCCGGCCTCCCCCCTGACCCCGACCCCCCACCCCCCCCCCTCCCCCACCTCCTTCGCCGCCCCCCTTAACCTCTCCTACCGCTCCTCCTCCCCCCCTCCCCCCCCCCCCCCCCTCCCCCCCCCCCCACCCCCCCCCCCCCCCCCCCACCACGACCTCAGCGAGCACATCTCTGACGTGGTTCAACCCCATATCCAAGACACCCTCCCCGCCGCCCCCTCCTGCGGCCCCTCCCCCCACCAATACCGCCCCACCCTCCTCGCCATCTGGCCCCATGCTTCTAAGGAAGCGTGGGCCCGCTACCCCACCTTCACCCGCGCATACACCGCGCTCAGGGAAGCGGGCCTCCCTAATTTTTTGGCCGCCCGCATTCCCCTCCCCTCTGGCCTCCACATTCCCGCCTGGCGCGACCGCCTCCGCGACTACCCCGACCCCGCCCTCCTCGACCTCCTCGAGTTCGGCTTCCCCGCCAACTTCTCCGCCTCTTCCCCCCCCGCCCTACCTTCACCAACCACCGCGAGGCCCCTGAGCACGCCCCCCACATAGAGGCCTTCATCAAAACCGAGCTCGCCCTCGGCGCCCTCGCGGGCCCCTTCACCATCCCTCCCTTCACCCCCTGGACCCAGGTCTCCCCCATGATGACCCGCCCCAAATCCGACCCGGGCAAGAGGCGGGTCATCGTCGACCTCTCCTTTCCCCCCGGCGCCAGCGTCAATGCCGGCATCCCTCGCCGGGAATACCTCGGGAAACCCCACTCCTACACCCTCCCCTCAGTCGCTGACCTCGGGCGCCGCCTCACGGGCGAGGGCTCCGGCGCATACCTCTGGTCCGCCGACATCTCCCGCGCATACCGGCAACTCCGCGCCGACCCCCTCGCCTGCCCCTTATACGGCATCACCCTCAACCAGAGGGTATACATTGACCTCGCCCTGCCCTTTGGTTGCCGCTCCTCGGGCGCGGCCTGCGACCGTGTGACGGCCGCCGTCGCCTGGATCATGAGGCGCGACGGCTTCCACACACTAGTATACGTCGACGACTTTGTCGGGTGCGAGGCCTCCTACCTCAGGGCCTGCCAGGCCTTCGACGCCTTCCTCGCCCTCGCTGCCACCCTCGGGCTCGACGTGGCGCCCGGGAAGTGCCACCCCCCCGCTGTCCGCCTCACCTGGCTAGGCTTCGCCCTCGACAGCGAGGCGATGACGGTTCGCATCGCCCCCGACAAAGTCGACGACCTCGTCCTCTCATGCGAGGCCCGCCTCACCTGCCCTGCCATAACTCGACGCGAGCTCCAGAGCCTCCTCGGGCGCTTGAACCACGTGGGCAGTTGTGTGCTCCCCGCCCGGAGGTTCATGAGTCGCCTCCTCGGGGCGCTCCGCCGCTGCTTCGGCTGCGCCTCGCTCACCCTCGACGACGACGCCCTCCGGGACCTGAGGTGGTTCGCCCTCTACGGCCGGGCCTCCAACGGCCTCCACCTCCTCCGCGCCCCGGCAGGGCGCGTCCACGTCATAGAGTGCGACTCCTGCCTCACGGGCGGGGGCGCCTACTCCGCCACCCACTGCTACGCCCGAGGGTACACCCTCGACTTCCGGGCGCGGTTCCCCGACATCCACGAGTTGGAGGCCGTCAACCTCGTCGTTGCACTGCGCGCCCTCATCCCTGAGGATGTGGCGGGGGCCACCATCGTGATCAACACTGATAACATGGCCCCCGCCGCCTCCCTCACCTCGGGCCGCGCCCGCGATGCTACCCTCGGGACCTGCGCTCGGGAGCTCTGGCTCCTCGCGGCGACCCGATGTTTCACCCTCACCATTCTCCACAAGCCCGGGGCCGAGCTCGTCCTCGCCGACGCCCTCAGCCGCGCCCACCTCGACGGACCCTGGGCCGAGGTGGCCCGCGCCGGCGTCTCACGCCTCGGGCTCCGCAGCATATCGCCCTCACATGACGCTTTCCCCTTTAACCCCGGCCTCTGATGCAGGTTTTCCCCCGGCCGAGGTGGAGGACGTCGCCCGCCTGCGCCTCGCTTCCTTGGCCCCCTCGACATGGAGGAACCGCCGACGCCAGGCCCGCGACTACGTCACCTACTGTGTGGCCCGAGGGCTCGCCCCCCTCGCCCCCACCGACTTCCAGATCGCCGCCTACACTGCCTACCTGTACGCCCGTGGCCTCGCCCCGGCCTCCATCAGGAACGCCCTGTCCGGGGCGCGCACCTGGACCGGGGCGGCCGGAGGGTCAACCACCGCCTTCGACTCTGCCCTCGCCAAGGACGTTTGCCGAGGTGCCGAGCGCGCCTCGACCCACGCCCCTCGCCAGGCGCCCCCTCTGACGCCTCCTCTGCTCGCCCTCGTCATCTCTCACCTCGCCCTCGTGGGAGCGGCCTCACTCGCCCCTCGGGCCGCCCTCCTCCTCGGGTACTTCGGCATGCTGCGGCAGTCCAACCTGCTGTCGCCGAGTCCCGAGGGCTGGGGGGGCCCCCACACCATCACCCGCGGCGACGTCGCCCCCGCCCCCGGCGGCCTCCGGGTCACGGTCAGGACTTCAAAGACCATATCCGGGCCCTCGGGCGCCGTCGCCCTCTTCATCCCTGCCTGCCCGAGGCCGGGCCTCTGCCCTCTGGCCGCCTGGAACGCGGCCACCCGGCAGTCCCCCGCGCCTCCCGACGCCCCGGCGTTCATCATGCCCTCCGGTCGCCCCCTCGACCCGCGCACACTCACTGCCCTCATGCGAGGCGCCCTTCACGCCCGAGGTGTCCGGGGGGCCGAGGCCTTCACCCTCCACAGCCTCCGCCGGGGCGCCGCCCAGGCCTGCCATGCCGCCGGAGTCGACATCTCCGACATCATGGCCCAAGGGACCTGGACCTCTGAGGCGGTCCACGCTTACGTCCCCCGCCTCGCCCCCTCGGCGGCCCCTCGAGCCCTCTCCTCTCTCCTGGTTGAGGGCTCCTCGGGCCCACCTCCGCCAACTACTGACATTACCTCATTTGACACTTTATGATAACACTGACATTTGACGCTCTCATCATGAGCATGCATCATACATGATATTATATTTTACCTTTACCTGTATTGCTGATTTATTACACCTCACATTCATTGTATGTTCATGAAACGCCTCGGGCATTTACTCAATAAAATGCCCTCTTATTCCACTCTCGCCTCCTCGTCCTTCCTTGCCGCGCATCATGTACCAGGACTCGGTCAGCTGGTGACGGCGTATTACCTAAACCAGTACTACACGCCGCAACCTTCACAACCCACAGCCATTTAGGTTCCGCACTTCTTTTGTGTATGTTCTATGGTATATTATTAGCCTTTAAATAATTGCTCAGTAAATGTAATTTTATTTATCGCAGAAAGCCTTTTGTCAACACCATCAAAGTACAACTAGTAGTCAGGCAGATATGCGCACTCTTTGAGGCAGTTGTGCCTTTTACGAGAGTCTTTGAGGTGCAAAGCGCGACAGTTTGTTAAATTAAAGAGGCTTTTGCTTGCAAATGACGTAAACTGCATGCAGTTGTAGTTGGATAACTTAAATACATACTATAGTAGACTGCGCTTACCTCTCGGGTAAGGAGCCAAATAGACAGGTGGGTGTGGATAGGGTGATCGCATCAGGGAGCCTAGGTGGTGGAATGATTAGCACACTAGCCCGAAATGCAAGAGATATTTTCCATTTCCATCACCCCTATGACACTGGGTTGGTATGATCTGGATCCTGTACAAGCTATGATTGAATCTACCCTGTGTATGTAGCCTATATATATATATATATATATATATATATATAGATATATATAAGTGCATTGCCTGTATGTATGTAAGTGTAAGCAGTAAACCGACTTATGGATTTTTGTATATTTTGTAAGCGCAGTCACCATTGTTTCTATATTTAGTAATTCCAGTCAGCACTAATAGTTTCAGTATTTAGTAAGCGCATCCACAATTAACGACTTCTGCATTTAGTAAGCATATTTCACAACAACACTTTCCTATTTAGTAAGCACAGTCAGGACCAACAGTTTCTGTAATTCGCAAACGTATTCACCACTATCGGTTTCTATATTTGGTAAGCACGATCACTATTTATTATTTAGTAAGCGCAATAATGCCCAGACGCCAATTGTTTCTGTGACTTCCGGTCCAGACAGGTGGTGGCACCTGGTGGCATTTTCGAGAAGCTGTTTGGTGTGCGCATTGCTTTGGCCTGGGCCGCGTTCAGGGTCCGTCTCGGAGGCGCCGCGGAGACGTCTCGGCGATGCTTTTTGGCCTAATACCGTTCAGAGTGCGTCTCGGCGATGTCTTGGCGATGCCTCCCTTTTCAATCAGGAGACAAAAAGCGCCTCGAAAATGGCCGCCGTGTCCAGTGGTTTCATCCAATCACAGCACAGCTTTTCCATTGCAAATGGCCACCACCTATGGGGGCGGCCATTTTCGAGACAACAAACTGCCTTTGCTGTTCAGACTAGCGTGACATCAGGCCCGTCGCCGACGTGCCTCCGAGACGGAGCCTGAACGTGGCCCTGGGTTTATTTATATGGGTGCTGAATAATGTGCGCGCACCTCATGAATGCGCATGCGTGAGTGAAGCAGCCTGTCGAATGTGTGCATAATTAAGACGAGAGCGATCTCTTCCCACGTCATGTTAACTAGCATGAGGATCGATGTGCTGGTATTATCATGTGGGGTTTACCTCCCTCATCAACCACCTGGTGTTACACCCCACACCCCTCACAATCCCACACATACTATATGGCTTGGCCCATGCTTGAGGGCAGGTAATTATAGACATAGATAGGGATGATTGGCAGGTCTGAGTGTGAGTGCACTCAGTGCCTGGCTCTCTGCTGAGGTAGGGGTCAATGCACACAGGGTTCAAAGTTGGTGGTGGCCACAGGTCAACCAGCTCTGGTGGTGGGCAGACCACTGGTGGTCATGGTAACCAGAAATGCTGAGTCCCTATTGGAGGAACTGGGAATGCTGTGTCCCTATTGGTTGGAGTGAATGGCATGATCCTATACCAGGAATCCATGTACTATATATAATAAACCAGAGGGGCTTGGACTCTCTCTTACACTTTTGCTTTACTTTCTCTCTTTCTCTCCATCTGTATTGTTTTTCAGTTTAGCCTACCTACATAGCCACAGACTCAAACACCCACTCTACAACCCGATCAGTGTCACAGAGCAGACAATCAGTGTCACAAAGCAGATGATCAGTGCCACTCAGCAGATGATTGGTGTCACAAAGTGGATGATCAGTGTCACAAAGCAGACAATCAGTGCCACTCAGCAGATGATCAGTGTCACAAAGTGAACGATCAGTGTCACAAAGCAGACGATCAGTGTCACAATGCAGACGATCAGTGTCACAAAGCAGACGATCAGTGTCACAAAGCAGATGATCAGTGTCACAAAGTGGTTGATCAGTGTCACAAAGGAGACAATCAGTGCCACTCAGCAGATGATCAGTGTCACAAAGTGGACGATCAGTGTCACAAAGCAGATGATCAGTGTCACAAAGCAGACAATCAGTGTCACAAACAGATGATCAGTGTCACGAAGCAGATCATCAGTGTCACATAGCCTCACATGAACGGGGACACATACTAGTGGTGGGAGGTTATCTAATCTCCTGACACTTCTCTGTTTTCTGTTGTGTCTGGTTAAATAGAATCCTCGCAGTGCCGCATTGGAAGCCATAGGCGCAACGTCCCATTTGCAAACCAGACGAGATGTCCGAATGAGTTGAGAGTCCGACTCCCGTGTTGGTTGATCATGGGATTCGAACCCATCGGTTCAAACACTGGTCGAGTCAAAGCAATGAAATTGATACTTGTCACTTCCTAGCCAGGTGCTCAGCATCATTCGGATAGATCGAGGACTGGTTGGCTCAGTATCAGGATAATGTGACTGAGTGGGATATCAGGTCATAGTGTTGGGAGCCTGGTCTTACAGTGGAGCATTATGAAGTCGCCATGAGTGTGCACTGTCACACGTCGGTACCCGTCCTGATATGATCTTAGATGTTGCCAGGACGTAAAATTCCAACAAGCGACCAACATATGAACAGGGACAGACAGTAGTGTAGGGATATAAATGAATCTGGTGACAGTTCTATTGTGTGTGTGTTTGGTTAAGTGAATCCTCACAGTGGCGCATGGAAGTCACCGGCCAAATATCTGACTTGCTAAATAATTGACTTGTGTCCGTGTCCATATGCACATTACTCGAAATACTCTGTGTGTACATGTGTAGTAATCTGCACTGAACTCACATAGACAGGTGAGGGTTGAAAGTATAGTAATCTGCACTTAACTCACATAGACAGGTGAGGGTTGATAGTGCAGTAGTCTGCACTGAACTCATATAGACAGGGGAGGGTTGATAGTGCAGTAGTCTGCGCTGAACTCATATAGACAGGTGAGGGTTGATAGTGTAGTAATCTGCACTGGACTCACATAGACAGGTGACGGTTGAAAGTGCAGTAGTATGCACTGAACTCAGATAGATAGGTGACGGTTGATAGTGCAGTAGTCTGCACTGAACTCAGATAGAGAGGTGACAGTTGATAGTGCAGTAGTCTGCACTGAACTCACATAGACAGGTGAGGGGTGATAGTGCAGTAATCTACACTGAACTCACATAGATATGCGAGGGTCGATAGTGTAGCAATCTCACTGAACTCACATAGGCAGGTGACGGTTGATAGTGTAGTAATCTGCACTGAACTCACATAGACAGGTGAGTGTCGATAGTGCAGTAGTGTGAAATGAACTCGCATAGACAGGTGACGGTTGATAGTGAGGTAGTCTGCACTGAACTCACATAGACAGGTGAGTGTCGATAGTGTAGTAATCTGCACTGAACTCACATAGACAGGTGAGGGTTGATAGTGCAGTACTCTGCACTGAACTCACATAGACAGGTGAGGCTTGATAGTTTAATAATCTGCACTGAACTCACATAGCCAGGTGAGGGTTGAAAGTGCAGTAATCTGCACTGAACTCACATAGACAGTTCACGTCTGATAGTGTAGTAATCTGCACTGAACTCACATAGACAGGTGAGGGTTGATAGTGTAGTAATCTGCACTGAACTCACATAGACAGGTGAGGGTTGATAGTGTAGTAATCTGCACTGAACTCACATAGACAGGTGAGGGTTGAAAGTGCAGTAATCTGCACTGAACTCACATGCAATGAGCACATATACCGGCATCCGTGGATAGGTTCATTGTATCAGGGAGACTAGATGGTTAGGACGCTCCCACCAAAATGCGAGAAATGTCGGTTTGAATCCCACATGATGTTCCCATTTCTTTGTACCATCTACCACGGCACTGGTGCCATGACCAGGATCCTGTACACGCTACATAATGTATGGTTGTTGAAGCTACCCTGGTGTGTGTATATATGTAAGTGCATTGCCTGTATGTGTGCAATGGTAAGCGTTAAACAACTTATGGACGTAAACCATTTCAGAGACTTACGATTCCACAGGAACCGGTGTTGTAGTCTGCACTGACCTCTCAGGCAAGAAGTCTATGGGGTTAGTGGTAGGCTTGTGTAGGTTGATTACAGTAGATAGCCTAATGGTTCGGATGCTCACTCTAGAATGGCAGCGATATGGCGTCGAACCTCCCACGCTAGGCGTGCAGTGTCTTTTACTTGCAACACCATGACAGTCGGATAAGTTCCATGCCTGCTTGTCGTAACGTCTATGTTTGTGGAGTTTAGCAAATCCCAGAAGGTTTTGTTTGTTTGTTGTTGGTTTATGTCCTAATAACATCTAAGGTGTTCTCTGTGGCGGTGTGGTTAGAGTGGCTGACTTTTTTCTAGGTCGGACTCCTAATCTGAAGGTCAGTGGTTCGATTCCCTGTGACCCCACCTCTGCCAATTTGGATTTCCACCACTGTGTATAACTTACAGCATCATCAAAGGCCTGTTGCTCTCATACCACGTCTATGTGGTGTGGGAGGTTAAAAGTCCCTTGGGTCGGTAAAAGTGTAGGCTCAGGCTTTCTATCGACAAACTGTCTAATGGTGAAAACAAGCCTATTCAGGCGTATCCATGATAGGCAGTATAAATCTTCAAGAGAGAGAAAAAGGTCATATCACGACGGGTACCAACTTGTTTTTGTTTGTTGACATCGGCTATTGGTGGTCGGTACCAACTTGTGACAGTGGACAGTCATGGCGACTTTATAGTGCTGCCCCCCTTGGAGACCAGGCCACCAGCACCATGACCTGATATCCCACTCAATCACATTATCCTGACACCGAGCCAACCAGTCCTTGGCCTATCCTAATAGTGCCAAGCGCCTGGCTAGGAAGTGACAAGTATAAATTTTTAAGTCATTGGTTTGACTCAACCAGGGTTTGAACCCATGAACCCATGGGTTCGGATCCCCTGATCTCCCAAAACAGGAGACGGATGCTCAACTCATTCGGCCATCCCGTCTGGTCAGTGCCAGAGGGCGGCGGAGAAGACGGGAAAATGGAAAAAACTGGCTCAAAGTCATCTGTGGCACCCCAACGATACTCGCGGTTATGGGATTGACGATGATGATGAGGTTAGTAATAGCTCCTGTGGTGGCGTTATATGTCCAGGCTCTGTCGTGTTGTTGGTAGTTCACTCCATGGTCTATTTATCTCATTATTGCTGACATCAACACATTTGGTTTTCAGCAACTGGATTCGCTGTGTTTTGTGTTGACCTGATCTGGAAGTGGAAACTGCAATTTATTAGAGTACTCTCCACATTGATTTCTCGTGCGTTGCTTGTTTGCCCGAGTTACTTTCCATCAATCAATTTGACTACAATTTACATAAGACGACTCCCATTGTCCACAGTTACGATAGTAGCCAGTGTTGACTTTTGTTATTGTTGTAGTATGACTTATAAGACGACACCCATTGTCCAGAGTTGCAATAGTAGCCGGTGTTGACTTTTGTTATTGTTGTGGTATAACTTGTAAGACGACCCCCCATTGTCCACAGTTGCGATAGTAGCCGGTGTTGGCTTTTGTTATTGTTATAGTATAACTTGTAAGACGACCCCCATTGTCCACAGTTGCAATAGTAACCAGTGTTGACTTTTGTTATTGTTGTAGTATGACTTGTAAGACGACCCCCATTGTCCACAGTTGCGATAGTAGCCTGTGTTGACTTTTGTTATTGTTGTAGTATGACTTCTAAGACGACCCCCGTTGTCCACAGTTGCGATAGTAGCCGGTGTTGACTTTTGTTATTGTTGTGGAATGACTTTTATGAATGTACATGTTGGAAACACCAGTGCTTCTCCTCCAATTAGACCTTAGATGTTGCCAGGACGTAAAATGTCAACACCCTCCAATTAACAAGGTTAAAGTGCATGTAATATGACCAAGACAACATTACTTATTCACAATTATTACGATCAACTCTGACTAGTTTTAATGAGTATACCTTGAAGCAACCTATTTTAAAGAGTAATTTAGGGCTCAGTCATGGTATGAGGGGATCTTTTTTGTGATGAATTTATAGCGGGCGGATAGGTGTGTTAACACATTGAAATACCAACAAAGCTTATGACTCTGATTGATATTTAGTTTTATATTTGTTTCAAAGAACTGAGCAATACTTCACATGTACAATGCTATACAATGCCATACAATACGATACAGACAACTCAATTCCCCTCTCTTCAACCAATACTAATACAAAGTCTATCTCACCTGTGTGGTCCTGCTCCTTTTTCACTGCTCTGGTCTCAGGCTCCAACTGTACTCTCCCCCAACTCCCTAGTCCAGCCTTATATCTAGCTTGACCACTCTCCAAGCACCAGCCTACCTTGCCCACTGTCCAGCTGCAGACCAGCCTCTCCTTGTCCTGTCTCCATGCTCTACTGCCCGGCAGCCCCTCTGACACACAATTACGAAGGAGGCTCTGAACTATGATGCTGAACCATGTCTGATACCCCACTCTGATCTGAAACCACTAATAGCCACCCACATCAAATCCAAATGGCAAAATGAGTGGGATGAAAACATTAACAAATTGCATGAAATTGAATGGGCTGTGGGAAAACCACCACAGTCTCATGTGGGGGGTCGGCGGGACCAAGTGGTCCTTAGCCGCTGCTGTATTGGCCACTCGTGGCTAACACACGTCTTCCTGCTCAATGGGGACCCTCCTCCTGAATGTATTGGATGTCAGTCCCCACTGACAGTCAAGCACATTTGACTAAACTGTGTCGATTTAATGGCACTGTGCCAACAATTTTACACTGAAAACAGCATGCATGACCTTTTTACTAAAGTAAAACAAGAAGACATTTTAGCCTTTTTGAGGGCAGCTGGTCTGTACCACCTCATATAGTTCATTAAAACATTTTTTATCTATTTATTCTTTCATCTATTTTATTTACTCATATGATTGTGAGCTTTTAAAAATTCATAAGTGTCTATTGACACATAATTGATTGTATGCTTTTACATTATATGTAAAGGCGATGGTTGAATAAAAAACAAACAATTCTCGCCGTGAATATGGCCTATGCTGCGGACATGGCATAAAGAAACCACCAATCAATCTTATACACAATTGGTACATCCATTAACAGTATTTTCCACTTCCCACCAATACATACACAGTGGTCTACATTATGTCTCATTGCTACACACATGCTTTTACTGCTTCTTGACCCCTTAATATTTACTCAGCCTAACTTAATCTACCTTTTATTTTCCTTTCCAATATACTGTCATGGGGGTGATGAAAATGGGAAATATTGCGCCTAGAGCGGGACTCGAACCCACATCTCTTTGCATTCCGGGCCAGTGTGCTAACCATTACACCACCTAGGCTCCCTGATATCAACACACTCCCCACGCCTACCTGTCTATGTGGTTACTTGCCTGAGAGGTCAGTGCAGACCACTACAATACTAAAATTATCCCACCTGCTCCATAACTTTTAACATTACACCCGTTTTTAATAACTGTTGACTCTAAACCTAAAATCCGCATAATTTTACAACATGTTTTCATGGCTGGTTAGCGCTAGTCCAATTTTATTCTGTGGTCAAGGTGTCCCTATTCGTGTCATTCAGCCCTGGGGACTGTCTTCAGTGACGTAGGCCGGTGTATATTACAGACTTGGAAAGTAGCGCAAACCGTACTATCACTTAAAGTAAATTTGAATTTCATATGTGACGTCACAGAACTACAACTAATAGCCATTGTCTACTTAGTCTAATGGTGCTGGTGATATCAATCACAGCCTACTAGATTTCAACTCAAATTGCTCATTCTACATGACAGTGATCTTTGACCGGGCACGGTGGCCGAATCGGTAGAGCGCAGGCCTCCCATGCGGGAAGATCGGGAGTTCAATTCTCGGGCGAGTCAATGCAATGACTTACAAAATTGATACTTGTCGCTTCGTTCCCTGGTGATCAGCATTAATAGGATAGGGGAAGGACTGGTTGGCTCGGTGTCAGGATAATGTGACTGAGTGCAATATCAGGTCATAGTGCTGGCGGCTTGGGCCCCAGTAGTGAAGCACTGTAACATCACCATGAGTGTGCACTGTCACAAATCGGTACCCAGTCTGTTATGACCTTAGATGTTGCCAGGACATAAAGCGCCAACAACCAAACCAAACATGATCTTTCACCCAGGTACATAGAATATTTATATTAATGAATACATTATATTAATGAATACATGGTAAAATCACCTGACCAAATCTTTGCCCAACATTGAGCCTCGTCAGTGCAACGTTGAGCCTCGTCAGTGCAACGTTGAGCCCCGTCAGTGCAACATTGAGCCTCGTTAGTGCAACGTTGAGCCTCGTCAGTGCAACGTTGAGCCCCATCAGTGCAACATTGAACCTCGTCAGTGCAATGTTGAGCCTCGTCAGTGCAACATTGAGCCTCATCAGTGCAACGTTGAGCCTCGTCAGTGCAACGTTGAGCCCCGTCAGTGCAATATTGAGCCTCGTCAGTGCAATGTTGAGCCTCATCAGTGCAATGTTGAGCCTCGTCAGTGCAACGTTGAGCCTCATCAGTGCAACATTGAGCCTCGTCAGTGCAATGTTGAGCCTCGTCAGTGCTTCGACAGGTGACTACATGGGAATACAATTATGTAGATTTGTTTGGGGGGTAAATATTTTATTTGTCTAAATACATATTTTGTCAGTACCGAGGCATTGGTATTCCAGCCAGTGGTTTGTACACGGTGATGGGATAGTGGAATGTGTTGCATTGTATGCAGCACACCCCATTCTGATACAAAGAAAGTCGGGGAGCTGTCTATGCTGCATAGTGTACAGCGTAGGTACTCCACATAGTGCAAGGTCCTTGCATCAAGACACAGTGTGCAGTAAAGTACACAAGTGGTTTAATCATAATGCTGTGGTTGTATATCAGTTAGATTAGTAAAACGGTGCTTGTGTATATATCCAACGCGCTTGCATTTAATTAACTTGATTCCCTACTTAGCACAATTAATGAGTGTATAAAGGTCACGCCGTGGACTAAGTGGTTTGTTAAATGTGGTTGATAATAATTCAAACAGCACACAGTCTTGAACTACGTCATTGCACGTGCTTGTTAAATGCCATACTACACCAGTAAAAGGTCTAGTCTGTATCATATGAAGTATTCTAAGTCTTCTTTCGCCCACCTCCATTGTTCTCATCCATTTCCTGCTCTCTACCTACTACAGTACAACCCCATTAAACCAAGCTCGGTTAACCAAACGTTCGGTTAATCCAAACTTTTTTTGGCGGCCCAGCAAAATACTACCATTTAACATATAAAAATGTTGGTTAAACCAAAGTCAGTTTATCAAAACTATCGGTTAATCCAAACAAAATTTTCGGACCCCAGGCCACTTACGGTACGGTTAAACCAAACTTTCATGTGGTTATAAGGTCATCTGAGACCCCACCAACTTTTTTATATGATAAATGGTAGTTTTGCCAGGCTGCCGAAAAAAGTTTGGATTAACCAATCGTTTGGGTTAACCAAGCTTGGTTTAACGGGGTTATACTGTATATACATAAAAAACAATAATCAAAGTGTCCACCTACATTGTAAATTACTTTCATAATGCATCCGCGATTTTGACAAAGCCAAGTCAAAGTCGAAATGAAAGCTCGGTTAAACCAATAATCGGTTAATCCAAACAAATTTCTAGGGTCCCTTCAAGTTTGGTTTAACGGGGTTATACTGTATCTAGATAAAAAATGTGTGCCTACCGACAGTAGGGGTGAATGACAATCATATCTAAATCCGGGCAAACACTGCCATGGTATGAATCAACTATAAACAATATGTGGAGTCACTGGTTCCAGTGTGCAATGTTGGCATACAGTTGAGGAATTTAGAGAGAATGAAATAAATAAGACGGCAGCCACTGAATGCTCTGGATTTGACTTTTAGAGTCTATTAATCTACATGATTTAGTCAATTCTTTATTGCAAGAGTAAAGGGCTCTGGTAGGTAGGTGTTTGAACGAAATGATTTAGCAGATTAGATTGCAAATTGATGTGGTTATTTCCATAACCCAGCCTTAAGCTAAGATTCCGTATATGTGGCATGCGGCATGCGACATGCGGCATGCGAATGTTGTATATGCGGCATAGATATATGCCAACCCCCAACCCCCAACATTTGTTGGGGTTTTTCCTCCAAGTTTGAGAAGGAACAGTATTGGTTTCTATGGCAAATGCAGCAGCATTCGCATTTGCATGCCGCACTGATGGCTACAGGGACCGATTCAGTTGCCGCATTTGCATTTGCATTTGCATTCGCATTTGCATTCAGAGGCATGGAAACACCCTTATTCACTTAGATGCTTTTCCATTTTTTGTCGCATTCGCATGCTGCATACCGCATGTAAGGAATGCTAGCTTTATGTTACACTTCCAGCACCAGAATACCATCGTCAATTAAAAAGTGTCAAGTATCAATTTACGTCATTCTCTATCACTCACGTTGTGGTTGGTTGGTTGTTGGAGTTTTACGTCCTGGCAACATCTAAGGTCATATCACGATGGGCACCAATGTGTGACTGTGCACACTCATGGCGACTTTATAGTGCTGCCCCACTGGGAAATCAGGCCGTTGGCACCATGACCTGATATCCCACTCAGTCACATTATCATGACACTGGGCTAACCAGTCCTTGCCCTATCCTATTAATGTCGAGTGCCAGTCTAGGAAGCGACAAGTATCAATTTTGTAAGTCATTGGATTGACTCGACCGGGAACCGAACTCCCGACCTTCCGCAAGGGAGGCCCGCGCTGTACCGATTAGGCCACCTTATGGTGAATGTGGCCTTGCTTCTAACACTGCGTTAAACCACCAGGAAGCCTTCGATCCGGTCAGGTATAACTCTTATTCGCAAGTTTATTCAACATTGAAATGCCTGGTCGAGATGGGCAAATCGATAGAGCGCAGACTACCCGTGCGGAAGGTCGGGAGTTAGAAACCCAACTGAGTCAAACCAATGACTTACAAAATTGATGCTTTTCGCTACCTATCCACATGCTCAGCATTGCTAGGATAGGGCAAGGACTGGTTAGCTCAGTATCAGGATAATGTGACTGTATGATATTGGTTCATGGTGCCGGCAGGCTGGTATCCCAGTGAGACAACACTATAAAGTCACCATGAGGGTGCACTGTCACAATTCGCTACCCGTCCTGATATGACATCTCTTCCTCCCCTCTCCCTCTCCCTCTCCGTCTCCGTCTCCCTCTCTCTCTCCCTCTCCATCTCCCTCTCCATCTCCCTCTCCATCTCCATCTCCCTCTCCATCTCCCTTTCCCTCTCCCTCTCCCTCTCCCTTTCCATCTCCCTCTCCCTCTCCCTCTCCCCCCTCTCCACCTCCCTTTCTGTCCCTCTCCCTCTCCATCTCCCCCTGCTCCTCCCTCTTCTTCTCCCTCTGCCTCCCCTCTTCCTTTCTCTCCCCTCCCTTCCCATGCCTCCCCCTGTCCTTCCATCTCCCCCTCCCCCTGCCCTTCCCTCTTCCTCTCCCTCTCCCACTCAGTCTCTATCTGCTCCTCTCCCGCTCCCTTTCCCTCTCCTTTCTCTCCCTCTGCCTCCCCTATGCCTCCCTCTCCCCTCTCTCTTACAGACTTCCCTCACCCCCCTCCCTCCCCTCCTCCCGTCCCCTCACTCACCACCAGCCCCCTTTGGTGCAGCAACCAATCACCTTCTTTGGGTTCCCTGCTGGTTCTTCTCCCGCCGCCTACTCTCTTGTATTCACGTGTTACAGCGGGACTCGGCCCACCCTGCCGAGCCCACCCCGCCGAGCCCACCCCGCCGGGCCCACCCCGCCGGGCCCACCCCACCGGGCCCAACCTCGGGGCAAGGCACCTCTAAAGTCCATTCAGAATGTGTGTCCCCAGCTCGCAGTCTTGAAGTCCATTCATGTATTCAATGATACACTTCTCAGTCGCCTATTAACACTGATTAAACCAGTCTCACCACTGCCAGTCCGAAATCGGTTTTTCTGTGCGGGCCTGTTATTGTGTGGATGTGTGTGGCTGCGTGGTTTTTTATTTATTTATTTGTTTGACTTGGATGCGGCGGCTGAATCGGTAAGAGCTCTGCTGCGCTTCCCGTGCAGGAGGTCGGTCGAGTCAAACCAATGACTTACCAAATTCATACTTGCCGTTACCTAGCCTGGTGCTTGGCATTACTAGGATGTGGCAAGGACTGTTTAGCACAATATCGTGATAATGTGGGAAATCGGGTCATGGTGTCAGCAGCCTGGTCTCCCAGAGGGACATGACTTTTAAGTCACCATGAATGTGCCCTGTCGCAAGTCGGCGCCCATGCTGTTATTGCCTCAGATATTGCTAGCACATAAACCCCCAACAAAGAAGCGTTTATTTATTTATCCATTTATCACTCTAAATATAAGTGTTTTCTAGCACCTCTAGATTATATGCACTCCAGCATATGCTACAACTCGAACACTAACTGTTATACTTGCTGCCTGAAAGCCATTCTCTTCACTCTTTAAAAGAAAGGATTATTTCCTTCTTTCTTTTGATTAATTATATTTAGTTATTGCATATCCAGGCTTTACAGCTGCACCATGTGGACACATGGGTTCTTAGATTACAAATTAAGGCCACCGCTGCTGCCTGTATTGGCATTGCGTTGTGTTGTTCATTTTGAACAGCGTTGTAATATTTAGGAATTTTTCTCAATTATTAATAATTCAAGGGTCTGGTTCCAGCCATAGATTTAAAATAAGTAGGCCAGAAATAGATGCGGGGTTTCCCCCCACTGTGGTACATGTCACTTAGATACGATGCAGCAGCGCCCCCTCCCCACAACCACAGATCTAGGTCTTCATGGTGCTTAAAAAGGTTTAAAAAAATTAAATAAAAATAAAAATTAAATAAAATAAAAACATAATAAATGCAGGGAAAAAAAGTAGAAGAAAATGTTTCTTCATTGAATATAGTCTTCGTCAGTATCAGGACACATAATGTATTTTCCCGGGCTTAGATTAAATTGTAATTAAAAATACAAGATTATGTATAACGTTCACTGTCAGTTAAACCAAGTGATGCATTACACAATTGTTGTCCTGGTTTATATTACATTGCAATTTAAAATTCAAGATTGTTTATAACATTCACAGTCAGTTAAACCAAATGATGCAATCTTAGATACTAGTACGCTTATCAAATATATGTCGCCACATTGAAGGTAATATTGATGCAATTCAATAGAACGTTTAACTGCAGAAGCCTTATGGTGTCCGAGTTTTAGCGTGGTTGGCCAAATTAATTTTGCATGTTTGCACTACAATTATGTGCGATGGTTGAATAAAAAACTAAATAATTCTCGCCGTGAATATGACCTGTGCTGCCGACACGGTGTAAAGAAACCACCAATCAATCAATCAATCAATGGGCTATGCTGCCAACCCGGCGTTAAGAAACCACCAATCAATCAATGACCCCACAACCATTGGTTTGCACTGAGATAACCCGAGACATATATAGAGACTGCGGTGATGTAATTGTAAGTAATTATCTCAGCTAGCTAATCTTGGGGAGTGCGTTTCCACCTTACTGAAAAGCCTTGCTGGCGGGGATGCTGCACCCCTGGGAGTATCGAGGCTGAATGCAGGCCCAGATTGCTCAGCGTCAGAGTGGGGTGGGGGTGGGGAGGTGGGGAGGTGGGGGGCAGTGAGGCGGGGGGGGGAGTATCTGAAGATCACGAGCACATGATGAACCTTGTAGTAGGTGAGGTAATCAAAGGGTATAGCGGCACAGCAACATTCTACTATTTGTGAAAGTGAATGAGGGAGGCAGAAAGCTTTTGATGTATTTATTGTTTGCACATCCATCGATTGCAGTGTCATTTCTACACAACCTCATTAAAGCTGCATAGTCCGATGAAAACATCCAATTTTCAAAACCAAAGCAATTATCTTGTTTTTATTCTGTCTATCTACCTTGGATACTGGTGCACTTATTAAGGATGTGTCGCCACATAGCGGGGAATACAGAATCAATTGAATCAAACCTGTTACTGTGGAAGCCTATGGTGTCAGAGCTTTTGCATGCTTGCCGAAATTAATTTTGCATGTTTGCACTTCAAATATCTCAAAGGTTAGCCATTTAAAATAAAAGTTACTACAACTAAAGAAGGTGCACTATAGTGACCAATCTAATCGATTTATCTTAGCAGATGACAGAAACTCAAAACCTTCGGATTATCCAACTTTAATGTAATGGGGTAGATTCATTGCAGAGTTGTAGGGATTTCTATTTGACCAAACTTAAAAAGGTTGTAACCAAAACAATGTTACTTATTCACAATTACCCTTTATTATCCGGAAAGTAGCGCAAACCTGACTATCTTTGAAGTTGCACAGTCCGATGGTTTTGAATTTCTATAATTTTTCTGAGATAAATATAGTGTATTGATTGTCATAATCTACCTCACTTTAGTTTGCAACACCTTTTATTTTAAATGGCGAAGTCTTGAGATATTTGAAGTGCAAACATGTCAAATTAGTTTTGGCAAGCATGCCCAAACTGACACCACAGGTCTTCTTTTGTTACTTATCCATTCATTAATTATGTGAGGGAAATTTAATTCATCGACAATTGGTCTTCCTCATTCCACCGTTCCTCGTCATTTTTATAGTAATCCTGAGCACTGTTTTTAAGTAGCGACAAGTATACATTTTCAAAGCATTGATTCGACTCGGCTGGAGTTTGAATCCCAAAACCTGCCACGTGGGAGGTGGGCGTTCAACTCATTCGGCCATTCCATTGATCTGGACATCGACTGGGTATGCCTGTATGCAGTATGTTCGCCTAGGAGATGCTCACAGTGCAGCAGCCGGACACAAATGCCGGGATGCTCTCACTCAGCGTCACCTATTTAATGCTAATTTTGGTGATAACCATGCATGTGGCTTGCGTAAAGAAGCGCCCCCTACTGTGTGCTTAATTAAATAAGTGCTGATGACGGTATGCGCATGCGCACAATGCCTGGGCGCCACTCGTACCACGCCGCTATATAGAGCAAGAGCACAAGAAAGGGTGAGTTTTACTCGAGGGTGCTGTTGTCAAATGTCGTCTGCATTTATGTGCTCTATAGTCTATTATGGGAATATAAACAAGGACACTATCTATCTTCAGTGCCCTATGTAATAGTATATTCACTGTATTCTATCGAACTGACCCTGTGTAGTACAATATTGGCCACACTGGCGCCACCTGTGAGGGGCTCTAACTTCTAAGCCCTGTATGTGAGCTGTGTCTGGTCATTATCGCCTATAGACCCGTTTCTCTTCTATATATTAGTTATTACCTACTATCCTACTTTCCGATTTTAGAGTGGCTGCATAACACTGTATAAGGGCTGCAGTTATCAAATGTTGTGGTCATGTATATATTATACATCATCATCATCATCATCATGCTGTCGGTCGTGATGTGACAAAGACTGCTTTCATTACTTGACTGCTGCTCTCCATTTACATTTCATGAAAGCTGCCTGCAAAAGTGTTAAAGTGCTGCTGGCCTTTGCAAGTTACTAGCGGCACTCTCTCGCGGAGCAAATAGAGGTTTCACACCGGCAAGAACATGTCAAGGCAGGCACAAAACTATCTGTCCCTGCAATGGCTGGTCGGGAGATGTGAGCCTGTCTCAAAAGGTGATAAGAATTATGGAACAAAACTTTGTCCATTGTAACGATCAACAAACTATCTGCTTATGCCTTTGCTCAGGATAAACTGATTTGTTTTTTACATGGTGTTTCATAATCCCAATACAATACGTATTGATTTGAAGCAAATGTCCTTGTGTTTTCAGTGTAACCGTTTCTGTGCTGTTTTGTGTAAATCGTTACGCGGACAAAAAAAGAATTAGTTATCATTATATATATATATAATGTGTGGCTGCAATGGCCAGACCAGACGGGATGGCCGAATGAGTTGGGCGTCCGTTTCCTGTTTTGGTAGATCATGGGATTCGAACCCACAGGTTCAAACCCTGGTCGAGTCAAACCAAAGACTTAACAATACATACTTGTCCGAGTTGTCGCCTCCTGACCAGGCGCTCAGCATTATTAGGATAGGGCAAGGACTGGCTGGATCAGTGTCAGGGTAATGTGACTGAGTGGGATATCAGGTCACGGTGCTGGTGGCTTTGTCCCTAGGTGGTGTAATGGTTAGCACCCTGGCCCGGAATGCAAGAGATGTGGGTTCGATTCCCGCTCTAGACGCAATATTTCCCATTTCCATCACCCCCACGACATTATTATTAGACTCATGCCCTATAGCTGTGCGTGACACGCGTGTCACCACAGTCTGTAATTGAATGTAATTAGAAGGTAATAGGCAATTACAGTTTGTGAAACACACTCAACTGGTGGTGCATTGTAATGGCTTAATATGGGAAGAAAGCTTTAAATAGAACCAGTGGAAACAGAAATAGAAAAAAAACTAAAATTCCTGGAAGTTAATGTAGCCTGCCTCGCCTAGTTATGTAAAACTGTGTGTAACAGCGTCTTGTTGAGTTCCATTCTGGAGCTGGACATAGCTCAGGTGGTAGAGTGTCCAACTGTAAAGGTGTCAGTCATCCGATCGATCCTGCTCAGTGGATCCATTTGCAGTTTGGGCTATTTTCCATTCCAACCAGTGGTCCACAACTGTTTCATTAAAGTATGTGGTATGTGCTGTCCTGTCTGTGGGAAAGTACATATACAAGACCCCTTGCTGCTTATCAGAAAGAGTAGCCTATGTGACAGCAGCAGGGTTCTTTCAAAGAAATATGTCAGAATGACCATATGTTTGATGTCCAATAGCCGATGATAAAAGTCAATGTGCTCTAGAGGTGTCGTTAAATAAATCAAGTTTTCCTTTTTAGTTCCATTCCCTTCTGCCTATATCGGTAAGAACGCAGGCTTCCAGTGTGGACCTAGTTAATGTAGCAGTTGTCATTAGCTTCAACTGGCGTGCACACAGAAATTATTGCGCATGCTTTTAGTTCAAATATCTCTAAAGTTAGTTAATTATCACTAAAGGTACCCTGAAAATAAGTTATAATTACCAACCTGATATAATTTTGTTTTTTGAGGTTTTTTTTGTTTACGTCCCAGCAACATTTAAGGTAAAATCAGGCCAGATACCGACTTGTGACAGTGCGCACTCATGGCAACTTTATAGTGCTGCCCCTTTGGTTGTTGTTGTTGGTTATTGTTTTACGTCCTGGCAACATCTAAGATCATATCAGGATGGGTACTGACGTGTGACAGTGCACACTCATGGCAACCTTTATAGTGCTGGCCCACTGGGAGACCAGGCTGCGGACAACATGACCCAATATCCCACACCAGTCACATTATCTTGACACCGAGTCAACCAGTCCTTATCCTATTGTAATAATGCCGAGCGCCAGGCGATGTGGCGCCAAGTATCAATTGCATATGTCCTTAGTTTCACTCGTTTAGGTTTCGAACTCCCGATCTTTCGCATGCGGAAGATGTAATTTAACTCAAATACATGATCTTTTGAGTGCCTACGCTGTACACTATTCAGCATGTGCTGCTCCCCACTAGTGTTGTTTCAGAGTGGAGTGTGCTGCACACAATACAGCACATTCCACTTCCCACGTCACCACATACAAACCCAAATGTGATCGTCTCAACGGCTGGAAGACCAGCGCTTCAGCGCTCACAAAAATAACATGTTCAGATGAATCAAATGTTTACATTTATTGTTTAACTAATGGATGGTGCAACTCTAACTGTGAACTAGAAAAACCGTGGACGAGGCGGCAGTGTTGTAAGCTGACACTCTCTGCTCATGAATAACTTAGAGAGTTGATGAACATGTGTGGTATTGCCGTGGGAAATTAAAAATAACACACCTCTGATTGGTTCTCAAGAACTACAGAGAAGGCGCAGCATTGATACCTTATTCATTCTTCTTGTAGGGGTGGTTTGAGTGCGCACCGCCCCCCCCCCCCCCCCGTAGGAAACATTCAGTACTTAACCCACTGGTGCCGTGACCAGGATTCCAGAACTCCCTATTCAATCATCTGTGTGTGTTTTTCGGCGGCGGGTGCGGGGTCGAGGGGCGGGGCGCGGGGGGCGCGGGGGGGGGGGAGTCCCTGGGGAATTGGTGTGCGATGTTGGTCGGCTTCTTGTTTCCTATTAAACAAAATTGACAAATTTAATGGATTTTGTTTTCTCAGCGAAAGCACTGAATCTGTATGGTTTGGTTGATTTTTCAACTTCTCAATTCCCTCCTCTCCCTCACCGACATATACCCTCACACACCTTCAAACACACACTCATGCGCACACACCCTCACACACACCCTCACACACTCACACACACCCTCACATGCACACACACCCTCACACACACTCACACACACCTTCACACACACTCACACACACCTCCACATACACCATCACGCACACGTATATGCCTCCACACACACCCTCACATATTTCCTCACACACACCCTCACATGCATATGCACACACCCTCACACACACCCTCACATGCATATGCACACACCCTCACACACACCCTCACACATGCATACACATCCATACACACCCTCACACACACCCTCACACACACCCTCACATGCATAGGCGCACACCCTCACACACACCTTCACACACATCCACACACCATCACACACACGCCTCCACACACACCCTCACACACATGCATATGTCCACACACACCCTCACACAAACCCTCACACACCCTCATATGCATACCAACACCCCTCACACACCCTCACACACACGCCTCCACACACACCCTCACATGCATGCATACACCTCCACACACACCCTCACACACCCTCATACACACCCTCGCATGCATACACCCCCCCACACACTCGCACACACACTCACACACACCCTCACACACATACCCTCAAACATACACACACCCACACCCACACCCTCACACATCGTAGTCTGCTAGATTTATTCATATTATATATTAAACAATACCATCATCATCATCATCATCATCGGGTCAGTGGATCCCTTAAGAGTGCCGGTCGTTGGGGTACCACAGATGAATTTGTAACCAGTTTGATCTATTTCCCGTCTCCTTTACCGCCGTCTGGGATTTGACTTCTTCCAGGTCTGTCCATTCCCTGATGTTGTCTTCTCACCTCTTCCTTTGTCCGCCTGTTTTCTTCCTTCATTCACTGTGCCTTCCGACTTGGTTTTGACCAGACCTAATGAATGTGAAATATGGCCATTCATATACAATATATAATGTATATATAACAAATGATACCCCTACATAAAGGTCCTGCTATCGAGATACGCTCTGATTAAATGTCTCGTAATCACTGTTTTCACTAGCCAGCCACTATTTTGATGACGTCACAAAATGATAGCGAATGGAGATATTTTGAATAGAAGAATTAAGAATTTCTAAAATTGCAATGTCCATACTATAACACTTAATAGAAACATTAATTCTGACAATTATTATCTTTCTAGTCACACATATGATCTCCAACCCACCCCTCACCCACACTAATACCGATAGAATGAATTGTCATTCTGCACTATGCTCCAGGTATTTATTATTAATTACGGTGAAACCCATTTGTCAGCCGCGTGTATTCCACAGCGGGTCGCGAAATGCACCATGGGAGTTTGTGATGGGTGCTGAGTGTATGCGTTCACACACACATATCTTCAATTTATATACCCATCCTAAAATATTACCTTAAATAGTGCCTGGACGTACAACCCCAACAAACAAGTAAACAATTCAATTCATGTACACACAATATAACCAATACCTGTCAATCAATCAATGGGTGCCGTCTTGTCGAAGAAGGTTGGCTGCAATGGACCTCCATCTCTTCCTGTCATTCGTTCCTCTCACGCATTCGTAGCTCATGCTGTCCATCAGTGTGTGTCCATCCATGGTTCTCCTCTCCTCTTGTCTTTCCTTTATCTTCCTTCAGTATTCTTCTCTGTGATTCCTGGTCATATATGTGGCCAAGTATTAATTTTTCTGTTTTGATCTCAACAATACTGCACATTGATGGATATCATCTGTACTTCAGGTACTTTATTTAGAGCTTCTTCTGGGATTATGGAAATGAGCAAACCCCAGTTCTGTTCATAGCTGTAGCAGAAGGCAGCAGGGTACAATTTGTGCTATATCGTATTGTCGATGAGATATATAACGGCTCTTGTGTACAGATAGGCATTGTTTATGAACCTAGTGTACTGTCAATGAGATATATAAAGGCTCTTGCGTACAGATATTGTTGATTGGTTGGTGAACCTACAGTATTGTCAATGAGATAGATAACAGCTCATGTGTAGAGATAGGCATGGGTTATGAACCTAGTATACTGTCAATGAGATATATAACGGCTCTTGCATACAGATATTGTTGATTGGTTGGTGGACCTACAGTATTGTCAATGAGATAGATAACAGCTCATGTGTAGAGATAAGTTGAATTGGTTGTGACCCTACAGTATTGTCGATAAGATCTATTGCAGCCCATGTGTAGGGATTGGGTTGGTTGGTGAACCTACAGCATTGTCGATGAGATATATAATGGTACATGTGTAGCGATAGGGTTGGCTTATGAACCTACAGTATTGTCTATGAGATATATAATGGTACATTTGTAGTCATAGGGTTGGCTTATGAACCTACAGTATTGTCTATGAGATATATAATGGTACATTTGTAGTCATAGGGTTGGCTTATGAACCTACAGTATTGTCGATGAGATATATAATGGTACATGTGTAGTCATAGGGTTGGTTGGTGAACCTACAGTATTGTCGATGAGATATATAATGGTACATGTGTAGAGATAGGGTTGGTTTATGAACCTACAGTATTGTCGATGAGATATATAATGGGACATGTGTAGAGATACGGTTGGTTGGTGAACCTACAGTATTGTCGATGAGATATATAATGGGACATGTGTAGTGATAGGGTTAGCTTATGCACCTACAGTGTTGTCGATGAGATATATAATGGTACATTTGTAGCGATAGGGCTGGTTGGTGAACCTACCATATTGTCGATGAGATATATCATGGCCCATGTGTAGGGATTTGGTTCACGTCAGGCTGCCCTGATGTGTGCCAGAACAGGGTGGGGCCTGGTGTGGGTAATGGACCCTGAAGGGTAAACCCACAGGGGATCACCAGCCCTGACACGAACACGATGAGGGGCCGCGAGAGCAGAATCATTTTAGGGGGATAGAAAACCCCATGTGGTAAATCCCTGGAAAGCCCCCGACCCACTTGCTCTCACTGAACTCTAAAGCCTAAGCTGAATATCAATGAAGTCTGGGTCATGCTCCATGGCGATGCTGTTGTTGTTGTTGGTTGTTGATTTACGTCCTAGCAACATCTAAGGTCATATCAGGACGGTGGCGAGGCTGTAAACGTGACGTTGGTGTGGAAGGTGTGGGTTGGTTTTGTTGGTGGTTTTTTTGTGATGGCTGTATTTATGCTGCCCTTATCGGGTTGATATTCAGGGTTCTGGGGTTCATTTATGGGTTCACAGCTAAAAGGTGTGAATGCATGTACACTTAGTTGAACCCAAGGGTAAATAGATGTTTCTATTTCTGGCATTTAGTGACAAGTTCTGGTAAGGTTGTATAATCTGGTAGTTTTCAGTTTCTGGCATTTAGTGACAAGTTCTGGTAAGGTTGTATAATCTGGTAGTTTTCAGTTTCTGGCATTTAGTGACATGTTCTGGTAAGGTTGTATAATCTGGTAGTTTTCAGTTTGTGGCATTTAGTGACATGTTCTGGTAAGGTTGTATAATCTGGTAGTTTTCAGTTTGTGGCATTTAGTGACATGTTCTGGTAAGGTTGTATAATCTGGTAGTTTTCAGTTTCTGGCATTTAGTGACATGTTCTGGTAAGGTTGTATAATCTGGTAGTTTTCAGTTTGTGGCATTTAGTGACAAGTTCTGGTAAGGTTGTATAATCTGGTAGTTTTCAGTTTGTGGCATTTAGTGACATGTTCTGGTAAGGTTGTATAATCTGGTAGTTTTCAGTTTGTGGCATTTAGTGACATGTTCTGGTAAGGTTGTATAATCTGGTAGTTTTCAGTTTGTGGCATTTAGTGACACGTTCTGGTAAGGTTGTATAATCTGGTAGTTTTCAGTTTGTGGCATTTAGTGACATGTTCTGGTAAGGTTGTATAATCTGGTAGTTTTCAGTTTGTGGCATTCAGTGACATGTTCTGGTAAGGTTGTATAATCTGGTAGTTTTCAGTTTGTGGCATTTAGTGACATGTTCTGGTAAGGTTGTATAATCTGGTAGTTTTCAGTTTCTGGCATTTAGTGACAAGTTCTGGTAAGGTTGTATAATCTGGTAGTTTTCAGTTTGTGGCATTTAGTGACATGTTCTGGTAAGGTTGTATAATCTGGTAGTTTTCAGTTTCTGGCATTTAGTGACATGTTCTGGTAAGGTTGTATAATCTGGTAGTTTTCAGTTTGTGGCATTTAGTGACATGTTCTGGTAAGGTTGTATAATCTGGTAGTTTTCAGTTTGTGGCATTTAGTGACATGTTCTGGTAAGGTTGTATAATCTGGTAGTTTTCAGTTTGTGGCATTTAGTGACATGTTCTGGTAAGGTTGTATAATCTGGTAGTTTTCAGTTTGTGGCATTTAGTGACATGTTCTGGTAAGGTTGTATAATCTGGTAGTTTTCAGTTTGTGGCATTTAGTGACATGTTCTGGTAAGGTTGTATAATCTGGTAGTTTTCAGTTTGTGGCATTTAGTGACATGTTCTGGTAAGGTTGTATAATCTGGTAGTTTTCAGTTTGTGGCATTTAGTGACATGTTCTGGTAAGGTTGTATAATCTGGTAGTTTTCAGTTTGTGGCATTTAGTGACATGTTCTGGTAAGGTTGTATAATCTGGTAGTTTTCAGTTTGTGGCATTTAGTGACATGTTCTGGTAAGGTTGTATAATCTGGTAGTTTTCAGTTTGTGGCATTTAGTGACATGTTCTGGTAAGGTTGTATAATCTGGTAGTTTTCAGTTTGTGGCATTTAGTGACATGTTCTGGTAAGGTTGTATAATCTGGTAGTTTTCAGTTTGTGGCATTTAGTGACATGTTCTGGTAAGGTTGTATAATCTGGTAGTTTTCAGTTTGTGGCATTTAGTGACATGTTCTGGTAAGGTTGTATAATCTGGTAGTTTTCAGTTTGTGGCATTTAGTGACATGTTCTGGTAAGGTTGTATAATCTGGTAGTTTTCAGTTTGTGGCATTTAGTGACATGTTCTGGTAAGGTTGTATAATCTGGTAGTTTTCAGTTTGTGGCATTTAGTGACATGTTCTGGTAAGGTTGTATAATCTGGTAGTTTTCAGTTTGTGGCATTTAGTGACATGTTCTGGTAAGGTTGTATAATCTGGTAGTTTTCAGTTTGTGGCATTTAGTGACATGTTCTGGTAAGGTTGTATAATCTGGTAGTTTTCAGTTTGTGGCATTTAGTGACAAGTTCTGGTAAGGTTGTATAATCTGGTAGTTTTCAGTTTGTGGCATTTAGTGACATGTTCTGGTAAGGTTGTATAATCTGGTAGTTTTCAGTTTGTGGCATTTAGTGACATGTTCTGGTAAGGTTGTATAATCTGGTAGTTTTCAGTTTCTGGCATTTAGTGACATGTTCTGGTAAGGTTGTATAATCTGGTAGTTTTCAGTTTGTGGCATTTAGTGACATGTTCTGGTAAGGTTGTATAATCTGGTAGTTTTCAGTTTCTGGCATTTAGTGACATGTTCTGGTAAGGTTGTATAATCTGGTAGTTTTCAGTTTGTGGCATTTAGTGACATGTTCTGGTAAGGTTGTATAATCTGGTAGTTTTCAGTTTGTGGCATTTAGTGACATGTTCTGGTAAGGTTGTATAATCTGGTAGTTTTCAGTTTGTGGCATTTAGTGACATGTTCTGGTAAGGTTGTATAATCTGGTAGTTTTCAGTTTCTGGCATTTAGTGACATGTTCTGGTAAGGTTGTATAATCTGGTAGTTTTCAGTTTGTGGCATTTAGTGACATGTTCTGGTAAGGTTGTATAATCTGGTAGTTTTCAGTTTGTGGCATTTAGTGACATGTTCTGGTAAGGTTGTATAATCTGGTAGTTTTCAGTTTGTGGCATTTAGTGACATGTTCTGGTAAGGTTGTATAATCTGGTAGTTTTCAGTTTGTGGCATTTAGTGACATGTTCTGGTAAGGTTGTATAATCTGGTAGTTTTCAGTTTCTGGCATTTAGTGACATGTTCTGGTAAGGTTGTATAATCTGGTAGTTTTCAGTTTGTGGCATTTAGTGACATGTTCTGGTAAGGTTGTATAATCTGGTAGTTTTCAGTTTGTGGCATTTAGTGACATGTTCTGGTAAGGTTGTATAATCTGGTAGTTTTCAGTTTCTGGCATTTAGTGACATGTTCTGGTAAGGTTGTATAATCTGGTAGTTTTCAGTTTGTGGCATTTAGTGACATGTTCTGGTAAGGTTGTATAATCTGGTAGTTTTCAGTTTGTGGCATTTAGTGACATGTTCTGGTAAGGTTGTATAATCTGGTAGTTTTCAGTTTGTGGCATTTAGTGACATGTTCTGGTAAGGTTGTATAATCTGGTAGTTTTCAGTTTGTGGCATTTAGTGACATGTTCTGGTAAGGTTGTATAATCTGGTAGTTTTCAGTTTGTGGCATTTAGTGACATGTTCTGGTAAGGTTGTATAATCTGGTAGTTTTCAGTTTGTGGCATTTAGTGACATGTTCTGGTAAGGTTGTATAATCTGGTAGTTTTCAGTTTGTGGCATTTAGTGACATGTTCTGGTAAGGTTGTATAATCTGGTAGTTTTCAGTTTGTGGCATTTAGTGACATGTTCTGGTAAGGTTGTATAATCTGGTAGTTTTCAGTTTGTGGCATTTAGTGACATGTTCTGGTAAGGTTGTATAATCTGGTAGTTTTCAGTTTGTGGCATTTAGTGACATGTTCTGGTAAGGTTGTATAATCTGGTAGTTTTCAGTTTCTGGCATTTAGTGACATGTTCTGGTAAGGTTGTATAATGATTTTTTATTTTAATCTTTCAGTGTTTAAAATTATATAGGTGTATACATCTTTTAAATCTGATTCCAGTGATATAAAATTTATATAGATCACTTGAAAAGTTCCGAAATTATGAGATTTTAAAGATTAGTTTTTTCACCCTTATTTGTGCATATTTCCAAATTAGGGAAATCTAGGTTTTTAAGGCCCCAACACAAAAGCTATGTTGCATATCATTTGTTGAATATTAAATAATCTCACTCTCTATAGCACAAATTTCAGGCTCCATTTTCTTCCAGACCATTAGCATTGTTATTCTTTCAGATATTTCATACTAAACTTGCTAAATTCCTTAATTTCTATTGAATATCATCAGGATTAATGATAAATTTGTTTAAATATCATAACTTCTGTTCTACTTATGCTATCACTTTATTTGTTATTCCAAAATAATCAGAATCCAAAGCTGCATATGATCATATATGTTTTCAATTAATATGAGGCAAAAAACTGAAAGTTCACTTTTATAGGCATTGCTAGCTGACTACAAGTCTAGGTCACAAAGACATTAACTTTATTAAGGTGATTAAACAGACTCCCTCAGGCAACACTAGGCTTCAGAAATGTCTTTAAATTCTGGCACCATGATGGGTGCCACATCACGCTTTTTCTGCTGAAACAGAAGCTTCAATCAATACCATATTCGTCGCTCTGGTACGGGAGGCAGGAAGAGAGTCATTTCTCAGACCAACCTTGCTGAGTATGATATAAATCTCAACCAAATATTGTTCTGGTTAGGTAGAGGAAGACTTGAGCTTTCTGATGATATAGTTTTCAGGACGATTCTGATTAAATCTCAAGGAGAATGACCATCTGAGTGTCTTCACTCCTTCTGTTCAATCAAATTTCCCGCTCAAAGACAACCATGCTTGATATGCTAATGAAGCCCGGTTTCTTCTCCATTTTTCACTGGTGGTTATTTTTAATTTGGGTGACCATACTCAGCAAGGTAACAATTTTAGGGAAGGGAGTGGCTAAGACTGGATGCAAACAGTTTATGGCAAACATGAACAGAGCTGTTGATGGTACACCCAAACAAGTGTCCATTGACTATAATTTATTTCATCATGTTAATTCAAAATTGAACACCCTAAAAGACAAAAGAACAGGCATTCATGTCATATAAGTTTTATTTCAAACAAAGCAGAATTAATGGAGGGGGACATGGTTTTAGAATGGTTAGATGATGTCAGATTTCGCGATGCGGACAGCGTTTCCGGCCACTTTGGAGTACCTACTATTATATAATATATATCATTGGTATAGCATGCATTATATATATATATGTCTACTAATGGTCCTTCTCCTGGCACAATGACTAACCCTGTGAGCGATAATTTGATTGTCTGTATGTACACCACTAACTTGATTGGATGTATGGAAACCGATAATCTCATTGACTGCAGCCAAAGCAACCATTACATACACATACACACGATATTTAATTAACATACTGCATGAGTCTGTGCGTATGTTGGGAGGCAGGGGGGGGGGGTACAGCTGATGTGAATTGACTTCTCATCTTAGTAAATACATGCTATTGAAACTACTTATCCAAATAAATGTTCTAATGAATACCGTGTCCCGTGGGTGCATTAGTTCCACTAACAGGTGGCGCCACCATGTCAGGATACAAAACAGGTTCCCAACCTAATAATAAGAGTGTTCCACCCACACCACACCACACTGAGGGTGTGTGTTAGAACAGCTATCTGTGCCCCTTAATTGTTAGATGTGATAACTGGGGTTCTCATCATCCATATATATGTGATGTATAAGTATTATGTGAGTATAAACTTGTTATTATTATTGTCATTAATGAACACTTTTTTCCCCACCCACCATCCCTATACACCAACTCTCCATCATAGGGTTGAGGGCTCCTCGGATCCACCTCCCGGTCCCAACTATTAACATTACTCCCATTGACACTCACATATTTCAATCCATACCTCATATATCTCATGATGATGCCTCATATATTCTACATTATATATCTCTATACTCATGATTGACCACTCCTAATTACATGTTGATGCCTCATATATCCCATTATATATCTATGATACTCATGCTTGAGCATTTCTAAATAAAATGCCTTTTTATCCACTCATGCCTCCTCGTCCTTCCTTGTCGCGCATCATCACCAGTTCTCACAGGTTCTTTGGGAAAACCCATCCTGGAGCCACTAAACCAATATCGGATCCGGTCTTAGATGAGCTGAGCTGCTCCTTATCGATGTGTATATATATATTTAATAGATATATATGTGTATATAAGGAGTAAAATATATTATACATATATAAAGGACCGGAATAAACATGTATTAATCAAATATATTCGGCGATAGTTTATATATTTTGTAATATCTAATAATGTCCAATCGCTGGCCGGCGCCTGCGACCACAGGACTACTCGATAGTGGCGTCAGCGCCGGGTTCAGCCCCCTGGTTGCCATATTGCACCAGTATTGGCCCTGATTTAGAACTTTTAAGCCGGTAAGCATATATTGCTAGCCCAGACGAGCAATAAAGATTGTCCATCCAATCACAAGTACGCTTCCCTCATTTGTTTGTATGCAGGCAAATTGATATGCAAGTGGAGGCTAGGCCCCGCGCAGGAGGCGGCGCGGTGCATGATGGGGGGTCCCACCCCTCCCCCGCTGGACAGGGTGTGGGGGGGGGGGGTGCCTGACACTACAGGCATTATTACACACGATAAAGGGTTTATCACTATCCATATATATGCATGATGTATAAAATATTATGCGAGTATAAATATACAGAAGGGAATATTAAATATTATTATGATTATTGTTATACTCCATAAGAAACAAGACTGTACTGGTGGCGCCATCTTGGCCCACCTCGCCTCAACCGGATGTTGACCAGTGTCAGTCGCATAAGTATACATAAATATATATCATGTATATATAATGCCAATCTACGTTTCGTTTGTTTTGGGCTTTATATCCTGGTAACATCAAAGGTCACATCAAGATGGTTACCGACTTTTGACAGTGTGTACTCATGCCGACTTTATAGTGCTGCTGCACTGGGAGACTAGGCTGCCAGCACCATGACCTGATATCCCACTCAGTCACATTATCCTGATACTAAGCTAACCAGTCCTTGCCCTATCCTATTAATGCCGAGTGCCAGGCTAGGAAGTGACAAGTATCAATTTTGTAAGTCATTGATTTGACTCAACCGCACTACCCATCCATTGTACTAAAATGTCAACTCTTTGATTCGCTCTCGCTTTTCCTGTTGATTTATCTTTGCTTTTTCGCTGTTTACCTTTTGTTGTCGGAAGGGGAGGTGAATATTTTATTTGTCAGAATGCATCAGTTGTCAGCATTGAAGCAGTCGTCTCCCACCCATGGCTGGTAGCAGTTATATACACAGTGATGATGATGATGATGATGATGGTGGTGATGATGATGGTGGTGGTGTTGGTGGTGGTGGTGGCGGTCACGGGTTAGTCTATGGGAATGAGTGGGGAACGTGCTGGATATATAGATCCTTTGTTTATTTGCTCTTGTCTACCATATTTGCTAAGCCATGTCCTTATTGACAGACATCTTTATTGACACACATCTTTATTCACACATCTTTATTCATACACATCTTTATTGACACATTTTTATTGACACACATCTTCATTGGCACACATCTTTATTCATACACATCTTTATACACACATCTTTATTCATACACATCTTTATTGACACACATCTTTATTCACACACATCTTTATTCACACACATCTTTATTCACGCATCTTTATTCATACATATCTTTATTCACATACATCTTTATTCACACACATCTTTATTCACACACATCTTTATTCACACACATCTTTATTCACACACATCTTTATTCACACACATCTTTATTCACACATCTTTATTCACACACATCTTTATTCACACATATCTTTATTCACACACATCTTTATTCACACACATCTTATTCACACACATCTTTATTCACGCACAACTTTATTCACACACATCTTTATTCACAAGCATCTTTATTCACACATATTTATTCACACACATCTTTATTCACACATCTTTATTCACACACATCTTTATTCACACACATCTTTATTCACACACATCTTTATTCACACATCTTTATTCACACACATCTTTATTCACACATATCTTTATTCACACACATCTTTATTCACACACATCTTATTCACACACATCTTTATTCACGCACAACTTTATTCACACACATCTTTATTCACAAGCATCTTTATTCACACATATTTATTCACACACATCTTTATTCACACATCTTTATTCACACACATCTTTATTTACACACATCTTATTCACACACATCTTTATTCACGCACAACTTTATTCACACACATCTTTATTCACAAGCATCTTTATTCACACATATTTATTCACACACATCTTTATTCACACATATTTATTCACACACATCTTTATTCACACATATTTATTCACACACATCTTTATTCACACATCTTTATTCACGCACAACTTTATTCACACACAACTTTATTCACACACATCTTTATTCACACATTTTTATTCACACACATCTTTATTGACAAGTGCCATATTTGCTAGCCCCGTCCTTATTATTAACAAGGGTATTTGCTAAGTGGCATCCTTAGTTACAAGTGACTATTTACTAAGTCAGATGCTTATGAACGAGTGTCACATTTGCTAAACCACATCCTTTTTTATATTTTTATTGTTTAAATATTTTATTCATCTGAACACATATTTTGTCATCAAAGGCTGTTGTATGTGCTGTCCTGTCTGTAGGAAAGTGCAGATAAAGGCATCCCTTGCTGCTTATCGGAAAGAGTAGCCTATGTTGCGGCAGTGGGTTTCCTCCAAAGAAATATTTTTAAATGACCATATGTTTGATGTCCAATAGCCGATGATAAAAATCAATGTGCTCTAGAGGTGTCGTTAAATAAAACTAACTTTCCTTTTTTGTGTATGGGTCACTTTAGGCGTATAATCATAGAAGGTTTGCGTTGAGGTTAGAGCTTCTGCTTACAGTGGGGGTTAATGGGGCGTTCTTTTTAACCTGGGGTGATGGTCGCCGAGTGCGATATTTGGTGCCATAAACCCACATTCCTGTAGGATGCAAATCACCATAAAGGTGGATGACCCTCAATGTAAGCCTTATAAAGCACAAACCATTAAGCGGCTGTCACACATCACCGGATTGAGCAACAGACAGAATTGTCTAGTCCGGTGGTGTTCGGGCATGATAAGTATCAAAATGTATTAAAATGTGTCAAAATGTTCCGATATCGGGTCAAAGGCCGCTGGACGACCGGACATGAAACGGACATGAAACAGACATGAAACCGACATGAAACGGACATGAACGGATAACCAACGGACATTAAGCGGACTAAACAGACTCAAACTGGCCAAGAACCGTAGACATCAATCCAGCGGCATCCATTCCAAGTTTTGTGCATGTTCAAAAATCAGGGCGTAGGCTTGGGAGGTTGGTAGGAAATATAAATTAGGAGCTCTTCAATGACAAATAGAGAGGAACCTAAATCGGGGTGCTTGGTTTGCGGGTTGGTAGGCAATATAGATTAGGAACTCTAAAAGGAAGGCCTTGGTGCCACATAGCGAGGAACCTAAATGAGAGCGTGGGCTTGGCAGATTGGTAGGCAATATTATTTAGGAACTCTTCAAGGAAGAAATTGGTGCCACATAGAGAGGAACCTAAATCAAGGTGTTTGCTTGGCAGGTTGGTAGGCAATATAGATTAGGAACTCTGAAAAGAAGGTCTTGGTGCCACATAGAGAGGAACCTAAATCAAGGTGTTTGCTTGGCAGATTGGTAGGCAATATAGATTAGGAACTCTTCAAGGACAGCATTGGTGCCAACTAGAGAAGAGCAGTAGGGCTTTGGTTGTTGATAGATAATGTTCCGTGTACCGCCCCTGTGTATATTAGCGTCACCTTTTGTGATATCAATGGGTCAAATAATCCAGTTTTCTGCTTTTAATTTTGATCCGACATGATGTAATTGTAGGGATTAAAAAGTGTTATCTGCTTTTATATCCAGGCTTTTTTCTTTGCATTCTAAGCACCTTCCTTGCTGGCCTTCCTTTTTTCAGAGCCCTCTATTGGAACTTGAATTGGAACAGACTGAATCTCGCAATTTAATCTGAAAATATACGACTCTCACATTGGAAACATCGGTTCTCATCTGATCATCGATCACCAGCTACATTGAGCTTCGTCAGTGGTGGGATGGGTGACCACCTGGGAATACAAGGTGCTGTAGACAGCCTGATACAGGCCTATAGCCTAACTAATCATTAGTGGCTAAGTAATAGTTTAAATAGTTGAGCCTCGTATGTACTTGGATGTGAATACAAGGTGCAATAGACATCCTGTTACAGGCTTATAACCGAAGAAATCAGTAGTGGGTAGGTAATAGTTGAGCCTCGTTAGTACTTGGCTCCAGCTGACTACCACACGGTTCAACCTGATACCCCGGTCCAGTTGCCTATCACATGGTCCAACCTGTTACCCCGGTCCAGCTGCCTATCACACTGTCCAACCTGTTCCCCATTCCAGCTGACTCACACAGTCCAACCTGTTCCCCTGGACCTGCTGACTCACACAGTCCAACCTGTTCCCCCGGTCCAGCTGACTATCACACAGTCCAAAATGGTACCTCGGTCCAGCTGACTACTACATGGTCCAACATGTTACCCCGCTCCAGCTGACTACCATATGGTCCAACCTGGTACCCGGTCCAGCTGACTACCACATGGTCCAACCTGGTACCCCGGTCCAGCTGCCTATCACAGAGTCCAACCTGTTTCCTCCGGTCCAGCTGACTCACATGCTCCAACCTGGTACCCAGGTCCAGCTGACTACCACATGGTCCAATCTGTTACCACGGTCCAGCTGCCTATCACACAGTCCAACCTGTCCCCCCGTTCGAGCTGACTCACACAGTCCAACCTGTTCCCCTGGACCGAGCTGACTCACACAGTCCAACCTCTTCCCCCAGTCCAGCTGACTATCACACAGTCCAAACTGGTTCCTCGGTCCAGCTGACTACTATACGGTCCAACATGTTACCCCGCTCCAGCTGACTACCATACGGTCCAACCTGGTACCCCAGTCCAGCTGACTACCACACGGTCCAACCTGGTACCCCAGTCCAGCTGCCTATCACAGAGTCCAACCTGTTTCCTCCGTTCCAGCTGACTCACATGCTCCAACCTGGTACCCAGGTCCAGCTGACTACCACACGGTCCAATCTGTTACACCAGTCCAGCTGACTATCACCCAGTCTAACCTCTCACACAGTAAGTTTCCCTGGTCCAGCTGACTCACACCGTCCAACCTGTTCCCCTGGTCCAGCTGACTCACACAGTCCAACCTGTTCCCATGGTCCAGCTGACTCACACTGTCCAACCTGTTTCCCCGGTCCAGGGCCCGTATGCACCAATCGGGGTTAGGGCCTTAACCGCGGCTAAGGTATCCCCACAAGGCTAAATGTGAGAGATCGGTATGCACGAATCGGTGTTAGTGCTAACCGTGAAATTTAGCCTAGGCTAAGCTACCCCACTTTCAAATCAGGTTTAACTGCTAGCCGGGGCGGTTAGTGTGTGCGTATGGGTGTAAATCTATTCAATGCGATCATATTTGACAGAATTACATATACAATAAGTGACATTTTATCAATTTAACCCTAAATGCGAAGCGTTATCAAGGCCACTGCCGCATTGGCGGCGATATTAATAGTTATATTTCCGAATCGATGAACGTAAAGTAAACAAATCGCCGCCGCCGCCGCATCGATGTCGCTTTCCAGACTGGCGGCGGCAGCGGTTTGTTTACTGTACGTTCGCCGATTCGAAAATATAAGTATTAATATCGCCGCCAATGCGGCGTTAGCCTTAATAACGCTTCGAATTTAGGGTTAAATTGATAAAATTTCACTTATTACGTATGTAATTCTGTTAAATATGATCACATTCAATAGATTTGAGCCAAATATATGGGAAGAAACGAGGAGGGAATTCCCAAATCTATAAATAAACTCACGGTTAGCTATCCGCAGCGGCTAAAACATTGGTGCATACCGATTCCCACATTTCTCAAAACCCCGCTACCCTGAGGTAGCTATCCGTGGCTAGTGTCTTAACTCCGGCTAAGCCTAACCCCGATTCGTGCATATGGCTCCAGCTGACTCACACAGTCCAACCTGGTACCCCGGTCCAACTGACTCCTATGCAGTCCAACCTGATCCCCTGGTCCAGCTGACTCCTACGCAGTCCAACCTGTTACCCCCCCCCCCCGGTCCCTGGCTGGACAGACGGCGCTGCGCAGCGCAGGTATCGATCCAGCTGCGTGTTTATTACAAGGCATGCCGGCAAAAACCAGTGTAGAGCTGGCTGGTGGGTGGTGGGTAGTGGGTGGTGGGTGGTGGGTGGTGGGGTGCGGGCATGTTGCTGGTCTTCGCAGTTCTTTTATTGCTATTGACCCGCTAAAAGGTGGCCGGGTTTCCATTGCGGGAGGGACTGGTTCAAAGCATTGGTTGGTTGGTTGTTGGGCTTTTATGTCCTGGTAACATCTGCGTGTTTTTTCTTGAAGATTTATACTGCCTATCATGGATAAGTCTGAATAGACTTGTTTTCACCATTAGACAGTTTGTCGATAGAAAACTCGAGCCTACACTTTTACCGACCCACAGGACTTTTTTTTATTTTTTTTTATTGAGGCTGTATTTATACTGTCCATAGCATATACGCCTGGGTATTCAGGCTTGTTTTCAATGCTGGCCAGCTGTAGTGTCGGTGTGATCTTATCATACAGTAGCTGCTGATAAGGTATTTGATTGCCTGCATTTCAGCAGCAGATAGATAGTTGGTTTGTCTGGTTAGTAATCTATGTTAATTTTTTTGGATTTTCTTGGCATATATGTGTTTTATTTTTTCTACTCTTAACACTAGACTAGCCTACTCCTATTTACATATCATAGGCTTCTACGTAGCTGTGTGGTGTGCTGTCTGGCTACTTTTGGCATGGTTACCTTCCATTGGGCGTCCCGCTGGTGGGCCGTGACATATTTTTAACCTCCCACACCACATAGACAAGGATGGGATGAGAGCAACCGGCCTTTGATGACACTGTAAGTTATACACAGTGGTGGAAATCCAAATTGGCAGAGGTGGGGCCATGGGGAATCGAACCACTGACTTTCAGATTAGGAGTCCGACCTAGAAAAAAGTCAGACACTCTAACCACTCCGCCACAGACAACACCACAAGGTTATATTAGGATGTGACTTGTGACAGGGCGCACTCATGGTGACTTCATAGTGCTGCCCCAGAGGGAGACCAGGCTGTGAGCATCACGACCTGATATCCCACTCAGTCACATTATCCTGACATTGAGCCAACCAGTCCTTGCCCTATCCTAATAATGCTGGGTACCTGGCTAGGAAGCGACAAGCATCAATTTTTGTAAGTCTTTGGTTTGACGTAACTGGGAATTGAACTCCATATATGTCACAATAGAAAACAATCCTCCAGTGTGTGCTGCGTGACGGGGGCCCCACCCACCAATTACCCCGACAGCTAGGGGGGTGCACTCCACCAATGCGCCAAGAAGGAATGATATGGTTATTAAATGAAAATAAAATATTTTCCAAAAATAAAATGAATTAATGACTGTATATCCAACATGCTCGTACAACAACCGCACGGACTGTTTTCCCCTTCTTTTTACCCGACACAGTAGTGTGAAATCCATCCGCAGAGTGGCGCCAGGGGTATAAGAAAGCGGAAACCGGAAGTTCCCTTTTACGCGGGCTTTTACATCAAAGCGAGGATGGTTGGCCTGGCCTGTCGGCTGCTCGGCTGCCTCGTTCTGGTAATTGGAGCTGGGCGCGTCTTTTGCCTTCCTTCATTCCAGTCGAACTGCCCACGTGACTTCTTCGATCTGTCATTACCCTGCATCCTTCACCACTACCGCTATGCCCTCTACCGGTACCTGACGTGATGACTGATTCGCTAGAGCGCAGGCTTCCCGTGCGGAGGGTCGGGAGTTTCGAAGTCAAAGCGATGACTTATGAAATTGATACTTGTCGCTACCTAGCTTGGCGCTTGATATTAATAGGATAGGACAAGGTCTGTTTGGATTGGTGTCAGGATAATGTGATTGTGTGGGATATCGGGTCATGTTGCCGGTAGCCTGGTTGATCTCCCAGTGGGGCTGCACTATAAAGTCGCCATGAGTGTGCACCGCCATAAGTTAGTGGCCATCCTGATATGACCTTAGATGTTGCTAGGACGTAAAACTCTAACAAACAAATGTAACCTCCCACTTCGGCTGCAGTTGGCCAGCCTCTGATTATCGGAGGAGGCGACACTGTGAAAGAATGAAGATTATGGCAGCCCACCTGTGCTCTTTGGGCGGTCAATTATAGCAGACGTGGGCAAGATTTTGGGGAGTGGGGGAGGGGGAGGGAAGTGGGCGGTAGTGGGGGGAGCAGGTTGTGGAGAAAAAGGTACCACTGTGTTGGAGAGATTGCATGGTAGGAATATTGTTGACGAGACTAGATCATAGGAATGTTGAAAAGATTAGGTCATAGGAGTGCTAAAGGGATTAGGTCAGAGGAATGTTGACAGGACTAGGTCATAGGAGTGTTGAAGAGACTAGGTCATATGAATATTCAAAAGACTAGATCGTAGGAGTGTTGAAAAGATTAGGTCATAGGAGTATTGAAGGGACTAGGTCATAGGAGTGTTGAAGAGACTAGGTCATAGGAATGTTGAAAAGATTAGGTCATAGGAGTGTTGAAGAGAACAGGTCATAGGAATATTCAAAAGACTAGGTCATAGGAATGTTGAAGAGTCTGGATCATTGGAATGTTGAAAAGATTAGGTCATAGGAGTGTTGAAAAGACTATGTCATAGGAATGTTGAACAGACTAGGTTATAGGAATGTTGAAGAGACTAGGTCATATGAGTTTTGAAAAGACTAGGTCATAGGAATGTTGAAGAGACTAGGTCATAGGAATGTTGAAGAGACTAGGTCATAGGAATGTTGAAGAGACTAGGTTATAGGAGTGTTGAAAAGACTAGGTCATAGGGGTGTTGAAAAGACTAGGTCATAGGGGTGTTGAAGAGAACAGGTCGTAGGAATGTTGTTGAAGAGACTAGATCATGGGAATGTTGAAGAGACTAGATCACAGCAATGTTGGAGAGACTAGGTCACAACCAGGTTGAAGAGACAATATCAGAGTCATGTTAAAGAGACTAGGTCACAGTCATGTTAAATGCAGCAGGTCACAACCTGTTGAGGTCAACCGGTTGTCGCTATGGTGAAGAAACCAGGTCACAGCCAATTGGTCTTCCTCATTGCACTCCTCCTTTCCCTATCCTCGCAATGCCACTCGCCAGGATATGTGTTGACAAGTAAACATTTGTAAGTCATCGGTTTGATTCGTCTAGGGTTCGAACCCTCAACCTGCCGCATGGGAAGCCAGCGCTAAAATAGTTCAGCCATCACATCCGGTTAGTTAGCGTCTAAATATACAAACTCTAAACAGCCATGTTCGATCACAATCATGTAAATTATGACTTATAAAATTGGTACTTGTCGCTTCCTAGCCTGGTGTTCGGCATTACTAGGATAGGGCAAGGACTGGTTAGCTCGGTGTAAGGATAATGTGACTGAGTAGGACATCGGGTTTTCGTGCGAGCAGCCTGATTTCCCAGTGGGGCAGCACTATAAAGTCGCCAGGCCTGATATGACCTTAGATGTTGCCAGGATGTAAAACTCCAACAAACGAAGGAGCCCACTGATTATCGCAGGAGGCAAAACTATAAGAGTATGAAGATTATGGCCGCCCACCTGTGCTCTTTGGGCGGTCAATTATAGCAGACGCGGGCAAGATTTGAGGGAGTGGAGGGAGGGGTAGTGGAGAGAGCAGGTTGTGGAGACCAGGGTACTGCCGTGTTGGAGAGATTACATGGTAGGAATATTGTTGAAGAGAAGATTAGGTCATACGAATATTCAAAAGACTAGGTCATAGGAGTGTTGAAGAGACAAGGTCATAGGAATGTTGAAGAGACTAGGTCATAGGAATGATGAAGAGACTAGGTCATAGGAGTTTTGAAGAGACTAGTCATAGGAGTGTTGAAGAGACTAGTCATAGGAGTGTTGAAGAGACTAGGTCATAGGAGTGTTGAAGAGACTAGGTCATAGGAGTGTTGAAGAGGACAGGTCATAGGAATGTTGAAGAGATTAGGTCATAGAAATGTTGTTGAGACTAAGTGTCAGCCATGTTGAAGAAACAAGGTCAGTTAGCGTCAAAATAGACGAAGTCTAAACAGCCATGTTCGATCACAATCCTGTGACGATGTAAATTAGGTGTTGTTGTGTTCCTGAACCTTTAAGAGTTCTGCAGGTGTTTGCGTGATGCATCATTGCCAGACATGCTGTTAACGCAAAATGTGCCTGTGTGTTCTGACGGTTGTGTAAATGAAAGGTTTACCTCAGTGAAGGCATGAGAGTGGGTTACCTCTATGTACCTGCCCAGTGATGTCTCCGAGTATTCAAGAAAGGGATGGCGGAAATCGGTAGAGCTGGTAGGAAAGGGATGGCGGGAATTGGTAGGACAATATACATCCTATAACAATATGCTGGTGTCAGTTGGAAGTAAAGAGAACTGTGTAATAGCTTTTGCTTCATTATCATAAAAGAGTGGGGGAGGGTCGGAGGCGTTGGCTCTCTGTTTCACAAAGGTGTTGGTGGTGGGAGGGAGGGGGAAGAGTGGGGAGGGGGGAATGGGAGGGAGAGGAGGGAGAGAGTGGGGAGAGGGTAGTTAGCTGTAGTTAGCTGTAATTAGCAGTAGTTAGCTGTAGTTAGCTGTAGTTAGCTGTAGTTAGCCGTAGTTATCTGTAGTTAGATGTGGTTAGCTGTAGTTATCTAGTTAGCTGTAGTTAGCTGTAGTTAGCTGTAGTTAGCTGTAGTTAGCTGCCATTAGCTGTAGTTAGATGTTGTTAGATGTAGTTAACTGTAGTTAACTGTAGTTAGCTGTAGTTAGCTGTAGTCAGCTGTAGTTAGATGTTGATTGATTGATTGATTGGTGGTTGCTTTACGCCGTGTCGGCAGCATAGGCCATATTCACGGCGAGAAATGTTTGTTTTTTGTTCAAACCATCGCTTTTACATGTAAAAGCAGACAATCAATTATGTGCCAATAGACACTAATTAAATTAGAAAGCTCACAATCATATATCTGTGGTCAAGGGAAACAAATTCCCATAGAAAAAGAAAAGTTTCATTAATAATTAATAGAATCCATTTACTAAACTATATAAGGTGGTACAGTCCAGCTGCCCTCAAAAAGGCTAAAATGTTTTCCTGTTTTACCTTAGTAAAAAGGTCATGCATACTGCCTGCAGTATAGAACCGTTGGCGCATGGCCAAAAAGTCAACGCAACTTAGTAAAATGTGTTTGAGTGTCAGTGGGGACTGACACCCAATACATTCAGGGGGAGGTTCCCCCTTGAGCAGAAAAGCATGTGTAAGCCACGAGTGGCCAACACGGCAGCGACTAAGGACCACTTGGTCCCGCCGACCTCCCGCATGAGTCTGTGGTGGCTTTCCCACAGATGGTTCAATTTCTTTAAGTTTATTGATGTTTTCATCCCACTCATGTTGCCATTTGGATTTTATGTGGGTGGCTATTAGTGGTTTCAGATCAGAGTGAGGGATCAGACATGGTTCAAGATCACAGTTCAGGGCCTTCTTCGCAGCCTGATCAGCTCGTTCGTTTCCTTGTATGCCAGTATGGCCAGGCACCCAGCACAGGTGGATATCATACCCATCTGTTGTCAGTTGGTTCATTTTATAAATGACCGTTGCTAGAATAGGGTGATTCGTTTTCAGTCCAGCAACAGCCAGGAGGCAAGAGAAGGAATCACTGTATATAACATAGTTAGTGTGGTTGGATACCTCGATACACTCCAAAGCGAGAAGGAGTGCTCGGGCCTCTGCAGTGAAAATCGAGCTCTGATCGGGCAAACGTACACCAAATTTTTCCCGTCGGCAGTTAGATGTAGTTAGCTGTAGTTAGCTGCCGGTAGTTGTAGTTAGCTGTAGTTAGCTGTAGTTAGCGGTAGTTACCTGTAGTTAGCTGTAGTTAGCTGTAATTAACAGTAGTTAGCTGTAGTTAGCTGTAGTTAGCTGTAGTTAGCTGTAGTTAGCTGTAGTTAGCTGTAGTTAGCTGTAATTAGCAGTAGTTAGCTGTAGTTAGCTGTAGTTAGCTGTAGTTAGCCGTAGTTATCTGTAGTTATCTGTGGTTAGCTGTAGTTAACTGTAGTTAGCTGTAGCTAGATGTAGTTAGCTGTAGTTAGCTGTAGTTAGCTGTAGTTAGCTGTAGTTAGCCGTAGTTAGCTGTAGTTAGATGTAGTTAGATGTAGTTAGCTGTAGTTAGCTGTAGTTAGCTGTAGTTAGCTTTAGTTAGCTGTAGTTAGCTGTAGTTAGCTGTAATTAGCTGTAGTTAGATGTAGTTAGCTGTAGTTAGCTGTAGTTAGCTGTAGTTAGCTGTAGTTAGATGTAGTTAGCTGTAGTTAGCTGTAATTAGCTGTAGTTAGCTGTAGTTAGCTGTAGTTAGCTGTAGTTAGCTGTAGTTAGCTGCCGTTAGCTGTAGTTAGATGTAGTTAACTGTAGTTAACTGTAGTTAGCTGTAGTTAGATGTAGTTAGATGCAGTTAGCTGTAGTTAGCTGCCGTTAGCTGTAGTTAGCTGTAGTTAGCTGTAGTTAGCTGTAGTTAGCTGTAGTTAGCTGTAGTTAGCGGTAGTTAGCTGTAGTTAGCTGTAGTTAGCTGTAGTTAGCTGTAATTAACAGTAGTTAGCTGTAGTTAGCTGTAGTTAGCTGTAGTTAGCTGTAGTTAGCTGTAGTTAGCTGTAGTTAGCTGTAGTTAGCTGTAGTTAGCTGTAGTTAGCTGTAATTAGCAGTAGTTAGCTGTAGTTAGCTGTAGTTAGATGTAGTTAGCTGTAGTTATCTGTGGTTAGCTGTAGCTAGATGTAGTTAGCTGTACTTAGCTGTAGTTAGCTGTAGTTAGCCGTAGTTAGCCGTAGTTAGATGTAGTTAGCTGTAGTTAGTTGTAGTTAGATGTAGTTAGCTGTAGTTAGCTGTAGTTAGCTGTAGTTAGCTGTAGTTAGCTGTAATTAGCTTTAGTTAGATGTAGTTAGCTGTAGTTAGCTGTAGTTAGCTGTAGTTAGCTGTAGTTAGCTGTAGTTAGCTGTAGTTAGCTGTAGTTAGATGTAGTTAGCTGTAGTTAGCTGTAGTTAGCTGTAGTTAGCTGTAGTTAGCTGTAGTTAGCTGTAGTTAGCTGTAGTTAGCTGTAGTTAGCTGTAGTTAGATGTAGTTAGCTGTAGTTAGCTGTAGTTAGCTGTAGGTAGCACTGCTGAACTCTTCTATTTTTAGGTAAACCAGTATCAAGGGGGCCTTGGATTCCTGATGAAACACAGAAATTATGTTTTGTTAATAAACATTTTTATTTCATTGCTACCGCATTTATCACCCAGCTGGACAATGTGTTCCAAGCCTAGCCTTTCTAGTTCTTACTCTTTGAACGGATGCGGAAATATTACATGCTCAGGGTTGCCAAGCCTTACAGTTTCACGGTAAGTTGTACGATACTTTATGTCCCCATCATCACCTTACGCTGATCATCTGGTTTTCCATTGTGCATTATTATGTCCAAAATGCACCACAGAGCATGTAAGATTTTAACATTTTTCTGGGGGAGTACCCCCTGATCCCTTAATGTAACATCCCTTAAGATCTTCCGGTTTTTCATTTTCCAATGTTGGCAACCCTGCATGCCAATTGATATTTCTTACTTCTGCATTGGCCAGGAGAATCACACAAATCCTGCCGTTAGTTTTGCAGTGAACCCCCCAAAGATAACCAACCACATTGCTTGTTACCAGGACGTAAAACCCCAACAATCAAACATAGCTTACTGGGCACAGCGAGACAAAAGCCTAAGTTTGAGAGACGCACAATTTATTCCAATAGCGGTGTTGGTGGGAAGGGGAGGTTGTTGGGGTTTTACATCCTGGCAACATCTAAGGTCATATCAGGATGGTCACTGACTTGTGACAGTGCACACTCATGGCGACTTTTATCAGTGCTGCCCCACTGGGAGACTAGGCTGCTGGCACCATGACCTGATATCCCACTCAGTCACATTATCCTGACACTGAGCTAGCCAGTCCATCTGCTGAATGCCAGGATAGGAACTGACAAGTAGCAATTTTATAAGTCATTGGATTGACCTTACCGGGAACCAAACTCCCGATCTCCCGCATGCGAGGCCCACGCTCTACAGATTCGGCCACCGCGCCCGGTGGGTGGTTTTGGTGTACTATCCTTGGTTTTTAGTTTAAAGTGGCAAAGTGGTGATTGGCGGAGTGTGATTGGCTGGTAGTATCTGGCACTGGGTGTTGCTTTGGGTGTGAGCAGGTCGTGGCAGGGTGAGCTCTGTAATGTGATTGGCTGACGGGGCAACATCAGAGTGCAATGACATTAAAATAATTGCGTTCCATTTTAGCTAAATAAATTCACTGGTTCATTTTAAGAAGACAACATCGTGAATTTATTGTTATGTATTTATTGTACAGTTTCGTTCGGGTTATCGTAAGAACTAGCTTACTGAACCTGAGTTTGTGCTGTTTTTATTGTGGTTTTACGTGAATATATTGTTATGTATTTATTGTACAGTTTCATTCGGGTTATCGTAAGAACTAGCTTACTGAACCTGAGTTTGTGCTGTTTTTATTGTGGTTTTACTTGAATTTATTGTTATGTATTTATTGTACAGTTTCGTTTGGGTTATCGTAAGAACTAGCTTACTGAACCTGAGTTTGTGCTGTTTTTATTGTGGTTTTACGTGAATATATTGTTATGTATTTATTGTAGTTTCATTCGGGTTATCGTAAGAACTAGCTTACTGAACCTGAGTTTGTGCTGTTTTTATTGTGGTTTTACTTGAATTTATTGTTATGTATTTATTGTACAGTTTCGTTCGGGTTATCGTAAGAACTAGCTTACTGAACCTGAGTTTGTGCTGTTTTTATTGTGGTTTTACGTCCTAGCAACAATAACAAAGCCAACCCACATGACACACTGTACCAGAGAGGGAATTTGGAACCAATCGGAGAAAGCACCAATGAATCTCAATTTTGGAATCATGTTTCTAAGATTATGTAATTATTTTTTTCACGCCTCCTCATTTGTAATGATTGATTTGCTCAAAAAGGTAGAGGCTCGAACACAACCTCTCGAATCATGGCGGAGAGAGAAGCTTTTGGGTTTTTTTAAAACTGCAGGCTAATAATTTACTACCTCGTAGAGCTACTTGTTGGGTGGTCGTGGGAGGGGGGAGGGAGGAGAGAGTGGGGAGAGGTGTGGGGGAGAGGGTGGGGAGAGGAGAGGGAGTGGGAGGAGAGGGTGGGTGGGGAGAGGGAAGGGGAGGAGGGAGAGAGTGGGGAGAGGTGTGGGGGGGGAGGGGAGAGGGTGGGAGGGGAGAGGGAGGGGGAGGAGGGAGAGAGTGGGGAGGGGTGGGGGGAGAGGGGGGATAGGGGGAGGAGAGGGAGGGGAGGTCGGAGAGAGGTGGGGTGGGTAGGGGAGTGGGGTGGGGGGAGAGGGAGGGGGAGGAGGCAGGGGGAGGAGGGGGAGAGTGGGGAGAGGGTGGGATGGGGAGGGAGAGGGTGGGAGGGGGAAGAGGAGGAGGGAGAGAGTGGGGGAGGGTCGGAGGCGTTGGCTCTCTGTTTCACAAAGGTGTGGTGGTGGGAAGAGGGAGGGGGACGAGTGGGGGGGGGGGGGGAATGGGAGGGAGGAGGGAGGGAGAGAGTGGGGAGAGGGTTGGAGGGGATGGAGAGGGTGGGTGGGGGATAGAGTGGGTAGATGTGGTGGGAGAGGGTGGGGGAGGGAGAGAGAGTGGGGAGAGGTGGGGGAGAGGTGGTGGGGGGAGGGGGGGGAGGAGGGAGAAAGTTGGGAGGATGTGTGGGATGGTGGAGGTGAGAGGGTGGGAGGGCGGAGAGGAGATGGGAGAAGTGGGGGAGGCTCTCTGTTTCACAAACTTGGTGGTGGTGGGAGGAAGGAGTGGGAGGAGGGAGGGGGAGAGTGGGGGGAGGTGGGGGAGGGAGAGAGGGAGGGGGAGGGGGTAGAGAGTGGGCAGAGGGGGGAGAGGTGGGGGGGGAGGCGTTGGCTCTCCCTGTTTTCACAAACTTGTGGGTGCGTAGGGAGGGTGAGGATGGAGGAAAGGGTGGATGGGGGAGGGCGAGGGAGGAGTGAGTGGCGGGTGGGGAGGGATGGGGGAATGGAGACGGGGAGAGTAGCGTGATGAGGAGGGTGGGCGGAGGTGGGGGGTGGTGCGGGATGGGGAGAGGCGTTGGCTCTGTTTCACAAAGTGTGACCCCCCCCCCACATCCCTCCTAAGGCACAGGCTTCGCAATCCAATCAGCACGGGCACCATTTGGACGCATTTCATTGGTCGGCACCGATCGGAAATGACCGGAAGAGATCGGCTAACTCTATTTATATCTTGGCTGCTGGCGTGTGATGTGACGCATGTGCAAAGAAAGGATTTTAATCAGGAGCGTTGAACTAGTGTTTGTATGCTGTACTACATCTGGGGTATGTAGTACTTACTACATCTGGGGTATGTAGTGATGCACTACATTTGGGGCATGTAGTATTCTACTACATCTGGGGGTTATATGTACTACATTTGGGGGTTATAGTATTGTACTACATATGGGGGTTCTAGTATTGTACTACATATGGGGTGTGTAGTACTTACTACATATGGGGTGTAGTATTGTACTACATCTGATGTGTGAAGTGATTACTACATCGGGGGTTTCTAGTGATGTGCTACACCTGGGGGTGTAGTGTTGTACTATATATGGGGTTTGTAGTGCTGTACTACATCAGGGTTCTAGTATTTACTACATCTGGGGTTCTAGTCTTTGCTGCATCTGGGGTTTCTAGTGCTGTACTACATCTGGGGTTCTTGTCTTTGCTGCATCTGGAGTTTCTAGTGCTGTACTACATCTGAGGGTGTAGTATTGTACTACATCTGAGATGTGTAGTGCTGTACTACATCTGGGGTTTGTACTGCTCTACTACATCTGAGATTTGTAGTCCTGTACTACATCTGGGGTTTGTAGTGTGGTACTAAATCTGGGGTTTGTAGTGATGTACTAGATCTGGGGGTTTCTAGTGATGTACTACATATGGGGTTTGTAGTGATGTACTACACCTGGGGTTTGTAGTGTTCTAATACATCTGGGGGTGCAGTACAGTACTACATCTGGGGTTTGTACTGCTGTACTACATCTGAGAGTTGTAGTGTTGTACTACATCTGGGGTTTTAGTTATGTACTCCATCTGGGGCTTTTAGTTCTGTACTACATCTGGGACATGTAGCGTTGTACTACATCTGGGCTTCTTTGTGCAGTTTTATTTATTTTTATCAAGATGTAGTTTATTCATTGAATAATGTATTTTGTCAGTGCCAGAGCACTGGTTTTCCAGCCATGCAGTAAAACTATTTGACACATAAATGAAGACTATCAGTTGTAATAATATGCGCAATGCAACTGCACTTGGATGGTAAAAGTGTTAGAATACATCATGTGAATATGCGTTACATTGCATGATATGATTCCTGAACAAAATAAATGTGTATACACACATAGAGTAAATATGCATCACATATCTATAGAATAACTACTAAAGCCACTGGATATAACAAAACTTACGCTGGTATCTATTAAATAGGTAAATCAATTTGCCTGTGAATGCAACTTACTGGTTGAGTTTCTGTGCATTGAAGGGAACGATATAGTCAAATGTTTGGTTTATTTAATGAAGCCTCTAGAGCACATTGATTTTTATCATCGGCTATTGGACATCAGACATATGGTCATTGTGACATATTTCTTTGGAGGAAACCAGCTGCCGCCACAATGGCTACTCTTTCCGATAAGCAGCAAGAGGTCTTTTATATGCACTTTCCCACAGACAGGACAGCACTTACCACATGGGACGATATAGTGTGCGTGTTTACTCAATTTGGGAATATACTGCTATTGCAGCGTGTGGAGCAGGCCTACTGCGTTGAAGCAAGTCTTGACCTGCTAACTCCACTTCACCCTAAGCTGAGGACACACCGTCCTAAAGAACCAGTAATGAAGACAGCTTCCCTGCACCGACCATACATAGCAGCCTTAGCTGTGCTATACTTGGGATTAGGTCACAGGAAATTAAAGACCGCTCTGAAGCCCCCACACATGGGATCCCCACTAATAGTCTTATACAGATATGCAGTCCTGATATGCCCATAGATGTTGCTTGGACGGAAAACCCCAACAAACAAAAAAATCATATACAGACATGCGGTTTCAGCTCCTACTCCGCTACATCCAGGCTAGCGGTAATGGTTCATTAATTTGATTCAATTTGATTTTAGTTTTATTTAACCACAAACATGTCGTATGGTAACTGTATGGCTTCCCCAAGGGGTGATCTTTCAGCCGAGCAATCGATGTTACATTAAATTAAAGTCTGTACTTATGCAAAATACATTGTCACAACAAATCGGCAATTGACTCCCGCACCAGTGTGGTAATGGAGGGGTCTCTCCTCGCGTCTTCATAAAGTAGGTCAAATTGCCTTAGCTGACCTATATTTCTAGACCACGGCCAGTTATATATTTTCTCAAACCCTCGTTCCAGAGAGTTTGAGTTCCTGAATAATGGCGCTGGTGTTTAGAGAGTGGTTGTAGATCAAAACAGGGCGCCACGTGTGGCGTGTAGAGTGCTTCACCCTCAGGCGGTATTCATGAATCTGTGAAAGGAATTAGGGTAGATGGGAGGGGTTAGGGGGGAGGAGGTAGGGGGGGGGCATTTAAAAATTGTTCCACCTTCATTTGTCAGTATCCGAATCGGCGCTGTTATACCCGCCTCACTCACCACCACCCCCCCTTTCCTAGAATCGTATGTCTAATACTTGTAATTACAACTATCCAGGGACTCCGGTGACCAGTGTTGTCCGTGTATGATGACAGGTGACAGCAGGCTATCCAGAGATGGTCCCTGTGTAAAGTCCTCAGCTGGAATCTGTGGTTTGTGTAGGCAGGCTATAATGAAATCAATACGCAACTCTCACAGCAGAGAGCTAAATGGAGAGCGGCAGTCAAGTAATGAAAGCAGTCTTTGTCGCACCGCTACCGACAGCATGATGATGATGATGATGATGACAGGCAAGAAGAGAAAGGAAGAGTATAAAGAAAGAAAGTAGAGAGAGACCATGACCTCAGGTTTATTATTATATAGTGGTACATGGATCTGGTCTGGCATACCACCTGACCGTGTTCTCCAATGGGAATCAAGTATTTACAGTTTCACCAATGAACATCAAGCATTCCTGCATCACCATGGCTACCGTGATCTGCCCACCACAACCATGCGGTGTGACTGCTTGGCCACCACCTGCCTGAGCTGAGTGTGTGGTGATCCGTGACTAACAGAGGGGGGAGGGGGTAGTGAGTAGAGCTCCAAGTGCCCCTTGCACAGTATCTCTAGTGCCTCTTTCACACTATCTACCTAATACATAATGACTATTGACCATGAGTAAAGGATCATCAGCAACTACATAAATACATTCAGGCACCTGGCACTATATACCATTTACCATTATAGACCATTTGCATTCCCCCACCAATGCGTTTTATTGGAATATTTTACACCTCGATGGACTGTCCCCCATCTACGACTGGCTAGCGCCCCCCATCATGAGAGGTTACTTGCGACGTGGGTGGTCAGGGGGCGGGTCTCGTGGTTCTGTGATGCCGCGGTGGGCGGAGGAAGGATTAAACTGAAGCCTACATTTCTCTCCTTGTCTTCTCTTCGCGCTGCGTCAGTTACAGACCAGGGGAAAAAACAGCCATATGTTTATGACATGGCATATCATAATAGCATTTACTGTTCAGCATTGACACCATCCTGGTCACGGCACCAATGGCATGGGGCGGGGGAGGGGGTGTGAGTTTTGCACGTTCCCATTTGTTGCAACATTAGCATCATGCCTGGAATGAGACTGGAATGACCCACATGTATGCCAATCCGGGCTAGGGTCATCATCATCATCATGCTGTCAGTCGCGATGTGACAAAGACTGCTTTCATTACTTGACTGCTGCTCTCCATTTAGCTCTCTGCTGTGAGAGTTGCGTCCATGAGTCGGTCTTAATGTCTCTCAGCTTCAGGTTTTGCTTGATGGTATCTTTGAACCGGTGACGAGGGCGCCTTCTCTTTCTGTACATTTCATGAAAGCTGCCTGCAAAGTGGTGAAGTGGTGCTGGCTTTTGCAAGTTACCAGCGGCACTCTCTCGGGGAGCAAATAGAGGTTTCACACCGGCAACAGCATGTCAAGACAGGTGCAAAACAATTTGTCCCTGCAGTGGCTGGTCGGGAAATGCTGGGAGTTCCATTCATCAACCGCCCTTAATGCTGCCACAATGACACGGGCTAGGGTGCTGACCATTAATCTAGCTAGGCTCCCTGATGATGTCACCCCACTTATGGCTACCTGTGTATGTGGCATTTCACCAGAGCATCTGACTGCCACGCATCCCACGACTGATCCAAAGCCACCTAACTCTGCCGGCCCACTGCTGTCAATCCACTGAGCGCAGCCTCTGTGTTATCGCTGACACCAAACGGGATGGCCGAATGAGTTGAGCGTCCGTCTCCTGTTTTGTGAGATCAGGGGATCCGAACCCATGGGTTTGTGGGTTCGAACCCTGGTCGAACCAAACCAATTACTTTAAAATTTATACTTGTCACTTCCTAGCCAGGTGCTCGGCATTATTATGATAGGGCAAGGACTGGTTGGCGCAGTGTCAGGATAATGTGACTGAGTGGGATATCAGGTAATGGTGCTGGTGGCCTGGTCTCCCAGTGGGGCAGCATTATAAAGTCACCATGAGTGCGCGCTGTCACAAGTCCATACCCATCCTGATATGACCTTAGATGTTGCTAGGATGTAAAACAACAACAACAAACAAATGTTATCGCTGACACAGTCATAAGCTTTCACCTACACTTGAGCCAGTACAGGCCAAGTTACTCCCGCGGTGCTGTCATAGGGCCATTAAGCAACGTAGTGTCTACCCATACGTGACTGTACTGGTAGAGTTGAAGTCTAGGCGTACGTGCGTGCGCTGCGCGCGCATCTGTAGGGTTAGGGTTAGGGTTAGCGTTAGGGCTATTTCGACCAAATTAAAATCTTAATTTATTATATATATTTAAGCAATGTGCATGTACGCCTAGACTTTGATTCTACCAGTACGGTCACGTACGCTTAGCAACTGCTAAAGATACGTGAGGAACGACCACGCATGCGCACATATGCCTAGACTTCAACTCTACACATACGGTCACGTACAGGTAGCCACTGCCTTAAGCAAACCGTAAGGAGACACCATACTAAACAAGCTATGCACAAAAATATAATCGAAAACCAACAAAAAGGAAATTTTCCAATTTCACCCCCCAAACAAGAATTACTGAAATTAATGATGAAGCAAATCCATACGTATGGATTCTGACCACTACCTTGCAGCGATGAAGACAAGTGCATTCACTTAACCGCTATCAGCAGAATAAACCAACCATCACTAAAACAACAGAAAGGTTATAGAAAGATTCCGGGAAATTGGGTTACAGACCATATGAATTTGCAATCAAATACGTTAAATTCATTCTTGCAGATTTATACTGCCTATTATGGATAAGTCTGAATAGACTTGTTTTCACCATTAGACAGTTTGTCGATAGAAAGCCCTAGCCTACACTTTTACCGACCCAAGGGATTTTTAACCTCCCACACCACAGTATGAGAGCAACTGGCCTTTGATGACACTGTAAGTTAACCACAGCAGTGAAAATCCAAATTGGCAGACGTAGGGGCATGGGGAATCGTACCACCAACCTTCAGATTAGGAGTCTGACCTAGAAAAATGTCAAACACTCTAACCACTCCGCCACAGAGAACACCAATATATTGTTCAAATACTTATCTATCATAACCCGGTGCTTTTGGAGCGACAAATTGATTAAATCATGTAGATTAATAGTCTTTGAAAGTCAAATCGAGAGCATTCAATGGCCACCATCTTGGGGTTGTTTTTTGTGCATTCTCTTCCATTTCATCAACTCTTCTTCAATATACATGGACAATAGATCCTGGAACCAGGAGCTCCTCTTCTTATTTACAGTTGCTTCACAATGAAGCCCGTCCTGACATGACCTTAGATGTTGCTAGGACGCAAAACAACAATAAACAATCACACTAAAGCAGTATTCTGCTTGGATTTAGACGTGGTTGTGGCTCACCCTTGCTGTGGGTGTGGGTGAATATTTGACATCCAAGCCGTAATGTGCGCTCCACCTTATCTGCACAAACCACCTAGTAGCAGCCGGCTTCCTCCTGCCTTACTGAATAAGTCCGCTGCTCTCTGGGTTGTCCGAAATGCCACCCAGTCACCGCCATCACACACCGCCTGCCAATGCCAGGCCGTATCCTAATCGGCGTGCGGAAGGTCGAGAGTTTGGTTCCGGGTCGAGTCAAACCAATGACTTATAAAATTTATACTTGTCGCTTCCTAGCCTGGCGCTCGGCATTAATAGGATAGGGAAAGGACTGGTTATCTCAGTGTCATGGATAATGTGACTGAGTGGGATTTCGGGTCATGGTGCCATTGGGCTGGTCTCCCAATGGGGCAGCATTATAAAATCACCATGAGTGTGCACTGTCACAAGTCGGTACCTATCATGATATGACCTTAGATATTTGCCTAGATGTAAAACTCCAACAACCAAGATTCCCATTGGGGCGCAACCTTCGGCTTCAACTCATATGACATTTGCCTGCACATAGGAAAAGAAAATATAATTATGACTATTAAAAGTTTAAAGGGGCCTATGGTGTTAGCGTATGCCAACCTATGTGCTTTTCGATCAACACGTCGGCATAAGCCGTCATAGGTTAAGCATAGGTTGGGCACACATTATACACTTTTCATAGGTCATCATAGGTCGGGGTAGGTCGAGCCGCCAAAAAGTGTTTGTGCATGTTCAAAATTTTAAACCCATACCGGCGACGTTTCTCATACCCTGGACGTATGCTGGACGCATGCCGGCATAGGTTACGCATAAGTTAGGGTAGGTCGGCATAGGTTAGCCATACTTTGAACCTGCGTCCTCCGCGTATCTCTGGCGTATATAGCGTACACCTAGCTTACATCTAATGTGCCTCTAGCATGTGCTGGTGTACTCCTAGCGTATTGCGAGCGTACGGCGAGCATATATATGCCCAGCATGTTGGCTGTCTATCACACTATGACGTATGGCCTTAGCGTATGCCGACCTATGCGAATTTTGACCAACACGTCGGCATATGGTGTCATAGGTTACGCATAGGTTGGGCATAGGTCAAGTACGCTCGGCATAGATCGGTGTAGGTCGCCGTATCTTGACCTATTTTTATTTTCAAATTATTTTAACACATTGCGCACACCCCGCCGCATTACGTCGTAGTGTGACAGGGCCTTAAAATACGACGCGCTGTGCGTATGTGTAGCAGTGAGTTGTGCTGCAGTGTCCACCACCCACCCACCCTTAGAATGGCAAGGGACATGACTAGTGCCTAACTGGAAAACCAACTTTGGTATCATCAGGTGATTTATTAAAGTTGCACTCTCCGATGGTTTTGAGTTTCTGGCATTTTTCTTGGAATAAATACATCAGTTTGATCATTATAGTCTGGTTTGCTTTAGTTTGTAGTAACTTTTTTTTTAATTTAAAAGGTTGCCTTTGGAGATATCTGAAGTGAAAGCATGCAAAATAAATTTTGGCAAACCCGTCAAAACTGGGACACTAAACTTCAGCACTAACAGGTTCTATTTAATTGACTCGGTGTTCCCTTCTATGGAGCAACAAATACTTAAAGTTGCCTATTCCGATGGCTTTGACTTTCTATCATTTTTCGGAGATAAATATATTAAATTGATTGGTATGATCTACAGTATTTTAGTTTGAAATAAGTGTTATTTGACTTGGCTAACTTTTTAGATATTTGAAGTGCAAACATGTCAAATTAGTTTTGCCAAGCATGTCAAACTGTGACACCATAGGCTTCGGCAGTAACTGGTTCTATTAAATTGACTCAGAATCTCATTCCATGCAGAAACAAATGCTTCGTAAGGGCACCAGCGGTATGCAGGTATTGCAATACCTCAGGGAGTTTGACGCCCCTGCCCTGCAGAGTTGTAAACCACTGCCTTGTGGTACAGGTTCTTGACAGAACCGAAGGCTAAGGGGAGCAAACCCTAAACAGAAAACCATGTCACTGTGGCAGCATTAAGGGCGGTTGATGTATGGAACTCCCAACATCTCCCAACCAGCCACTGCAGGGACAAATAGTTTTGCGCCTCTCTGGACATGTTCTTGCTGGTGTGAAACCTCCATTTGCTCCCCGAGAGAGTGCCGCTGGGAACTTGCAAAAGCCAGCAGCACTTCAACACTTTTGCAGGCAGCTTTCATGAAGCTTTCATATACATTTGATTTGCACAATGATCTAGAGCTCATTCTTTTGGTTTAGAAAATGTGCTGCTTTCATCAGACTATGCAGCTTTAAACAAGTCTCACCCAATCCATTCTCTAACCAACCCAGTACCTATGCACCGCCCTGCCCCCCGCCCCCCCCCGCCCCCCGCCTGCATCACCCACTCTGCATGTGAACACACCCCCTAGTCGTCAGGTGCTCCCCGATGTGTGTGGAGGCTGGAATTGGGGTAGTTAGCCTCCTCCCAGACCGCGGCACTCTGCATTAGGGCTGCTGGCCCACAACTGCAAGGACAGCGGCCATTACCCCGCCACTCCCCCATTCCACTACTGCAAGGACAGCGGCCATTACCCCGCCACTCCCCCATTCTACTGCAAGGACAGCGGGCCATTACCCCCCCACTCCCCCCCATTCCACTACTGCAAGGACAGCGGCCATTACCCGCCCCCCCCATTCCACTACTGCAGGCAGCGGCCATTCCCCGCCACTCCCATTCCACTACTGCAAGGACAGCGGCCATTCCCCCCCCCCCCATTCCACTACCAAGGACGCGGCCATTACCCGCCACCCCCCATTCCACTACTACAAGGACAGCGGCCATTACCCCGCCACTCCCCCATTCCACTACTGCAAGGACAGCGGCCATTACCCCCACCACTCCCCCCCATTCCACTACTGCAAGGACAGCGGCCATTCATCTCAACGCCGCCAACCCCACCCCCCCCATTCCACTACTACAAGGACAGCGGCCATTACCCCGCCACTCCCCCATTCCACTACTGCAAGGACAGCGGCCATTACCCCACCACTCCCCCCCATTCCACTACTGCAAGGACAGCGGCCATTACCCCTCGCCACTCCCCCCATTCGACTACTGCAAGGACAGCGGCCATTACCCCACCACTCCCCCCCATTCCACTACTGCAAGGACAGCGGCCATTACCCCGCCACTCCCCCATTCCACTACTGCAAGGACAGCGGCCATTACCCCGCCACTCCCCCATTCCACTACTGCAGGGACAGCGGCCATTACCCCGCCACTCCCCCCATTCCACTACTGCAAGGACAGTGGCCATTACCCCCCACTCCCCCCATTCCACTACTGCAAGGAGCAGGCGGCCATTACCCCGCCACTCCCCCATTCCACTACTGCAAGGACAGCGGCCATTCCCCGCCACTCCCCCATTCCACTACTGCAGGATAGCGGCCATTACCCCGCCACTCCCCCCATTCCACTACTGCAAGGACAGGGCCATTACCCCGCCACTCCCCCCCATTCCACTACTGCAAGGACAGCGGCCATTACCCGGTCCAGTCCCCCCCCCCCCCATTCCACTACTGCAAGGACAGTGGCCATTACCGGTCAGTCCCCCCCCCATTCCACTACTGCAAGGACAGCGGCCATTACCCACCACTCCCCATTCCACTACTGCAAGGACAGTGGCCATTACCCGGTCAGTCCCCCCCCTCATTCCACTACTGCAAGGACAGCGGCCATTACCCCGCGGCTACCCCATCCCCACCACCTCTCTCACCACGTCTCCCACACCCACACGCACCCTCCCCCACTGCCACCTCCACTGCCACTCTGCTCACATCACACCAACACCACAAGACTCCCACCCCCCACCCACCCCCACACGCACCAGCCACACAACCACCCACACCTGCCCCACCCCACCCCCACTCCACACCCACCCCCACCCGCACCCCATACCAACACCCACCCAACACCAACACCCACCCCACCACCAACAGACACCCCACACCCACTCCACAGCCACACCCACCCCATATCAAAACCCACCCTACACCCACACCCACCCCATACCCACACCCACCCAATACCCACACCCACTCCCACTCCTACTACCACCCTACTCCAACTACCACCCCACACCTACCCCACAGCTACACCCATTCCCACCCCACAGCCACTCCCACTCCCACCCCACAGCCCCACCCACTCCCACCACATAGCCACTCCCACTCCCACTCCCACCCCACAGCCACTCCCACTCCCACCCCACAGCCACATCCACTCCCACCCCTACCCGCCAACACACACCCCACTCCCAATCCCAATCCCACCACGACCCCACATCCACCCCACAACACTCTCACCCCACCTCACCATGTCCTAGCAATATCTAAGGTCATATCTGGAGGGGTACTGACTTGTGAGTCAGCAGTCTGATAACCTTATACTGATACCACTAGGAGACTTGGCCACCGGCACTATGACCCAATATCCCATTCAGTCATATTCTGTTCATACCGATCAAACCAGTCCTTGCCCTATCCTAGTAATCCCGAGTGCCAGGCTAGGTGGCGACAAGTATCAATTCTGTAAGTCATTGGCTTGACTCGACTGGGATTCAAACGCCTGACCTTCTGCATGGGAAGCCAGCGCTCTTAATGATTCGGCCAGCACATTAGGCGCATGCGTGATTAGATTCAGGTGGAAGGCTTAGACCGTAGGCATTTACAGGGCCTCTCCGTGGTCACGTGACGCGTGGACACGCAATCCTCATCACCAGGCAGATTAGGCCGAGTACGGTTTACACAGCAGAAGTTGATTAATCTGTCACTCACCTCCAAAGACTTCTTTTTGCAGTTCTCTTTTAACTGTGTTTCCAAGAAAGGTATGTCGAAGAAGTCAAATCCAATACAGCCATCAAAATTACCTACTGAACGCGGTGGCCGAATCAGTAGAGCAGAGGCTTCATAGGTGGAAGATCGGGAGTGTGAATCCCGAAAGACTTACCAAATTGATACTTGTCGCTAGCTAGCCTGGCACTTGGCATTACTAGCAAAGGGCATGGACTGGTTAGATTAGTATCAGGATAATGTGAATGAGTAGCAAATTGGGTCATGGTCCGGGCAGTCAGATTTTCCAGTTGGGCAGCACAATAAAGTCACTGTGACTGTGCACTGTCACAAGTTGTTACCTGTCCTGATATGACATTAGATGTTGCCAGGACTTAAAACTCCAAGGAACTGACTTATTACTAAGGAAGGACTGACATCTATAATGGGGGTATAGCATTCTCCCATGGTGATCTGTATAGTAGAAACAAAGGTATTTATCTATTACTGTCCTCGTTTGCTTCTGATTTGGGTTCCAGTAACTGTATATTATATATGCTGCGAACACATGTTCTACAACCTCTCTCAATGTATACTAATAATACACATCACCGCTTGCATATATTCCCAACTCCATCTACTACGAACACACAGTTCTATATACTACTAACACCCAGTTATATATACTACTAACACCCAGTTCTTTATACTACTGTAGTGGTCTGCACTGACCTCTCAGGCAAGTAACCACATAGACAGGTAGGCGTGGGGAGTGTATTGATATCAGGGAGCCTAGGTGGTGTAATGGTTAGCGCACTGGCCCGGAATGCAAAGAGATGTGGGTTCGAGTGCCACTCTAGGTGCAATATTTCCCATTTTCATCACCCCCACGACACTACTAACACCCAGTTATATATACTACTAACACACAGTTATATATACTACTAACACACAGTTCTATATACTAACACACAGTTCTATATACCACTAACACACAGTTCTATATACTACTAACACACAGTTCTATATAGTACTAACACACAGTTCTATATACTACTAACACACAGTTCTATATACTAACACACAGTTCTATATACTAACACACAGTTCTATATACTACTAACACACAGTTCTATATACCACTAACACACAGTTCTATATAGTACTAACACACAGTTCTATATACTACTAACACACAGTTCTATATACTAACACACAGTTCTATATACCACTAACACACAGTTCTATATACTACTAACACACAGTTCTATATAGTACTAACACACAGTTCTATATACTACTAACACACAGTTCTATATACTACTAACACACAGTTCTATATACTAACACACAGTTCTATATACTACTAACACACAGTTCTATATACTACTAACACACAGTTCTATATAGTACTAACACACAGTTCTATATACCACTAACACACAGTTCTATATACTACTAACACACAGTTCTATATACTACTAACACACAGTTCTATATACTACTAACACACAGTTCTATATACTACTAACACACAGTTCTATATACTACTAACACACAGTTCTATATACTACTAACACACAGTTCTATATACTACTAACACACAGTTCTATATACTGCTAACACACAGTTCTATATACTATCATACGGTTCTATATACTAACACACAGTTCTATATACTACTAACACACAGTTCTATATACTACTAACACACAGTTCTATATACTACTAACACACAGTTCTATATACTAACACACAGTTCTATATACTAACACACAGTTCTATATACTAACACACAGTTCTATATACTAACACACAGTTCTATATACTAACACACAGTTCTATATACTGCTAACACACAGTTCTATATACTATCACACGGTTCTATATACTAACACACAGTTCTATATACTACTAACACACAGTTCTATATACTACTAACACACAGTTCTATATACTACTAACACACAGTTCTATATACTACTAACACACGGTTCTATATACTAACACACAGTTCTATATACTAACACACAGTTCTATATACTACTAACACACAGTTCTATATACTAACACACAGTTCTATATACTGCTAACACACAGTTCTATATACTATCACACGGTTCTATATACTAACACACAGTTCTATATACTACTAACACACAGTTCTATATACTACTAACACACAGTTCTATATACTACTAACACACAGTTCTATATACTACTAACACACAGTTCTATATACTATCACACGGTTCTATATACTAACACACAGTTATATATACTAACACACAGTTCTATATACTACTAACACACAGTTCTATATACTACTAACACACAGTTCTATATACTATCATACGGTTCTATATACTAACACACAGTTCTATATACTACTAACACACAGTTTTATATACTAACACACAGTTCTATATACTAACACACAGTTCTATATACTGCTAACACACAGTTCTATATACTATCACATGGTTCTATATACTAACACACAGTTCTATATACTACTAACACACAGTTCTATATACAACTAACACACAGTTCTATATACTACTAACACACAGGTCTATATACTACTAACACACAATTATATATACTATCACACGGTTCTATATACTACTAACACACAGTTCTATATACTACTATCACACTGTTCTATATACTACTAACACACAGTTCTATATACTACTAACACACAGTTCTATATACTACTAACACACAGTTCTATATACTAACACACAGTTCTATATACTGCTAACACACAGTTCTATATACTATCACACGGTTCTATATACTAACACACAGTTCTATATACTAACACACAGTTCTATATACTGCTAACACACAGTTCTATATACTAACACACAGTTCTATATACTGCTAACACACGGTTCTATATACTATCACATGGTTCTATATACTAACACACAGTTCTATATACTACTAACACACAGTTCTATATACAACTAACACACAGTTCTATATACTAACACACAGTTCTATATACTACTAACACACAGGTCTATATACTACTAACACACAATTCTATATACTATCACACGGTTCTATATACTACTAACACACAGTTCTATATACTACTATCACACAGGTCTATATACTACTAACACACAATTCTATATACTATCACACGGTTCTATATACTACTAACACACAGTTCTATATACTACTAACACACAGTTCTATATACTACTATCACACAGTTCTATATACTACTATCACACTGTTCTATATACTACTAACACACAGTTATATATACTATCACACGGTTCTATATACTACTAACACACAGTTCTATATACTACTAACACACAGTTCTATATACTAACACACAGTTCTATATACTACTAACACACAGTTCTATATACTATCACACGGTTCTATATACTACTAACACACAGTTCTATATACTACTAACACACAGGTCTATATACTACTAACACACAATTCTATATACTATCACACGGTTCTATATACTACTAACACACAGGTCTATATACTACTAACACACAATTATATATACTATCACACAGTTCTATATACTACTAACACACTGTTCTATATACTACTAACATACAGTTATATATACTATCACACGGTTCTATATACTACTAACACACAGTTCTATATACTAACACACAGTTCTATATACTGCTAACACACGGTTCTATATACTATCACACGGTTCTATATACTAACACACAGTTCTATATACTACTAACACACAGTTCTATATACTACTAACACACTGTTCTATATACTACTAACACACAGTTATATATACTAACACACAGTTCTATATACTACTAACACACAGTTCTATATACTACTAACACACAGTTCTATATACTACTAACACACAGTTCTATATACTACTAACACACAGTTCTATATACTACTAACACACAGTTCTATATACTACTAACACACAGTTCTATATACTACTAACACACAGTTCTATATACTACTATCACACGGTTCTATATACTACTAACACACAGTTCTATATACTACTATCACACTGTTCTATATACTACTAACACACAGTTCTATATACTACTAACACACAGTTATATATACTATCACACGGTTCTATATACTACTAACACACAGTTCTATATACTACTAACACACAGTTCTATATACTACTATCACACTGTTCTATATACTACTAACACACAGTTCTATATACTACTAACACACTGTTCTATATACTACTAACACACAGTTCTATATACTACTAACACACAGTTCTATATACTACTATCACACTGTTCTATATACTACTAACACACAGGTCTATATACTACTAACACACAATTATATATACTATCACACGGTTCTATATACTACTAACACACAGTTCTATATACTACTATCACACGGTTCTATATACTACTAACACACAGTTCTATATACTACTAACACACAGTTATATATACTATCACACGGTTCTATATACTACTAACACCTAGTTCTATATACTAACACACAATTTGGCATGTTTGCACCTCAAATATGACCAAATTGACCCTTTAAAATAAAAATCACATCAAACTGCGCTAAACTAGATTACAATGATCAACCTACTATCTTTATCAAAATAAATATTGCAGAAATTATAGATCATTGGATTATCCCACTTTAATTGTTTAATCTAACCGTCAGCATCAAAATGTAATTCCTTCAGGATTAGCGATTATTTCTTTTGCTCATTTTTATTGTAAATTGTGTAAAATCACGAATTGGAAAAAAAATGAAAAAAAAGAGAAAAGACCAGAATTAAATAAGAATCTCAGGGTGTTTTGGCTGGGTTTAAAAAAAAGATCATTAAATGCTTTGGTGGAATTAATCTGCTAATTATTAATGAAAGGGTCCCATAGCCAGCGAGTTCTCCAGGCGTCAAGATTGTTTTGACATAACCTGCATTGCAAAGGCTGTGTAACCATGGCAACAGCACATATCACAACTCTGACGTAGCTAGGGACTTGGAGTGTATCCATGCCCTGTTGCCACACAGGGGCAGTTGTCATGACAACGCCAATATCCCCCGGAGCAAGCACTGGTTCTGATTGGACGGTGGAGGTTTGACCTGTGACCTCTGTAGAGGTAGGCATACAAAAAACTGCAAGGTTTGCAATGGCAGGGAAGTGCACTGACCTCCCCAGGTGAAATGTCACATGCACAGATTGGCCGGGGTAGGGGGATTGCATCGGGGAGCCGAGGTAACCGTCCTGATATGACCTTAGATCTTGCCAGGACATAAAACTCCAACAACCAAGGTATGATAATGGTCAGGGCGCTATCCTGGGAATGGCGGAAGTTTGGGTTTGAGTCCCACTCTAAATGGAATGCTTCTCTTCATTTGTAAAGATCCCCCCCACCTCCCCACAAGATTGGTGCTGTGACCAGGATTGTGTCCATGCTATATGCTGTACTGTACTGAACCTTCCCTGTGTATGCAGTGTAAATACGCTACCTGGATATTAATTTAGTATTCATAATGCCAGGTACACACCTACCGTTTATCCACACCCACCTACCGTATACGATCTAAAACTGCCCGTTTCGCGCACAAAAGTCGTTAGGTGTGCGATACCCTAGCACACCTAACAATTGCGATTCGTGACTTAAAACTCAGTTTTAGGGCTAAAACTGCTTGCTTGCGATTGCGATTCGTGATTCGAAAAATGAATCGGCCCGTTTTCAGTCATAAGCGGGACGGGATGGGGTCGCGAGTTTTAGTGCGTGAATCGTATACGGTAAGTGTGTACTTGGCATAAGTATGATACATATAATTCCAGCGGGATGAGTCTAAAAGTAATGAGATTCATTCAGCTCTTCGGGGGAAATGCCACATACACAGCTAGACATGGGTAGGTTGATTGCATCAGGGAGCCTAGATAGTTTAATAGTTAGGAATGGCAGACGTTTGGGTTTGAGGCCTGCATTTGGTGCAACGTTACCCATTTGCAAAAAGGTACACTGACGCATTTATGTAGGGCAAACCACATGTGCACACTTCAGATATCCCACTTTTTAAAACCACGAAGGTCACTAGGAATTCCTTATTCCAGTTATGTAGCCTATTCTTCAAAATGGTGCTGGCGTCTTTACATTTCTGGGAAATCCGCCATCTTTGTTTTCATTCTAATTAAGATTTTAAACTTTGGTAAATAGAGTGAAAGGATAATTAAAAGACGAAAGACAATAATATATTTGAAATCATCATAGCTCAGTTTACCTGCTATATACTATATCTTTCCGACAGAATTATTAGTATTATTATCCTCTTCTTTGATGCAGGCTTGTGGTAGCCTATATAAAGCTTGTAGCTCTCAGCTCTAGTGGTATGCAGCCTGGAAATCGTACAGGAATGTTTCTCTGGCCCAGGCCCTGTCCAGCGCATTCTTGAATTGATTTATGGTAGCTGCTTCCACCGCTTCTTCCGGTACCTCATTCCACATGTTTATCACTTGCTGTGAAAAGAAGGCCCCTCTGAGTGAGCTGTTGCACCTTGGCTTGAAACGCTTCTTTGAGTGACCTCTGGTACTGCTTCCCTGTATTCGTCTGAATAGCAAGGCCTCATCCACATTATACTCAGCATTCAGGAACTTCCACGGGTTGATCATGTCCCCAGGAAATAAGCTTCTAATTTTTATAACTTTGTACGTTGTTCTTGTCCATGATAAAACACTTGTCGTCTGGTAGGGACGGTGACTAGGAACCAATGAGAATGCCTCTTATATTCATACATGTTTAAAAGCCATACTCCCTGTGGACTTTAAAGCTTGCTTCTGTCGAAGGCTACTTGGGTCTTCGGCCCATATAACTAAGGGTCACAGTGGACACCATTGACATGGATGTTGCCAACATAGCGGTCATCACCGACATCATAGTCCCAATCATTGTCCCAACCAATGTCATATTCACCATCATTTAAGATTCTTTTGTCAGAATTGTTTGCGAATAGATCAAATTTTCTATTCAAGGCATAGAAATAAACTGGTGATATCAACACACTATTGTGTCTGCTTAATTCTAAGTGTTATCATGTACAGTGAAAGCGCAATTTTATGCGTCCCAATTTTACGCGAAATCGGATATAAAGCGATTATTCATTGCACTTAGAATTATTTAATTCGAAGGTATTTCAGTAAACTGCACCCTGCTTTAGTGTAACCACACTTTTTTCGTAACGATATTTTATGGACCCCAATGCTGGTTTTATAATGGGGTTTCACTGTAGATTTAAATGTATTATATTTAATGTAAATGAAAATTAAGTTTGAGATCTGCTATGGGTTTATAGATATATGTATTCACAGGCAGGAGTAGAATTGTGTTTTGTATGATGCTTAACTTCATACAATATTTGAACCAATAGGGTATATATAGATATATATATTAATAATTAATAATATTATATAAATATCTTCATTTTTGCCATTTCTAGCGGAAACAGGCCGAAGTTAGTAGGACAAAGATCAGTTTGCTATCAGATATCAATAGCATCTGTGGATGGATGGCTGTATTTTGCATTAGTCATGAACACTACCATGTCACGTGTACAGTCCTACTTGTCTTCAACGGACACCCCTTCATTCAGACCAACATTCACCTGGTGTCCTATCAGTCGGAGGGACAGTTAAATGAGACAAATTATAGTTTGCAAACTGAATAATTTGTTTGCACACGGCAATGGTTTTCGGGTCGATCACGGGTCGCTGAAGACAGGTACCGCTGGAAACCAGTAACTAGAAGATCAGCGAATAGTTGACTGCTGCACAGTGCATTATGCTGGGCTCTGACCAGGCCGACATGCCGAGTGATTACCGGCATGCCCCGCGCCAGTAATCAGCGACCGGAAGTTCTTCCGGGCAATTAGGTCAATTAAATGGGTCAAGAAGGAGCCGTGTAGTCTATTTAGCCGGAAGGGTCATCCAAAGTTGTCAAGATTTTGCCGGTTATACTAAGAGTACTACTTTTCCAGACCTCTTACCCCAACACCCGCAATCTTCAACAAAGTAGTACATGTCAAGATTTTATCACAGAACATGACAATGCTGGTTTGCGTAATATCAACATTATTTAAACCATAAAAGCTGTGCATGACGAACATAAGACGCACCCCACCCACCCCACCACCCTCCCCACCAGTCCTCCATCAGGGACTTCATGAAAAATATTGAAAACTGTGGATGATCCCCTTACGCTAAAATCACCAGTTGGCAGAACTGGGCCCAGACAGTCGACGTTAGACCATTCGGCCACAGTCGGCACCTGTCTGCTAGGTTAAAGCCCTACATAACAGCCATATTAAGCCAGTTATCCATAGACTGTTCCTTTGTGGTGTGTTCCCTTGTTCCGTGTTCGCTTGTGACTTTGTGATGCGACACACAGACAATGAACCTGTGCTTTGCGTAGTAGCCATTCCCATAGGTTGGACCCTGGGACCACATAGCCTTGTGCATGGCACATCTGACCGTCGTACTGACCGGTAACATAGAAAATGAACATCTTCAGTATCTACGTGGTGTGTCACAAGGTCACAATGCACCACAAGGGAACGGTCTATGGATAGACAATCTTAGAGTTGATTTAGAGAGCGACACACTGAGAGTAGTCCACTGGTAGAGAGTTGGTGTTGCATTACCGCAGTTTTGTTTTGTTCCTAGTTGCAGGTATTCGCAGTATATATACAACTGTGGGTCATTCTCTGAAACTGGGCACATTGACACCGTGAGTAGGTGCTTCTACCCAAACTTAGTTTTCCGATTTTTACTTGTAAGGCATAATCTTGTTTGTTTAACTGTAATCAATGAAATCTTGTTTCATTTTGTTGTGTATATTAAAATGCTGTTCTGGATATGTGTTTGATTTCTACATAATACGAGTGATATTAAAGTATTACTCAACTTGTATAAGATCAAAATAAACAAATTAAATAGTTATTTTCAACTCTGACATATGCACACACATCATTCTGCTATTATATTATTTGGAATGTTTTCTGCTATTATTTAGAAGGTTTTCACTTTTGGTTTCCATGTCATATTTTAATGCCCAGTTTCAGAGAATGGCCCATCATGTCTGAGGCGAACAATGTTGTTAATGTGTGTTGATATGCAAATGAGGTAAACTGCATGTAAATAAGCAGGCTGACTAGACTGTTGCAGCAGTATAATTAATTTATGCATTATTCAACCAATCCCAGTTGGTGTGCACTTTTGTTTTCTTTAAATTATTTTGTTTCGATTCCCGGTGTCTTAAATCAAATTTCTTTTATCAATTTCTTTTATAATTCAAGTTATATCCTGATGATACGTGAATTGAAAACCCCACTTAATGTCTAAGAAAGTGCTAGACACATTTTTGCAGCGTATTACCAATCTGTATTGCATAGGTTTTTGTGTGTGCGTGTGTGATTATTTTTTAATGCGACACAAATATTTGTGTGGATAACTATGAATGTTTACGATGAGAAGACTCGTCCCACGGGCAATGGCAGTTGATACATTCAGATGAATCAATATTTACCCAGATTTGTTTGAATCTGAATGTATCATTAGTCAGTGTCAGCGTATCGATATCCCAATCATCCATATTGACAGTTATTTCAAATATTTGCGAATGGGTGTGGTATTTTTTCAATACAAAAACACACCAGAATAACAGTCAGTACAGATTGGTCATGTGCTCAGACAATGTGTCTAGAAGATGCTAAGACATTACGGGGGTTTTTTCAATTCACATGTTTCATCTGGCTATAACTTAAATTAATATTTAGCGATTTGAATTTGTTTCAAAATAAATATGTCAATACCTAGAGGTATGGCTGAATAATAAAAAAGAAAATAGTGAAGGCCTTAGCTCGCTCTTAATGAGTTAATTTTTATCCTGTGAAAACTTAATGACACAACTCTCCTGGAAGTGAGAGGAGTTGAAAGTGAGATGTGTCAACAAAAACAAAAAACAGAAAAGCTCCACTCAACTGTGCAAATATCGCTTTTATTTTGCGCAGATTTGTAGCCCTTAAGTCCTGAACTACGTCCCCGTAGATAATGTGAATGTGTCACCGCTTAGACAAATAATACAACCATAAGTGTATACATTGTTGCAAATAGTTGCGTCTATGTCCACTATTCGTGTGTGAACTGGTTCTAGCTGAGCGTATAATTTCTGTCGCTAACCCTCCTCCATGAGGGAAAAGGCCTTCGATAAATCTGTACGGTACAATCAAATTTTAGAAATAACTAATCTATATATTCTTTTAATAATTGGTATATTAATTTAAATTGTCACCTGGTGGTTTAATCCAATTGACATCCCCACCCCTCTGTGTTATCTTGTATTAATTATCACCGGGCTAATTCAGATAGTTTTTAATTGAAAGCAAGAAATGTATCGTCTCTTAAAAAGTTTAAATGTATTCTTAAGACTCATCTGTTTAACATTGTTGTTTCTGGCAGATGAAATTGTGTGCACCTTTCAGCATTTTTAACCAGTTTAAGAAATAATGTCGTATTCTGGTTTTAGAGTAGACCGCCTTCGAATGACCTCATACTAGCGAGAGTGCTCTATTAAAGCTACACAGTCCCATGTTTGTTTGTTGGAGTCTTACATCCTGGCAACATCTAAGGTCATATCAGGTCGGCTAATGACTTGTAAAATTGAGATTTGTCACTACCTAGCCTGGCGCTCGGTAATAATGGGATAACGCAAGGACTGGTTGGCTGAGTATCAGGATAATGTGACTGGGTGGGATATTGGGTCATGGTGCTGGGAGCATGATTTCCCAGTGGGGCAGCACTATAAAGTCACCATGAATGTACACTCACAAGTCCATGCCCGTCCTGATATGACCTCAAATGTTGCCATAATGTAAAAACCCCAAAGCTAACAACTTTTATGAATGAGACTAATATAGCCATTCTTTAAAAAATAAATAAAAAATGGCCGAAACTAAAAAGCATCGGATTATGCAACTTTGAATCGACAATTTTGCTCTGTTTTGAGGCTAGACCTACACAGGGTTTGCACTCACTACGCTGTGGATAACATCTTTGTGGGTGGTTCCCCCCCCCCCACCCCCTGTGCTGCTGCTAGCCACTAGGCGCTAAGCCCTGTTTGTGTTCTTCCCTCAGTGCTGCGGACAGAGCTCCATCTGCACGAGGCGTGCAGGAAGAACAGCATCGACAAGGTCAGGGACCTCATCTCGCAGAGGGTCGATGTCAACTCCAGGAATAACGTAAGTGGGTCAAGCAGTCATAAGTGGGTCAGCATTCCTAAGTGGGTCGAGCAGTCATAAGTGGGTCAAGCAGTCATAAGTGGGTCAGCATTCCTAAGCGGTGTTCTCTGTGGCGGAGGGTTTAGAGTGTCTGGCATTGTTCTAGGTCATATTCCTAATCTGAAGGTCGAGGGTTCAATTCCCCATGCCATCACCTCTTCCAATTTGGATTTTCACCACTGCGTCATCAAAGGCCAGTTGCTCTCATACCATGTCTATGTGCTGTGGGACATTAAAAGTCCCTTGCATCGGTAAAAATGTAGGCTCGGGCTTTCTATCGACCAACTATCTAATGGTGAAAACAAGACTATTCAGACATTGTGATAGGCAGTATAAATCTTCAAGAAAAGACAAGAGGGTCAGGCATTCCTAAGTGGGTCAGCATTCCTAAGTGGGTCAAGCATCCCTAAGTAGGTCATGTATTCCTAAGTGGGTCTAGCATTCCGAAGTGGGTCAAGCATTCCGAAGTGGGTCAAACATTCCGAAGTGGATCAAGCATTCCGAAGTGGGTCAAGCATTCCTAAGTGGGTCACACCAATGACGCAGAGCATGCCCACTGACTTTCGAACCATGACATGGGCTTGTGTCGCTGTAATCAGAGGGCTGGTTGGTGGTGGAAATCGTCTATAAGACCTTTTCTACAGAGCATGCTGCACAGTGGGTGCATATGTTTATGCTGGTAAAATCATCACCAGCAAGACTCAAGAAGTCTGTGAAATAAGTATGTACCATTGCAAAGCCAGCATCGATGGCAAGTACTTTACTATCAACGTACCCTTATAAAAAAACTTGTACATATTGTCCTGTGGTCAAGTGCATATAAGCATGTGAAATGCTTAGATATATGTATATATACAGGGACATTTCTGATTCTAGATGAAAATTGCATTGCCAATTAGTTGTAGCAATGTATTTGGCATATGTATGAACTTTAATATAATGTAGCATTGGTTGCTCGGCTGGAAGATCACCCATTGGATAAGCCATCCAGTTACCGTACGACATGTTTGTGGTTAAATCAAACTCAACACAGCTCATTTCACAATCTATTACGGACTAGCGTGGTAGATTTGACATTGTTGGTTCAACGTCCCTCCCCTCTCACTCTCACCTTGACTTCTCACTGAGCGCAGAGTGTATTTCATTTATTTGTGTGTGTGCCTTTGAAGCAGTACTCTTCACGAGTTGTATAGTGTTTGTGTGATCAGCATATGCACACATACACCCTGCTATAAATAGCCCAGGTGATGTGGTGCACTACAGCTTTATCAATCTGATCCTAAATGTATACAGCCGACAGCCGAGTGGTGCTTCGAGTGGCAGGGTCCCTAATAACCTTCAACCAGTCGCTGTTAATGTCCTGCCAATCAGGGAAGCGGGTGTGTTTTACTAAAAGTTCTAGATGGCCACCTCCACTAGTGGCATTATCACATCTGTCAAGAATGATCTTTTGACCTACACTCGGGTCATTACAAGGTAAATGCAAACAAATATTTTTTAAACAAAGGCGAGCGGGCACCGATAAGTGGCTACGGTGCTGGTCGAGCGAGCAGTGATGAGCCAAGCCAGGGCTGGCGAGGAAGGGAACCACAATGGCCCCCAGTCAGATTTATCTAGAACCTGCCGCGGATCCCGCAGGTGGCGCCGACTAGGGCATCTCAACTCTCCTGCCCGAATCGAACAACGTTAACCTGGCGGATCAGGCCAAACTCTACCAGGAACCCACAACAGCTCCAAACCCAGCTGCATCCTACACCCGTATATACAAGTATATACGCAGTATAAATTAGCAGTACACAAATAACATGCGGAAGAGAATGACTTGGGTGTGAGTTTAATCACTGGCATAGGGATTAATAGCCAAGATCCACAAGGATCTCCCAACTAATACTCAGACTGTTAATAATTCAGGCCGTGAGGGGGGGGCCACCCGTATACAATCCCCGACAGCTGGGGGGGGGGGCCACTCCACCAATACGCCGATGGAGGAAGTAGCAAAGTATATATGTTCCCTCAGCATTTATACGTCTTATAATGCGCTATACATAACGTATATACATATATGGATAGTGATAAACCCTCTATCGCATGTAATAAGCTCTGTAGTGGCCTCCCCCCCTTGGGTTGGGTGGGGGGTGGGTCTGCCTCGCCCCCCCCCCCCTTCCTTGGGGTGGGGTTCCCCACTCGCGTGCTAGCATTTTTTTTTGTATATATCATCATCATCATCATGCTGTCGGTCGCGATGCGACAAAGACTGCTTTCATTACTTCACTGCCGCTCTCCATTTAGCTCTCTGCTGTGAGAGTTGCGTCCATGAGTCGGTCTTAATGTCTCTCAGCTTCAGGTTTCTCTTGATGGTATCCCTGAACCGGAGACGGGGGCGCCCTCTCTTTCTGTAGCCAGAAGACAGTTGAGAATAGAGGATCTGCTTTGGTAGCCTGTCTGATGACATCCTCATGAGGTGCCCAGTCCACCGGAGATTCTTTTTGATCAGAAGATCTTCCATAGAGGGCAGCCCCATCCGTTCGAGTGTACATTTCATGAAAGCTGCCTGCAAAAGTGTTGAAGTGCTGCTGGCTTTTGCAAGTTTCCAGCGGCACTCTCTCGGGGAGCAAATAGAGGTTTCACACCGGCAAGAACATGTCAAGACAGGCGCAAAACTATTTGTCCCTGCAGTGGCTGGTCGGGAGATGTTGGGAGTTCCATACATCAACCGCCCTTAATGCTGCCACAGTGACATGGTTTTCTGTTTAGGGTTTGCTCCCTTAGCCTTCGGTTCTGTCAAGGACCTGTACCACAAGGCAGTGGTTTACAACTCTGCAAGGCAGGGGCGTCAAACTACCTGAGGTACTGCTATGCCTGCATACCACCTTGTATATATACAAGTATGTATATATACAAATCTAGGTATGTGTATACATGCAAACATAGGCATATATGTACATCCAAAAATTACTGTATATATGATGTATAACAAATTATGTGAATATAAAGATATGTAAGAGAATTATTATCATTATTGTTATACTCCGTAAGACCCAACACTGTACCGGTGGCACCACCTGCGGCCTCCTCGCATCCACCGGATGTAGACAAGTGTCAGTCACACTGGAGGATTTATTCTTATGCAAATGCAAACATGAGTATATATATGTTGTGAAGGTGATGAAAATTGGAAATATTTCGCCTAGAGCGGGACTCGAACCCACATCTCTTTGCATTCCGGGCCAGTGTGCTAACCATTACACCACCTAAGCTCCCTGATATCACCATACTACCCACACCTACCATTCTGTGCGTCTCCTTGCCTGAGAGGAGCCGCACTACACTCGTCCCCCTGGAATTGTAAGTTTTTTAATGCTTACAATTACATACATACAGGCAATGCACTTACATATACACATAGACAGGGCAGGTTCAACAACTATACAGCACATCGCTTATCCAGAATCATGGTCATGGCAACCAGTGTCATGGGGGTGATGAAAATGGGAAATATTGCGCCTAGATCAGGACTCGAACCCACATCTCTTTGCATTCCGGGCCAGTGTGCAAACCATTACACCACCTAGGCTCCCTGATATCACCATACTACCCACGCCTACCTGTCTATGCGGCTCCTTGTCTGAGAGGTCAGTGCAGACCACTACATATGTAAACAAACGTAAACATGTATGTATTTACATCCAAATTTTAAAATTTATATTACATGCACTACAACATAATCGTATATATATGTATATCTATATACACAGTTTGATTAAATGTATTTATCAGCAGTATTTATTAGAAACAATCAATATTAGTAAATCACATTGTGCAGAATCAGCAGATTGCGGCCGCCATTGTAAGATTGTCCACAGATATGAGAGAAGGAATTTTGCATCCTCATCCAGAGCCTAGTGAGCGGGGTAAGATCTTATCTTGAGACACCTGAAACCCCGAACCTCCTCTCCACCCCCCACCCCCCGAAACCCCTAAGCCCTTCCTCTCCCTAGATCTGCTGCTATGGGGTTTAGGGATACTAGCTTATTCAGGGCCTCTGAAACCCATTACACGTGCATTGGGCGCTTACTTGATCCAGTGTTGTCGATTTACCATATTTATATACAATTTAGACCGGACGCGGTGGATCGAATTGGTAGAGCGCAGGCTTCACGTGTGGAAGGTCAGGAGTTTGAATCCTAGCCGATTCAAATAAATGACTTACTAAATTGATACTTGTCGCTACCTAGTCTGGCGCTCGGCATTACTAGGATAGGGCAAAGACTGGTTAGCTTAGTATCAGAACAATGTGAGTGAGTGGGAAATTGGGTCATGGTGCCGATGTCCTGGTCTCCCAGTTGAGCAGCACTATAAAAGTTGCATTGAGTGCGCACTGTCACAAGTCGGTACCCGTCCTGATATGACTTTAGATGTTGCCATGACATAAAAACCCAAACAAACAAACATACATTTGGCTTCCTGAAATGAAAACTTTTGGGCACCCGCAAGCAGTGTGTGTTAGGGTTTTAGGTCTTAGCAACATCTAAGGTCATATCAGGAGGGGTTCTGACTTGTTACAGTGGGCAGTCATGGCAACAATTTTGGGAGACCAGGAGGCATCATGACCTCACATTATCCTGGGTCCTATTCTGTTCGTCATTTTCATCAATGACCTGCCAGAGATTGTATCATGTGGGATCAAATTATTTGCAGATGACGCAAAGATCTACATAACTGTGAATTCCACGGAAGACTGTGCTGATCTGCAAAAGGACCTGCTGGCAATGGAGAATTGGGCCAAGCAGTGGCAGATGAAGTTCCATCCGAATAAATGCCAGGTCATGCGAATAGGGAGACACCACCCAGACTATACATATGCTATGCATGAAAATTCTACTGGCCAGCCACTAAATCTCGAAGAGAGTGAGGTAGAGAAAGATTTAGGAGTATTTGTAGACAATAGGCCAAGTTTCTCCCAGCACATACAACAAACCGTATCCAAAGCTAATAAGATTGTGGGAATGATTCGCAGAACCTTCAAATACTTGGACGAAAAGATGCTGATCACATTGTACAAGAGCCAAGTACGGCCAATACTAGAGTATGGAGTCACTATATGGCACCCAACATTGAAGAAGGATATTAAATCCATTGAAGCTGTTCAGAGAAGGTTAACTAACCTAGTGCCACATCTGAAGGACCTTAGTTATCCAGACAGACTCAGGAGACTCAAGTTACCAAGCCTCACATACAGAAGATTTTGTGGGGACATGATCAACACATGGAAGTTCCTGAATGCTGAGTATAATGTGGATGAGGCCTTGCTATTCAGACGCATACAGGGAAGCAATACCAGAGGTCACTCCAAGAAGCTTTTCTAGCCAAGGTACAACAGCTCACTCAGAGGGGCCTTCTTTTCACAGCGAGTGTTAAACATGTGGAATGAGCTACCGGAAGAAGCGGTGGAAGCAGCTACCATGAATCAATTCAAGAATGCGCTGGACAGGGCCTGGGCCAGAGAAACATTCCTGTACGATTTTGAGGCTGCATACCATTAGAGCTGAGAGCTACGAGCTTTGTATAGGCTACCAGAAGCCTGCATCAAAGAAGAGGATAATAATAATAATAAATAATAAAGAATAATACTTGTCGCTTTCTAGCCAGATGCTCGATATTATTACGATAGGGCAATGACTGGTTAGCTCACTATCAGGACAATGTGACTGAATGGGATATCGGTTCAAGGCACTAGTGGACTGCCCAGGCGCCGACCCGGCGCTGACCCAGCGCCGTCCTGACGCCGCCCTGGCGCCGATCTGGCGCCTACCTGGCGCTGATCTGGCCCCGTCCTGGCGCCGACCATGTATTTGAATCAATGTATCCAGTGGGACGCTGGGAGGTTGGCGTCCTTTTGGTCATAAGGAGGTTGGTGTCAGCTTAAGTTAATAATACAATGGAAGCTCTGCTTAAGTTATTCTACCAATGGAAGCTTAGCTTAAATTATGATACCAATGGAAGCTCCACTTAAGTCATTATGCCAATGAAGCTCAGCTTAAGCTATGATACCGATGGAAGCTCAGCTTAAGTCAGCATGCCAATGGAAGCTCAGCTTAAGTTATGATACCATTGGAAGCTCAGCTTAAGCTACTATGCCAATGGAAGCTCAGCTTAATTTATTATGCCAATGGAAGCTCAGCTTAAGTTATAATGCCAATAGAAGGGCAGCCAGAGTTATTATTCCAATGGAAGTTCAGCTTAAGTTATAATACCAATGGAAGCTCAGCTTAAGTTATTATACAAATGGAAGCTAAGCTTACGTTATCCTTAGTCACCTAGTGGGTGTCAATCTACTAATAGATGCTTTCCCGACACAGTCAGCAATGTGTCCCAGTACAACCGGTGTTTTGCCGCTGCACTGTCGTATAGTGCACGATGATATCTTTAATATATAATAAAGTGTTACTTTGATAGCAATGGCACATATTTCTGAAAGCATTTACAGCGTATCTATGCTCGTAACTTCTCAGTTTTAATGCAGAGAGTATTGCTTACTTTGTTTCCTTATTAACATAATTTATATTTTATGGTCTGTTATATCATTTATATATATACTGTTGTTATGTGTGGGTTGTATAGTGTATTATGCAAATATAAATATGCAGAGGGGTAATGCGATACTGTAATTATTATAGTAAACCAATTGTCATGGTTGTGTTATTTTATGCGACGAACCTGCAATCTCTCCTGGATTTATACTGAATTTGGCTCCATTTATGGTAATTTTTGTAACTAAGCTAGTTTTTCTAATATTCTCACTTCACTTAACTTAAAGACAGGCTGTCAAGCAGAAATAATGTTAATAAGGAAACAATCTAAATAACGCTCTCTGCATTAACGCTTAGAAGATACAAGCTGTAGGTACAGTGTAAATGCTTTTCTGACATGGCTATAAAGGCAAGAATGTATGTGATGAATAAGGATTATGCGAGTATAAAGGTGCGTATGGGATGTTCCCTATAGTATCTATTATTATAGTATCGTTATTAACCACTGCTATGCTGTGTGCTAATCTAATCTATGGGTGGCCCACCCCCTACGACTGGTGGCGCCACCACCGCCCCAACCTCACCAATAGCGCGAATATTGTCAGATATTACCGTGGAATATATTACAGTGCAATGGTAAAACATGGTGTAAAATATTCCGATAATGATGCATTAGTGGGGGAATGCAAATGTTCTATTTGTGAAACAGGTATACATGGCCAGGTACATAGAGGTGGTTATGTAGTTGCTGGTGGTACTTGATTGATAGGTAAATAGACGTTGTGGTGCTAGTAAGATAGTGTGTAAGGGGCACTCAGAGCCCTACCCACTACCCCCTCCCCCCTCTGCTAGTCATGGATCACCACACACTCAGCTCAAGGGAGGTGGTGGCCAGGGGAGCCACACCGCTTGGTGGTGGTGGGCAGATCATTGTAACCATGGGGTCCAACAATGCTTGTTTCTCATTGGTGGAGCTAGAAATGCTTGTTTCTCACTGGTGGAGTTAGAAATGCTTGTTTCTCATTGGGAGAATGGGGTGAGGTGATACACTATACTGGATCCATGTACCATATAAATAATCAACCTGAGGGTTTGAATCTCTCTCTTCTTTCACTCTTTATACTCTTCCTTTCTCTCTTTCACTATAGCCTGCCGACACAACCACATAATCGAGCCGTGGACTTTACAACGGGTTGTACTGGAGCATTTTATATATATATGTATATATATATAAATATAGGTCAAGTGCCCGTCGGCAGGTAATCATGTGATTAAACAGACCGCCAGAACGCAGGGGGGGGGGCCCATTGCACAGTGCACTCTGACTGGATTACCCGTTATTATTGTCGTGGGAGTTATGAAAATGGGAGATATTGTGCCTAGAGCAGGGATCGAACCGACATCTCTTGCATTCCAGGCCAGTGTGCTAACCATTACACCACCTAGGTTCCCTGATGTCACAACCCTATCCAGGCATACCTGTCTATGTGGCTCCTTCCCTGAGCAGGTTTGAGAGCTTACCTCGATTGGGCTATGGTGGTTAAATACCTAATTCGACCCCCAGTTCAATTACCAAGGTCGAATTTTATATAGGATTAATGTGTAAGTTCACAAATATGGTAGTGGCACACTGAGTTTTGGGATGTTTTCATATTTGAATACATCACTAGAAAGCAACAGATTATATCGAATTTCCTGGATATTCCCAGAACATTTAGTTGGGACCTGATTGAGTAAATTAACAGTGAATATTAGGAAATAATTCATTTGTTACAACACATGGCTACAGGCCAGAACTGCCCATGATAGTACTGTGTTGGTATAGCCATTAATCCCAAACAATAGAGGAACCTCCAGCCAACCATGGGGGTATATGCTGATCTGTGACCCACTCATATACTTCCACTTGCCACTTGGGGAGGAGGTCCTGTGAGGACTGTTGTACATCATTTAGATATATTTTTTGCATACCAATATATATATATATGCATAATAAATAATTCACGGTGATTATGCATCTGATGCATAATCACCACAAATATGGCTTGTCTTGCTGGTACAGGAGTCTCGGCGCCGGCAGCCCGGAAACCCTGATAAATGGGATGATCTACATAAACGGGGCGCTCAACTCATTCGCCCATCCCGTCTGGTCATATAATGTATATATACGTATATACATGTATAATTACATATATCGAGTCCAATCAATGACTTAAAGATTTATACTTGGGGCTTAAAGATTTATACTTCTGACTTAAAGATGTATACTTGTCGCTTCCTAGCCTGCACCGTCCTGATATGACCTTAAATGTTGCTAGGACGTAAAACAACAAACACACACACACTCCTAGCCTGGCGCTTGGCATTAATAGAATAGAGCAAGGACTGGTTAGCTCAGTGTCAGGATAATGTGACTGAGTGGGACATCGTGTCACAGTGCTGGCAGCCTGGTTTCCGAGTGGGGCAGCACTATAAAGTTGCCATGAGTGCCCACTGTCACAAGTCGGTACCCCTCCTAATATGACCGTTGATGTTGCCAGGATGTAAACCTCCAACAAACAACAAGAAGTCGGATGTTGTAGGGTGGTGGGTGGTAAAAAGGTCAGTGAAGATCAAATCTGGCCATGCCGGTTTTGGTCTAGGTGGGAAGTGGCCGAGCTACTAAATCTTCGCTTTGACTCAGTCAGGGATCGATCTCAAGACTTCCAGGGATAGGAATGTGGACACTCTTGATTCGCACAAAAGTGAGGGTAAAATAGTTGTATTTAGGCGCCTGACGCCCTGACCCTGACGTCTCGGCCCTGATGTCTTGGCTGCTGGAGGTGTAGTGAGTGAAACGGCAGTGGCATGGCGGCAAGTTCCGGTGGGAGGTGATGGGTCACGCCTTGGACGAGTGAGGCCTGAGGCGAGAGTCTGGAGGGAGAAGGGTAGTACAGTCGGGGTGGTTCCTCCCTACACCGCGAATCAAACACAATACCACGCATGAAGCATCAACGGCTAGGTCAGCGCGAGGTAGACATGACGCACTGTCTGAGACAGGAACTGTTGCACTATGGGTAAGAATGAATTGTGTTGACAGTGCACTGTTCTGTGCAAAACCAAGGCAAAGTTAAACCCAATTATTGGGACTGCATTACCGACACAACTGCTGCTTCGGTTTCGACTTGGGATTAATTCATCAAATAATCACCCCGCTCAAACAGGAAAAGGGGACCTGCTTTACAAAGCACTCGACATATTTTCGCGAAATTACCCACCAAATTAAAATGATTTTGAAATATGTGAGTTTGTTTTCTCATATAGCTTTATTCGTGTTGCTTGGCAATGTTCTTCAGCTAATTATGAAGATTCCTTTATGTGTGTGTTTTTTATTTACATATAAATATAAATAAAAAGATTAAAAGAATATATAAAAAAACAAGATTTGTTTAAATCTTTACAATTAACTGAAGAAAGCTATTTGATCAACATGAATAAAGCTATTTGATCAACCCTGCTCACAAATTGCCAAATAATTTTAATTTGTTGGTTATTTAGGAGAAAATATGCTGTATATATATTTGTATATACAGAGTGTCTCAAAAGTCACTATGTATTTTGAAAAATAATTGGGATTATGACAATTGGTTTAAGACATGAAATATATATTTATTTAGAAAATTATGACTCCACATGGCGACCATCAGTGTCTCTCCAGAGCTTAAATCTTCCAGTTCTGTTGTCATCATACACAGATCCAGTTATAATATGACTGAATGCCCGGCCGCGTTTGGGACACCAGATAATACCATAAACTCTTCCCCTTCATATCACCTGTGATGCTGTTATTCAAATACCGACTATCAACTCATTAGCCATGCAGACAAGTCATACAGATAAACAGTGGAGAAGTTGTGCTTTATTGGCATCAACTCCTGTCCACACAGTATCCCATTACTACTTTAGCCTGTATGAAACCAGTGCCTACAGCCCATGGGACAGGAGTCCTATGGCTGTGTACACCTCAATTTGAATATGTGAATTTGGCTAGCATTAGACAGAGGGTCTGAGGTTCCTGCTCAAGAGTAGGTGTGTCTCACTCAAGAGCCAGGAGTAGAGTCATCTCTTCAGTGTGTCTGAAGCAGAGTCATGAATAATTAATGAATCTCAGAATGAGACTAGTGTGGTCAGAGAGCCAGGGTAGTGCAGGAGACTGGGCAGTCCCACAGTCAGCCAATCAGGCGGCCCCACAGCCGGAGTGGGAGCCACCCCCCCAGTGGAGGTGGCTGTCACTCAACTCAGCTGCAGGTGGTGCCCTGAGTGCATATGCAAATGAGGCTGAAGGTGAGCCCAGTCATGGTCATGGGTGAACAGGTAGTTGTATACAGTTACAGATATATATATATATATATCCAAAATGTCCTTTCTCTCCAATTGCATTCTTTATGAATACATAGAGAAACATTTCAATAATACTGTACTGTCTCTTTTATAGGAACATCTCTTCAGTAATCTCAGGCATCATATATAACATATAAGAGATGGCTACGCCCTCGTAGGAGAAAAGAGACAAAGCGAGGAGTGGTGGAAGCCTCCAATTTATTGACCGAGGCTCTGGCCGAGCAATATACCGCCCTACCTACTACAAAGCTTGAAATCTAGGCTCATGTGACGCCAACTCTATGTACCGGCGCGTGAACTGAGTGGTGTTGCACAAAAAGAGGTCCCGGAACGCAATAAATCGGCTGAACCGGTGTATGAATAAATAAATAATAAATAATAAATAGCATGCATATTAAAAGAGAAATAAATATCACAAGATGATCCGCCCCTTTATATTCATATAATACGTTATATCTCACATATTTCACATCACTTATTATCATGTACAATGGGAGTGGGATACTATCACTTTTAGTTTACATAACCTTGTCCCCACTCCGTCGCCCAAGAATAATAATGCTCCCTGCCAATATATAATTCTTAACCGAAAATCCGTATATTTTTACACAGTGTTCTGAAATTGTGTTAACAATTCATAAATAGCCTCGTCCGTTGGACCTTTCTTATGGAACTACCTCTCAAAATGATCTCTAAGTTTCTCGCATTTTAAGCTTTTTATCTTGCATGTTACCACAAACACTCGTTCTTTCACGGTCGTCATCAGTGATATGGGCCTGAAATGGATAATTTAACAATTACACAAAATTCAACATAAACCAATTAATATTTAGTAAATAAACAAAATTTCACTCACTAAAGATTCCTATCTTTACGACAGCATTGCATTTGATATTTTTTAAATTTTAATTATATTTAAACATCCAATGTGACCGAGATAGATAGTGGCTTTTGAGACACACCTGTATATTATTAAACAAATAAAAACCTCAACATCCAAAAGATCAAAGGTCACAATGAGAACTGCTCCTGCTCGAGCAGGTGTCCTTTGCGGCAGTGCGTGTAATCATTGCTCGAGCCAGGCAGTTGATTAACTGGGCGCTCCAAGGACATGCGAAGGCACTGAATGAAGTGAACTTACCTCTGAGTCAGAGAGTGGAGAGAAGAGAAGTTGATTGGTTGAGAGAGTTTTACATCCTGGCAACATCTAGGGTCATATCAGGATTGGTACCGACTTGGGTCAGTGCGCACTCATGGCGACTTTATAGTGCTTCCCCACTGGGAGACCAGACTGCCATTACCATGACCTGATATCCCACTCAGTCACATTATCCAGATACTGAGCCAACCGGTCCTTGCCCTATCCTAATAATGCAGAGTGCCTTGCTAGGAAGCGACAACTATCAATTTTTAAGTCATTGGTTTGACTCGAGCAGGGTTCGAACCCGTAGGTTCGAAGCCCACGATCTACCAAAAGAGGAGACGGACACTCAACTCATTCGGCCACCCCGTCTGGTTGGAGAAAAGAGAGTGGAGAGAGGAGAGACAGAGAGAGACCTAAGTAAACAACACAGAAACCAGTTACTGGTACTAGCGGCTCTGGCTACTGGTTAGTTGTGCGAAGCAGACCATGCGCATGTGCGGGAAATCTGTATTGTAAACAAACACTCCATGTGTCTACAGACACCCCCATGTTGTGTATCAGCGCTGCCTGTTGACTAACTTGTAATTGTAGTTAATTGTAATTACATAATCGTTATCATCATCACATCATCAATCCCTTAACCACAAGGCTCATTGAAGCACCACCCGTGACCTTACAACCAGTTTTCTCCATTTTTCCATTTTCTCCATTTCCCTCTGGAACTTGCCGAACTCCAGCAGGCCTGTCCATTCCATGATATTATCGTTCCACCTCTTCCTTTGTCCGCCTCATCTTCTTCGTCCCCCTTTCACTGTGCCTCCTTACAAGATGGTTTTGGCCAGATCCGATGAACATGAAATATGGCCATACCACTGCAGTTTGCGTCTCTTTATGATCATCGGGAGATCTTTGTGTGGTCCAATTGTCCTTTTGTTATAAGGTAGTTGTAATTACTGTTGCAGCTTGATCGGACGGCGATCCAATGGGCGGCAGCCAATGGCAATATGGAGATAGTGAACCTGCTACTCCGGGCCACAGCCGATGTGGAGGGACAGGACAAGGTAGGTCTTCGAACATATTATCTGCCAATCAGACGTGGTGGCCCAATAGGTAAGAGCGTAGCTTCCCGTGTGGAAGGTCAGGAGTTAGAAGGCTAGTTGAGTCAAACCAATGACTTACACAAATTATACTTGTCGCTACCGAGCCTGGCGCTCGGCATTAATAGTATAGGGCAAGGACTGGTTAGCTCATTGTCATGATAACTGAGTGGGAAATCGGGTCATGGTGCCAGGGCCTGGTCTGCTAGTGGGGCAGCACTATAAATTCACCATACGTGTGCACTGTCACAAGTCAGTACACTTCCTGATATCACCTTGGATGTTGGCAGGATGTAAACCCCCTACAAATCAAACTTACATCAGTGTTCGATATAGCGTAAAGTTGCGTAGTCCGATGTCAGCATCACATATTTTACACCAAAGAACTTGCCTCGATTTGATCCTACATATCCAACTTAGATACTGGCTGGTTGGTTATTGGAGTTTTACATCCTGGCAACATCTAAGATCCTATCAGGATAGGTACCAACTTGTGACAGTGCGCACTCATGGCGACTTTATAGTGCTGCCCCACTGGGAGACCAGGCCGCCAGCACCATGACCCGATATTCCCTCAGTCACATTATCCTGACACTGAGCTAACCAGTCTTTGCTGTAACCTAATAATGCGAAGCGCCTGGTTAGGAAGCGATAAGTATAAATTTTTAAGTCATCGTTTTGAGTTGACTGGGGTTGTGGGTTCGAATCTCACGATTGACCAAAACGGGAAACGGACGCTCAACTCATTTGGCCATCCCGTCTGATCACACCATTAGTTCTTGTCTCTGCCATCAGAGGGCAGGTTGGTGATAGAAAGTCGGAATGCAATTCTGTTTACAGGCAGCTGGTGCTGTGATCTTATAGCGTGGGAATGTGGTGTTGGCAGCGTGCCAATCGCATCCTGCGCCACACATTGATATTTACTCAGCCAGTCCTTTGTAGTGTCTCGGATGGCCGCTGGGGCAGACTAGCGCGGTGGCCGAATGGGTAAGAACGCAAGATTCCCATGTGGATGGTCGCGCCTTCCAATCCCAGCCAAGCCAAACCAATGACGCACAAAATTTATACTTGTCGCTACCTTGCCTGGTGCGCAGCATTAATAGGATAGAGCAAGGACCGGTTAGCTCATTGTCAGGTTAATGTGGCTGAGTGGGATATCGAGTCATGGTGCTGATGGCCTGGTCTCCCAGTGGGGCAGCACTAAAATGTCGCCAAGAATGTGCACTGTCACAAGTTGGTACCTGTCCTGATATGACCTTATTGTAGCTGGGATGTAAAACAACAAAGACTACTGGTGCATCTTCTCCACCCATTTTACAATATGGGAGGGTGGTGTATTTATGTCAGTATAGAAAAGGCCATGGTCTACTGACTATATTGGCAGTAGTTTGTTTTTCTGTGAATTTAGTCTATGGTTTAAATAGAATATCTTAATTAAACTTGCAAAATGTGTGCATCATTGAACTATGCATTCTATATTCTAGCCTAAATCATTCAGATATCGGCTCATCATGAGCAGGGAACCAGACGGGATGGCCGAATGAGTTCCAGCGTCCGTCTCCTGTGTTGGTAGACCATGGTATCGTGGGTTCGAACCCTGGTCGAGTCAAACCAATGACCTTAAACATTGATACTGGTCGCTTCCTAGCCTGTCACTCTAGGCATTACTAGGATAGGGCAAGGACTGGTTGGCTCAGTGTCAGGATAATGTGACTGAGTGGGATATCAGGTCATGGTGTTGGTGGCCTGGTCTCCCAGTGGGGCAGCACTATGAAGTCGCCATTACTGCGCACTGTTACAAGTTGGTAACCGTCCTGATATGGCCTTAGATGCTGCTAGGACGTAAAACAACAACAAACAAACAAAAATCATGAGCAAGGGATCTGATGTTAATTTTAAATTATAGCTCTCCACCCTCCTCCAACCCCAACCCCACCCCCAACCCCACATGCCCCCAGATGGAACAAGCAGGTTGGGTTGGGAGTGTGGGGGGTATAGTTCAAATTGGTTGTTGGAGTTATACGTCCTCGCAACGTCTAAGAGCTCATATCAAGACGGGATAGTTAAAGTTACGTAATTCGATGCTTTAGAGTTTCTCCTATATTATTTAGATGAATCATTTTAGGTTGATCTTTTTTTATCTACTTTATGTTAGTTGTACATCAGCTTTCTTTTGAAGAGTTAACTGTTGTGACATTCCCTAACACTATGTCACGCTCTGTTGCACACTGCATGACCCGCTGCTGCACATTGTGACATTATTAACACGGTCACGCCCTGTTGCACACCATGTGAACCCTGCTACACTTTGTGACATTTCCTGACACCATATCACACTCTGTTGCACACCACATGAGACCCCGCTACACTTAGTGACATTCCATAACACTGTGTCACACTCTGTTGCACACCACATGACCCCCCACTACACTTTCTGACATTCCCTAGCACTGTGTCACGCTCTGTTGCACACTGCATGACCCCCTAGATAAAAGATTCACCCCATACTTACAGTATAGGGGTGAAAACCAGCCCATTAGAAAAGCTGGCAAAGAATATCGACATACTGGGTTAATTAACTGAGCTGGTAAATTCTTAATTTAAGAAGCACAATATATTCTTTATGTACGTCTTCATATTTACCCGCTATTTTTTAGTTCGAAAATATAATAAGACATATACTTTAATGCAATTTAAAAGTGAAATCGACGGCGTTCTCTGGCCGCCATCTTGTCTTTTTGCATTCTCTCCCATTTCACCAACTCTGTGTTGATATAAGTAACCATTTGACACTGGTGCCAGGCATTCTACTTCTTGTTCCATACTAAAGCTATTTTCACCCGTATTTAGACTACGTTGTCGTTCACCCGTGTACTGGAAGTATGGGTTGAATCTTTTATCTACATGAACCCCTGTTACACTTTGTGTATATTTGCTAACAATATGTCACGCTCTGTTTCCCACTGCATGACTCACTTCTCCACTTTGTAACATTCCATAACACTATGTCACGCTCTGTTGCACACTGCGTGAACATCCCTTAACAGTAACACTACGCCTCACCTGGTCTCTCTCTAACACTATGTCATGCTCTGTTGCACACTGCGTGAACATCCCCTAACACTACGCGTCACCTGGTGTGACCCTAATTCTACAATTCGCTGCCTCCTTCTCTCCGCAGTACGGCATGAAGGCCATCCTGTGGGCTGCCTGGTTCGGGCACCTGGACACAGTCAGGGTTCTAGTCAACGGAGGGGCGGACACGCTGTGTAACAATAAGGTCAGTCACACATCCGCACCACCTGGTGCTTCCTAACCTTCCGTTGTTGTATTTTTAGATTTAAAAGTTGTTATGTGGCTTATATACACTATTTCAGTGCTGAGGCATTTGTGTTCCAGCCGTAGGCTGAGAGGACTCTGGTCTCATTATACAAGTCTCTGGTGAAATTATTACTGGAGTCTTTGTCAATGATGTCACAATGGGTTTGTTTGACCTCAGAATAAACAGCAACTCCAGAAGTCAGCGGTATAAGATCTTCAAGGAGAGGCCCAGACTTGAGGTCAGGAAGCACTCATTTTTCTTTCGAGTGACAGATCCATGGTGCCGTCTTCCATACCAAGTGGTTGAAACACCAAAGGTGGCAATTATATGACTTCAGGGCTCCATCAACCTCCATATATGTGCATAAATATAGTTCTTTTTACCGTAACGAGCTGGCATTAGAGGCCAAATAGGGCCTAGATTAGCCAGACGAGGATCTGTAAGTTAATCTGTAAGTGAATAGGTGTTACATTGCAGCTGGGTTTGCTTGCGGGTATGAGCTAGGCGGGAGTAGTGAAAATAAGGCTGGACTGGTTAGCCGAATTGGTAAGAACAATATATTTGACGAAGAACATGGCTATCTAGATTTACAAATCAATGATATTACCATATTTTGACTATGGGGATGTAATTTACATGGGTGGGAACAAACCAGCACTAATGAAATTACAAAGACAACAATAGCGCTTTGAAACTATGCCTGGAACTATAAAACAGACATCCTACAATCGACCTGCACAAACAGGCTAATATTTGCATACGCAAAACTAAAAGAGAAACACCTCAGAATAATAGCTTTTGACTATGTAGATAAATATAAAACAACAAGCAGAATAATCATTAGAGTTGCTGAGGCACCTGTGCTAAAAGCAGAAAGATCCAACTGTGGGTGCTTTGACAGAAGTGTATTAGCGATGAGCATAGAAGCTTGGAATAGCCAAAGTAGTGCTCTAAGAAACACCAAAGCATTAAAAGAATACAAAAAGAAAATTAAGAAAGGCTTGAAGTGAGATATAGATAACAAAGAAGTATGTACTATGTAATAGAACAGGGATAAACAGTAAGTAAGCCATAAAATATCACAAACCAATAGGAGGCACCATTCTAAACAAACTATTCACAAAAAATATAATCAAAAACAAAACAAAATGGGAAGCGCCCCGATTGTACACCACAAACAAGTTAACATAAATTATTGATGAAGGAGATCAATCTGTATGGATTATGACCACTACTGCCTAGCGGTGAAAACAATGCATGCACTTAACCGCTGTGAGCAGAATAAACAAACGTTCACTAAAAAAAGACTTTTAAGAACGGTGCGACTGGTTGGAACACGGCAGCCTTAATAATATTGCCATAATAAATTATGTCTCATTATCAAAGTTGTATACTTCGATGCTTTTGAGTTTCCACCATAGTTTGCAGATAAATATATTTGATTGGTCATTATAATCTACCATACTTTAGCAAATACCTTATATTACTAAAGCCGTGTTTACACGGGCAATTGTAAAGCGAATTAGACAAAGCGATTTATATGAAGCGAAGTAGTGGCGCGTTTACACACGGAGCGGTTTAAGGCGGAAATCGATATCTGCACATGAGCAAGTCCAGACTAACCAGCGCCAGTTTCGGTTAGTCGACGTCGCCACGAGAGTGTGTGTTCGACCTAGATATGTATGGACTGAATCATATTGTTTTGGAACGATCAAAACTTCTGCTGGGTAGTGAAAACCTAAAAATAAATGATGAAAAGAATATCTGCGTGCAGCTAGCGGTTTCATAGACTAAATTCTATAATATGCGCTTTTGTTTGACCAGAAAAATCAACAAACTCAGGTCTCGACTGTGCATGCATGTGACATGCTTAAGCTAGTTCGCTTTATATAAACTACCTCGCGAGGCGGTTTACATAAATTGAATAATATGAATCGAATCAGCCCTAATCCGCCTCAGAGTCGCGTTTACACGGTGAATGTAAACCGAACTAGACAAGGCGATTTATATGACGCGGCTTAACTCGCCCGTGTAAACACGGCCTTAAGACGGCTCACTCAGCCTGTACTGTGTAATCAAAATTATCAAACCCACCACTTGGTGTGCTGGCTGTTCTCTTGCTTACACAGGTGCTATATTATATGTATAAATGTATATATGAATGTGAAAGATGTGTATTGATGGCGATGCTGATGATGATGCTGATGATAATGCGTATTTGTTCATAGAAATTTCATATTGATGTGTATTCATACTTACCTATCTCATGTATAATATAATTGTATGTGTTTACATGTGAAACACCAACCAGCAGCCGGGCTGATCAAACCCACCACAAGGTGGCACTGCGAAATTTACATTACCATGGGAGCGATAAGGAGTGAGCCGTCTTAGTGTTACTTTAGGTTGCAGTAACTTTGACCATAAATGGCTAACTTTGGAGATATTTGAAGTGAAGACGTACTAAATTAATGTCGGTATACACACCAAAATACTGGGCACATTGAGCTTAAACAGAACCTTGTATGCCCTACTATGCAGCGCCAAATGTTTAATGCATTCACCAGGATCTAAGTTGGATATCTGGAATCAAATCTAGCTAGATACTTTGGTTTCAAATAATTGCTGCATTGATGCAGGTTTAAACCAAATAAAAGATTTGTATAAATAACTCTCACCACTTATGGCTAGACAGCCACTAGTTTGGCACGGAGTAAATTGTCCTGATGAATCTTCTTTAACAATATTTTAATAATTGCAATTACAGGTAGTGTTCCTGCAGAGATTGCAATACGATGGCGCCACCTGTGCCATTGTTTGGAACTAGAAGAGATAGATACACTGGGAATCAGCGATGCATCTTTTATCAGGAGCCACAATACAGTTGGACGTATAGCTGGCGTGACTGTGATTCATGCTATATTGCATGTATACAGGTGATATGTGGCCATTTTGAAGGCATGCGGCCGTGACTTAATTCATGCTATATTACACATATATATAGACCAGGTGATATGTGGCCATTTTAAAGACATGTGGTCATGACTGTAATTCATGCTATATTGCATATATATAGACCTGGTGATATGTGGCCATTTTGAAGGCACACAGCTGTGACTGTGATTCATGCTATATTTCACATATATAGACCGGGTGATATGTGGCCATTTTAAAGGCATGTCGCCATGACTGTAACTCATGCCATATTGCATATATATAGACCGGGTGATATGTGGCCATTTTAAAAGCACACTGCTGTGACTGCGATTCATACTATATTGCACGTATATAGACCCGGTGATATGTGGCTATTTCAAAGGCACGCTGCCGTGACTATGATTCGTGCTATATTGCCCATATATAGACCGGGTGATACGTGGCCATTTTAAAAGCACACTGCTGTGACTGCGATTCATGCTATATTGCACGTATATAGACCCAGTGATATGTGGCCATTGTACAGGCACACTGCCGTGACTATGATTCATGCTATATTGCACGTATATAGACCCAGTGATATGTGGCTATTTCAAAGGCACGCTGCCGTGACTATGATTCGTGCTATATTGCCCATATATAGACCGGGTGATACGTGGCCATTTTAAAAGCACACTGCTGTGACTGTGATTCATGCTATATTGCACGTATATAGACCCAGTGATATGTGGCCATTGTACAGGCACGCTGCCGTGACTATGATTCATGCTATATTCCAAGTATATAGACCCAGTGATATGTGGCCATTTTACAGGCACGCTGCCGTGACTATGATTCATGCTATATTCCACGTATATAGACCCAGTGATATGTGGCCATTTTACAGGCACGCTGCCGTGACTATGATTCATGCTATATTGCACGTATATAGACTGAGTGGTATGTGGCCATTTTAAAAGCATGCAGATGGGAATCAGTGATTAGCCTTTAGATAGTGCCACATCGGAACCTGGATTAATGCCCATGGTACCAGGCATTATGCCCAGCTACAATGCCGCCAATGCATCACCGCCATTTTCACACCCTCCCCCTTGACCAGACGGGATGGCTGAATGAGTTAGAGCATCCGTCTCCCGTGTTGGTAGACCACGGGATCGTGGGTTCGAACCCTGGTTAAGCCAAACCAATGACTTAAAAATTGATACTTGTCGCTTCCTAGCCAGGCGCTCAGCATTATTAGGATAGGGCAAGGACTGGTTGGCTCAGTGTCAGGATAATGTGACTGAGTGGGATATCAGGTCATGGTGCTGGCAGCCTGGTCTCCCAGTGGGGCAGCACTATAAAATCGCCATGAGTGTGCAGTGTCACAAGTCGGTACCTGTCTTGATATGACCTTAGATGTTGCTAGGACGTAAAACAACAACCAAACACACCCCTTCCCCCTCCCACACACACACACCGGACGCGGTGGCCGAATCGGTAGAGTGCAGGCTTCCCGTGCCGAAGGTCGAGAGTTCGAATCCCAGCCGAGTAAAAGTAATGACTTATCAAATTGATACTTGTTGATACCTAGCCTGGCGCACGGCATTAAATGATTACTAGGATAGGACAAGGACCAGTTAGTGCAGCATCAGGATAATGTGACTGAGTGGGATATTGGGTCACGGTGCCAGTAGCCTGATCTCCCTGTGGGGCAGCACTATAAATTTGCCATGAGTGTGTACTGTCACAACTTGGAGCCTGTCTTGATATGAGCCTAGTTATTGCTTGTATGTAAAAGAACAACATACAAACTATTGATCCTCCACACACACGCACATACACACCGACACTCCCCACCCACCCATCTACCCACACACCCACCCATCCACCCACCCAGCCATCCACACACCCACCACCACCCACCCATCACCCCCAACATCCCGTCTATCACCACATCAACGCCGACCAATCGTGAACGATAAAGTCAACACAGGACACTATTACCAAGGGAACTCCTCCTTCCACCTCCCCCCACCACACACACTCCCACACACTCACACACACACACATCCACACTCCCATCGCGGTGCATACTGATAACAACAAACGAAATGAGCCGAGAACGTAATGTGTGCCTGGAATAGCGCAAATACCATCTGCCACAAGTCAAACAATTCATTAAGGATAACATTCATCTGACTCGACACAGTGTACACAAGTAGAGACATACCATGTTTATAGGTATGTATATATATATATGTATGTATATATATACATATATACATATATATATATATATATACACATGTATATACATAGTATGTACATCTATAGGGCTACATAGATGTATATGTCCATATATATATATATATATACATGTATATATATCCATATGTATGGATACATAGATATATAGTATTATTATATGGGTCATTCTCTGAAACTGGGCACCACATATTTGGTTTCCACGTTAGGATGGTGATAATTGTTATTTTTGGTAGCATTTTTGTTTGTTTGTTTAACGACCCCCCAGCACAAAAAGTAGACATCAGCTATTGGGGGCTGATTATTTATTTTGTTGGTAGCAAGTGAAATATATGTGTTGTATGTCCGTTTGAGGTATACACTCATCATCATCATCATGCTGTTGGTCGCGATGTGACAAAGACTGCTTTCAGTTTCATTACTTGACTGCACTGTACATTTCATGAAAGCTGCCTGCAGAAGTGTTGAAGTGCTGCTGGCTTTTGCAAGTTACCAGCGGCATTCTCGGGGAGCAAATAGAGGTTTCACACCGGCAAGAACATGTCAAATAGGCGCAAAACTATTTGTCCCTGCAGTGGCTGGTCGGGAGTTCCATACATCAACCGCCCTTAATGATGCCACAGTGACATGGTTTTCTGTTTAGGGTTTGCTCGCTTAGCCTTCAGTTCTGTCAAGAACCTGTACCACAAGGCAGTGGTTTACAACTCTGCAGGGCAGGGGCGTCAAACTCCCTGAGGTATTGCAATACCTGCAATACCTGCATACACTACTCAGTGACTAATGCATATATGTATGGTGTATAAATTATGTGCATATTAATGACGACCTTTCAGTTTGCATGACTCTCTCATCAGATGGCACACCATGCCAGTCTCTGTATGCTTTGGTGTGTGGTGAGTGTATGGTGAGGTGGGTGTGGTTGGGGTGTAGGTGTGTATGGTGGGTGTGTGGTGGGGGCGTATGTTTGTGTGGTGGAGGTGTGGTGAGGATTTTGGTGTGTGTGGTGGGTGTGGATTTAGGGGTGTAGGGGTGTGTGGTGAGTGGGTATGGTTTGGTGGGCGTGGTTGGGTGTAGGTGGTGTATGTTTGTGTTGTGGAGATGTAGGGGTGTGGTGAGGATTTTGGTGTATCTGGTGGTGGTATATGGGGATGTAGAGGTGTGTGGTAGGGGTGTGTGCCCCCTACACCCCACAACACACACCTATACTCCCAGTACCCCATACACCTACACCCCTACCACACCTACACCACACACACCTACACCCTCACCTCACACATGCCTACACCCTCACCACACACCTACACCCTTACCACACACACCTACACCCTCACCACAGACACCTACACCCTCACCACACACACCTCAACCACACACACATACACCCCCACCACACACCACCCCCACACACCTACACCCCCACCCCACACACCTACACCCCCACCCCACCACACACCTACACCCCCACCACATAACTACCACACACCTACTACACACCTAAACCCCCACCACACACCTAACCCCCCACCATACAGCTAACCCCCCACCACACACCTACACCCCCACCACACACCAGCACCACCACCACACACCTACACCACCAGCACACACACCTACACCCTTCTCTCGAACCATGATGGCCGAGTCGGACCGGGAACGGGTGCGGCCACCAACTGTATAGCGAGAAAAATGGCTCATAAAAGATCACCATTATGTATGTGTGAATGTGTATTTGTGTGCCTACCCATTTCTGGCAAGGACTTACTTAGTGAGCAATGTATACTTAAGGTACATATGTGCACATTGTGTACATGTAATGTATATGTATGGTGTATATGTGTCTAGTATGTGTGAATGTGCATGCGTGTGTATGCCCATTTCTTGGATACACTACTCACTGACTAATGTATATTTATGGTACATATGTGTACATTGTGTACATGTAATGTATATGTATGGTGTATATGTGTCTAGTATGTGTGAATGTGCATGCGTGTGTATGCCCATTTCTTGGATACACTACTCACTGACTAATGTATATTTATGGTACATATGTGCACATTGTGTACATGTAATGTATATGTATGGTGTATATGTGTCTAGTATGTGTGAATGTGCATATGTGTGTATGCCCATTTCTTGGATACACTACTCACTGACTAATGTATATTTATGGTACATATGTGCACATTGTGTACATGTAATGTATATGTATGGTGTATATGTGTCTAGTATGTGTGAATGTGCATACGTGTGTATGCCCATTTCTGGATACACTACTCACTGACTAATGTATATTGATGGTACATATGTGCACATTGTGTACATCTAATGTATATGTATGGTGTATATGTGTCTAGTATGTGTGAATGTGCATATGTGTGTATGCCCATTTCTTGGATACACTACTCACTGACTAATGTATATTTATGGTACATATGTGCACATTGTGTACATGTAATGTATATGTATGGTACATATGTGCATAGTATGTGTGAATGTGCATGCGTGTGTATGCCCATTTCTTGGATACACTACTCACTGACTAATGTATATTTATGGTACATATGTGCACATTGTGTACATGTAATGTATATGTATGGTGTATATGTGTCTAGTATGTGTGAATGTGCATGCGTGTGTATGCCCATTTCTTGGATACACTACTCACTGACTAATGTATATTTATGGTACATATGTGCACATTGTGTACATGTAATGTATATGTATGGTACATATGTGCATAGTATGTGTGAATGTGCATGCGTGTGTATGCCCATTTCTTGGATACACTACTCACTGACTAATGTATATTTATGGTACATATGTGCACATTGTGTACATGTAATGTATATGTATGGTGTATATGTGTCTAGTATGTGTGAATGTGCATGCGTGTGTATGCCCATTTCTTGGATACACTACTCACTGACTAATGTATATTTATGGTACATATGTGCACATTGTGTACATGTAATGTATATGTATGGTGTTATATGTGTCTAGTATGTGTGAATGTGCATGCGTGTGTATGCCCATTTCTTGGATACACTACTCACTGACTAATGTATATTTATGGTACATATGTGTACATTGTGTACATGTAATGTATATGTATGGTGTATATGTGTCTAGTATGTGTGAATGTGCATGCGTGTGTATGCCCATTTCTTGGATACACTACTCACTGACTAATGTATATTTATGGTACATATGTGCACATTGTGTACATGTAATGTATATGTATGGTGTATATGTGTCTAGTATGTGTGAATGTGCATATGTGTGTATGCCCATTTCTTGGATACACTACTCACTGACTAATGTATATTTATGGTACATATGTGCACATTGTGTACATGTAATGTATATGTATGGTGTATATGTGTCTAGTATGTGTGAATGTGCATACGTGTGTATGCCCATTTCTTGGATACACTACTCACTGACTAATGTATATTGATGGTACATATGTGCACATTGTGTACATCTAATGTATATGTATGGTGTATATGTGTCTAGTATGTGTGAATGTGCATATGTGTGTATGCCCATTTCTTGGATACACTACTCACTGACTAATGTATATTTATGGTACATATGTGCACATTGTGTACATGTAATGTATATGTATGGTACATATGTGCATAGTATGTGTGAATGTGCATGCGTGTGTATGCCCATTTCTTGGATACACTACTCACTGACTAATGTATATTTATGGTACATATGTGCACATTGTGTACATGTAATGTATATGTATGGTGTATATGTGTCTAGTATGTGTGAATGTGCATGCGTGTGTATGCCCATTTCTTGGATACACTACTCACTGACTAATGTATATTTATGGTACATATGTGCACATTGTGTACATGTAATGTATATGTATGGTACATATGTGCATAGTATGTGTGAATGTGCATGCGTGTGTATGCCCATTTCTTGGATACACTACTCACTGACTAATGTATAATTTATGGTACATATGTGCACATTGTGTACATGTAATGTATATGTATGGTGTATATGTGTCTAGTATGTGTGAATGTGCATGCGTGTGTATGCCCATTTCTTGGATACACTACTCACTGACTAATGTATATTTATGGTACATATGTGCACATTGTGTACATGTAATGTATATGTATGGTGTATATGTGTCTAGTATGTGTGAATGTGCATGCGTGTGTATGCCCATTTCTTGGATACACTACTCACTGACTAATGTATATTTATGGTACATATGTGCACATTGTGTACATGTAATGTATATGTATGGTGTATATGTGTCTAGTATGTGTGAATGTGCATGCGTGTGTATGCCCATTTCTTGGATACACTACTCACTGACTAATGTATATTTATGGTACATATGTGCACATTATGTACATGTAATGTATATGTATGGTATATATGTGCATAGTATGTATGCATGAATGTGTATACACGTGCATACCCATTTCTGGTCTACAATACTCAGTGAGTAATGTAAGTGTACTGTGTATATGTGCATATTGTGTATGAATGTGTATACGTGTGTGCACCCATTTTTGATATACTCTATTCAGTGACAAATGTATTTTTATGGTTACATATGCGTATGTTATGTATGCATGAATGTGTATACGTGTGTACACCCATTTTCGGTATACATTACTCACTGAGTAATATATATGGTACAAATGCGCATATTAATAATTCTGTACATAGGAATGTGCATAAATGTGCACATCCATTTCCGGCATACATTACTCAGTGAGTAATGTGTATGTATGGTGTATATGTGTATTCATTTGTATGCCCAGTGAGTAATGTGTATGTATGATGTATATGTATGTGAATGTGTATTCATGTGTATGCCCAGTGAGTAATGCGTGTATGGCATATATGTGTATGCATGTGTATGCCCAGTGAGTAATGTGTATGTATGGTGTATATGTATGTGAATGTGCATACATGTGTATGCCCAGTGAGTAATGTGTATGTATGGTGTATATGTGTATTCATGTGTATGCCCAGTGAGTAATGTGTATGTATGGTGTATATGTGTGTGAATGTGTATTCATGTGTATGCCCGGTGAGTAATGTGTATGTATGATGTATATGTATGTGAATGTGTATATATGTGTATGCCCAGTGAGTAATGTGTGTATGGCATATATGTGTATTCATGTGTATGCCCAGTGAGTAATGTGTATGTATGGCGTATATGTATGTGTATGTATGGCGTGCCGACACCGTCGTGGCACCGGTGGTACCAGTGGTTACGGTCGTCCTCCTGTCATCCATCATGGCCGCCGTTGAGCATCCCGAATTTCCTGCATAATTGGCAATGTGTCCCTCACGTTCTCGCTTAATCCATGTCTCATCGGTCTTTTCAGCTCAGCTACTCTCTCTTCTTGAGTCATATCAGCAATTTCCTTTAAGACTGATGTTTCTTGGTCTTCCAAACTGACTGACGCCGTTTTGCCTGTTACCTCCGGTGAACTATCTCGGGAGTCCGTTTTCGACATTTCTGCTGTTTCTATGGCTGCAGTTCCTCTTGTCACTCGCACAGGGGAAACTTTTTTCCCTTTCTTCTTCCTTTTTTTTCCCTACAACTCTTCTCTACATTGTGCCACGAGCAGCACGAGTCGCAATACGGCATGTCCTGTGTAGCTGTTATGGCAGTCAGCACGCAGCGTATACACGACTGTGCCAAGGAAAATTATAATCAAAGTGAGGCAGTTTTGGTTATTTTCCGCACCATGCAGGTGGCGCCCCCATACATCCGATATCGATAGCACAATAATACAATATAATAATTGAACCTTGGATTAAGCTTTATTTATATTATTATATATATGTATGTATATACTCTCCATATCGACAGATTACTTCTCTTACTCTTTATCTGCCATCGAGCTGTTCGATGCATGTACCGCTGAGAAGACGTTTTAGGGCACGCCTTCATTCAACTTCCGGTTCCCGGTTTCCGGTTTCCGGTGTGGCTTTGAGAAGCAACGACAAGGTCTACATCCGGTGTATAGATGACGACGAGGCGGTGCATTTCCACTAAAGTGTGCGATGTCTGTTTTAATCAGCCGTCCACTCTCCCCCTCCCCCTCACCCCCTCACATCCTTCCCCCTCCCCCCTCCCCCTTTCCCTCTACCCTCCCTCTCCACCCTCCACCCTTCCCCCTCACCCTCCCCTCACCCTCACCCTCAGCCCCTTCCCCCTACCTCCCCACCACTCTCCCCCTCCCCCTTCCCTCTCCCCCTCACTCTCACCCCTTTCCCTCCACCCTTCCCCCTTCCCTCCCCCCTCACCCGCTTCCCCCTCCCCTCCCCCTCCCTCTCACCCCTTCCCTCTACCCTCCCCCTACACCCTCCCCCTCACCCGTTCCCCGTCCCCCTATCCCCTTCTCCCCCCCCCCCTCCCCATTCCCCTCCCCCTCCCCCTTCATCAGGGATTTTCAGATGGTACACAGACTGTTTCCCCGATGAAATATAACTCTATTAGAATAAAACGCGATGGAATAAAGTGCTATAAAACATATTTTTCATATTTTTCATTTCTTTTAAATATATTTGTAATCTTAGGTGGGACGCAGATGCGTACATGCGTATATGGATTGATTGGTTGTTGAGTCCTAGCAACCTTTACGCCCTAGCAACATCTAAGGTGATTTCAGGACAGGCACCGACTTGGGACAGTGCGCACTCATGTTGACTTGATAGTGCTGCCCCACTGGAAGACCAAGCCACCAGCGCCATGACCTGATAAGGGATATCCCACTCAGTCACATTATCCTGACACTGAGCCAACCAGTCCTTGCCTTATCTTAATAATGCCGAGCACCTGGCTAGAAAGCGACAGGTATCAATTTTTAAGTCATCGGTTTGAGTTGACCAGGGTTCGAACCTGTGGGTTTGAAACCCACGATCTACCAAAGCGGGAGTCGAACGCTCAACTCATTCGACCATCCCCTCTGGTCATGCGTATGTTTAAGCTGGGCCCCTGGCGGTAAGTTTACACATCTCCAGTTAACAAGAGAGAAGCAGGGCATGGCGGGAAAGGTGTGGGGACTTCTGGCCAATCAGGTGGGCCGAGAAATGGACTATCCTGTCTACCTGAAGGCGAGTCCATGGCGTTGTGTCAAAGGGGGGTGGAGGGTATGCTGTCAGTCCTACCGAATCGACAACAATTTAAACATTGCTATCAATTTGTTTGGATTGTGTTTTGTGGTAAATATGTATTCATCCGAGTGTTGTAATTTGTCACTGGATGCAGCGTGCATGTCGCTTGTGCGGAAGGTCGGGAGTTTGAATCCCATTCGAGTCAAACCAATGACTTAACAAAAGTTGGTTCTTGTCGCTATCTAGCCTGGCGTTCGTCATTACTAGGATAGGGCAAGGACTGGTAAGCCTAAAATCAGGATAATTTGATTGAATGGGAAATTGGGTCATAGCCTGCAGCTTGGTCTCCGAGTTGGGGCAGTACTCATAAAGTCGCCATGAGCGCGCACTGTCACAAGTCGGACCCATCCTGATGTGACCTTAGAGTTAGATGTTGCCAGGACGTAAAACTCCAACACCCAACCAACCAAATTGTCCTCGGTTCCATGTTCAGGATGGGCTGGCTTACAGAGGTCAAGGACGGGGCCGGACTGCCCCAGCACACAGACACCACGTGATCACCCGGCAGTAACTTGGCGCCTCAGGCTCGGGTTGGTGCGCTGCTGTATTGTCCGCTTACTGTCACCAGCAACCGTACTGTCAAACGTACCGGCAACCGTACGGTCAACCGTACAGGCAACCATACTATCAACCGCACAGGCAATCGTACTGGCAACCCTACTGGAAACCGTACTGGTAACTGTGTTGGAAACCGTACTGTCAACCGTACCGCTGACCGTGCTGGCAGCAGTACCGCCAACCATGCTGTCAATCTTACTGGCAACTGTACTGTCAACCGTACTGTCAACCATGCCGTACACGATACCGTCAACCGTTTCGGACACCGTACATGCAACCATACAGGCAACCAATTGAACCATATAGGCAACCGTCTGGAAACCATACTGGCAACCTTACCGGCAACCTTACCGGTGATGCGGATTCCGAGGGACACCAGTTTGCCACGGACACTTCCATTCAAATGCATTGTTAACGGCCGTGAGCAAATCTTCATACAGAAGAAGTCAAATATCTCTCAAATTACACCATCTAGAAATAAATCGTTTGGTACACATATAGAAAACATCTTTACCAAAAACATTATATTAAATTTATAAGGTTAGTGACGATGCTGTTTGATTTTGACGCATGTGCAGAAGCGATGTGTCCCTCGCAAACTGGTCTCCCTGGGAAACCGCAACACTGGCAATCGTATTGACAACCGTACTGTCAACCCTACCGGCAACGTGCCGGCAAAGGTTGGGAAGAATAAATGGCAGCACACTGACAGTGAAATGAACTCACTGTAATGGTCAACACGCAGTTAGTCCGACGGGCCACCGAGCTATACCCGGTTGCTTACTCTCCAAGCACAGCCTCTGTATGATGGGTGTTGACACAACCAATGCGGACCCGCTTGGAGGGCGTGAGCTGCTCATATATCACCCTCTGAGTGAGCTGCTCCTGGCGGTGTTGTAGTGCGACACAGGCCGCCAGGGGGGGGGGGGGGGGGGTCCCATGGCTCGTCCATTTAAACCTGAGCTAGGGGGTGCGACGCTGCCAACACTTGCAATTGTTTTTTGCAGGAGAGTAGGAGATGTGAACGCTGTGGCTACCATGCTCTTTGCCTCCACTTATCATAAATCCATTCTGTATGAACTGAGTTCTATATGCTGTATAAGAATTATACGTGTATAATAATGCGTAATATCCCTCCTTTCCCCCAGCACTCACTCAGACTATGGACTGATGGAGTCTGGCCTAGTCATCTACTGTTCCAACCTCCCTCACCTCAGCTCCGATGGTGGTGGCACCACCCGCTTCACACTGTAGCCGTATGTATGTGTGTATATATATAGGATGTATAATTAATTATGCGGATATAAATAGGCGGGGTATTCCTGTATTATTATTATTTGCTATTACTTTATTCACAAAATATATTATGTCCAATCGCTGATCTGCCTGGATTTTCCCCGGGTTGCCTCCACTAGCGCCGCCAACTGACGTTTCCATCTATGCTTTTATTTTTCAACAGGACATCAAGGTTAATTACAGTACAGTGTGGTCGGCTCCCTAGTTGTTGTTGGCATCTGGGGTCCTGGAAGCCGGACTCGAACCCTCAACTGTACCTTAATGTATATTTCAGGTGTGGGTGGGTGGGTGAAAAAGGTGGTGGAGATCCTTGCTGGATGGTGACTGCAGGAGGACTGAGACCGTGTAGGGGGAGGAACGGTTTTAATTTTCATATCACGTGATATTTTGGCGGGAAAAGACACATTCGTCTCCAGTGTCTGGCTGCGTTAGTTTGGGTTTAAGCCGGTAGGCGGCTGCAGCTGCGGGGGAGTTTGGGTTGGTTCTCTCGTAAGCCGAGAGGTGGTAACACGGTGGCGGCCGGTGAGTGTTGGGGTTTAATAGCCTCTGTCCGTAAATTACCCTTGTTACTAGTAACATGAACTGTGATCTTGAACCGTGTCTGATCCCTCACTCTGATCTGAAACCACTAATAGCCACCCACATAAAATCCAAATGGCAACATGAGTGGGACGAAAACATTAATAAACTTAAAGAAATTGAACCATCTTTGGGAAAACCACCACAGACTCATGCGGGAGGTCGGCGTGACCAAGTGGTCCTTAGCCGCTGCCGTATTGGCCACTCGTGGCTTACACATGCTTTTCTGCTCAAGGGGGAACCTCCCCCTGAATGTATTGGGTGTCAGTCCCCGCTGACACTCAAACACCTTTTACTAAGTTGCGTTGATTTTTTGGCCCTGCGCCAACAGTTCTACATTACAGACAGTATGCATGACCTTTTTACTAAGGTAAAACAGGAAAACATTTTAGCCTTTTTGAGGGCAGCTGGACTGTACCACCTCATATAGTTTACTAAATAGATTCTATCAATTATTAATAAAACTTTTCTTTTTCTATGGGAATTTGTTTCCCTTGACCACAAATATATGATTGTGAGCTTTCTAATTTAATGAGTGTCTATTGGCACATAATTGATTGTCTGCTTTTACATGTAAAAGCGATGGTTTGAACAAAAAAACAAACATTTCTCGCCGTGAATATGGCCAATACTGCTGAAACGGCGTAAAGCAACCACCAATCAATCAATCAACTAGTAACATGCAAAATGCATGTACAGTGTTATACCGCGATCATTGGGATCCTTAGAATGTCCTTGCAGGGTAGGGACAACCAGCGTTGCACTAAATCGGGGTTCAGTTTACTTTCTGGCAAAGAAAATTACCTTTGAATTACCTTTGAATTAAAGAATTCCGGGGTCCAATGTCTCATCACGTTCTATCCGAATTCGCGTAAAAATCGTAGCGCGCAAAAACTGGCATTTCACTGTAAATTCCCACACAATAAGCGTGCCACATTTGATGGCGAGTATACTCGATTCTCGGACCGTTACTAGTCTATATTGATGACGAAGCCGGTCCAGTATTCTCCTCTCGGAGAGCACGGCGCCAACCAGTGCATCAATATTGCACGTGCAATTAATTATCGGGTGCAACAATTGGAGATTTTACCACCGTACGTGGACTCATCTTTGTCTGAAAACACCGGACCCCGTGGCCGAATCGGTAGAGCGCATGCCTCCCGTGCGGATGGTTGGTTATTGGAGTTTTATATCCTGGCAACACCTAAGGTTATATCAGGACGGGTACTGACTTGTGACAGTGCGCACTCATGGTGATTTTATAGTGTGGTCCCACTTGGAGATCAGGCCGTCAGCACCATGACCTGATATACCACTCAGTCACATTACCCTGACACTGAGTCAACCAGTCCTTGCCCTATCCTAATAATGTAGAGCGCCTGGCTAGGAAGCGACAAGTATCAATTCTTAAGTTATTGGTTTGACTCGACCAGGGTTCGAACCCGTGGGTTCGAATCCCAAGATCTACCAAAACGGGAGACGGACGCTCGACTGATTCGGCCATCCCGTCTGGTCTCTGTGCGGAAGGTAGGGATTCCCAGTCAAGTCAAACCAATGACTTACATAATTGATGTTTGTTTGTTTGTTTGTTGTTGTTTTACGTCCTAGCAACATCTAAGGTCATATCAGGACGGGTACCGACTTGTGACAGTGCGCACTCATGGCGACTTTATAGTGCTGTCCCACTGGGAAACCAGGCCGCCAGCACCTTGACCTGGTATCCCACTCAGTCACATTATCCTGACACTGAGCACACCAGTCCTTGCCCTATCCTAATAATGCCGAGCGCCTGGCTAGGAAGCGACAAGTATCAATTTTAAAGTCATTGGTTTGACTCGACCGGGACTCGAACCCACGACCCCACGATCTACCAGCACGGGAGACGGACGCTCTAACTCATTCGGCCATCCCGTCTGGTTGATACTTGTCGCTTCCTAGCCTGACGCTGGGCATTAATAGGATGTGGTAAGGACTGGCTAGTTCAGTGTCAGGATACTATGACTGAGTGGGATATCGGGTCATGGTGCTAGCAGCCTGGTTTCCCAGTGGGGTAGCACTGTAAAATCACCATGAGTGCACACTGTCACAAGTCGGTATCCATTCTGATATGATCTTAGATGTTGCCAGGATGTAAAACTCCAGCAACCAACCTTTAACTGAAAGTGATGCTCGCCAAGTTATTGTGGGTTTTTTTTCATTTGCTTCTTCTTAATGTGTTTGTTTTTGGTGTGGCCTTTGTTGTTCTTGTGTGTTGTTTTACTGAGGTCAATAAAAGTCACTTAATTGGCATGTGGGAGGAGGGAGGTGGGAGGTGTGTGTGTGGAGGGGTGGGACGCCAATTTATTTGTATCTAACCCGCAGAAGAAATCTGCAGGGTGCTTTCTAATTGTCTGCTCTTCAAAGTCCTCCCATGAAGCAGGCGTACCTGATATTGAGAATGTGTGATTGATTGATTGATTGGTGGTTGCTCTACACCGTGTCGGCAGCATAGGCCATATTCACGGCGAGAAATGTTTGCTTTTTGTTCAGAGTGTAGTGGTCCCTAGAGCGGGACTCGAACCCACATCTCTTTGCATTCCGGGCCAGTGTGCTAACCATTACACCACCTAGGCTCCCTGATATCAACACCCTCCCCACGCCTACCTGTCTATGTGGTTACTTGCCTGAGAGGTCAGTGCAGACCACTACACTCGTCCCCCTGGAATTGTAAGTCTTGTAATGCTTACAATTACATACATACAGGCAATGCACTAACACATACATACACAGGGTAGGTTCAACAACCATACAGCGCAAAGGTTGTACAGGATCCTGATCACGGCAACCAGTGTCGTGGGGGTGATGAAAATGGGAAATACTGTGCCTAGAGCGGGACTCGAACCCACATCTCTTTGCATTCCGGGCCAGTGTGCTAACCATTACACCACCTAGGCTCCCTGATATCAACACACTCCACACGCCTACCTGTCTATGTGGTTACTTGCCTGAGAGGTCAGTGCAGACCACAAACCATCGCTTTCACATGTAAAAGCAGACAATCAATGATGTGCCAATAGACACTCATTAAATTAGAAGCTCACAATCATATATTTGTGGCCAAGGGATACAAATTCTTGTAGAAAAAGAAAAGTTTGATTAATAATTGATAGAATTTATTTAGTAAATTATATGAGGTGGTACAGTCCAGCTGCCCTCAAAAAGGCTAAAATGTTTTATTGTTTTACATTAGCAAAAAGGTCGTGCAAACTGTCTGCAGTGTAAAATTGTTGGCGCAGGGGCAAAAAATCAACACAACTTAGACAAATGTGTTTGAGTGTCAGCGGAGACTGACACCCAATACATTCAGGGGGAGGTTCCCCCTTGAGCAGAAAAGCATGTGTAAGAATGTGTGAGGGCAGCCGGGTGAAGCGGGGTGGGGAGGGGGATGTGGGGTAGGTGAGGTGGGGTGAGGGGAGGTGGGGCGAGGTGAGGGGAGGTGTTGCAAATCGGTATCCATCCTGACAACAGCAGTATTGACAAGGCTGAGACCAGTTTGGTCTAACAAGAGTATCTCTCTAGGTTCCAAGATACGACTGATGCGCAACCTTGTCACATCCACCTCCCTGTATGTGTTTGAGTGTCAGTCCCCGCTGACACTCAAACACATTTGACTAAGTTGCATTGATTTTTTGGCCCTGCGCCAACAGTTCTACACTGCAGACAGTATGCATGACCTTTTTACTAAGGTAAAACAGGAAAACATTTTAGCCTTTTTGAAGGCAGCTGGACTGTACCACCTCATATAGTTTACTAAATAGATTCTATCAATTGTTAATCAAACTTTTCTTTTTGTATGGGAATTTGTTTCCCTTGACCACAAATATATGATTGTGAGCTTTCTAATTTAATGAGTGTCTATTGGCACATAATTGATTGTGTGCTTTTACATGTAAAAGCGATGGTTTGAACAAAAAACAAACATTTCTCACCGTGAATATGGCCTATGCTGCTGACATGGCGCAAAGCAACCACCAATCAATCAATCAATCTCCCTGTATACTTTGTGAATCATGGACCCTCACAGCAGAGCTCCAAAGGAGACCACAAAGCGTGGACATGAGGTGTTACCACAAGATACTACAATACAAAGACCATGGTACCAATGAGGAAGTTTGTGCAAAGATCCAGCAGGCAGTTTGATCTCTTGACAATCGTAAAGAGACACAAACTGCAGTGGTATGGCCATGTTTCGCATTCATCAGGTCTGGTCAAAGCCATCTTGTAAAGCAGAGTGAACGGGGGAAGAAGACAAGGTGGATAAAAGAAGAGGTGGGAAGATGACATCAGGGAATGGACAGGTCTGGAGTTTGGTAAGTCCCAGCATGCAGTGGAGAACAGATCAAAGTGGAGAAAACTGGTTGCAAGGTCATCTGTGTTGCAAGGTCATCTGTGTTGACTCAACGACACTCGGGGTTATTGGGTTGATGATCACACATCCTTATATGACCTTTTTTTTAAAAACTAAAATGTAGTTTATTCAGTGAATAATGCCTTTTGTCAGTGCGAGAGCACTGGTCTTCCAGCCGTTCAGTACAATTTGTTGGTACATAAATGAAACTAGTATCAGTTGCACTAATAACCACATGCAAATCCTGTTCGATAATAAAAGTAATGGCCTAATGAATGGATCGGAAGTCAGAGATTGTAGTGGGGATTTACATCTGATCAATTTCAAGGAAAATGTTCGGTAATAGGTATGCATTGGGTGTTAAAAGAGGGTGTAGTAGGGGTGTGGTAGGAGTGCGAAGGGGATCAGCGTGCAGGGCCGTGTCGTGCATATGAGAACATTTATATATATATATATAAGAAGAGTTCAGGCGCAAAACCAAGTCAACGCCAATCCAAAAATGGAGATAAACATTGTAATCAAACATACAAAAGCTTCTTTTTTTTTATATTCCTATTTTTTTTGTTCATTGCTACGTACCCATGTGATCATTTGAAAAGTGGCATTAGGGAGAATTAAAATTATTTTCATGTAAAAATCTTCTATTTAAACTACATTGCTGGATTGGCGTTTACGTGGTTTTGTGCCTGAAGTCTACATATGCACAATCCAAACAAAGAAAACTAATAAAGATTGGTGTAATATATATTTCCTCAGCCGGTTGTTTACGGTGGTAGTATAGCCTTACATTGTACCAGCAGCAGATTAGATCAAACTGCATGGCCTTCTAGGTGCACTTCTTAAAGCAAACCAGATGGGATGGCCAAATGAGTTGAGCGTCCGTCTTCTGTTTTGGGAGATCGAGGGATCTGAACCCCTGGGTTTGTGGGTTTGAACCCTGGTCGAGTCAAACCGATGACTTCAAAATGTATACTTGTTGCTTCCTAGCCAGGTGCTCGGCATTAATAGGATAGGGCAAGGACTGGTTAGCTCAGTGTTGGGATAATGTGACTGAGAGGGATATTGTGTCATTGTGCTGGTGCCCTGGTCTCCTGGTGGGGAAGCACTATAAAGTCGCCATGAGTGCACACTGTCACAAGTCGGTACCCATCCTGATATGACCTTTGGTGTTACTAGGATGTAAAACAACAACAAACAAACTGTTAAACAAAATCTCGCAAGCAGTGATACATCGTTGGCAGAGTAGCTAGCGGCGCCCCCTAGCCCAACGGAAGTGATAGGCATGTAGGGGGAGCACTGGCTCCATCTAGTGAGTACTCGTGAAACCAATCCTGGTAGTACCACTCCATCCATGACAATATTGGCATATTCAAATATATACAACATAAAACACACACGCAATTTCCATATTTGGCGAATATATTCCGAGAACATATTATAAAGCAGGTATCGTTGTTCCCTTAAGGGGGGGGGGGAGGTTTTGACAAATCGCTACCTATGGTCTCTATAGACACCCCCCCCCCCACACACACACCGCCCCCACCCTACTAACCTCGTTAAGATATTCTCACAGGATGATGCTCTATTATTCCTCACTATGCTGTCCCAAACATGAGTGTCTTGAATATATACAGAATAATCGGTACAATCTATAACAAATAATTATCTTCTCTGCCGGTATACTCGCATAATGAATTATGCATCACATGTATATAAACAGTTGGTCCCTGGTAAAGTAAACAGAACAACAACAGATGAGACTGGTTGAGAAAACATATATTATTATCTGGCAGGAATATATATTAAATAGACCACTGCAAAAAATTAAAATATGCATGTGTGCATTGATCTTGAGCCGAGCGCCAGGCTAGGTAGCGACAAGTATCAATTTTGTAAGTCATTGGTTTGACTCGGCCTGGATTCGCTCGCGTCCACTCGTTAGCCAGTAAATTTGCATGCCACATCCGGTCTTCGCGCCTGCAAACTGCCGGGCTCCGCGTCTTCGATTTATATACAATCTTGGCTATGGACAGCAGACCGCCATCTTAAAGTTGCATAGTCCGATGAAAATATCAAATTTTCAAAAACAAAACAAGTATCTAAGATTTTATTCTACATATCTAACTTAGATACTGGTGCACTTATTAAACATTTGTCATCACACTGAAGGTAATGCAGATGCAATTTAAGAGAACCTGTTACTGCAGACGCCTATGGTGTCAGAGTTTTGGTGTGCTTGCCAAAATTAATTTTGCATGGTTGTACGTCAAATATCTCCAAAGTTAACCATTTAAAATAAAAGTTACTTCAAGCTAAAGTAAGGTAGTCAATAGCGATCAATCTAATGTATTTATCTCAGAAAATGACGGAAACTCTAAACCATTGCACTATGCCACTTTAAATGTGCATGATCTGCTTTCCCTGGGTGTCTTTGGGCGCTACGTGCATAATGAGGTCTGTCTAATGGCCGGCCTGTGTCACTCTGATACGTGATTGATAAAGGCAGCCTGCACTCTATGAAAGCAAAACCTGAACCATGTCAAAATATGCCAGCAGAAATTGATTTTAGCACCACTCAGTCGATGACTGTACAGATTATATTTACATATTAGATATGTCTATATGCAGTATTATATATACTGGTTATCTTGATTGATTGATCAATTGATTAGACCTGAAGGGGTGATCGAATGGGGAGAGTGCAGGGTTACCATGCGGAATGTCGGGAGTTCAATATAGCGAAATATAGCGAATGGTAGACAGGAAGTGTGAACACTTATTTGTCTCTCATTTTTGCTTGAGTGCAAGTAAATATGCAACACAAGGAATAATTAGTAGCATGTGGTGAATAAGGGGTCAAATTTCCCTGCATCTTCAGCCCATACTTTTTCTAATCTGTTCTTGAATGAATTTATTGACTCGGCATCAATAACATTTTGTGGGAGACTGTTCCATATATTTATGATCCTGTTTGAGAAACTGTGTTGCCTTAACTTTGAAATGGCTCTGGGTTTTAATAGTTTGAGCGTATGGCCCCGACTGCCTTCTCTTTTATTCAAGGTGAAAAATTGTTTCATATCTATTTTATCAAAACCTTTCATAATTTTAAATACTTCAATTTTGTCACTTCTTTTCCTTCTGTAGGAAGTTTCAATTCTCTAAGCCGTTGTTCATAGGGTAAGTCCTTTATAACTGCAACTAATTTCGTTGCACGTCTCTGAACCTTTTCGATCTCCAGAATATCTTTCCGAAAAATTGGGCTCCAAATTTGTGGACAGTATTCCAAAATTGGCCTAACAAGAGAATCAGAGTTTGAATCAAACCAATGACTTACAAAATTAAGACTTGTCACTACCTAGCCTGGGGCTCGGCATTAATAGGATAGAACAACGACTGGTTAGCACAGTAGCAGGATAATGTGAATGTGTGGGATATCGGGTCATGGTGCCATCAGCCAGGGCCGTGTTCAGGGTGCGTCTCGGAGTAATTCCTGATCTCACACTAGTTTGAACTGAAAAAGCAGTCAGTTGCCTCAAAAATGGAAAAGAAGAGCTCTGATTGGCTGAAACCACTGAATTCGGCAGCCATTTTAGAGGCGCTTTTTGTCTCCTGTCTGAAAAGAGAGACGTCTCTGAGATAACTCGGAGATGCACCCTGAATGCAAATAAGCCAAAAAGACGTCGGGGAGATGTCTCGGAGTCGACTCGGAGTTATACCCTGAACACGGCCCTGGATTCCCAGTGGGCACCCCCCCAGTACACACACCGGGGGATCCTCCAACCACGCCTAGCCCCCATCGGAACCCCTATCCGCATCCCTAATCACAGCGCGCCCCCACCGGCGCCCCTAGCCACGACCAAACCGCGCCCCCATCGGCGCCTCCGTCCACACCCGATCAACTCCTCAACCCATCATACTCCGCCCCTCCACACACACACACACACCCCGCTTCCACGCTGCGACACACGCTCGCTCTCTCTATCTCTCTTTCTATTCTATACTGTGTATATCTCTTATATGTCTATCTTTCTGGCCCTCTGTCTGTCTCTCTTTGTCTATCTCTGTATGTCTCTGTATGTCTCTCTCTCTCCACACACCCCTCACATAGATCTGCCCGCGCCTCCCTGTGTCTGCCTGTCTCTATCTGTCTCTATCTGGCTCTGCTTATCTCTGCCTGTTTATGCCTGTCTCTGTCTGTCTCTGCCTGTCTCTGTATCTGTCTCTCTCCACACACCCCTCAAACACGTCTGCACACGCCTGTCTGTTTCTACCTGTTTCTGCCTGTCTCTGTCTGTCTCTGTCTGTCTCTGACTGTCTCTGTATCTGTCTCTCTCCACACACCCCTCAAACACGTCTGCCCATGCCTGTCAGTTTCTGCCTGTTTCTGCCTGTCTCTGTCTGTCTCTGTATCTGTCTCTCTCCACACACCCCTCAAACACGTCTGCCCATGCCTGTCAGTTTCTGCCTGTTTCTGCCTGTCTCTGTCTGTCTCTGTCTGTCTCTGACTGTCTCTGCCTCTTTCTGCCTTTCTCTGTCTGTCTCTGTCTGTCTCTGTGTGTCTCTCTCCACACACCCCTCACACACGTCCGCCCGCACCTGTCAGTCTCTGCCTGTCTCTGTCTGTCTCTGTATCTGTCTCTCTCCATACACCCCTCACACACGTCGGTCCGCACCTGTCTGTCTCTGTATCTGTCTCTCTCCACACACCCCTCACACATGGCCGCCCACGCCTGTCTGTCTCTGTATCTGTCTCTCTCCACACACCCCTCACACACGTCTGCCTGCGCCTGTCTGTCTCTGCTTGCTTCTGCCTGTCTCTGTCTGTCTCTGTATCTGTCTCTCTCCTGTAGCTGTCACGTCCGCCCGCGCCAGTCTGTAGAGCTACATTAGGAGCGATAAAGACAACCAATGGAGCCAAATGGATATAGATGACACCAGTTACAGCCATGACAACCTAATGATCCCTGTCACTATAGTTATGTCACTGGCCGCCAGGAGGGAAGGTGTGTGTGGCTGTGTGTGTGTGGGGGGGGGGGGGGGGGGGGGGGGAGATGTGATAGAAGACTAACAATTTGCCTCGTTCTACGATTAAGCTCGGTAATACTGTTAAAATTAACTCTACACGTCCATTTTTCTCATTTTAACCAACCAACTTCCAATATACATACAATTAAATTGAGTTTTATTTATGTACTACAAATCTGCAGACCCTGACTAGATTCTTGACGGAAGTATCTAGTGGACGCCGGGCTTGTGGGTTAGGTGTGTGTCCAGCATGGGGTAGCTGGTTAGGTAGGAAGGGGGCCACTCTTGTTACTGGAGAAGGCACCAGACGGGATGGCCGAATGAGTTAAGTGTCCGTCTCCTCGTTTGGGAGATCAGGGGATCCAAACCCATGGGTTTGTGGGTTCAAACCCTGGTCGAATCAAACTAATGACTTAAAAGTTGATACTTGTCGCTTCCTAGCCAGGCACTCAGCATTATTAGGATAGGACAAGGACTGGTTGGCTCAGTGTCAGGATAATGAGACTGAGTCAGATATCAGGTCCTGGTGCTGGTGGCCTGGTCTCCCAGTGGGGCAGCACTATAAAGTCATCATGAGTGTGCGCTGTCACAAGTCGGTACCCGTCCTGATATGACCTTAGATGGTGCCAGGACGTAAAACAACAAACAAATGTTACTGGAGAGGTCATCCTTTTAGTTGACCGGCGTCAGCACTGTTAGGTTGGGGTGTGAGCAGCAAAGTGGACCTCTCCCTCCTTGCTGGCCAAAACTAGGTCACTGCACTCACTGTGTCCATCCACTTTGGTACTCGTCGTCGCGCTGCCCTTATCTATCTTTGTACTTATGTTCCAGCTGTTTGTATCTATCTTTGTACCATCTCTCTGTTCGTATATATAGTTGTACTCATGCTCCCTCTGCCATTATCTATCTTGGTACTTATATCTATCTTCGTTCTCATTTTCCCTCTGTCCTTATCTATTTTTGTATTCATTTTCCATCTGGCCTTAGTTATCTTTGTACTCTTTTTCCCTCAGTTCTTCCCTTAGTTCTAATCTATCTTTGTACTCATGTTCCCTCTGTTCTTATCTATCTTTGTACTCATGTTCCCTCTGGCCTGACCGGGAGCGGTGGCCGAATCGGTAGAGCACAGGCATCGCGTGCGGAAGATCGGGAGTTCGCGAGTTCGGTTCGCGATCGAGTCAAACCAAGGACTTAAAAATTGTATACTTGTCGCTTCCTAGCCTGGTGTTCGGCATTATTAGGATAGGGCAAGGGCTGGTTAGCACGGTGTCAGGATAATGTGACTGAGTGGGATATCGGGTCATGGTGCTGGTGCTTGGTTTCCCAGTGGGGCAGCACTATAAAATCGCCATGAGTGCGTACTGTCACAAGTCGGTACCCGTCCTGATATGACCTTAGATGTTGCTAGCATGTAAAACAACAAACAAACATCCCTCTGGCCTCATATATCTTTTTACTTGTGTTCCCTCTGTCGTTCTCTATCTTTAGACTCATGGTGCTTCGATCCTTATCTATCTTGCTGCCCATGTTCCCTATGTTCTTACTATCTTTCTTCTCATTTGCCCTCTGTCTTCATAGATCTTTGTGCTCATTTTCCATATGTTTTATCCATCCTTGTACTCATGATCCTACTGACCTTACCTATCTTTGTATTCATGTTCCCTCAGTTCTTATCTACCTTGGTATTTGTGTTTCCTTTGTTCTTATCTATCTTTGTACTCATGTTCCCTCTATTCTTATCTATCTTTGTACTCATGTTCCCTCTGTTCTTATCTGCCTTGGTACTCACGTTTCCTTTATTCTTATCTATCTTTGTACCCATGATCCCTGTCATTATGTATCTTTGTACTCATGTTCCCTCTGTTCTATCTTTGTGCTCATGCGTCTACTGTTCTTATCTTACAGCAAGGACTGAACATCCTGCATTGTGCCGCCCAAAACAACCACGTCGACATCATCCGCTTCATCTGCGATTCGCTCGACAACTTCAAGCTAGACGAGGTTGAAAAGGTAAATGTCCCTTGGTCTCTGGCCTCCTGAGCAAGAATCAATTCAGCAACTTGGATATAAGTTGGGGAGCGGGATGTAGATGAAGGTGTTGATCATCCTATCGATCCTACTCGCTCAGTGGACCCATTTGCACTTTGGGCTATTTTCCGTTCCAACCAGTGATCCACAACTGGTCCATCAAAGGCTGTGGTATGTGCTGACCTGTCTGTGGGAAAGTGCATATAAAAAACACCTTTCTGCTTATCGCAGAGAGTAGCCTATGTGGCGGCAGCTGGTTTTCTCCAAAGAAATATGTTAGAATGACCATATGTTTGACGTCCAATAGCCTATGATACGAAAATCAATCATTGTTAAATATAACAAGCTTTATTGGATCAAAGTTGGTGCCCTCGGGTTGCAAATTGTGCCAAAATAGAAAGGCAGTCCCAGCGCTAAACTAGATTCTAGGAACATGTTTCAACACTTTCCCACCAGAAGTGGTGGCCGATTCGGTAAAAGCACAGGCTTCCCGCATGGATGGTCAGGACTATGCATCCTGGTCGAGTCAAACCAATGACTTACTAAGTTGATACTTGTCGCTACCTAGCCTGGCACTTGGCATTAATAGGATAGGGCAAAGACTGGTTAGTTCAGTATCGGGATAGTGCGACTGAGTGGGAAATTGAGTCATGGTGCTGGCGGCTTAGTCTCCAAGTGGGGAAGCACTATAAAATCATTAAGTCGCCATCAGTGCACACTTTCACAAGTCAGTATCCGTCCTGATATGACCTTAGATTGTTTGTTTGTTGTTTTACGTCCTAGCAGCATGTAAGGTCATATCAGGACGGGTGTGACCTTAGATATTGCTAGGATGTAAAACAACGACAAACAACACAAATTAATTTCCGTGATGCATGATGATCATGATGATGATGACCTGTCCTCGTCTGACGTTATATGGATGCTAGGACGTAAAACCCCAACAAATGCAAACACTTGTCGCTGATTGGTTGTTCTCCAGAATGAGAGGACAGCTGTCCACCTGGCGGCCGAGAAGGGCCACATAGAGGCCCTAGAGAAACTGGTCGAGTTTCAAGCAGATCTACACCGAAAAGACAAGGTTTGTACTACGAGCATGTATTGCCCGATATGGGCTTTCAGGCCCGAGGGACTCAAACCCCATAATAGGGCGGTAAAGCATTTATTAATATTGTAATATTGTATGGCGTTGGGTTTCCGCCAAATTGTGTTATATAAATATCCTCTGGTGCAACTGACACTGGTCTCCATCCGGTAGAGGCGAGGAGGCTGCAGATGGCGCCACTGGTACAGTGTTGGGTCTTATGGAGTATAGCAATAGTAATAACAATTTCATTACATATCTATATACTCGCATAATGCATTATGCATCACATATATATATGTGATGCAAGTATAAAGATATGTTATACAGTATAAAGATGCGTAAGGGAATATTACTTATTATTATATACACATATATTTATACAGTGCACCCTCGTTTCCATGTTCTAATAAGCGAAGGGTGTCCGTTTTAGCCGACTGTCCGAGTTAGCGGATGTAGAGGTCACTATTTTTTTTTTTTTGGTACATTAGTTGTTTAAGCAGGGGAAATTTCAGTCGCAGACGACTGGTCTTCCTCATTCCACTGCTCCTTGCCCTATCCTAGTAATGCTGAGCGTCTGGCTAGGAAGCGACAAGTAACAATTTTTAAGTCATTGGTTTGACTCGACCAGGATTCGAACCCATGACCCCACGATCTACCAGCACGGGAGACGGATGCTCTAACTCATTCGGCCATCCCGTCTGGTATGACATTGGAAATATATGGACTGTACGCTGAATATGATACGCTGTAACAAAGAAACAGAAAATACTTTAAGCATCATATAGCTATATAAAACATCAATATATATCTTATCAAATTATTTAGCAATTCAGTATGTAAAAATAAAATAGTTAACTCAGATTCCGTCTGGTTTATCCGATACGCAGCTTAATGGAGTGTGTTTTAATGAGGGTGTCCTGTATATATGTGGGTATGCAGGTATTGCAGGTTTGCAATACCTCAGGGAGTTTGACGGCCCTGCCCTGCAGAGTTGTAAACCACTGCCTTGTGGTACAGGTTCTTGACAGAACCGAAGGCTAAGGGAGCAAACCCTAAACAGAAAACCATGTCACTGTGGCAGCATTAAGGGCGGTTGATGTATGGAACTCCCAACATCTCCCGACCAGCCACTGCAGGGACAAATAGTTTTGCGCCTGTCTTGACATGTTCTTGCCGGTGTGAAACCTCTATTTGCTCCCCGAGAGAGTGCCGCTGGTTACTTGCAAAAGCCAGCAGCACTTCAACACTTTTGCAGGCAGCTTTCATGAAATGTACCATCAAGAGAAACCTGAAGCTGAGAGACATTAAGACCGACTCATGGACATCACTCTCACAGCAGAGAGCTAAATGGAGAACAGCAGTCAAGTAATGAAAGCAGTCTTTGTCGCATTGTGACCGACAGCATGATGATGATGTATATATTAGTTTATTGATCTACATTAGTTTAATTTAAAATAACTTTTTATTATAACTGGCTAACTAGATAGATTTGCGGTGAAAGTATGCAAAATTAATGTAGACAAAGTTAATGTAGAAGTGCAAGACACCGTATGCTTTAACAATAACCGGGTTCTATTAAATTCAATTAATATCCTCCTATTTCCAGCAACAAATGTTTAACAAGTTCACCCGTATCTAAGGTGGATATACAGAATGACATGTAATTAATGCTTCTTTTTTTTTAATTTGATGTTTTTGCCAGAATATGCAGCTTTAAATGAATTTATTTGCAAAGATTAGCAATTTTGAGTAATAAAAACTGAAATTCAGATGTGCTTTAGTAAATAACAAGAACACTAAAGAAAATTCAGACCAGTCTGATATTAGTTTTATCAGACCTACCAGGCCGCTGGGTTTTGCCATTGATATCACAGGAAAGAATGTCCCATCAACACGGGTGGCCTTTCTTTTTGTTAAACGTAATCTTTTATTACAATCGTTGATTAAGCCAGTGAAATTTCAATCACCGACAATTTGTCCTCCTCATTCCACTGCTCCTTCCCTGTTCTACTTAATGGCAGGAGCCAGGGTAGCGACAAGTATAAATTGTTCAGTTGTTGATTTGACTCGGCTGAATTTGAACCACGTGGATGTTAATCGCATGACCTGCCATAGAGGAAGCAGGCGCTTAACCTTTCTTTTCATTTTTTTTTTAAATTTGGTTGTTTCATTATTTGGTTATTTGGTGTGTGTTTTTGTTATCCCGTCTGGGTTTATTTTTAATGTTTACTTTTATATTTTACACAGTATGGACAGACTGCGTCTCACCTGGCCGTAATTAACGGGCATGAGGAGCTCGTTAAAAAACTATTACTGGATGGAATCGAAGTTGATGATCGTGACAATGTGAGTTTTACTCCTTGAAATGTGAAGAATTGCGGCCCAAAAAGAACGACAAATTCATTTTAGTTGTGCTCTGCCCAATAGAATTTGATGTTGTGCTTGATTGATTCATTGATTGATTGATTAGTCATAATTTAACTCTGCGTCAGCCGCAACGGCCATATTCACGGCTAACATTTACTTGAATTTATTGTCACATTGGGGTTTTTCATGAAAAGAATTTTTTTTTTTTTTGGTAAATATGTTTATTCTGCTGAATAAGTCTTTTGTCAGTGCCGAAGCACTAGTCTTCCAGCCATTTTTCAATTCAGGGTTAATATACATTTTTCTGTTACTTGAATACTTACACAAAATTCTAAGATGGCTAAATATGTGCCATATGGATGATACAAATGGGAAATGTTGAGCCTAGAGCAGGATTCGAACCTACACTTCTTTCCATTCCCCTGATATGACCTTAGATGTTGCTAGGACGTAAAACAACAACAAACAATCTTTCCATTCAGAGGCTGGCGTCCTAACCTAACTATCTAGGCTCCCACCGGGGGAAAAGTGATGTAGTTTAATATAATTCGAACCCACAGGTTAGAACCCTGGTCGAGTCAAACCAATGACCTATAAAATTGAAACTTGTCGCTTCCTAGCCTGGCGCTCATCATTAATAGGATAGGACAAGGACTGGTTAGCTCAGTGTCAGGATAATGTGACTGAGTGGGATATCAGGTCATGGTGCTGCTGGCCTGATTTCCCAGTGGGGCAGCACTATAAAGTCGCCATGAGTGCTCAATGGCACAAGTCAGTACCCATCCTGATATGACCATAGCATGTTACCAGGACGTAAAACTCCAACAAACAAACAAACAAAATCAAAGACTTTATAATAACCGATAGCAGCCATCTTGAAAATGGCCGACATTTTTGTCACAGGTCGAATCTGAGATGGCCCTATATCTAAAAAAAACTTATCAGTGAGGCATAGTCTAGCTGTGTGCCAAATTTCATGCTGGTGTCATCAAAACCACAATTCTTCCAACTATTTCACATATATCGGCAATACTATTAGTATAACAACCAGAGGGTGGTGGGCGGGTGAAAATGCTCTGCTGAGTTGCAGTCGGTGTTGTTTTGTGATGTTGCAGGAGGGACACACGTCGCTCCACCTGGCGGCCATTGCTGGCCACCTACCGGTCGTCGCCACCCTCCTGGCAGCCAACGCTGACACCAACGCCGAGACGACGGTAAGGGAGATGTGCTTTACACTTTAACAATGGTTTTTTGGAGTTTCTTGCATTTATTTTTTAGATTATTTGACACTCCATAACACGTAACACAGACACGAATATTGGTTGAGAATATCAACTCTTGCTGGCCAACATTTCTAGCCTACCGTTTATTTCCTATGGTCAAAATTCCCACTCGGAATGATAGCAATAAAGGGGGTGTAATGACGTCACAAGACAACTTCCGGTGGTCATATTGGATTACATACCAAAGGCTTGCAACTGCTTACATTGTGTTTATTTATTGATTTTGTTGGTTTATTTGTCACTGTTTTGAGCAGTTTGGCCTCAGAAGTTCTGGGAAAAGGGTTTTTTAATGGCGGGGAAGTCTTTTTTTATTCATGTTGCCTCACATCATTGTTAAAGTGCTGTATGTTGACACATTGGATGCTCTTTCAAAGAATTAGATAGGTTCGGGCAGTACCCGCTAGGTGGCGCCACCATACTTCAGCGGCCGCCGACCGGGTAGGGCCCAGTGGTTGCCGTAGTGTTCTCGGTATAGGACAGGGGGTGCCACAGGTGGTATTAAGTGTAATCCAAGATGGCTGACACTGAGTGTTGATGTCTCTATACTGGTGCTCGCGCCAGCTCGGTGACTGCTTGTGGTGGGTTTGCCTGACTGCGTGCAAACCCAAGTCACCCAGACTGCTGCCGTCAGCAGTTTGGGCGATAGTAGTGTTTGGTGGACGAAGCGCTACTGGCACTCTGTTACTAATATTAATATAATGTATTTATATAGCACATAAATATATTAGGTTGATTGATATAATTCAGAAACGCAGAACCCAGTCTCACATAAGTGGAAGTTATATTTTCTTAAAGCATAAATGTTCAATATAGAGTTAAAGTTGCATAGGCTGATGGTTTTGAGTTTCTGTAATTTTCTTAGATAAATATATTAGGTTTATTGATATAATCTACCTGAGGGTGCTGTCCAGCTCAGAGTGGGGAGTGGACAGAGATGTTCTGCTCTCTGTGTACAGAACCTTGGTTCGGTCACGAGTGGATTACGGCAGCATAGTATACGGTTCCGGAAGGAAATCATATATTGGGCTGCTAGACATGATCCACCACCAGGGACTGCGCCTGGCCCTTGGGGCCTTCCGCACCTCACCGGTTCAGAGCCTATACGTCGAAGCCAATGACCCATCACTTAACAACAGGAGAATCAAACTGGCCATGCAATATGTAGTCAAGATAAAAACTAATGCATTGAATACTGGACACAATTGTCTATTCGAGCAACATGACGAATCCAGGTATGAAGCCAGGCTGAATTATATTCGGCCACTTAGGTCTCCGAATGAAACCTCATTTGGAGGCCTTGGGTGTGGATTTGGACGTGTTGGAGGATGCCAAAGTCCCAGAACATCCCCCTTGGTCGTTGAGAAAGCCATCGGTTATCCTCCGACTCACGGAACTGAGGAAGTCTGGGACACATCCACTCGAGTACGAAGGACTGCATGTAGAGATTCAAGGCCAGTTTGCAGACCACCTCTCCATATACACTGATGGTTCAAAAGACCAAAGCCGGGTAGCTGCTGTGGCAGTCTGCCGATGGGAAAAGTTTGGTGTACGTTTGCCTGATCAGAGCTCGATTTTCACTGCAGAAGCCCGAGCACTCCTTCTCGTGTTGGAGTGTATCGAGGTATCCAACCACACTAACTATGTTATATACAGTGATTCGTTCTCTTGCCTCCTGGCTGTTGCTGGACTGAAAATGAATCACCCTTTTCTAGCAACGGTCATTTATAAAATGAACCAACTGACAACGGATGGGTATGACATCCACCTGTGCTGGGTGCCTGGCCATGCCGGCATACAAGGAAACGAACGAGCTCATTGGGCTGCGAAGAAGGCCCTGAACTGTGATCTTGAACCGTGTTTGATCCCTCACTCTGATCTGAAACCACTAATAGCCACCCACATAAAATCCAAATGGCAACATGAGTGGGATGAAAACATTAATAAACTAAAATTGAACCATCTGTGGGAAAGCCACGACAGACTCAGGCAGGAGGTCGGCGGGACAAAGTGGTCCTTAGCCGCTGCCGTATTGGCCACTCGTGGCTTACACATGCTTTTCTGCTCAAGGGGGAACCTCCCCCTGAATGTATTGGGTGTCAGTCCCCGCTGACACTCAAACACATTTTACTAAGTTGGGTCGATTTTTTTGCCCAGCGCCAACAGTTCTACACTGCAGACAGTATGCATGACCTTTTTACTAAGGTAAAATAGGAAAACATTTTTGCTTTTTTGAGGGCAGCTGGACTGTACCACCTCATATAGTTTACTAATTAGATTCTATCAATTAGTAATAAAACTTTTCTTTTTCGATGGGAATTTGTTTCCCTTGACCACAAATATATGATGGTGAGCTTTCTAATTTAATGAGTGTCTATTGGCACATAATTGATTGTCTGCTTTTACATGTAAAAGCGATGGTTTGAACAAAAAACAAACATTTCTCGCCATGAATATGGCCTATGCTTCCGACACGGCGTAAAACAATCACCAATCAATCAATCAAATATATGTTAGTTTGAAGTGGCTTTTACTATGGCTGGCTAATCGTTTAGATATTTGAAGTGAAAACATGCCAAATCCCCGACCGAGTTAAACTGATGACTGAAAAATGTATACCTGTCACCACCCGGTGTGGCAGTTGAAATCACTACGATAGAGCACGGAGCACTGGAATGAGGAAGACTAATTTTCTGTGATTGAAATTTCTCCTGTTTAATCTTAATCAACGAGTTTAATCAATATACAAACAAAAGCGAATTAATCAAATCTGGTGGCTTCTCATGGAATCTCACCCGACATTCTCCCCAAGCAGAAGGCGATGACTCCCCTCATGTGTGCAGCCCAGGCGGGCCACAAGGACATCGTTACTGCGCTCATTGAGTTTGGCTGCAACATAAATCTACAAAACTATGTAAGTGTACCCATATAATACAACTCCAGGTCTGTCAGCTAATCATGCACTGCTAGTCCCATATAATACACCTCTAGGTCTGTCAGCTAAGCATGCACTGCTAGTCCCATATAATACAACTCTAGGCCTGTCAGCTAAGCACACACTGCTAGTCCCATATAATACACCTCTAGTCCTGTCAGCTAAGCACGCACTGCTAGACCCATATAATACACCTCTAGATTTGTCAGCTAAGTATGCACTGCTAGACCCATATAGTACACCTCTAGGTCTGTCAGCTAAGCACACACTGCTAATCCCATATAATACACCTCTAGTCCTGTCAGCTAAGCACACACTGCTAGACCCATATAATACACCTCTAGGCCTGTCAGCTAAGCATGCACTGCTAGTCCCATATAATACACCTCTAGTCATGTCAGCTAAGCACGCACTGCTAGTCCCATATAATACACCGCTAGTCCTGTCAGGTAAGCACGCACTGCTAGTCGCGTTCATCAACATGTGCAATTAAGCCATATTCACATGTACAGAGTTAAATCAGCTTAGTTAAGCTGGTTTAACTAAACTGATTTAGCTCTGTGTTCACATATACAGAGTTTTGAAACTTGTCGCGTTCACATACGCAGTAGTTAAACCGGTTTAAGGAGGGACTTTATATATTTATTATGCGCGAGCAAACTTTAATTAAACAAAAACGACCAACAAAAAGCACAATGTCAATGAATATTTCACTGCTTTAGATCAAATTATGTTATTTAGGAGCGTGCCTACTCACTGCTAAGATTAAATTCTGTTATTTAGGAGCGTGAAATAGTGTTAAAATTGAAAATTATTGTATCGTCCTTCCCTACAGCAAGGTAACACTACCATACACTTGGCAAAGCCAGCTAGTTAATTGTCCAATTGTTATTTTATTGTCCTCCCATACACCAAGATAACACTACCATACACTTGGTAAAGCCAGCTAGTTAATTGTTCAATTGTTATTGTATCGTCCTTCCCTACAGCAAGATAACACTACCATACACTTGGTAAAGCCAGCTAGTTAATTGTTCAATTGTTATTTTACTGTCCTTCCCTACAGCAAGGTAACACTACCATACACTTGGCAAAGCCAGCTAGTTAATTGTTCAATTGTTATTTTATTGTCCTCCCATACAGCAAGGTAACACTACCATACACTTGGTAAAGCCAGCTAGTTAATTGTTCAATTGTTATTTTACTGTCCTTCAATACAGCAAGGTAACACTTCCATACACTTGGTAAAGCCAGCTAGTTAATTGTTCAATTGTTATTTTATTGTCCTTCCCTACACCAAGGTAACACTACCATACACTTGGTAAAGCCAGCTAATTAATTGTTCAATTGTTATTTTACTGTCCTTCCATACAGCAAGATAACACTACCATACACTTGGCAAAGCCAGCTAGTTAATTGTCCAATTGTTATTTTATTGTCCTCCCATACAGCAAGGTAACACTACCATACACTTGGTAAAGCCAGCTAGTTAATTGTCCAATTGTTATTTTATTGTCCTCCCATACAGCAAGGTAACACTACCATACACTTGGTAAAGCCAGCTAGTTAATTGTTCAATTGTTATTTTATTGTCCTCCCATACAGCAAGGTAACACTACCATACACTTGGTAAAGCCAGCTAGTTAATTGTCCAATTGTTATTTTATTGTCCTCCCATACAGCAAGATAACACTACCATACACTTGGTAAAGCCAGCTAGTTAATTGTCCAATTGTTATTTTATTGTCCTTCCCTACAGCAAGGTAACACTACCATACACTTGGTAAAGCCAGCTAGTTAATTGTTCAATTGTTATTTTATTGTCCTTCCCTACAGCAAGGTAACACTACCATACACTTGGTAAAGCCAGCTAGTTAATTGTCCAATTGTTATTTTACTGTCCTTCCCTACAGCAAGGTAACACTACCATACACTTGGTAAAGCCAGCTAGTTAATTGTTCAATTGTTATTTTACTGTCCTTCCCTACAGCAAGGTAACACTGCCATACACTTGGTAAAGCCAGCTAGTTAATTGTTCAATTGTTATTTTACTGTCCTTCCCTACAGCAAGGTAACACTACCATACACTTGGTAAAGCCAGCTAGTTAATTGTCCAATTGTTATTTTACTGTCCTCCCATACAGCAAGGTAACACTACCATACACTTGGTAAAGCCAGCTAGTTAATTGTCCAATTGTTATTTTACTGTCCTTCCCTACAGCAAGGTAACACTGCCATGCACTTGGTAAAGCCAGCTGGTTAATTGTCCAATTGTTATTTTACTGTCCTTCCATACAGCAAGGTAACACTACCATACACTTGGTAAAGCCAGCTAGTTAATTGTCCAATTGTTATTTTATTGTCCTCCCATACAGCAAGGTAACACTGCCATACGCTTGGCAAAGCCAGCTAGTTAATTGTTCAATTGTTATTTTATTGTCCTCCCATACAGCAAGGTAACACTGCCATACACTTGGCAAAGCCAGCTAGTTAATTGTTCAATTGTTATTTTACTGTCCTTCCCTACAGCAAGGTAACACTACCACGCACTTGGTAAAGCCAGCTAGTTAATTGTTCAATTGTTATTTTATTGTCCTTCAATACAGCAAGGTAACCCTGCCATACACTTGGTAAAGCCAGCTAGTTAATTGTTCAATTGTTATTTTACTGTCCTCCCATACAGCAAGGTAACACTACCATGCACTTGGTAAAGCCAGCTAGTTAATTGTTCAATTGTTATTTTACTGTCCTTCCATACAGCAAGGTAACACTGCCATGCACTTGGTAAAGCCAGCTAGTTAATTGTTCAATTGTTATTTTACTGTCCTTCCCTACAGCAAGGTAACACTACCACGCACTTGGTAAAGCCAGCTAGTTAATTGTTCAATTGTTATTTTACTGTCCTTCCATACAGCAAGGTAACACTACCATACACTTGGTAAAGCCAGCTAGTTAATTGTTCAATTGTTATTTTACTGTCCTTCCATACAGCAAGGTAACACTACCATACACTTGGTAAAGCCAGCTAGTTAATTGTTCAATTGTTATTTTACTGTCCTTCCCTACACCAAGGTAACACTACCATACACTTGGTAAAGCCAGCTAGTTAATTGTTCAATTGTTATTTTACTGTCCTTCCCTACAGCAAGGTAACACTACCATACACTTGGTAAAGCCAGCTAGTTAATTGTCCAATTGTTATTTTACTGTCCTCCCATACAGCAAGGTAACACTGCCATACACTTGGTAAAGCCAGCTAGTTAATTGTTCAATTGTTATTTTACTGTCCTTCCCTACAGCAAGGTAACACTACCACGCACTTGGTAAAGCCAGCTAGTTAATTGTTCAATTGTTATTTTACTGTCCTTCCCTACAGCAAGGTAACACTACCATGCACTTGGTAAAGCCAGCTAGTTAATTGTTCAATTGTTATTTTATTGTCCTTCAATACAGCAAGGTAACCCTGCCATACACTTGGTAAAGCCAGCTAGTTAATTGTTCAATTGTTATTTTACTGTCCTTCCCTACAGCAAGGTAACACTACCATACACTTGGTAAAGCCAGCTAGTTAATTGTTCAATTGTTATTTTACTGTCCTTCCCTACAGCAATGTAACACTACCATACACTTGGTAAAGCCAGCTAGTTAATTGTTCAATTGTTATGTTACTGTCCTTCCCTACAGCAATGTAACACTACCATGCACTTGGTAAAGCCAGCTAGTTAATTGTTCAATTGTTATTTTACTGTCCTTCAATACAGCAAGGTAACACTACCATACACTTGGTAAAGCCAGCTAGTTAATTGTTCAATTGTTATTTTATTGTCCTTCAATACAGCAAGGTAACCCTGCCATACACTTGGTAAAGCCAGCTAGTTAATTGTTCAATTGTTATTTTACTGTCCTTCAATGCAGCAAGGTAACCCTGCCATACACTTGGTAAAGCCAGCTAGTTAATTGTTCAATTGTTATTTTATTGTCCTTCCATACAGCAAGGTAACACTGCCATACACTTGGTAAAGCCAGCTAGTTAATTGTTCAATTGTTATTTTATTGTCCTCCCATACAGCAAGGTAACACTGCCATACACTTGGTAAAGCCAGCTAGTTAATTGTTCAATTGTTATTTTACTGTCCTTCAATACAGCAAGATAACACTACCATACACTTGGTAAAGCCAGCTAGTTAATTGTTCAATTGTTATTTTACTGTCCTCCCATACAGCAAGGTAACACTACCATACACTTGGTAAAGCCAGCTAGTTAATTGTTCAATTGTTATTTTACTGTCCTTCTATACAGCAAGGTAACACTACCATACACTTGGTAAAGCCAGCTAGTTAATTGTTCAATTGTTATTTTATTGTCTTTCACTACGGCAAAGTAACACTACCATACGCTTGGTAAAGCCAGCGGGTTAGTTGTTGTTAAATTATTTTATTGTCCTTCCCTACAGCAAGGGAACACTGCTGTACACTTAGCGACCCTTGCCAACCAAGTGGATGTACTGCACCTACTCATAGATGACTACGCGGAACTGAACCTTAGCAACAAGGTAAGGATTGGAGCCATCTTGTTCCCTGCTTCAGCCTTCCAAGACTGGGGTAGGGAAGATCAAGCAGTGGGTGCTAATCATTGGCGTGGGTCAGATGCTCATATAGATCAGCCTAAAGCTAAGATTCCTTAGACGCGGTATGCGGCATGCGGCATGCGAATGTTGTATATGCGGCATAGATATATGCCAACCCCCAACATTTGTTGGGGTTTTTCCTCCAAATTTGTGAAGGAACAGTATTGTTTTCTATGGCAAACGCAACAGTATTCGCATTCGCATGCCGCCCCGATCGGTCCATGGGTCGATCCATTTGCCGCATTCGCATTCGCACGGAAGCACCACTATCCATTTACACACCACTATCCATTTACATAATTTTCTATTTTTATTCGCATTCGCATGCTGCATGCCACATATAAGGAATCTTAGCTTAAGGCATAACTAACTGTAAGACAAATTGCACCAGATCTTTAAAATAACCTGTATCTGACCAGGCGAGTATTTTTCTGTGGAAGATGCTCTCCAGCATAGCTTTGCGTGAATTCTCTATGTGTATAACTAGATATGTGCCGGGAGAGTGACAAGTTGGAATCATATATGATCAGCTAAGTAGCGAAGATAAGTGTTTTCTTGCCACACTACATTCTAGCCACTTGGTGTCTAATCGAATTAGATGCATATAAATCTTTAAAACAGGCCGTGTATAATAAATTAATTAATAACCAGAGATGTTAGTAATAGTCATGAGGGACGCCATAACTTGTTGATTATTTTATTTTCAGCTTTATCTGGGTTTTGGGGGTTTTATATGTGTGTGACTTGTTTTGTTTCGTTTATGTTTTCTTTCTTTGGGTGGGAGGTTGGTTATATGATTGGAGCGGACTTATTTTAGTTTTTAGGGTTTTTTTGTTTTGTTTTTCAATGAAAATGTTAATTGCGTGTTGAAGAGTTTCCTCGTCTATTTCAAATTCAATGTCAGATTTATGGTTTGATAATTGTTTACTTCGAACAGATTTAGCAGGTTATGCTCATTGGATGAGAAACTATTTTGCCATTTGATCAACTATTACTTTGTCTGCCATTTACCATTTGCCATTTGATTAAATATTGCTTAGTTTGCCATTTGATAAACGATTACTTAGTTTGCCATTTTGGAATTTGAAGAACTTCTACTGACTTAGTATGTCATTTGCCATTTAATAAACTATCACTTACTTTGCAATTTTCGATTTTATAAACTTTTATTTGGCTTAATATTTGCCATTTGATCAACTTTTAGTTAGTTTACTAATTGCCATTTGATAAACTATTACTTAGTTTGACAGTGCTTATCATTTTGAATTTTCAGTTTGATAAACTAATACTTACCTTGTTTGTCATTTGCTATTTAATAAACTATTACTCAGTTTGCCATTTTCTGTTCGATAAACTATCACTTACTTAGTTTGTCATTTGATAAACTGCTACTTAATTTGCCTTTTTCCGTTTAATAAACTAGTACTTACTTAGTTTGGTATTTGATGAACTATAGTACTCGCTTAGTTTTAGTTAGGTCTTTACTGGATAAAGGTCATTAGACTTGTGCAGCCAGCTCGTTGTCTGGTGAATCTGGAGCAATATCGTCGACTGGTCTGTGTGACAAGAGAGCCTCAGAGCCGCTTCAAAATGATGCGCAATATCTTGATCGCTCCCAGATCTGCCAATCAATTGAAACAAACAAAATCATAAATGGGGTGTAAGATACAGCAGCTTTGCCAGGTGTGTCCACAGCAGGACTGGACGGAAGACCAACTCTACGACATCCATACAAGATATCTGAGAGAAGAGCCAGAACCCACTGCAGATGACTCATCTTTAAACAATGTGCAGAATAGCCAACCAAGTTATGTTGTGGAGGCCTGGAGTATTAATGCATTTGAGCGAAGAATCGAAACATACCATAGCGATCACGATATTGTTTATAATTATGAAGCGGCGTCTGAGCTCATGTCACACAGACCCGTCTAACAGCGATATCGCTTCAGATTCATCAGACAACGATCTGTATACAACCTTCGTCCAGTGCGGACCTAAGTAAACCTAAAGCCCCTGTCACACATCACCGGATTGAGCAACGGACAGAATTGTCTAGTCCGGGCGTCATAAGTATCAAAATGTATTAAAATGTGTCAAAATGGTGCGATATCGTGTCAAAGGCCGCTGGACGAACAGACATGAAACAGACATGAAACAGACATGAACGGATAGCCAACGGATGGTAAGCGGACTAAAAAGACTCAAACCAGACAAGAAATGTAGACGTGAATCCGGCGGCATCCATTCCAAGTTTTGTGCATGTTCAAAATTTGTACGGACACAAACCAGACTATCAACGGACTTTGTTCGGTTTCATTCCGTTTCCTCCAATCCAGTGATGTGCGACAGCCGCTTTAGGATGAGTAAGGGAGCCGCTGTAGACAGACATTCGTCTATGTGTGTTTGTTGTAGCGATGTGAATTTTCTCCCCATTTTATAATATTACATAGCGGCTTCAAACACCACTCCATGCGGCTGTGGAGAATGGGCTGGCCGATGCTGTCGAAGTGTTACTGATTGCTGGGGCTGACATAAAGGCAAAGGAGAAGGTGAGTGTAATTATGGCGGCTGACTTATTTACGCCTACAGAGATACCTTCTTCAAAATCATTGCCATGTCTCGAAACTAAAGCCGTGTTCACACCTGGGCGTTAAGTCGCCTCAACTAGTTTGCCTCCTATTGTTCGACTCACATTCACCATGTGGATGCAACGCTGAGGTGGATTAGGGCTGATTCGCATCAACTAGTTCGCCTCAAGTAAACCGCGTCGTGAGGTACTTTAGATGAGGCAAACTAGCTTGAGTCGGCCTAAGTGGCATGTGTGAATGCAACTAGTTTACTTGAGGTGGCTTAAGCACGTCACACGCATGCGCAGTCGAGACCTGAGTTTGTTGACTTTCCGGTCGATCAAAAGCGCATATTATATAATTTGGTCTATGAAACCGCTAGCTGTGCACAGATATTCTTTTCATCATTTATTTTTAGGTTTTCTCTGCCCAGCAGAAGTTTTGACCGTTCCAAAACACTACGACTCAGTCTATACATATCTAGGTCGAACCCACACTCTCTCGTGGCGATGTCGAGTAACCGAAAGTGGCGCTGGTTAGTATGGACTTGCTCATGCGCAGATATCGATTTCCGCCTTAACCCGCTCCAAATACTTCATGTGTGGACATGACACTAGTTCGCCTCCTCTAGTTTGCCTTATCTAGTTCGGCCTAAAGTTGTGGGTGTGAACACGGCTCTAGACACCACCTACCCTACATTAAAATGCAGACACTGAATGCATACACTCTCCCGATACACCACAAACTCTTTATTAGCTCAATGTGATAATATTTTATTATCTTAACATTGTTCTTGTAATTAAATAGTGTAAATGACTTAAGTTAAAGATGGCCAGAAGACCGGTGGATCGGCACTGAAAAGAAAACTGTATTCAGATGAATAGAAATTCTTTACCAAAAGAAAGATTGCCAACTCCAGCAATGTCCACTCTCTGGAACCCGGAGTTATACTAATAATACACAATAATGGTTTACTTATGTACACAAAGCTCAGACAAGAACACCATGATTACTTATACCCCAGTCACACTATGCTTGCGACCACAGAAAATGGGTGGTCGCAAAATCGTCACAAGTGGTCGCAAAATGGTTAAAAGACTTATTGTGTAAATATCTGTAATGCATATGGCCGGAAAAACAGTACCTCCGGATTGGAAAAAGAAAAAGTGCATATTATGATGCATAAATGTTTACCAAAAGAAAAAGGTATGCCTTAATACTTAATACTGGACGGTATTGGTCTGCTTTCAGGTGGTGGAGAGGGGTCAAAGGTCAAAGGGCAAACGGCCTCTTGCATTGAGTATTCACATGATATAGGCCAGGGTCAATGGTTTGCATTCCAATTTAATGTGAATGAGTTGTTGGTGCAATTGAAAGGTTCAGCTGCAAAACTGGCAAATACCATATGGGCCCAAAAGGAAAACACAATTACCACATTGTAGGTGAAGCTGCCATTATTCCGATAATAAAATCATTTTTTTCAGAAAAGCTGCCAGATCCCCTATATAATTCCCTATTCAATATGAAATTGATAGACTTTAACTGGAAATCACAACAGTTATATTCTATTTGACAGAAAACAACCCAGATGGGAGATCTCCTAGCCTGGTTCTGCATTACTATGATAGGGCAAGGACTGGGTGGCTCAATGTCAGGATAATGTGACTTAGTGGGACATCAGGTCATGGTGCTGGCGGCCTGGTCTCCGAGTGGGACAGCACTATAATATCACCATCCTTGCACACTGTCACAAGTCATTACCCGTCCTGATATGACCTTCGATCTTGCCAGGACATAAAACTCCAAGAACCAACCATCCAAACCTATCACTGACTACTTTGCATTTGCAGATGGGGATAACCAGTGGTCCACAACTGGTTCATCAAAGGCTGTTATGTCTGTCCTGTCTGTGGGAAAGCGCATATAAAAGACTCCTTGCTGCTTATTGGAAAGAGTAGCTTATGTGGCGGCAGCAGGTTTCCTCCAAAGAAATATGTCAGAATGACCATATGTTTGACGTCCAATAGCCGATGATAAAAATTAATGTGCTCTAGAGGCGTCGTTTAATAAAGCAAACTTTGCTTTTTGCAGACGGGGAAGACGGCTCTCCAGATGGCGTCGCGGGGCAGTTTGATTGGCATTGTCGACATGATCATTAAGGCGGACCGGTGCGCCCTGCTGGCGGGCCAGGACGGGGTAGGCACTCTGCAGTGTGGGCTAGTGCACCACTGTTTTTACGGCGCTACGTGCAACGCTTTAGGTGGAAGGCCGAGCAGCGTAAGCAAACCCCAAACCCCTCTCAGCTCTGTCCTGTGTGGTGGGCGTTGACACCAGCTGAATAAGCACACTGCCTCATTTACTTACTGACTATCGTTTTAAGTCACTCCTGATTGTGGTTCTGGTTCTGGTTCCGGTTCCGGTTCCGGTTCTGGTTCTGGTTCCGGGTCCTGTTTTGGTTCCAGTTCTGGTTCCGGTTCCGGTTCTGATTCTAATTCTCAGTCACTGTCCGTTGTTGTGTTCTGTTTTAGGCTTCAATTGAAATGAAAATTAAATTCTGAGCTTCTGTTTTCGAGCTGTGTTTTTTTTTTTTTTACCGGATCCTTCCCTCCCCCAATTATTTGTTGTTGGGTATATATGCATAGTTGGATATATATATATATATATATACAGAATTACTTTCCATAACACAGTCTTGTTGGATGTATAGATATATATATATAATTATATATTTCTAAATTTGTCTAGCGGTAAAGCCCTATAAATAAAGACATAAGCAGACGGCTAGTGTGGTGGTAAACCCTCATTTATTTTCTCGGGCTATGGCCGAGCAAAAAAGCCCTACCATATGTAATATAAAGCTAAAAAGTTTGAGTCAAATGGCAAGTGACAGTGGCGGTGGCACCGGAAGTGATGGTGGCACCAATAGACCCGCACCAAATCATATAGTGTTAGCATAGTGAAGTTAATAAATAATAAAAATATGCAGCACCGGCAATTTATATGTATATAATTCTTATATTTTACATATATTCATGTATGGATATATTTATTTATTTATATATTTACATATTCATATAACTTTATAGATTCATAGATTTATATATGTATATGTTTATAATTTATTGATATATTTATTTCTGTCTATATAGAGATATATTTATAAATATAATTATATATATCCAACAAAAACATATCAGTGTACTATTTTGTTGGATATAGATATATATATATATATTTCTTTTGTTGGATATATAGGAATTTTGGTGAAAATAGTAATATTTATATAACCATCCAATAACGGAGTGTCGTGGAAAATAACCATATATATATATATGTATATCCAAAAGAATGATGGGAGAATGACCCCCCACAGCAAACAACGATGATGTATATATATATATATATATATATATGTATATACATATATATGTATATATGCGCCCACTGGTTTTGTATTACTTTTATCTTTGTGGGTTTATTTGAGTTATAGATTTCTGATGGTCAATATGTGGCCCGGTGACTGTTGTGGTTTTCGGTATCTGACATCCACTTTGTTAATTTTGACGCCATCATTATTTATTTAAGCATAAGAACTTGGTAAGCTGTTTATGATCTTTTATGTGGATCAGTATAAAAGTGAATACTTGCATCACATATATCCATTAATTAAGAGTACACTCTTTTTCTCTATTCCCACTTAAGCAATAAATGATTAACTAAATTAACATGACTACCTTTTAAATCATGCCTTTTAACAATTTTAAATCATGCCTTAATGTATTAATCCTTTTGCATGAGTGTTCCTCGTGTGTGTAGATTCGTGCAATCCCATTGCTATTGTTTAATATACAGGGTTGCTTTCCCCCTTTAATGTTTTGAAAGTAAGAGATTGAGATACTTGACTGATTGATCTATGGCAATGAGTTCCAGTCTAGTAGCACAGGACGTTGATACAACGTACAATGTAACTTCAGCAAATATACAACGTTGATATTCACTCCGGTCTGCATTCACTGGGCGCAGTGGCCTAATCGGCAGACCGCTGGCCTCACGTACGGAAGGTCGGGAGTTCGTTTCCCCGTCGAGTGAAACCAATGACTTACAAAATTGATACTTGTCGCTACCTAGATAAAAGATTCACCCGGTACTTGTAGTACACGGGGGAACGACAACGTCATGTAAATACGGGCGAAAATGGCTTTAGTATGGAACATGAAGTAGAAACTGTGGTTCCATGATCAATTGGCTACATATATTGGCACAGATTTGGTGAAATGGGAGAGAATGCAAAAATCCAAGATGGCGGCCATAGAACACCGTTGATTTCAATTTTAAATCATATTAGACTAGCTATTTTATTATATTTTTCAACTCAAAGGTAGCGGGTAAATATTAACCCACTTTTTCGACCGTTTTTATATAAGGTTGGTATTCACCCGTGTACAGCAAGTACCGGCTGAATCCTTTATCTAGTCGCTACCTAGCCCTGGCGCTTGGCATTCTAGGATAGAATAACCACTGGTTTGCTCAGTATCATGGTAATGCGACTGAGTGGTAAATCGGGTCAAGGTGTCAGTGGCCTGGCCTCCCTGTGGTGACCGTCCTGATACGACCTTAAATGTTGCCAGGATGTAAAACTCCAACAACCATGAATGAGTGCGCAGTCCCAAGTCGGTACCCGTCCTGATATGGCCATACCCTAGATGTTGCTAGGGCGCAAACCCCAAAGAAGCAAACAAACGAAATACCATCGTTGTGTGTGCAGCGTTGTTTTCGACGTTGGCCTGACGTTGTTTCGACGTTGTTGTGCTGCTACGTTATAGCGTGCCTACACTGTCGACTCCATTCCACCCGTCCTGATATGACCTTAGAAGTTGCCAGGACGTAAAACTCCAACAACCAATCAATCATTCCACCTGTCCTTGTCCACATGCAGGTTGCGGAATGTTACCACATTCCTCCAGGCAGTCCCATCATCAAGGTATTCCAAACGGTGCATGAGTGGCAGGCACGACCTGTGATTGTTGTGTTGCTGTATGTATGTTGATCCTTCCCCCCTCCCCATCGCCACCACGCCACCCCTCACCCCCAACCCCAATCCCCCCTCACCCCCCCACCCCCCACTCAACCGTCAACCCCCAACTCCCACCTCGGCATTTACCAAGCCTTTATACTCCTGTCACACTACGACGCAACGAACAAACGTAAGCCTGATGTGATCATGTTTCGTCATTACGTTGACGTACGTTGGGTGACGTCATGATGACGTTAGACTGACATCGAGCCACGTCATGTTACGTCATGTTACGTCGGCGCGCGTCAAAGTTTTGAACCTGTTCAAAAATGTTGATGTAGCTCGAACGTAAGGGTTTACATTCGCCGTACGTTCTGTTCACGTTCAGTGAACGTCAATGACATTAAACGGACGTTATTCCAATGCTGCTCACTACGTTGACCCACATTAAACCGAGTGCAAATGCCCACGGGGCGTAATGGGAACATCAGGAGAACGTCAGGAGAACGTGCTTTCAACGTACGTTCAACGTCTCATGACGTATGTAACGTCACGTAACGTTCTTCTGGCGATGGAATAACATTCATAACGTTCCGTTAGCATAATGACGTTGTCCTCTCTCGTTAAATGACGGTATCACTACGCTTTACTGACGTTGCGCTCTCATCCACTACGCTGCATCCACGTTCAACTTGTGCCCAAATTTGCATACTACGCCGAAAAGTTCAACGTTCTTCACGTTCTCTCTATGTTGACGTCGTTACGTCGTAGTGTGACACGGCCTATACATGTAGTAAGTAGCGCGTTGTTTTATCTGATAATGCCCGTGTCAGTTTACTAACGATTCGCCGATCGTTCCCAACTGAGTGCCGTGTCAGTTTACTAACGACTTGGCGACCGTTTCCAAATGAGTTGAGTTGAGTTCTATTTAGCCGAACTGGTTTATTAGTCTGGGGCGTCTAGGCCACGCATGCGCAGACGATCCTATTTGGGAATGCGTGAAAAATAGGTCACGGTTGTGTGTGTGTGTGTCTGTGTGTTTGTGTGTTTGTGTGTCTATATCACTGCGTGAAGCGCAACACTTTCATGTAGACTATTCCCACCGCCAATCCGCCCTCTGATGGGCAGTGGCAAGAACCAGTCTTGTTGGTAGCAGCTAAGTTGTGCAGCATGCGCTGTGGAAATGGTCTTTTAGACGATTTCCACCACCAAGCTGTCCTCTGATTGCAGTCGCAAGAACCAGTGTTATGGGTAGAGACTCACTTATGCAGGATGCGCTGTGCAAAAGGTCTTATAGACGATTTCCACTACCAACCCGCCCTTGGACGGGAGTGACAAGAGCTAATGTGCATAACAGTTCATCATGCAGCACCCTTTGTGGAAAAGGTCTTTTATAGAGGATTTCCACCACCATCCTTCCCTCTGATGGCAGTGACAAGAACTAGCAGCTCATTGTGCAGCATGTTCTGTAGAAAAGGTCTTATATGTATGGTTTCCATCACCACCCTGCCCTCTGATGGCAGTGGCAAGAACTAGCAGCTCACTATGCAGCATGTTCTGTAGAAAAGGTATTATATAGAGGATTTCCATCATCACCCTGCCCTCTGATGGCAGTGACAAGAACTAGCAGCTCATTGTGCAGCATGTTCTGTAGAAAAGGTCTTATATAGAGGATTTCCATCATCACCCTGCCCTCTGATGGCAGTGGCAAGAACTAGCAGCTCATTGTGCAGCATGCTCTGTAGAAAAGGTCTTATATAGATGGTTTCCATCACCACCCTGCCCTCTGATGGCAGTGACAAGAACTAGCAGCTCATTGTGCAGCATGTTCTCTAGAAAAGGTCTTATATAGAGGATTTCCATCACCACCCTGCCCTCTGATGGCAGTGACAAGAACTAATGGTGTGGATAGCTCATTGCGCATGCTCTGTGGAAAATGTATATTCCATGACGTAAGTAGGTCATGTCTAGCTTTAATCTAAACCAGAATAAGAATCTCTTCTCCATGTTGTTACCAAATGCATTTAATTGGAAGGTGTTTAACATGAGTAGATAAGGACGTTCGTTCGTTTTATTTTTATGTTAACGAAATATTCGCTGAATTGTTAGTAAATTGGCCTTGTAGACAGACGATGTAGATGCAGGGTGTTGGTCAATATGTTCATAAACCAGGCTGTCAATGACAGCATTAAATGTTTGCGGGCATTTAATTTTCACTGTTTGTGCATGGTTCCAAACAAGCCATTTGATAAAGCCCAGGTAGTAGTCTATTTACTGTTTCCAGTCCAATGCACTGAAATGTATAAACAATTAGACGAAAGGATTTGCAAAAATGGTATGTTGCATGCTTTATTGTGTCGATGATTATTTAGGTTTGTTGAGAATCCCCTTTTTCAGTGGATAGATAATCAATAGGCCCTATAGAAATCTGTGGAGGTGGTCAGTTAGAGAGGTTTCATTGTCTATACATACATATACATATATATATATATATATATGTATATGTATATATGTATATGTATATATGTGAGGAATAGCATATTTTGTGAATATGAAGATGTGCAAGGGAATAGTTTTCCACAGCATCCCCCCTCCCACCCACCCTCCCAGCGTCACACCCTCACACCATCAGTCTCACAGCCTCCCACCCTCACAGCCTCCCACCCTCCCACCCTCACAGCGTCACTGCCTCCCTCCCAGCGGAAATCCTCCAGTGCGACTGACACTGGTCTACATCCGGTGGAGGCGAGGAGGGAAGGTGGAGCCACTGGTACAGTGTTGGGTCTTATCAAGTATAACAATAATAATAATTGTTCTTCATCGTGTCCTTCCACCAGTTATTGGTGGATGGTGGTAGCAGGATTTGCAATCAGATAGCTGATTCCCAGGGCCGCGGTGTGGCGCTCCTGCTGTGTCCAGTTTGTCGATAGAAAGCCCGGGCCTACACCTTTACTGACCAAAGGCATTTTTAACCTCCCACACCACATAGACATGGTATGAGAGCAACCGGCCTTTGATGACGCTGTAAGTTATACACAGCGGTGGAAATCCAAATTGGCAGAGCTGGGGGCACGGGGAATCGAACCACCAACCTTCAGATTAGGAGTCTGACCTAGAAAAAAGTCAGACACCTTAACCACTCCGCCACAGAGAACGCCACATAATAATAATAATAATAATAATAATAATAATTAACCCTTACGTAACTTTCTACTCGCATAATTCGTTATACATCATATAAATCCTCCAGTGCGAATGACACTGGTCAACATCTGGGGGAGGTGAGGTAGGCTGGGATGGCGCCACCAGTACAGTGTCCAGTGTTGCATCTTACGAAGTATACAATAATAAGAGGAAAAGATATTCCCTTGCGTATCTTCATATTCACAAAATACGCTATTCATCACACATGTACATATACATATATTCATATACATATATATATAGACATTGAAACCTCTCTAACTGACCACCTCCACAGATCGACCACTACCCTATATCAATCGCTTTATTTGGGTCCCAAACGATCGCCCACACAATACCATTGTAACGATTAAAACAAAACTCCCTAAATCGACCACCTCCCTAAGTGGACCATTTTTAGGTCTGTCAAATAGTTGGTCGATTTAGAGAGGGTTCACTGTAGATATTTGCAGTTGGTGTTGCTTGGATGGGTTGCCTGAGCTTTGCGACAAGGGAGATGTAGTTTGTGCACCTTCTGTTGTGTGCTGGCAGAATGTTGGTGTCTGACAATGGAAAGGCATGCAGAGACCTTTGCATGTGTGGGTTATACTTATACTTATAAGTTATAGTGGAGAAATAGCAGGCATCATATATCTCTCAGCATTATACCCAATTGCGCACCCCCTCCCTCCCCACTCCACTGTTCATTGTATTTCCATTGTATAATTGTATATTCTGAAATTGAATTAATAATTATATTTATTTGTATATATATTTATATGTAGGCCTATATATGAATATATGTGTATATGTATATATAGCCTTCATGAGTTAAGAATTTAGTTTAAATGTTTTAATAATGATATTGTCTAAAGATTGTAAGGATTATCATAATACCTGCTAGTATTAACCCATTGCCTCCTGGAACCTTCGTAGTTACACTTCGGTGACAGTGGCAAGATCAGGACATGGTTTATGCATAGAACACGCATAGCTGTGTTTAGTATTTTGTTTTCTTTCCAATAACATAATTATAACGCTATCAAATGCAATGATTTTGAGTAGAAATATATAAGCCTCCCAGCTTCCCACCCTCCCATCGTCAGGCTCACAGCCTCCCACCCTCTAACCCTCACAGCATCCTACCTTCACAGCCTCCCACCCTCACAGTTCGACAGCATCCCACCCTCACAGCATCCCACCTTCAGAGCCTCCCACCCTCACACTCCACAGCCTCCCACCCTCCCACCCTCACAGCATCCCACCTTCAGAGCCTCCCACCTTCCCATCCTCACAGCCTCCCACCTTCACAGCCTCCCACCTTCTCACCCTGACAGCCTTCCACCTTCACAGCCTCCCACCCTCACAGCCTCCCATCTTCACAGCCTCCCACCCTCACAGCCTCCCAACTTCAAAGCCTCCCACCCTCACAGTATCACAGCCTCCCACCCTCACAGCATCCCACCTTCAGAGCCTCCCACCTTCAGAGCCTCCCACCTTCAGAGCCTCTCACCCTCACAGCATCCCACCTTCACAGCCTCCCACCCTCACAGCCTCCCACCCTCACAGCATCCCAACATCACAGGCCTCCCACCCTCCCATCCTCACAGCATCCCACCTACAGAGCCTCCCACCCTCTCACCCTCACAGCATCCCACCCTCACAGCCTCACAGCATCCCACGCTCACAGCCACCCACCCTCACAGCATCCCACCCTCACAGCATCCCACCCTCACAGCCATCCCACCCTCACAGCATCCCACATCACAGCATCCCCCTCACATCATCTCACATCACAGCATCCCACCCTCACAGCATCTCACCCTCACAGCATCTCACAACACAGCATCCCACACTCACAGCATCCCACACTCACAGCATCCCACCCTCACAGCATCCCACCCTCACAGTCTCCCACCCTCACAGCCTCCCACCATCACAGTCTCACAGCCTCCCACCTCACATCATCCCACCCTCAGTCTCACACCATCATAGCCTCCCACCCTCACAGCCTCCCACCCTCACAGCCTCCCACAATCACAGTCTCACATCATCCCACCCTCAGTCTCACACCCTCGCAGCATCCACCCTCACAGCATCCCACCTCACAGCATCCCCCCTCACAACATCTCAGATCACAGCATCTCACCCTCACAGCATCGCACCCTCATAGCATCCCACCCTCACAGTCTCCCACCATCACAGTCTCACAGCCTCCCACCTCACATAATCCCATCCTCAGTCTCACACCATCACAGCATCCCTCCCTCACAGCATCCCACACTCACACCATCCCACCCTCACATCATCTCACCCTCACAGCATCTCACCTCACAGCATCCCACACTCACAGCATCCCACACTCATAACATCCCACCCTCACAGCATCCCACACTCACAAGATCCCACCCTCACAGCATCCCACCCTCAGTCTCACACCCTCACATCCTCACACCCTCACACGCTCTCATACTCAGTCTCCCACCTTCCTAGCCTCACACCCCCACGCCCTCCCACCCTCCCATCCCCTTCCTGATATGACCTTAGATGTTGCCAGGACGTAAAACTCCAACAACCAACCAACCCTCCCACCCTCACGACCTCACACCCTCCCAAACCCTCCCACCATCCCCCTCTCCCCTCCCCCCCCCCCCTCCCCTCCCCCACCCCCTCCCCCGTCCCAGCCTGCTGTCAGTGACACGCCCACTGGGTCGCGTGCTCTCTCCTCGCGCAGAAGCTGAACTCCATGGAGCGCGCCGATAGCCCGACGCCCTCCCGGCTGGGTCTCACGGCGATGGGCGGTAGCGAGCTGAACATCCAGTTCAAGCGTCCGAACCACGAGTGCACAGAGTTCATGAAGGGCATCCTGTGGAAGATGGCGACGAAGCAGCTGAAGCCCGGGGACTGGAAACGGCTCGCACATCACTGGAAGTTTACAGACGCGCACGTCAAGGCCATCGAGCACCAGTACACAGGTGTGTGTGTGTGGGTGTGTGGGTGGGTGTGGGCAGCGGGACCTAGATCAGGCAGTTGAGTGTCCGCCTCTGCAGGTGTTGGTCATTCGATCGATCATGCTCAGTGGACCCGTTTGCAGTCTTGGCTATTTTCCGTTCAAACCAGTGGTCCACAACTGGTTCATCAAAGGCTGTGGTATGTGCTGTCCTGTCTGTGGGAAAGTGTGTGTAAAAGCCGCTTTGCTGCTTATTGGAAAGAGGAGCCTATCTGGCAGCAGCAAGTTTCCAGAAAAATGACCATATGTTTGACGTCCAATAGCCGATGATAAAATTCAATCTGCTCTAGAGGCGTCGTTAAATAGCTTTACTTTTAAACAAGAATTACTTTGTGTGGGTGTGGGTGTGGGTGTGGGTGTGGGTGTGCGGGTGTTATTGGTGGGGGGAGGCATGTTCTTGTCGTAGGAGGTGATGAACAGGGGACATATTTCACCTAGAGTAGTGGGCTTCGAACCCACACTTCTTACCATTCCGAGACTACCGTGCTAACCACTACGCTACCTAGGCTCCCTGATGCAATCACCCTGTCCATGGTTAGCTTATCTATGCGGCTCCTTGCCTGAGAGGTCAGTGCAGACTACTAGTACTACACTCGTCCCCCTGGAATTGTTTTTGTTTTTCTAAAGGATTACATCCATGAGTAATTTAATGCTTGCAATTACATGCATACAGAAAATGCATTTATATTTATATACATGCAAGGTAGGTTCAACAACCTCACAGTGCGCGACATCGCATTTTCTAGTGCCCCATGCTAAATGCGTACCTACGGCCGTGTTCGATTAACACGGCTCCGGCGACTCGGGTCACCCGAGTTGCTAGAATTTCAAATCGAACACCGCGAGTGGAGTCGAAAAATACACGTGCCGTGTGCAAAACGACCCGACCCCAGTAACCCACGTCTTGGCTAGGTTTGTTTGTTTGTTGTTTTATGTCCTAGCAACATCTAAGGTCATATCAGGACGGGTACCGACTTGTGACAGTGCGCACTCATGGTGACTTTATAGTGCTGCCCCACTGGAAGTCCAGGCCGCCAGCACCATGACCTGATATCCCACTCAGTCACATTATCCTGACACTGAGCCAACCAGTCCCTGTCCTATCCTAATAATGCCGAGCGCCAGGCTAGGAAGCAACAAGTATCAATGTTTAAGTCATTGGTTTGATTCGACTAGGGTTCGAACCCACGATCTACCAACATGAGAGACGGACGCTCTAACTCATTTGGCCATCCTGTCTGGCTAAGAGTGATGACGTCACATTTGTGCTGGTGCCATGTGTTTATTAATGTGTTTTTTCTTTTAATAACACACATTAATGAAACGGAAATATGTCTAAACTATCCAATCATAAAATACTTTAAATCCTATTTAATAATAATGTAGTTATATTGGTTATTTTTAAAAAAAGGGGGAAAAGCCACCATTTTGCCCACCCCGAGCGTGTTCGATTATGCAACCCGTAGGTTCTGCGCATGCGCCAAAAAGTGGCTCGGGTGGCCCGAGTTGATTAATCGAATACGCGCCACATGTAGGTAATGATATGACTGAACTGTCACACATATTTGTTGTATTATCTGGCTGTATTTAGCAAATGGAAAGAATTAACTAACTTACTATGCAAGTAAAAAAAACTGTCCCTGTATAAATATGTATGTGTATTTGTTTAATTTAGGGCCCTTTTACAACATATACTACCAGCCCGCACTATAAAGTCATAATGAGTGCGCACTGTCACAAGTCGGTACCCATACTGATATGACCTTAAATGTTGCCAGGACGTAAAACTCCAACAACCAACCAACGTGCTATTGTGTTTTCCTCCCTAGGCCCCCACAGTTATACTGAACATGGCTATCGGCTCCTCCTCATCTGGGTTCATGGAGTTAAGAATGAGGAGAGTCCAATGAAACATCTATTCGATGTTGCCAGGATGTAAAACTCCAACAACCAACCAACGTGCTATGGTGTTTTCCTCCCTAGGCCCCCACAGTTATACTGAACATGGCTATCGGCTCCTCCTCATCTGGCTTCATGGAGTTAAGAATGAGGAGCGTCCAATGAAACATCTATTCGATGTTGCCAGGACATAAAACTCCAACAACCAACCAATGTGCTATGGTGTTTTCCTCCCTAGGCCCCCACAGTTATACTGAACATGGTTATCGGCTCCTCCTCATCTGGCTTCATGGAGTTAAGAATGAGGAGAGTCCAATGAAACATCTATTCGATGTTGCCAGGACGTAAAACTCCAACAACCAACCAACGTGCTATGGTGTTTTCCTCCCTAGGACCCCACAGTTATACTGAACATGGCTATCGGCTCCTCCTCATCTGGCTTCATGGAGTTAAGAAGGAGGAGAGTCCAATGAAACATCTCTTCGAAGCGCTTGTTTCCATTGACCGAAGAGAAGTTGCTGGTAAGGCTTTTGCATAAAAACTTGTTCGGTTGGTAATTTTTAGCAGTGTTGGCATAGCTATTGCACAACACTATGGTTCAGGGATGAAAGATCTCTGCGATTTCGCGGATTTCCACGGTTTAAAAAAATATTTATTGATTAACGTTAAACAAAACGCCCAGGAATCAGGATGTGTATGACAGCAATTGGGTAGTTTGAATCCCATTCTTATCTGACCTTATATGTTGTTAGAACATTAAATCCATGTATGGGCGATAATATAGAATCTAGGCCCAACAGGGATAGTTCAAACCTGACTTCCGCTATTTTTTCCCGATTCCCTGACTATGCTAATCCTATGAGGGAAAATCCGCGTTTTCGCAGAAATTCACTATCGGTGTAATAATGTTCGCTTTATCTCCATGATTTTTTACGGAGACCATTTTCATCCCTGACGGTTAATTTACATGGTTGCTTGATTGATCGTTGATAGTTTGTACGCTATGTCGGCAGTAAGGGTCATATTCACGGTGAAAAGTTAGTGGTATTTATTCTGTTATTGTTAATCATATTTATATGTCTACATTGAAATGTACGCGACAATCTGAAATAATCCAATTTGTATTAAATGGCCGTAAAAGGCTATCTCAGATGCAATTTTGAAGTGCTTAGATTTGTGTCAAATGACAGCAAAATTTAGCAAAAGTTAAAAGGAGGCGATACAGTCTGGTAATTCTAAGGAACTCTCAAATTTGTTCGTGCTTTACATCAGTAAAGAGGTCTCGCATACTATTTACATAATTGTAATTATGTAGCCACAATTTTAGTTATGTTTTGTGAGTTAAATTGTGCTGTCATTTGAAACCCACGATATCACGGGTAATAATTGCAAGGGTGTCATTGGTTAATCACCCCCCCCCCCACACACACACACGCATATGGTGTGTGAGAGTGGGGGTGCACGTGGGACTGGGGGGGGGGGGGGGCTCTTTCTGGCATTCACAGTGTTCGTCCCTCCCTATTCGGAACGGTCAGATTTCGTTCCTAAAATAGGCAAATTTTAGACTAAGGCCTTTCATGGAATCACTATTAGGTAACTTTGACATCGCTTGCCCTGTGGCCATATAGATATATATTTATATACCGTATTCTCACAGGTTAACGCCCTGGGTGTTTAAATTGGCAAATCACTGAAGTGGGGGGGGGGGGGGGTCGACATTTACCCACACATGGGCGTTTAAGGAGTGGGCGTTTATGAAATATTGGCCAAGTGTGGGGTGGGCGTTAACCCACACATGGGCGTTGACCCGTGAGAATACGGTACATATGGTCACCCCTTGGGAAAGCCATACAGTCACGTGACTACACGTTTGTGGTTAGGTAAAACTCAACTGAACATTGCGTAATGAATTATACGCTGCATAATGTGTGTGCTGTTGCAGAACATGTACGGCGGAAGGCGAACGTCTCGGCCGACAAGTCGACGTCGCCCAAGATCTGCCGTGTTTCCTGACAGCCACAGTCCTGGCTCGCCAGAGGTGCAGCCAGGTTTTCCCGCTTCAGGAGAAATTAAAGTCACCCAGCAGATGGTCCCTTTGCACTGCAATGAAGAGGCTTCAACAGACTATATATTTACTTATATATATATATATATATATAAATACCCAGATGTATATATTTATCTACATATATATACCTATATGTACATATATGTACATATATACATATATACATATATATATATACACATATATATACATAGATATATAAATGTATATACATATAAATATACATATATACATATACACATATATATACATATATTTACATATACACATACATATATACATATATGTACATATTTATACATATACATACATATATAAACTTATATACACATATATACATATATATACATCATCATCATCATCATGCTGTCAGTCGCGATGCGACAAAGACTGCTTTCATTACTTGACTGCCGCTCTCCATTTAGCTCTCTGCTATGAGAGTGATGTCCATGAGTCAGTCTTAATGTCTCTCAACTTCAGTTTTCTCTTGATGGTATCCTTGAACCGGAGACGAGGGCCCCTCTCTTTCTGTAACCAGAACACAGTTGAGAATAGAGGATCTACATTATATATGCATATACATATATATGCATAAATATGCATGTATATGTATGTACATATATACATATATATATACATATATTATGCACATATATACATATAATGATATATATGCATTTATAATTATATACATATATACATATATCTATATATACATACATAGGCCTACATATGTATGCACATAAACATATATATATATATATATGCATATATATCTACATGCATATACATATATATGTCTACAGTGCTGGTTTAAACTAGTAGCAAAAATAGCATATACTACAGGCCCCCTGCATTTTCTACGGCCCCGCGCTAAATGCTTGCAAGCTATCAATTGATACTCACATGTAGGTAACACTATTGGTGAAATGTCGGCCCTATTTGTCGCATTATCTGGCTTTATAGTCAATGAAAAGAAAAATAGCTTTACTATCCAAATACAAAATATTATGCGCAAAGTTATGTGCATTCGTTTAATTTAAGGGGTTTTGACAACATATGCTAGAGGTCCTGCACTAGCTTAATCCGGCCCTGTGTATGTATATATATATAATGTATTATACGTATATAAAAGGTATTTAATATTTTTTCTTGCCTACAACTATATATATATATATATATATATATATATATATATATATATATGTGTATATATATATGTAGTGTATATATATATATGTATATATATATATATATATAATATGCCCAATCCCCCGGTAAGCTTTGTAGGAAATGAGGGGCGTTGGGGGGTTGGCATGGTGTGGGGAGGAAAAAGTGTGTGTGTGGGGGGGTGGGGGGGGCTTGGCATGCCACAGGAAAACCGCACAATATATTATAAGAGGTTTTGTGAAATGTACACTCAACAAAGGGGCCATCTCAAAATTAGAAAGGCCAGCGTATAAATCAAGCAGTCCTCACATCGATAATCTCAGAAAGAGGCATTAAACTAGGTCAGTAGGTTAAAGGTCACTACACACAACACTCTTATGTTTTGTTTTCTTTTGATGTTTAGCACCCACCCACCCTCTTCTTACATTGTGCACTTAGAAAACAAATAGCACCCGCCTTTGGTGATTCCTTCTGATCAGTGAGAGACTGCCATGTGTGGACAAGTTTTCAATTCATGGAATACCCTTTAGGTTCCACTTGCACATTGGCCATTCTGGCACTCTCCCTCCACATATTCAGTTACACAAACTGGAAATGTGTGCTTGGAGAGCATTCGTCGCGCTACAGTTGCAATCTCTTAAGCCCCAGTCACACATAGCCGGATGAGCCACGGATTTTGAGCCAAACCACCCACGGACCAATGGCCCGGACTGTCCCGTACCGCCATGGATAAAATCACTGTTTTCATCGATTTTTGCCTCGCAGTCACACTTTCCCGGATGAGCCCCGGATGAGTCCCGTACCGCCCCGTACCACCCCTGGACTGCTCCCGGACTGGGCCGGACCGGCCCCAGACGAGGCCGGACCACCCATGGACTGCCCCGGACCACCCCTGGACTATCCCGGATCACCCTCAGACTATCCCGGATCACGCCCGGTCTTAAGGGGACAGTCCGGGGGTAGTCTTGGATAGTCCGGGGATTGTCCGGGTCAAACCGTGGTTCAAAATGACCCCGCACCACCCCCCGGACAGGCCCGGTCCACCCCAGACCACCCCCAAAATACCCGGACCACCCCCGGACCACTGCCGGATCAGGCCGGATTGAGCTCGGATTGCAAAATCCCCCAGACCACCCCGGATGTTTTAAACAATTTAAAACATCCGGGGCTGAGCCCGGATGGTGCCGGACGAGCCATGGATCAGGCCAGATCAGGGGGTGTCAGCACGGACGAGCCATGGATCACCCCGGATCGCCCAGGACCACCCCGGATGGCGGTCCGGGGCTCGTCCGGCCCCTGATCCGGGTATGTGTGACTGGGGCTTTAGCGGCCTATACAGAGTCCCTTTATGTTAAACTTTAAGCAGGTTTACGGTCCACTTCACCTCTAGTAAATGTTGTCTTTGTATTAATAGAACCCACCAATTAAGCTAGTGACATCTGTCGGCAGAATCTGGAACTACTCTAGTCGGGTATATTCCCTGACTGCGTATGATTTCACATGCTATATCTCCATAAAGAATGCTTGGAAAAATAATAAACTGCCTGATTATATTCAGATATTCATATCGCAACAGGAGTCAACTCTTATCCTTGTGATATCCTATCATTTAAAAAAAATAGACAACTATATTATATTTTTCTTCTGGAATTTCACTGCTGCTCTCTTCACGTATTACACTCCTCCAGTTAAGCTAGTGATATCTTTACATATCTAGATAAGTGTTTTGGTTTCGAAAATGTTGTGCTTCTTATCGGTGTATGCAGCTTTAACGAACCCGTTACAACTAGCTCTGCTGTGAGGAGAGAACTGTGGAACTCAGTCCCCCCCCCCCCCCCACACACACACCCCTCACTTACCCCCAATTAACCCTTTGACCTCGCCTCACGCTCTCCCTCCACGCAAACACACACATTACTCCTGGCCCCCGCGTCCTGGGGCCCCAAGTTGACAGCTGATTTGCTGCGCGTCCGCTCTTATGTTTCTCGCCGTTTCTCGCGAGACGGCGCGAAGTGTTTATAAATCTATTTCCGCCCGCGACGTGTGTGACTGAAGGCCGACATCGGTTAACAACCGTCGAGGCTGTTCTACTGACTCACTGGTGCTCTGCAACTCGCCCCCCCCCCCCCCCCTCCCTCCCTCCCTCCCTCCCTCCCTCCCTCCCTCCCTCCCTCCCTCCCTCCCTCCCTCCCTTCTGCCGACGCTAAAGCCGGGATTCCATTGACACAGCGATGATGTGTCCGCAAACGTCACGGGTTGGGATTCGATTTTACAAACCAAAAACGCACACGACTACGCCCTGCTTGTATCACCCGCATACTCCCACCGCTATTCCGACATCAATTTTTTTTTAAATTATTTATTTATTTATTACACGTTATGGATGACGAACGTGCATTTAATGGAATCTCGGCTTAATGCTGGAATACCAATCGGAGATCCACCACGCTATTGTCGTCTGGCTCCCTCCCTTCCTACCTTCCTCTCTACATACACTCCTCCCTCACTCCCACCCACCCCCCCTTTCCTCCCTCCCTCCATTATTACCTCTCGCCCCATTCTGCCTTTCCTTCATCGATTCTTCCCTTCCCCAGCCCTCCAGTACTCCTGACCTGCCTCCCTTGTTCTCTCACTCCGTTTCTCTATGCCTCCATTCCTCCATTCCTCCATTCTTCCATTCCTCCATTCCTCCATTCCTCCTTTCCTCCCTCCGTTCCTTCCTTTGTTCCTTCCTCCCTGCCGTCCTCCTTCCCTCCCTCCTCCCTTCCTCTATCCCTCCATTCCTTCTTCTCTCCCTCCCTGTTTCCCTCCTTCCTTTTCCCCCCTCCCTCAATTCCGCCTTTCCTACATTCCTCCATTCCTCCCTCCATTCCTCCCTCCATTCTTCCATTCCTCCCTCCATTTCTCCCTTTCTTTCTCCCTCCTTCCCACCCTCCTCACCCTCCCCCCCCCTTCCGCTTGCTCCTTCACCCCCACCTCCCTTGTCCCCTTCCTCCTTCTCTTCCTACCCTCCGTCCCTCCTCCTTCCATTCCTCCCTCTCCCCACCCCTCCTCCTTCCTTTCCCTTCCGTCCCTCTCTCCCTCCTTACCTTCCCTCCCTACATCTCTCCCTCTTCCCCCTCCCTTGCCTCTCTTCGCCCCCCTCCTCCCCTTCCTACCCCTTCCCCCCCTCCCCTCCTTCCTCCCCTCCCTCGTCCCCTCCTCCACTCCCTCTCTCCCTCCTCGCCTCCCCTTCCTCCACTCCCTCTCTCCCTCCTCGCCTTCCCCCTCACCCTCCCTCCCTCCTCTCCCGCTTCCTCCTCCCCTTCCTCCCTCTCTCCCTCGTCTCTCCCTCCCTCCCCCCTCTCCCCTCCTCCCTCCCCCCTCCCTCTCCCCCCTCCTCTCCCCTCCCTCCTCCCTCCCCCCTCCCCATCGTCCTTCCTCCCTCTCCCCCCTCCCTCCCTCCATTCGCTCTCTCCCTCCTCTCCCCTTCCCTCCTCCCATTCCCTCCCTCCCTCTCCCTCTGCCCCTCCCTCCTCCCCTCCCATTCCTTCCTCCAGCATAGCGCCACCTACTACCATCCCACTGAGAATGGATGAGGATGTGAGGAGAGAAGACAACCAAGTTTCACCTCGACAAGTATTTCCCAACTGGTACACTGACATCTCCCGTTTATTGTGATAACTCATGGTTTCATCAGTCAGTGACTTCCATCGTTGTCTGGGAGTTCTTACAACATTATGCAAGTCTTTGATATTCCATCCCTTCCAGTGTGCCGGTTCTTACAGCCTCAGCCCTTCCTAAAGTTAAAGGGTCTCCATGGCCGTAATCGATTAACACGACCTGGGCGACTCGGGTCACCCGAGTCTTCAGAATTTCAAATCGAACACTGTGGGTAGAGTCGACAAATACACGTGGCGTGTGCAAAATGATCCGACCCAAGTAACCCACCTCGTAGCTGGGGTTGGCTACGAGCGATGACGTCACATTTGCGCTGGTACAGTCCTGCAGGATAACAGCCACCAGTACCAGTCATACATGTTTTGTTTAAAGAATAACTTAGATTAATGAAATGGAAATATATCTAAAGAGGCCATCATAAAATACTTTAAATCCTATTTTGTGGTAGTTTTATCGGTTATTTAAAAAAAAAAAATTCCAGCCCAAGTGCGGAGAAGCGTATTCGATTATTCGACCCGAGTCTGTAGGATGTGCGCATGCGCCAAAAAGTGGCTCGGGTGACCCGAGTTGATTAATCGATTACGTCCCATATATGTTGATGTACTTTGGCATGCTTTGTGAACTTGCAGTGAAAACGTCTTGGTGTGACTACAAAGTCGTCTATTAGTTTGATTAAATCGATGGTGTTGTTACTGAAATGTATGAGGGTTGTTTTTTATGGTTGCTAAATCAGAAAACTTGTTCTCAATTAAAGTTAAAGTTGCATAATCCAAAGGTTTATAGTTTCCATAATAGTTTTTATCTGAAGATATCAGGTTGCTTGTTATAATTTTCATTATTTTAATTTGGAGGAACGGGTTTTTTTATGTGACGGTTTAAAAAAAATAAACTTTTCAAATAATTAACTTTGGAGATATTTGGAGTGAATAATGTTCCCGCGTCCATTGAAATGCTTAATATCATAGATGTTATCATTTGTATCAGAAACAGATTTCTATTAAAGTGATTTCATATTTCTTCTATGGAACAACAATAACTGTTTAACGAGGGAATCAATAAATATGTTGAATATGTAATGTTAAAGGTAGACCCACTGGTTCTTTGGTTTTCAAAAAATATTATGGTTTCATTGGATTATGCAGCTTCAACTGTCACCAAAAGGATGCAAGCACATAGCTGGCATTTTACAAGGAGACGGGCGTCAATGAAAATAGGCTTCTGAGTTATGTGATACTAATAGTTACTCGTGTGCATGTTCAGAAAATGGAGAAAATAAGCCTGATTGGAGGGGTAGTTCTCTGCGTTATTTGGAGAATCTAAATGTTAGTAAGGCATTGCATGAGTAGCATTGGTCCAAGTTCATCATACTTATAAAGACGCAATAGTCTACTGTATTGACAACCCATTGTATGCTGGGCAATGAATGTGTATAAGTGTATTTCTGATAGAACAAGACATTATTCCCTTCATGTGCCGAGCCAAAAAGAAAAGGGTACACTATTGTGGTTGTGAATAGATTCACTTTCTTTGCGTTGAGGTCCGTAGTTGTAAAATGTAACTCTCATTAAATAGATTGTTATAAGAGGGCGTAATTAAGTGTTGTCCGGTAAAATAAATACAAATATTATTTGAAACTTTTGATCACTGGATGTCTGCGCTCTTGTTGTATTTTAGAAGGGTTCGATGTGTAATGGATATATTGGTGAAATTATTCCCTGTGAATTATACACAGGAATTGTCAACAAAATGCACTTATGTCGGAGTGGGCTTTTTCTTTCAATCTGAATGGCAACCAAACAATAGCAAGCTGTGCTAATTAATATACGCAATGTGTTATTCATTTCAAATGTACGCTTTTATGTATTCCTTGTTGTGGTTTAGGTTGATCAAGCCGATTTATGTGGATATGGTAACAATAATTAGAAATGTAATAGTACCATATAGTCTGCATCTAACTTTCAATGGCTATTTTAGGTCTTTAATCTAAGTATGTAGTGCAAATCCTTCATTTTTTATTTTGGCGGGTTTTAAATATGGGGACGATGTTTTTAGGGTATGCAGGTACCGGGGAGCGCCGGGGGTGGCGCCACCAGTCATGAACATGAAGGAGGCAGTACAGTATATCGTGTAATAATAATACTAATAATAAACACACTATGGTCTAGACGGGATGGCCGAATGAGTTAGAGCGTCCATCTGCCATGGCGGTAGATCGTGGGTTCGAATCCTGGTCGAGTCAAACCAATGACTTAAAAATTTATACTTGACGCTTCCTAGCCAGATGCTCAGCATTACTACGATAGGACAAGGAGCAGTGGAATGAGGAAGACCAGTCATCTGCGACTGAAATTTCCCCTGCTTAAACAACTAATGTACCAACAAAAAATGTTACTAAGGAATTAATTCCCTTCCGCTCCTCTATACTCGCATAATGCATTATACATCACATAATTAGGCAAAAGCAATCCTACTTCTAACTAAAACTGGGGGGGACATGTTCAGGTGTTTTTTGTTTTTATCCACCACCACAACCGCCATGACAAATATAAACCTGGAAAAATACGCGTAATTTCTTCTGTTCTACATTTCTAGTAGCATGATTATGAACAAAGATTACAGACATATTTATAGGTCAGCATTATTGTTATATATGCATTGAGTTAAAGTTGCACAATCCAATGGTTTAGGAATTTTGCCATAATTCCTGCTTCTTTTTCTTTTTTTTTTATAAATAATTGCCTCAGGTTGAGCATTAGAATCTATTTTAGTTTAGTTTGCAGTAACTTCTATTTTAAAGCATTCACTCTGCAGATATTTGAAATGACAACCTGCCAAGTTAATTTGTGTGTGCATGTCGAAATGGTAGCCATCGCAGGCTTCAGCTGTGACAATTTTTATTAAATTCCCTTTGGATTCATTCTATGCAGCAATAAGTAGTTAATAAGTACACCACTATCTAAGTTGGGTACATCGGATCAAATCTATATTTTGGTTTCGAAAATGTTATAATTTCATTAAGGCCCTGTCACACTATGCCGTATTGCGTCAGCATATGCCGACGTATATGAGTTTGCACCAACACGTTGGTGTATGCTGGTGTACACTGGTATACGCTGAGACAAGTTATGGTTACATTATGGGTACATTTGGCATAAGTAGTATTCATTAAAGCCCGCTGGTGTGCGCCGAGATAAGTTATGGGTAAGTTTGGCATAACTCCATAAGTCGTATGTTTTAGCATGTTCAAAATTCTGCCGTATGACAGCATATGTCGGCATACGCTGAGGCAATAGGGCATAGTGTGACAGGACCTTTAGACTGTACAATTTTAAGTCCGTTGAATTCACTTACTTCTGAACTATTTTCTGTGTCCGCTTTTATATACCTTCACGATATGAAAAGGGATTTTAGTTATACTCTCTATGAATATAGCTTCCAATGTAGATAAAAACAGAAAGCATGTGTACGCTGCTATTACTAAATAAATTCTATCAATTATTAATCAAACTTTTCTTTTTCTATGGGAATTTGTTTCCCTTGACCACAAATATATGATTGTGAGCTTTCTAATTTAATGAGTGTCTATTGGCACATAATTGATTGTCTGCTTTTACATGTAAAAGCGATGGTTTGAACAAAAAACAAACATTTCTCGCCATGAATATGGCCTATGCTGCCGACACGGTGTAAAGCAACCACCAATCAATCAGTCAATCAAGCTATTACTAATGTTATTACATATCCACACAATTGGCATAGTCTTTGTACAATGGTTTAATGTACCTGATTCCGAACATTTATGTCAGGAGAATGAAATGATTATTTTGACATGTTACAACCGGTGCACCGATTAATGTGACGTTGTGTTGTTAAATGCTGGGTACTGATGTTAGGTTGTTTTTTTTATTAACAATTTCGGTCATTTTACCATTTAAATCACTACTCATTTCAGTGGGGTTATAGTTATTCGATAATTTTGTTCGGGTTCAATTGATGTCTGAATAAGTGGGGTAGTGTACAGAAATATTAACTATTTTCATCTAGTGTAAGAAGCAAGAAAGTCGTCTTATAATTGAGATTTCAATAGTATGTGTATACATGTATATGGCGATGTACAACTTATATAAGTATGAGTAAGCATTTGAAAATGAAAGCAAATGACTTAACGCATATGATGTTATTATAATTATTCTGGTGCTACCAACGAAAGACTCTTTGAACAAATATAGTTATCAGGGTGTCCCCAAAGAGCTATAGGGTTTCAGTCTTTAGAAATTATTATATGTATAAATTATTATATTGTATAATATAATGTACAATATATATGTAATATATAATATATCATATATATATATACAGTAAAACCTCTCTAACCGACCACCTCCACAGATCGACGACTCCCCTATATCGATCGCTTTCAATCAATCAATCAATAGGATACAGCTATAATAGGCCTTGGACCTGTTAGGCGCTCTTAATTAATAGAAATGGAGACAGTTCTTCAGATGTGGTGGATCGTAGCAACTGTCACTGGCTCCAAGATATATGTAATGCTTGACCAGTATGCATCCAGTCGGGACTTTAAACAGTTCACCGACTCTGCTGCTACGACACTCTCTGGCAGGTCATTCCACAGGTCAACCACCCTAAAGCCGAAAAAGTTGTGTCGCAGGTCCAGTCTGGAGTACCGCTTCCTCAGCTTCAGGGAATGTGCTCTGGTCCCGGTGTTGGAGTCTCTGATAAGCGGGCTGGCTGCCTGTCTTGTAGATACCATGGAGATATTTGAATACTTCAATCATATCCCCCCTGGCCCGTCTGTAGTACATGCTTGGGATCTTCAAATGACGCATACGTTGTTCATAGGGTATTTCATCGAGTCCATGTCCTTTATTTGGGTCCCAACAATATAATTGTAACAATATTCTAACTCCCTAAACTGACCACCTCCCTAAACTGACCACTTAAATTCGGTCCCAATGTCGGTCGATTTAAAGAGGCTTTACTGTATATATATATATATATATATAGATTAGAGGTGTAGTGCTTAATAAAGGTGAGGAAAGCCAGGTTTGGATTTCTTTGAAGGAACGCCCTTCTACCTCCCAAAGAAAGTAAGAAAACGCTGTTCCCACCGCACTACACCACTTATATATATATATATTTATATATCATATTTATATCACATATATACATATATATAATATATATACATGTATAAATGAGGACATATATGTAGGCCTATGTGCTATTTATATATTTACTATGTATGGATGTATCTAAGTATGTACTAGATATGTATTATATATTAAATGCATATACATATTATGTGCATTTACATATATAGATATATATATATATAGGCCTACACACACTATAGTATCTTTTAATGTAAATTCAATTGGTGAGTGTAGGATAAATTGTGCAGTTTACCTAATAATATATACTCATTATGCTCCAAAAAGGTAAATATCGATCGAAATATATATACTGTATATTCCTATTTTGTTTCATATCGGGTGTTACAATTTAACATATTAATATATGAAGTGCCGTTATGCCTAGGTGTGGTTCCATATTGGAAACATTAATATGAAAATAAGTGTTTCGAAAATTATATATAATCATAAATAACCTTTGGTTCTATTTACTTCTTGTAGTATGTATTGACCATTTCATATAAATGATCAGGTTGTATAACATGATTCATGAATCCTGAATTAATAAACACATATGCAGAAAAGTATTGTTTGTCACTCAATCTCATTACATTGTCTAAATACTCGCATCGATTGCAGACACATAATATTTATGTATGCCTTAAGCTTTCACAATTTTTTTTCTTTCTTCTTTTATTTTAGAACGCTTCGCTACAACTAAAGGCCCTGTCACATTACGACGTTTCTCACCAACGCGCGCCAACGTGTTGCCTTCGGGGGCGAAGCGTCGGGAAGCGTTACGCGCGCGTTACGCGCACATTATGCGCGCGTAGGTACACGTCGGTACATTTTGGCATGCGTCGGCGCGTGTCGGCGCGCGTCGGCGTGTGTCGGCGCGTGTCGACGCACGTCGAAGGTTTTGTGCATGCACAAAACTTTCAACGCGCCACAACGCGTGCCGACGTGTGGGTGCGGACGTTCCGGGGACGTTCCGGGGACGTTCCAGACGTTTCGGGGACGTTCCGGACGTTCCGGGGACGTTCCTGACGTTCCGGGGTCGTCAGAAGCACGCTAGGAAGACGTTGCCACACGTTGCGCCAAATGATTGCTTTGTTGTTTTACGTCCTACCAACATCTAAGGTCATATGAGAACGTCACGCCAAACTTTTTTGTTTTTTTTCCACACGCGTCGACACGCGTTGGCCGCGCGCGATGAACGCGCCGCGCGGACGCTGAACTTTCTCCCAAACCGCCGAAAAGTTGAACGTGTCTCGACGCGTTGATAATATTTTGTGCGCTGGCGGCACGCCGGTAAGAAGCGTCGTAGTGTGACAGGGCCATCAGGTGCATTTGTACACAAATAAAACCTCTAAAGGCCCTGTCACATTACGGCGTATGGCGGGAGCGTATGGCGGCGTAGCGGCTTACGTCATATACGTCGCCATACGCCGCATACGCTACGCATACGCTACCCATACGCTACGCATACGCTACGCGTACGCTACGCATACGCCGCCAGTGCCGCAACACCCCGGCGTATGTGAAGCCTATGATGCATACGCCGCCATACGCTTTCATAAATCCGTCCGTCCTATTTTTTTTGTGCATGCTCAAAAAAACACGACCTATGAGGGCGTATGGCCCAAAATGTCAAAACATGTCACAGCACGCTCCCATACGCTCCCATACGCTACGCATACGCTACGCATACGCTCTTCATACGCTCCTCATACGCTCAAACACACCCGAAAGTGGCACCCGATGGCGTACGTAGGTTTTCAATACGCTCCCGCCATACGCCGTAATGTGACAGCCCCTTGAGCGCTAGGTGGATACCACTGGGAACGCAACTTGCGATGCGAATGCGTGGTGTTGCTATAATACACGAGGTGGCAGCACTAGCCATTCCATAATAGACTACATCATGGTTCCAGCGACGCTATGCATTGTGGGATGTGTCAGAGCAAAACATACCCACGAGAAGCACATGGCTAATGCTAATACACTGGGTGCAGCTTTGAAATGTGCTAGTTTCAGCTCATCTCAGCTTTTGTTTGAAACATAGAATACCAACTAAAAAAATATATATAATAAATTAAGATATTAATCTTTTATCCAGCATTGCATTTACATCAATATAATCAGCACATCTTATGCCATGTGCATTTAGATTTAGGAAAATCTGGGCACTCAAACTAGTGTTAAGGCCCTGTCAGACTACGACGTTTCTCACCGGCGTGCCGGCAACGCGCAAAATATTTGCAACCCGTCGAGAAACGTCCAACTCTTCGGCGATTTGGGAGAAAGTTTGACGGGGCGCAGCGTGCTAGTGGTGTGTTGGTGGCGCATTATTGGCGTGCTAGGAGCGTGTCATTGGCGCGTCGGTAGCATGCCGGTGGCGTGTTGGTGGCGTGTTAGTAGCGCGCCTGTGGCGCACCGCTGGCATGTAGTCAGCACGTTGGTATCGTGTTAATACCGTGTCAACGCATACACACCCACCGTCAACACGTCAAGATGTGCCGGGAACACGCCCATACCCGCCACCAGCACGTCCACACGCGCCGGCAACACGTCCAACCCGTCGAAAAACGCTGGAGCAATGCCAATATCGCGACCACTACCCGTCGATTGGACGTTATGGCCTCGCCGATGGAACGGTCGCATTTTGGAGAAAAAAAAGCCAACCTTAACCGACGTTGATCAACGTCCTGCCAGCATTCCACCGGCGCACCGCCAATGGGTGTCGACGTGTTGCTAACGCGTCCGTAACGCGCCCACCAACACGCTGATGTGCGTTGCAGCCCGTCGAAAGTTTTGTGCAAGCACAAAACGATCGGCGTGTGCCGGCGGGCGCCGACGTGTTGGATCACACGTTGCTATCAGTCTACGTGTACCGACACGCCGGTAACGCACCGGTAACGCGTCGGTAACGCGCCGGTAACGCGCCGGTAACATACCGGACGTGTACCGACGTTTCACCCATAAAGGCAACACGTCGCCACGCGTCGAAGCACGTTCGTGAGAAACATCGTAGTGTGACAGGGCCTTTAGAGCCATAGCCAGAGTCAGTTTTATTTATTTTATTCATGTTTGTATTTATATTCTATGGTTAATAACATATGTAGAAATAGAAAATGAATAGGGTTAATCAGATATTGGTTATATATTTCTTTGAAACAAGTTTTTGTTGACACATTTGACATTTTAATATTTAGAACAAGAATTACTTCTGACTAATCAATGGTGATGTAAACATCAGCCTGTAAAGTGACTGAAATTCTATGTTTCTTAGCTCAAAATGCTTAATTATGGAGAGTTGTATCTTAAACATATTCATTATATTATTATATTGCATCCTTCCGTCCATGTTTGTGCCAAATTGTTATGTATTTCTATTTATTTTGAATAAAATGTCAGTTTTGCCCTACGTGTATCGGCAAACTCAATGGCTGTATGCCTTTGCTTTGCTCCCGGCGCCGTGTTCAGCCCATGCGCAGTCGGAACCATGATGTAGTCTATTGAAATGTGGGATTGGTAGAACTGCATGTGGATATAGCTGCAGACACTCGCTGAATATTTATTACCCGCTTAATAAGTAGTACAGGGCCGCGTTTAGGGTATAACTCCGAGATGGCTCGGAGACGTCTTTTTGGTCTATATGTGTTCAGGGTACACCTCCGAGTCATCTCGGAGACGTCTCGCTTTTCAGAGAGGAGGCATAAAGCTCCTCAAAAATGGCCACCGAATACAGTGGTTTCAGCCAATCAGAGCTCTTCTTTTCAATAGCAAATGGCTGCACCCTATTGAGGCCGCCATTTTCAATGCACCCACCAGCTAAAGTCGTCCAGACTAGCGTGACGTCAGGAATTTCACCGAGACGTCTCCGAGGCAGACCTTGAACGCGGCCCTGGTTACAAAGGAATACTAGATGGGTCCAATCGCAGTTTGAAGTACAGTAAAACCTCTCTAAATCGACCGACCATGGGACCGACTTTAAGTGGTCCATTTAGAGAGGTGGTCGGTTTAGAGAGTTAGAATATCCTTACAATGGTATTGTTGTAACCCAAAATAAAGCGATCGATATAGGGGAGTGGTCGATCTGTGGAGGGTCGGTATAGAGAGGTTTTACTGTAGTTTGATTTTGTGGAATCTATTTGACCTTTGGTAAGTCGTGGGATCCGAACACCCAGGTTCAAACTCTGGTCGAGTCAAACTAATGACTTAAAAATCGATACTCATTCCTACATATCCTGGGATTTGGCATTACAGTACAACCCCATTAAACCAAGCTCTGTTAAATCAAACGATCGGTTAATCCAAACTTTGTTTTGCGGCCAGGCAAAATACTACCATTTATCATATAAAAAAGTTGGTTAAACCAAAGTCGGTTAATCCAAAGTATCGGTTAATCCAAACAAAATTGTCGGCCCCAGGCCACTTCCGGTACAGTTAAACCAAACATTCATGTACTTTTAAGGTCACTTGGGACTTTTTTTATATGAAAAATGGTAGTATTTTGACGGGTCGCTGAAAAAAGTTTGGATTAACCGATCGTTTGATATAACCGAGCTTGGTTTAATGGGGTTAAACTGTATATGCATAAAAAAAAAAACAATCATAGTGTCCACATACATTGTATATTACATTCATAATGCACCAAAGTTTTTGGCAAAGCCAAGTCAAAGTCAAAGTCCAAGCTCGGTTAAACCAATGATCGGTTAATCCAAACAAATTTCTAGGGTCCCTTCAAGTTTGGTTTAACGGAGGTCTACTGTACTATGATAGGGCAGGAAAGAGTGGAACGCGAAAGACCAATTGTCCACGATTGAAATTTCTCCTGCTTAAAGGGGCTGTCACATTATGATGCATCGCGCCAACATACGCCGATGTATGTGATTTTTGGCCGCTACGTCGGGATACGTCGCTATATGTTACACGTGCATTAGGCGCTCGTTGGTATACATCAATGTATGGCGATGTTCATTGAGATACGGCGTCGCACATTAGGGGGTCGGCAAAGTTTGAGTGCATGCGCAAAACCTTTGACATATGACAACGTTCAACAACATGCAGATTTTACGTCAGCCATCTGTTATGTATACATTATGCGTACGTCGATGTATGTTTGACGTACGTTAGACAAACGTTCACTACATTGCCCTACATTGACCTACATTAAATGCAGTGGGAACGTACAGTCTGAGAACTGACAACGTATGGATAATGTATGTGTAACATATGTCTAACGAACGTTTAGCATTTCTCCAGCATGTCTTGACGTATGTAACATATGAGTCGTAGTTCTGGCGATCGAATAACGTATATAATGTTCACCGGCGTACTGTGAACATACAGTGAGCGTAATTTGAGCTTTTTCTGCCCGGAAGCACGTTAGCCATACGTTGGTCATACATTGGTCATACGTTGGCCATACGCTATGTATACATTATGTATATGTCCAACTTTTTCCCCCCTGCCGAAAAGTTTGACGCTTCTCGACGTAAAAAAGTGATTTTACGCGTTGGCCGCGCGCTTGCAAGATGAGTCGTAATGTGACAGGGCCTTTAGTAAAAACTATTGAACTAATATGAATAAGCAATATGAAGGACCGACCACCGACATTGGTTTTCGAATGGATATAGGACCAGTCAAATGGTTCATTGCTTGGCTCCCCGCCAGGACCAAGCAGTCCTTAAGGACTGCTTGTTCGTGGCGGGCCACCAAGCTAAATGGCTTCAGTGGTTTCAGCCAATCAGAACTGTTCTTTTCAATTGCAAATGGCAGCCCCCTATTCTGTTTCCGGTTGCTGGATTCTGGTGAATTCATTTTCCACCTGCTGACTGTGCAATGAACAGCAGGAGGGGTATGTGTTGGAGTGGGTCATGGAAAATTAACTCCTCTGGAACTCCAAGAGCAGGGAGTTCAAGATGAAGCCCAAGAAAGATTTCTGTGGGCTGAGAAGGCGGAGGAGCTGGGCTATGACGGTAAATATATATATATATATTTCTATAATATTTTTGGTTTGTTTATTAATAATATTATTAGTAATATTTGTTTTTTAATATTTATATTATATTTAATATTAATATTATTTTTGCTCACTGTACTGTTGGTGTCATTGATTGTTAATTACTGAATTACATATGGTATAGTTTGACAATTCACATATAAAATAGTAGTTATATGTTGTATAAATAAATACTTAGATACATACATGTGTATTGATTAGACAATTACATTACGGAGTGGTTAGGTGCATAGTTTCCATTCACAGGTTTCTAGGCCTACTGTGTTGTGAATTGCATAATTATCATGTTGTTGGAGATAGCATTTTGATATTGAGTGTTAGTACAATGGTTTGTTTATTCTGTTGATAGAGCGTGGTTAGCTTGTAGGGTTATGCTTAAAAGGTTAATACTTTGGGTGTGTTTTTGACTACAGAAGTAGATTGAGTAAGTAGGTTGTTAGCTTTATCATGTTGCAGCCTCTCAAAGTTAGACTTATTCAAATTATAAGCACCATGTACCATGTGTTGGCTATAGCCTATAGCTCTACTGCTACCAGTCCAGTGTCTGTCCATTTAGCGATGGCTCACTACAATACATCAGATGTATAGCATATTCCTACAATATTTTTAATATTTCTCTTTTATTAATAATATTTTATTTGTATCGGATATCAGTATATTGTTCCCATTTAGGTGACAACTTATTTATGTTTGGCTTTGTTGTATTTATCAGTGGCTGACTTGAAGACCTGGTACGTGGACCTCCGGGACTGGAACACAAAACTGGTGTGTCAGCGCTTGGGGGACATGGCCTGGGTTTCACCAACAGCAAGCAGTGGATCATGACCCAATTCGGCTTCCTGCGGGCACTGGTCCGCCACCAGCAGGGACCGGTGAAAAGTGTAAGTAATCTTTCAAACCAATACTTTTTTCTGCGGCCCCGCAAAATACTACCATTTATCATAAAAGTTGGTTAAACCAAAATCGGTTAATCCAAACTATCGGCTAATCCAAACAAAATTTTTCGGAGTTGCCTCGCAATACCAACAGTCATGTTTAATTTAACTGCCCTGTTTTAGAGTATATCAGCAAGACATATTGGGTTATTTTACAGTATATCTACAATGTTACATAGTACTGCCATGCTATACTCTATCTCTATTACTACATTTTATTGCATTATTTAATATATAATATTATGTATTACTAGCTTGTTTAATACTAAATCTGTAATGTTGTTGCACGATTTAATAGTTCACCTGTAATATTAGATATTGCGGCCCCATTTAAAACTCTATCTGTAAAACTACATTTTATTGCGTTTTTTAACTGTATATAACCGACTGTTTGCTTTAACGGAGTTATACTGTATTTTTCTCGTATCTCCTTTTTCCCGATGTCCCCTTATTCCCCATGTCCACTTTTTCCACATGTCCCCTTTTTCCACAGTGATGCGAGAGAGTGACAAACATAATATTTCCAAGTTAGTTAGTTAATTTTTTTGGTCTTTGCAGGTGAGAGAGGCAGTGGCGCGTGCTGGTGGTGACCTGGATGAGGCTGAGTGGATCGCAACTGACGACCGCCTACACCTCAGCCTCATCAATGATGATCCCAGCACCTCCACTACCCCAGCAGCCAAGCCGTTGAAGCGCCAGAGGAGGGAGGATGATGATGCGGCTATGGTGGCCATGCTAGAGAAGTTTGTGGCTGCTACTGCTAAGCTGTCTGCCATAAAGGATGCCCTCACCATCCAAGAGGCCATGAATGAATGGACGTCATTCATGGGCTGGGTGAAGATGGTGTGTCTCGGTGCTACCAATGACCAGTGGTCAGAGTTTCGGGGAACTTTCATGGCCATGTCAACCACAACAACAGCACCAACAACAGCACCAGCCATAGCCAGATCAACAGCACCAGCCACAGCCACAGCCACAACAACAGCACCAGCCACAACAGCTGGCAACAACCTCCTCTGGCAGCATCTTCTATGCTGCACCCACACCCTTGGCAGCAGCCTGCTACAACCCTCTGTGATCGGCTTCTACATACATGGGTGGCCACATGCAGCAGCCAAGCACTCTCACTGGCTACTCCCAGGTCCAGCAGGTGTAGCAGTTCCTGCAGCAGCAGCAACGGCCCTTCCATCAGCAGCCCACCGTGGCTGCTTCAAATACTGGTGTGGAGACATCGCTGGACGACAGCCAGGGGAACCCCATAGACCAGCTGATGTAGTTATTTTAGTTTAACTTATTGTAAATAAGGGTATAATGTTGTAAATATTGTAGTTAATTGATTTATCTGGTTCAATAACAATAAGTCATGTGTCCGGGGAGGGTAATATTGTAAATAAAGGGGAGGGGAATAGTGTAAATAATGTATTGTAAATAATGTAGTTAATTTATTTTAAGTTATTGTAAATATTGTAGTTTATATAGTTATGGTATTATGGAATTCCTGCTGAAGTATGGAAGCATGGAGGAGACAATCTGTTCAACAGACTGCACCAACTAATCACCAATGCCTGGGAGGAGGGTTCTGTACCCCAAGCATGGAAGGATGCCAGCATTGTAACCATCTACAAGAAAGGTGATCGAACAGACTGTGGAAACTATAGAGGAATCTCTCTTCTTTCCATAGCAGGCAAGATCTTTCTTCACCAGGATCCTCCTCAACAGACTATCTATTCACATAACACCTGATGTAGTTCCGGAGACACAGTGTGTCTTCAGAGGTAACCGTAGCACCGTGTATATGATATTTTGTCTCCGACAGCTACAAGAAAAGTGCATTGAGCAGGACCGACCAATGGACATGGTATCTGTCGATTTCACTAAGGCAGTCGGGAGGACCGGTCTATGGCAGCTACTGACGAAGTATGGATGACCAGAGAAGTTCACAACTATGATCGAGGCTCTACATACGGGAATGATGCCGAATGTTAGTGTTGGAGGGGAAATCTCAGAATCGTTTGGGGTTACCAATGGGGTCAAGCAAGGTTGTGCACTGGCCCCCACGCTCTTCTCCATCTTCCTATCAGCAATGCTCGACGAGGCTTTCTGAGGCATGAGGGATGGCATCTATATACAGTCCAGACAGAGCGCTGTCCTATTCAACATCGCACATTTCAGAGCGAAGACCAAGACTACTCAGATACTGGTTAGAGAGCTGCTATTCGCAGATGACAGTGCACTGGTTGCCCACTCTGCTGAAGAGATCCAGAAAATAGTGCACGCTTTCTCCGATGCATCAAAGAAGTTCGGCCTGAAGATTAACATCAAGAAGACAGAGGTGCTGTACCAACCCAACTCTACAAGAACCCGAGAGGAGGATATCATGGTTGACGGAAACAAGCTGAACTCTGTTCCAGAATTTACCTACCTCGGAAGCACTATATCAAGTGATGGACGCATTGATGCTGAAATACAGAGGAGGATGGCCAAGGCTAGTGCATTTTTCGGCTGACTACGCCAGAGACTCTGGAAAAACCACCATGTGTCCATGCGGGTCAAAGGCAAGATCTACCTGCAATATGGAGCCAAGACCTGGACAGTGTACAGACGACAGGTGAAAAAGCTGCATGCCTTCATGATGCGACATCTGCGGTCGATTATGAGGTTAACCTAGAAGGACAAAGTGACAAATAAGGAAATATTCGAATGGACAGGGCTGCCCTCTATGGAAGATCTTCTGATCAAAATGAATCTCCGGTGGACTGGACACCTCATAAGGATGTCATCAGACAGGTTACCAAAGCAGATCCTCTACTCTCAACTGTCTTCTGGTTACAGAAAGAGAGGGTGCCCTCCTCTCCGGTTCAAGGATACCATCAAGAGAAACCTGAAGCTGAGAGACATTAAGACCGACTCATGGACATCACTCTCACAGCAGGGAGCTAAATGGAGAGCGACAGTCAAGTAATGAAAGCAGTCTTTGTCGCATCGCGACTGACAGCATGATGATGATGATGATGATGATGATGATGATGATGATAGTTATGGTATTTTGCAATAAAAATGTTATAACTTATATATTTCCAAACTTATGGTCTTCATGTTATAAATTTTAAATTGTTGTGGATATCAATATATACAAACACAGTTTGTTTGTTGTTTTATGTCCTAGCAACATCTAAGGTCATATCAGGACAGTACAAACACAGTAGTTTGAGTGATATAACAAACAACAGTATTGAGTTCAAAACAGTCAGAATGTAGAACATACATAGGCATTTATTGGTTATTTAAGTCATATTACAAATATTTGAAATAGCACTCATTATCAGAGTGCTTTTCTCCACCATCAAATATACACAATGTCAAACTAGCTATTGTTACACATTATCAGAGTGATGTTCATTATTACATGTTATGAGAGTCATGTTCTCAATCATCAAATAAACACAATGTCACACCAGTTATTATTATATAACTTTAAATCATCCGCTCCTGCCATGGAACAAAACCGGCAGGTGATTTTACCCAATGCTTCAGAGTGTTCCTGACCTTCTTGCCCTCACAATTGTCTCTGTTTTGGCCCTGAACAAACTCGTAGTCTCTCAGGTTGCAGCCCAGTCTCCACGCACCAGGAATGATATACAACTGCATTAATGTATATCACAAAATACCATTCTGAAATGACAATAAACACACAGTATGGTTAATAATATCTACAAAATACTTTTGCATCTGTTGTATTACATACAATTTGCAAGACAAAATTCCAAGACAATTACCTCTCTGACTATGATGGAGATGGTGTTGTGTGGCACCCGCCACCCGAACCGCATGTCGGTGTATTTGGCCCCAGATGCTAAATGACGAAGCGTTATGACCAGCCTCAGGCCTGGCTCAATGGGCGCCCTGTAGAATGTGTGCTGCTTGGTAATCCGCGGACCAACATGTAGCAGAAGTTTGTCAAACATCTCTGGAGGCATCCGCAGGAAGTTTGTGAATCCCTGTGAATCTTCTGTGCGGAGCTCCATTATCAGTTGGTCATAAAGACCAGACTGCCGGTGACGTTGAGGACTGAGCAAGGCCCTAGACCACCACCTTCTTGGCCTCCTTCTCCTTCTTCTGGCAGACATGAGGGCCTGCAGTTCCAACTGTAATTGCAGCAGTTGCATCTCAACATGCAGAACTGTTACTCTGAGCTGAAGAAGTTCTGGTGAATCCAAGAAAGCCATAGTTGTGACTCTGACGAGAATGTGAGAAGGACTGATGCCTAGACTTGCCCGTCACTTTATTTATACCCTCCTGTGTTCATTCATTGTCCTGTACATGTCCTGAGTGTCTCCGTTCCTCATCCTGTACTGTCCAGGCTTTTTCTGGTAGAAATCTGGAGTTCTCTGTTAGTTCTCTGGCATATCCGTTATGTGTATGGTATATCCGTTTAGTGTCCGGTTCAAGCCGCTTGCATCCGGTAGGTCTCCGGTAGCTCTCCGGTTTAAGTCTGTTATGTGCGGTAAGGTTCCCATCACCGGACTAATTCAGAAAGCTAACCGGACACTTACGGGGGGTACCGGACATGAACCGGACAAAACGGACTAAACAAACTCAAACCGGACAAGAACCGTAGATGTCAATCCGACGGCATCTGTTACAAGTTTTGTGCATGTTCAAAACTCGCCACTGTAGATGCCGGACACCACCAGACAAAGAACAGAAACGCCGGATGCTGACCATGTAGAAACCGGACATTGACTATTCCACCGGACTTTGTTCGGTTTCTTTCCGTTTCCTCAATCCGGTGAGGTGTGACAGAGCCTTTAGCTTTAGTCCTTAGCCTAAATGGACGCGCGCACAAAAAGTAATTCCTAGCTTTCTCCAAAGACAGCGCCACACATGCGGTTTCAAAGCATCAGAAGCAACCTAAATGGACGCATTGTTTAGATAATTTTGCAAAATTGATGTTTGAAGTTTTTTTCACTTGAAAGAAGTCACTAAGTCTAAGAACTCAAATTGATTGGTATTTTAAATCAGAACACATGTGCTTGGTTTTTTTTCTTCATGGCACTAGTAAAGCTTTCTTTTGACTCAAGTTGAGTTTTGTAGAAATAACACAACTCCACAATGGCACAAGCCTCCTCCAACAGCGTGCACAGATAGTGGATTAATAAATGGACTTGATCGAGGACGAGTCGTTTGTATCCTTCTTTTCATTACTCAACTTATGGGGCTGTCACACTACGACGTAACGACGTCAACGTAGGGAGAACGTGAAGAACGTTGAACTTCTCGGCGTAGTATGCAAATTTGGGCAGAAGTTGAACGTGGATGCAGCGTAGTGGACGAGAGAGTAACGTCGGTAAAGCGTAGTGATACCGTCGTTCGACGAGAGAGGTGAACGTAATGACGCTGACGGAACGTTATGAACGTTATTCCATCGTCAGAAGAACGTTACGTGACGTTAGCTACGTCATGAGACGTTGAACGTATGTTGAATGCACGTTCTCCTGACGTTCTCCTGACGTTCTCCTTGGTTTAATGGGGGTCAACGTAGTGGAACGTAGTTGAACGTAGTGAGGAGTGTTGGAATAACGTCCGTTTAACGTCATTGACGTTCGCTGAACGTGAACAGAACGTACGGCAAACGTAAACCCTTACGTTCGACCTACGTCAAAACTTTTGAACATGTCCAAAACCTCGACGTATCTCGACGTAGCACGACGTAATGTGACGTAGCTCGACGTCACTCTAACGTCATTATGACGTCATCATAACGTAATCCAACGTACATCAACGTAATAACGAAATATCACCACGTTAGGCTCACGTTGGCTCATTACGTCGTAGTGTGACAGGGGTATTATACATAGCATAATATAAAAATACCTAGCCCCAAACCACCCCCTTCCCTCTCCCTCTCCCTCTCCCTCTCCCTCTCGGAAATCCCCCCTGGCAAAAAGAGTAAAAGAAATAACAACTACCAAAGTATACCCACCAGCCTATAACACCTGACTAAGCCAATAAGACATATACTACTGACAAAGCTATAGTTGACCCAAGACAATTTAAATGAGTCGTGCAACCATTATTTGCATAATCCAAAATCCACGACTACCTGTATCAGCAAGTCATGGCCATTATATTAATGTCTCCTCACAGGTATGATCATCAAATCACTGATATAGTCTAAAGGTAAATGGTTATTCTCTGTGAAAGTACAACGTCTGAACACTTTGACTTCTGGATACTGAATGGTTTTATTCACGGCCTAGGGCTCGCTCAACCCGGCGGCTAAACTTTCCATGACGTCATCTCATTAGCATAATCCTTTGTCTCAAACTCTGCATCTCGTTAACATATATTAGCCACATAGCTATACATCTATTATGCATATATCACATCCCCCCCTCAAAGTATTTCTGAAACATGAAAGGTTTCAAAATAACCATCAACATATCATATAACAGTCAAACGAATGCACAATAACATACAAGTGAAGTGGGCGAGACTGCCAGCCTGATGGCATTCACGGGCGTGCGCCGATTAACCCGTATTTGGGAATACGGGCTACTCGCCATGGCAGACCGCGAATGCCCAAACATTCACGGGCGACGGGGTTTCCGGCCGTAAAGCGTTGCTAGGAGACGCGAATTGCGACTCGCCTGGCAACGAAAGGAGGTCGGGCGTTCGGGGCCAGACCGATCAGACGTACTTTGTGAC